>OY787611.1:4310552-4910552 GCA_963678935.1 Umbilicus rupestris | reverse complement strand
AGAAATGGAGGGTGAATCGAGCACCAGCAGTGCGCAGATCCTACTGGGCAGACCTTTTCTGATGACCGCGCGCACAAAGATAGACGCGTGGAGGGGCACGCTCTCCATGGAGGTTGATGGCGAAGAAATTCATTTCAACATATTCAAAGGGGATGCAGCACCCTCATGAAGACGCCACAGTGCACGCAATGGACAGCTTAGATGACTTAATCGCAGATGCGCAATGCGCAAGCGCAGTAGACGAACACATAACACTGGCACAAGCAGAGTTGGAGGAGCAGGAGGACGAGCTTAGCAGTGTTGAACCAGCACTCAGACGGGTACACAATATAGTTCATGTTTGCACTGCCAATAAAAGCCTGCCCTCTATTGGACAGGCACCCAAGGTCGAGCTGAAGTAACTCCCAGAGCACCTCAAGTACATATTCCTGGGAAACGAGGACACCCTGCCAGTAATCATAAAGAAAGGATTAGAAGAGGAGCAGGAGGCGCAATTACGGCAGGTGCTGCGCAGGAACCAGGGCGCTATAGGATGGACACTTGCCGATCTGCGTGGAGTGAGCCCAGACGTATGCATGCATAGAATTCTATTGGAAGATGGTGCTAAACCATCCAGGGAGGCTCAGCGCAGATTAAACCCGAATATGATGGAGGTGGTACAGAAGGAGATCCTTAAGCTGCTCGACGCAGGAGTCATTTACCCGATCTCAGACAGCAAATGGGTCAGTCCAGTGCACGTTGTGCCAAAGAAAAGAGGAATCACTGTAGAAGAGAATGCGCAGGGCGAGCTAGTTCCCAAGCGCATACAAACTGGATGGCGCATGTGCATCGACTACAGGAAGCTTAACGCAGTCACGCGCAAGGACCATTTCCCACTACCCTTTATGGACCAGATGCCAGATCGATTAGCGGGAAAGCCCTACTTTTGTTTCTTGGACGGATATTCAGGGTACAACCAGATACCCATAGCTGCGGAGGATCAAGAGAAGACCACGTTCACCTGCCCGTTCGGTACGTTTGCGTTTCGGCGCATGTCATTTGGGCTGTGTAACGCGCCAAGTACGTTCCAACGTCTAGTCATGAGAATTTTTTCTGATATGATTGGTATATGCATAGAAGTGTTCATGGATGATTTCACCGTATATGGAGGTACCTTTGATGCATGCTTAACACATCTTGATAAGGTCTTAGCGCGCTGCATATCAAAAAACCTAGTGCTCAATTATGAAAAATGTCATTTCATGGTATCACATGGTGTAGTACTAGGACATATTATCTCGCAGAAGGGGATCAAGGTAGATAAAGCTAAAATTGATCTTATTTCTAATCTACCTTATTGATCGCGCGTCGTTGTACGCGTCAAATTAATCCTTCCTCTTCCACTAGTACAGCGGTTAAGTAAGGGTCGATCTCCACAAGGAGCAAGCAGTTCAGTTTTAACCAGTGACCTACACTTACGAAAATGGGGGTGTGAGTAATTGGGGTTGCGCTATGCGCGAGTAAACAGTCGTAAACGCAGGAATTGCACTAGAAGTGCGCAGGTAGTAGAGATTAAGTACTATGACTATGAGAAGTATCGGCGCAGACAATCCTCTATGAGTGTATTCCTTATCATCGACTCTAAATGTCTATAGTTTGGTTTGCTAATGTTAGTGTCCGATCAAGGCTTCCTAACATGTGCGCATGTTCCGATCAAAGTTCATGTGCTATTAATTCTTGCACTAGACTAAACAACTACGAATCCGATCAAAGTAGTAATTGCCTATCCTAGCGTGTTACTCCTAGTTGGCACCGTCAGGCTATTCAACTAGTTTAACATACAACAACAAGCAACAAGAGTAAGATTGCGGTTCAAGGCTTCCCCTACTCATGTAACAAGCTGCCAACAATGTGCACAGAATTAATATAAGCAAGCTATGCATTAAGCGCAAGTCTCCAAGGAAATACTCATAGATTCATGCCCAACTGATACTAAGCGTTTAGCTAGAAATGCTAGTGGTAAACATCATAGAAACAGTAAATAATAACTAAAGTGTCCAAGAAAACAATAGTAAACAGCGCGTGCAGGTTGCAGTCTTGGCTGGCGCAGACGGCTAGCGCAGGTCCTCTCAGCAAGCTCGTGTGTTTTCCAGTTTTGCTGCTCTCTCTCTGAATTATGATGTGATGATCCTCTGATGTGTCGTCCTCAAACCCTAGACTTCTTCTTCTTTATATACTGCTCAAGAGGCTCATTCTTGGCAACTTCCAAATCTAGTTGTGTCAGGATTTGGAAACACCATCATCTGCGCATGGCGCACGGCATCTGCTTAGCGCAATCAGTTAGCGCAACGTGGTCGACTCTGCCAATTCTTCTCTTTGCGCCGCTAGCTCCGCAGGCTTGTGATGCGCGTCCTAAACGCTGCCTGTTAGCGCGTATCCGACTTAGGCCCTCGTTTTGCCCTGAAATACAAAAACACTGGAAACCAGTAATCTTGTACATAAAATAATGTAAACAAGCATAGGGTTATGATCTAAATAATGCGTATAAATAGGCTCTATCAAACCCCCCACACTTGCCCCTTGTTCGTCCTCGAACAAGCACTCAAGCACGGATACCGTTACCTCTCTAGAGTCTAGCGCACAGTCTTGCACTCTGGCTCGATCTGCACTACTGAACACCTTGCGCTGCTCTACCACCTGCGCACAACTGCTTTCAACAGTTTTAAGTATAGTGATTTCGAAATTCATTACCTCTCAGCTGGGATGAAGATCATTTTGGATGGCTGGGAGATAGCTCTTTATAGGCTCCAGGTTGTCAGCTCTCACTCCGAGGATGGGTATATGGTTAACAGCGCAAGCTTCTTCCGGTGCGTGATTCTTCCGCGCACTTCCTGGAAACTCAAGCCTTTTGATGATTTTCTTTGTGGACTTTGCGCACGCTGGTACTGAGTAGTGCGCATGCTGATTCTTTTGTAGCGCATATCATCTGCTGGTATTTTTCTTTTGTACAGCTTTGTCTATGGTTCCTATCTTTCCCAGAACGGTTCCAGTCTCGGCCTCCGGATAACAACTATGGAACACCGCCCCGCTCTCCCTCCTTGGTCTATCTGCGCAAGTCAGCGCACGCGTTAACACCCGCGCCCGCCTTCCTTAGCTCGACTTCCAGAGAAAAGGTGGTCTGTTTTCCCACCTCGCCACGCTTTGGGGTATTCGCTTTTGGCATCTGCGTGACTGAGCGCACTCTCTTGTGTTCCGAAGGTCGTGAAGCACAGGCCTCCACTCGCGCTCTCGACCATATACCTCTCCTCCGAAGCTCGAACGACTAACCGCCTCTCTAGAGCGTTTTTGTCAACTCCACATCCCCTGTATATCCCAACTAACAGGAGCAGAAAAAACGAAAAAAAATATACTAAAACAGGTTGATAGCAGCGCATGCAAAATGGGTAGCACAAACAAGCTGAACAGTGCGCGCAACCCGCACTCAAGCGCACTACTGCTACTGTTTCCTTCAATTAAACTAAGCTACACTAAAAATGCTAAAAAATGTGAAATGTAAGTGTAACGCTCCCCCCCCCCCCCCCACACTTAAACAGAGACGTGTCCCCACGACTCAAGCTCAAGCGCACGGAGGACGCGCACATGCATGCAAGCAAAAAATAAAGAACATAAAATGAAAAACATATAGTCAAAGCAGCGCAAATATAGCATAGGGGCACAAAATATGTAGCACAAGAGTTCAGCACACAAATATAGCAACAGAATATCAAATAAAGTTCAGCATATAAAAGAAAAAGACACCACCCGAAATGAAGAATGCGCCCCCCCCCCCCCCCCCACAGCTCTATATATCCTCTGAGCTTGACGCAGCCGCTGAACTATGCGCCTCCTCCTCTGAAGAATCCGTCACATAGGTGCTGGAGGAAGGCGGTACAACTGAAAGGGCGACAGGCTGCGCCTCATAGTCGTCCTCTGAGACGGGGTCCCATAGCGAGTCTGAGCTGGTGCTAATAATGGGTTCGGCTACAGGGGACCTTGGAATGGACGGCTGGGCAGGGGATGGTGCAGGTGCTGGTACTTGTGCTGGTTCGGGGGTGGGTTCTGTTTCTGGGGCTGCTGGTGCTGGTTCTGGTGCTGGGGCGGACTCTGTTGCTGGCTCTGGGGCTGGTGCTGGCACTGGAGAGGGCTCTGCTGGATGCACTGGGGGCTGAGTAAGAGGGCTGGCTGGCTGGTGCGGCTCGCTGGGGGAAAGGTTACCTGGGGGGAGTGCGGCCGTGTGCTCCTCAAATCTCTCTAAACTGATGCTGGGTTGAGCGCCGGACAGTGGGCGGAGGTGTGAAGGCGGGAGCTGCTTGCAACGGTCGAGTGTGAAAAAGTGCTGAAATTTTCTAAGTCCTGCCCTTATATACCCTTCTGACTGGCGCAGCTGTCCTGCGCACTGCTGCTAGACTAAAAAACTACAAGTCCTAAACTAACTAAAAGATACTAGAACAACTAAAAGAAAGACATGTAAAAGTAAAACGAGTCGGGTTAACTCCCGACAAGTGCCTTTGTTTAACGTCGTTGGCTCGACTGTACCTCGTTACGTGCCCGAATGTGTGCCTGCGACCTCCCCACTCTTGCTCCTGAGTGATCCTGCGCTTGTGCATGTGTTGTGCTCTCCTTGGTCCTGCGCAAAGGGTGAAAAGGGTAGTCAGCATGGTTAATAATATGCGAAATGTCTGCAGTAACGAGGGTAGATGAAGAGGAAGAAGAAATGTGAGCAATAGTTTCCAGTTCTCCCTCTGGTGCATCTGGTGATGCTTCTGCGCAGCAACCTGTGCATCTGCTATCTCAGGTTCTGCCAATTCAATATCGCGCACTGTGTCGTCCCAAGGTTCTCCTAGATACCGTTTGACTCTCTGCCCATTGACCTGAAAACGATGCCGGTGCTCGTTTTCTAACTCGATTGTTCCATAGGGGAAAACCTTGGTGACTGTGTATGGTCCAGTCCATTTGCTGCGCAGCTTTCCAGGCATGAGCTTCAGGCGAGAGGAGAATAATAATACCTGGTCTCCTGGCTCAAAAATGCGTCTGAGGATATGCTTGTCATGAAACGCCTTTGTCCGCTCCTTGTAATCGCGCAGTCCCTCATAGGCATCCAGGCGCAGCTCTTCTAATTCGCTGAGCTCAAATGCGCGCTCCTTTCCGGCCTCATCTAAGTTCGGGTTGCAAATGCGTAAGGCCCAGTATGCTTTGTGCTTTAACTCTACTGGCAGGTGGCATGCTTTTCCATAGACCAACCGAAACGGTGAAGTCCCGATGGGCGTCTTATGCGCAGTGCGGTATGCCCACAGCGCGTCGTCCAGGCGCTGGCTCCAATCTTTGCGCGATGGTCTCACAGTCTTCTCCAGGATGCGCTTGATCTCTCTGTTGGAAACCTCGGCCTGTCCATTTGTCTGAGGATGATAAGCAGCGGACGTCTTGTGGCGCACTCCATAATGCTTGAAAACTTGCGCCACGATCCTGTTGCAAAAGTGCGTCCTCTGGTCGCTGATGATTGCCTTAGGCACCCCGTACCTGCAAAAGATGTTAGTTTTCAGAAACTCAGCGACCGTCTTACCATCATCCTTCCGTGTGGCCTTAGCTTCGACCCATTTGGAGACATAATCCACTGCGACCAATATGTACTCGTATCCTGCAGATGGAGGAAATGGCCCCATGAAGTCAATCCCCCATATATCAAACACTTCATCCACTAGAATTGGCGTCTGCGGCATCTCATTGCGCGCTGATATGCCTCCTGTGCGCTGGCACCTGTCACAGTTCCTGCAGTAGTCATATGCGTCTCTGAACAGGTGCGGCCAATAAAATCCGCTATCTAGGATCTTCCTGCTTGTGCGCTTGGGACCAAAGTGTCCTCCACATGCGTGCGCATGACAAAACATCAAAACAGAGTTAGTTTCATGGTCAGGCACGCAGCGCCTCAATATCTGATCTGGTCCTATTCTGAGCATATATGGATCATCCCAAAGGTAATGCTTGGACTCATGTTTCAATCTCATGCACTGGGTTTTATTGAAATGAGGAGGAAACGTACCTGTGACCAGGTAATTCGCAATGTGCGCATACCATGGTACCTTACCTGTCAGCGCCATCAGATGCTCATCAGGGAATGTCTCCGTGATCTGCCCTGGCTCCTCCTCTTTCACGATCCTGCTCAAGTGGTCAGCGACTGTGTTCTCTGTGCCCTTCTTGTCTTTGATCTCCAAGTCAAATTACTGAAGTAGGAGCACCCAGCGCATCAGGCGCGGCTTAGTTTCTTTCTTGGACATTAGGTAGCGGATGGCTGCGTGGTCTGTGTATATGATGACCCTGGTGCCTAGAACATATGCACGGAACTTCTCCAGCGCAAACACAATTGCCAGAAGCTCCTTCTCCGTGGTGGTGTAGTTCCTCTGCGCAGCGTCCAGTGTGCGCGACGCATAATAAATGGCGTGCGGTTTCTTGTCCACTCGCTGCCCCAGGACTGCACCTACTGCGTAATCGCTTGCGTCGCACATCAATTCAAATGGCAGGTTCCAGTCTGGCGCGCGCATCACTGGCGCACTGGTCAGCGCCTCCTTTAGCTTATCAAATGCGGCCCTGCACTCATCAGTAAAGTCGAACCACACATCCTTTTGCAAGAGGTTAGACAGGGGTATACAAATTTTAGAGAAGTCCTTTATAAAACGCCTGTAAAACCCGGCATGCCCAAGGAATGACTTCACATCACGCACGTTAGTGGCATAAGGTAGATTAGAAATAAGATCTATCTTAGCTTTATCTACCTTGATCCCCTCCTCTGAGATGATATGTCCTAGTACTACACCATGCGTTACCATGAAATGACATTTTTCATAATTGAGCACTAGGTTCTTAGAAATGTAGCGCGCTAAGACCTTATCAAGATGAGTTAGGCATGCATCAAAGGTACCTCCATATACGGTAAAATCATCCATGAACACTTCTATGCATATACCAATCATATCAGAAAAAATGCTCATGACAAGGCGTTGGAACGTATCTGGCGCGTTACACAGTCCAAATGACATGCGTCGAAACGCAAACGTACCAAACGGGCAGGTGAACATGGTCTTCTCCTGATCCTCCGTAGCTATGGGTATCTGGTTGTACCCTGAATATCCGTCCAAGAAGCAAAAATAGGGATTTCCTGCTAATCTATCCAGCATTTGGTCCATGAAGGGTAGCGGGAAATGGTCCTTGCGCGTGACTGCGTTAAGCTTCCTGTAGTCGATGCACATGCGCCATCCAGTCTGAATGCGCTTGGGAACTAGCTCTCCCTGCGCATTCTCTTCCACTGTGATTCCTCCCTTCTTTGGCACAACGTGCACTGGACTGACCCATTTGCTGTCCGAGATGGGGTAAATGACTCCTGCGTCAAGCAACTTTAGAATCTCCTTCTGCACTACCTCCATCATATTTGGATTCAATCTGCGCTGAGCCTCCCTGGATGGTTTGGCACCATCTTCCAATAGAATCCTATGCATGCATACGTCTGGGCTCACTGATAGAGGCTATTTGTACACATTATTTAGATCATAACCCTATGCTTGTTTGCAATATTTTATGAGCAAGATTACTCGTTTCTAGTGTTTTAGTATTACAGGGCAAAACGAGTCCTTGAGTCGGATACACGCTAACAGGCAGCGTTCTAGGAGTGAAAGATCCGCCTGCGGAGTTAGCAGCACAAGCAAGAGAGAATAGGCAAGAGTCAGCAGAGGTGCGCTAGCCCATGCGCTAGCCGATGCCGTGCGCCAGGCGCAGAGTCCAGTACTGCCTAAACTTGACATGACCAGATTTCGAAGTTGCCAAGTGTGGACCTCTCGAGCAGTATATAAAGGGGAGAAGGTCTAGGGCTTGAGGGCATCATACATCAGATATCATCATCAGAGCCTCACGAGAGAGCAAGAGAGCGGCAAAACTGGAAAACACACGGACTTGTTGAGAGGATTTGCGCCAGCCGACTGCGCCAGCCGATAAGACAAGCTGCACGCACTGCTTGCTACTGTTTTCTCAGACACATTAGTCATTATTTACTATTCTATGATGTTTATCACTAGCATGTCTAGCTAAACTCTTAGTGTTGGTCGGGCATGAATCTATGATGTATTTTCTTTGAGACTTGAGCTTAATGCATAGTTTACTTACTTGTGTTAATCTTGTGCATACGGAGACAGCCAGTTGCATAGGTAGGGGAAGCCTTGAACCGCAATCTTACTTGTGTTGCTTGCTTGTCATATGTTAAACTAGTTGATAGCTTTACGGTGACAACTAGGAGTAACGAGCTAGGGTAAGCAGTTGCTACTGTGACAGGATTCACAGCTGTTTTAGTCTATGTTCTAAGGATTAATAGCACATGAACTTTGAACGGAACATGCGCACGTGTTAGAAAGCCTTGACCGGACACTAACCCAAGTGAAATTAAGCTATAGACGTTTAGAGTCGATGATAAGGAATGCACTCATAGAGGATTATCTGCCCAATACTTCTCACAATCATAGTATTTAATCTCTACTGCTTGCGCACGTCTAGTGCAAATTTCCTGCGTTACACTAGTTACTGTTCATTTGCGCATCGCGCATTTCAATCACTCACACACCCCCCCATTTTCATAAGTGTAGGTTGCTAGCTAAAGACTTACTATTTGCTCCCTGTGGAGATCGACCCTTACTTAACCGCTGTACTGAGTGGAAGAGGAAGGATTATATTTGACGCGCACAACGACGCGCGATCAGTCACTCCTATGGCGCGCTGGTTCTTGCGTAGCACCTGCTGTAAGCGCGCTTCCTGCTCCTCTTCTAATCCTTTATTTATGATCACTGGCAGGGTGTCCTCATCTCCTAAGAAAATGTATTTGAGGTGCTCTGGAAGTTGCTTCAGTTCGATCTTGGGTGCCTGTTCAATAGAGGGCAAGATTTTATTAGCAGTGCAAATATGAACTATATCGTGTACCTGCTTGGATTCTGGTTCGGCACTGCTCAGCTCGTCTTCCTGCTCCTCCAACTCTGCCTGTGCCAGTGGCTCTGGTCCTACCGTTGCACTTGCGCATTGCGCATCTGTGACTAAATCATCAATGCTGTCCATTGCGTGCACAGTGGCGTCCTCGTGTGGGTGCTGCATCCCTTTAAATATGTTGAAATGGATTTCTTCGCCATCAACCTCCATGGAGAGCGTGCCCCTCCACACGTCTATCTTTGTGCGCGCGGCCATCAGAAAAGGTCTGCCCAGTAGGATCTGCGCACTGCTGGTGCTTGATTCACCCTCCATTTCTAGCACATAAAAATCTGCTGGGAACACCAGCTCTCCTACTCGCACAAGAACATCCTCTATCATGCCTGCAGGTTGTTTGCAAGACCGATCTGCTAGCTGAATGGTGAGACCTGCAGGCTTTAGTGGTCCAAGGCGCAATGTCGCATATAGGGAATAGGGTAACAAATTGATGGATGCGCCTATCAATCATGCAATTGCTTACTGTGGTTTTACCTAAAGTGCATGGGATGGTGAACGTACCTGGTACCTTATGTTGCACGATTGCTGAGGCCTGCGCATTTAGCATTACCTGTGCGCACTCGCCTTTCCTCCTCTTGTTTGTGCACAGCTCCTTCAAAAACTTCGCATACCTAGGGATCTGCCGAACTACTTCAATAAGGGGAATGTTTATTTCCACCTTACTAAATAACTCGTATAGCTCCTTATCCAGCGCTTCCTTCCTAGCCAAGGGTGCCTGCACAGGGAAAGGCGCAGGTATGTTAGTACGATTCGTGCCCTTGTCTTTTAATTGTGTTATACCTGGCGCTTCGCCCTGCTGGCTTATGGCTGGCACTTCTGGTTGCGCGGCTATCTCTGGTTGCGCATTCTGTTCCGCTGGATCCGGGATTTGCGCAGCTGGTTGCGCGGGCGCCTTCGCAGTCTGCTCTCCTCCTATTGTGCGCCCGGTCCTCAGTGTCAGTGCATTGACTCCTCCTTTGGGGTTCTGAATCACTTGCGAAGGCAGGTTGCCATCGCTCTTCTTTAGCTCATACACCGTGGTAGCGATCTGTGATAGCTGCTTTTCAATGGACTCGAACCTCTTGTCATACTTCTCATCATTTTTGCGCACTGTGTCTGCTAGCTGCCCCACGATATCTTCCAAAGATCGCCTCGGTTGCTGGTTGTTATGCGCTGGTGCGTCAGTACGGCGATGCGGTGGATTGTAGGGCGCAGCTTGTTGCGTCTGCTGTGGCGCGCGCTGATCGGTGGACTGCTTTTGGAAATTATTTTCCTCTTTCCATCTGAATCCATTTGCGGCTAGTCCAAAGCGCGGCTGATTCTGTCTCTGTGGTCCTCGATTATCCCATCCTCCAAGAGCATTGACAACTCCTGATTCCTCGAAAAGCGTGGGACATTCATCAGTCTTGTGCTCGGTGGACCTGCAGAATTCGCATACCTTTGGCGCAACTGGTTGTGCGCTTTGCGCACTCATCAACTTCTGCAGCATGACCTTCATTTCCTTGATCTCAGCGCTTGTTTCTACCTGATGCACATGACGAGCACGACTATTTTCAAGTGTTAGCTGATGTCTTACCTGCCCAGCAGAGTCTTCTATCAGCTGCCATGCGTCTTCTGGATACATGTTGCAAATGTCGCCTCCTGCGCATGCGTTAAATAACCTCAGCTCCATGGGTAGCAGTCCATTCAGGAAGTTCTCTATCAGCACATTCTGGGGTAGGCCATGGTTGTAGCAATTGGCCTCTAGCTCCCTGAAACGCTCGTAATACTCTGATAGTGACTCTCCTGCGCTCTGCCTTGGCGCTGCCAGTTCCCTCCTGAGTAGCGCGATCTTTGCTGCGGGATAGAATTTGTCCAGGAACTTCTTCTGCAGCTGCTCCCATGTGTGAATTGATCCTGCTGGTAAGTTCATCAACCAATGTCTGGCTGTATCACATAGTGAAAATGGGAATGCCTTCATTTTCAGCGCCTCATCGCTCTCCCCTTCGGTCTTCATGTTCTCGCAGATGACTAGGAACTCTCGCACATGCATGACTGGATTTTCGTTGTTCATCCCGTGGAACTTGGGCATGTGATGAATGAGCGAGCTCCTTAGTTCGAAATGACCGTCTGGCGGAAGCACGATGCACCATGGCTGGTTAACTGTGATTGGGGCTGACATCTCGCGCACTGTTCTGCGTCGCGCAGCTTGTCGCGCGAGTGGCGCATTATACAGCTCAGCGGCCATCCTTGCTTCAACTTCGCGCTGCACTTCCTCTCTGAACAGGGCTGCGCGGTTATGTGCTCTTGCTTCTTCCGGGGTTCTGTCCCCTAAGTTGTCCCCAACGACACTGTTATCTTCCATGACCTGTTCTAAATCTCAAAGAAAATGAAATTAAAAGATAACTAATGCTGCTGCGTCTATCAGTGCGCAACTAGAATCTGCGCAGCGCAACTGTTTCAAGGTTGCGCAGGTTAATGGTGATTGCGCGCTGTCAGAAACAACAACGAGAAACAAAACAAACTGAAAATAGCTAGTTACTAAAAAGGAAAAAAAACGTAAACTAGCTAAAACTTAGCTGTGTTGCTCCCCGGCAACGGCGCCAAAATTTGATCGCGCGTCATTGTACGCGTCAAATTAATCCTTCCTCTTCCACTAGTACAGCGGTTAAGTAAGGGTCGATCTCCACAGGGAGCAAGCAGTTCAGTTTTAACCAGTGACCTACACTTACGAAAATGGGGGTGTGAGTAATTGGGGTTGCGCTATGCGCGAGTAAATAGCCGTAAACGCAGGAATTGCACTAGACGTGCGCAGGCAGTAGAGATTAAGTACTATGACTATGAGAAGTATCGGCGCAGACAATCCTATATGAGTGTATTCCTTATCATCGACTCTAAATGTCTATAGTTTGGTTTGCTAATGTTAGTGTCCGATCAAGGCTTCCTAACATGTGCGCATGTTCCGATCAAAGTTCATGTGCTATTAACTCTCGCACTAGACTAAACAACTACGAATCCGATCAAAGTAGTAATTGCCTATCCTAGCGCGTTACTCCTAGTTGGCACCGTCAGGCTATTCAACTAGTTTAACATACAACAACAAGCAACAATAGTAAGATTGCGGTTCAAGGCTTCTCCTACTCATGTAACAAGCTGCCAACAATGTGCATAGAATTAATATAAGCAAGCAAGCTATGCATTAAGCGCAAGTCTCCAAGGAAATACTCATAGATCCATGCCCAACCGATACTAAGCGTTTAGCTAGACATGCTAGTGGTAAACATCATAGAAACAGTAAATAATAACTAAAGTGTCCAAGAAAACAATAGCAAACAGAGCATGCAGGTTGCAGTCTTGGCTGGCGCAGACGGCTAGCGCAGGTCCTCTCAGCAAGCTCGTGTGTTTTCCAGTTTTGCTGCTCTCTCTCTGAATTATGATGTGATGATCCTCTGATGTGTCGTCCTCAAACCCTAGACTTCTTCTTCTTTATATACTGCTCAAGAGGCTCATTCTTGGCAACTTCCAAATCTGGTTGTGTCAGGATTTGGAAACACCATCATCTGCGCATGGCGCACGGCATCTGGTCGACTCTGCCAATTCTTCTTTTTCGCCGCTAGCTCCGCAGGCTTGTGATGCGCGTCCTAAACGCTGCCTGTTAGCGCGTATCCGACTTAGGCCCTCGTTTTGCCCTGAAATACAAAAACACTGGAAACCAGTAATCTTGTACATAAAATAATGCAAACAAGCATAGGGTTATGATCTAAATAATGCGTATAAATAGGCTCTATCACTTATGCCACTAACGTGCGTGATGTGAAATCATTCCTTGGGCATGCCGGGTTTTACAGGCGCTTCATAAAAGATTTCTCTAAAATTTGTATACCCCTGTCTAACCTCTTGCAAAAGGATGTGTGTTTCGAATTTACTGATGAGTACAGGGCAGCGTTTGATAAGCTGAAAGAGGCGCTGACAAGTGCGCCAGTAATGCGCGCGCCAGACTGGAGCCTACCATCGACGCAAGCGATTATGCAGTAGGTGCAGTCCTGGGGCAGCGAGTGGACAAGAAGCCGCACACCATTTATTATGCATCGCGCACACTGGACGCTGCGCAGAGGAACTACACCACCACGTTGAAGGAGCTTCTGGCAATTGTGTTTGCGCTGGAGAAGTTCCGCGCATATGTTCTAGGTGCTAGGGTCACCATATACACAGACCACGCAGCAATCCGCTACCTAATGTCCAAGAAGGAAACTAAGCCGCGCCTGATGCGGTGGGTGCTCCTACTTCAGGAATTTGACTTGGAAATTAAGGATAAGAAGGGCACGGAGAATACAGTTGCTGACCACCTGAGCAGGATCGTGAAAGAGGAGGAGCCAGGGCAGATCACAGAGACATTTCCTAACGAGCATCTGATGGCGCTGACAGGTAAGGTACCATGGTATGCGCACATTGGAAATTACCTGGTCACAGGTACGTTTCCTCCTCATTTCAATAAAACCCAGTGCATGAGATTGAAACATGAGTCCAAGCATTACCTTTGGGATGATCCATATATGCTCAGAATAGGGCCTGATCAGATTTTAAGGCGCTACGTGCCTGACCATGAAATTAACTCTGTTTTGATGTTTTGTCATGCGCACGCATGTGGAGAACACTTCGGTCCAAAGCGCACCAGCAGAAAGATCCTGGACTGCGGATTTTATTGGCCGCACCTGTTTAGAGACGCATATGACTACTGCAAGAACTGTGACAGGTGCCAGCGCACAGGGAGCATATCAACACGCAACGAGATGCCGCAGACGCCGATTCTAGTGGATGAAGTGTTTGATATATGGGGAATTGACTTCATGGGGCCATTTTCCCCATCTGCCGGCTATGAATATATATTGGTCGCGGTGGATTATGTCTCCAAATGGGTCGAGGCTAAGGCCACAAGAAAGGATGATGGTAAGACAGTCGCTGATTTTTTGAGAACTAACATCTTTTGCAGGTACGGGTACCTAAGGCGATCATTAGCAACCAGGGGACGCACTTTTGCAACAGGATAGTGGCGCAGGTCTTCAAGCATTATGGAGTGTGCCACAAGACGTCCACCACTTACCATCCTCAGACGAATGGACAGGCTGAGGTTTCCAACAGAGAGATCAAGCGCATCCTGGAGAAGACTGTGAGACCATCGAACAAAGATTGGAGCCAGCGCCTTGACGACGCGCTGTGGGAATACCGCACTGCGCATAAGACGCCAATTGGGACTTCACCGTTCCGGTTGGTTTACGGAAAAGCATGCCACCTTCCAGTGGAGTTAGAACACAAAGCATATTGGGCATTACGCATTGCAACCTGAACCTAGACGAGGCCGGAAAGGAGCGCGCATTTGAGCTAAGCGAATTAGAAGAGTTGCGCCTGGATGCCTATGAGGGACTGCGCGATTACAAGGCGCGCACAAAGGCATTTCATGACAAGCATATCCTCAGACGCACCTTTGAGCCAGGAGACCAGGTATTATTGTTCTCATCACGCCTGAAGCTCATGCCTGGAAAGCTGCGTAGCAAATGGACTGGACCATACACAGTCACCAAGGTTTTCCCCTACGGAACAATCGAGTTAGAAAACGAGCACCGGCATCGTTTTCAGGTCAATGGGCAGAGAGTCAAACGGTATCTAGGAGAACCCTGGGATGGCACAGCGCGCGAAATTGAATTGGCAGAACCTGAGATAGCAGATGCACAGGTTGTTGCGCTAGAGTCATCACCAGACGCGCCAGAGGGAGAACAGGGGACTATTGCTCATATTTCTTCTCCCTCTTTACCTACCCTCGTTACTGATAATTTATCACATACTATTAACCAGGTTGACCACCCGTCCAACCCTTTGCGCAGGACCAAGAAGAACACAACACATGCACAAGCGCAGGGTCACTCAGGAGCAAGTGTGGGGGAGGCCGCTGGTGTACTTTCACGCAAGTAACGAGGTACAGTCGAGCCAACGTCGTTAAACAAAGGCACTTGTCGGGAGGTAACCCGACTCGTTTTACTTTTACATGTTTTTTCTTTTAGTGTTTCTAGTGTCTTTTAGCTAGTTTAGGACTTGTAGTTTTTTTAGTCAAGCAGCAGTGCGCTGGACAGCTGCGCCAGTCAGGGGGTATATAAGGGCAGTACTTAGAAAATTTCAGCACTTTTTCACTCATCTAGAGCTGCAGGGAGGGCGCATTATTTCTTTCGGGTGGTGTCTATTCTCTTTATATGCTGAACATTATTCGATATTATGTTGCTCTATTTGTGCTGAACTTTTGTGCTAAATAGTTTGTGACCCTTTGCTATATTGCGCTGCTTTGACTATCTGTTTTTAGTTTTTATGTTCTTTGTTTTGATTGCATGCATGTGCGCGTTCTCCGTGCGCTTGAGCCTGAGTTGTGGGGACACGTCTCTGTTTAAGTGTGGGGGGGAGCGCTACCTTTACCTTTACATTTCACGTATTTTTGAGCTTTATAGTGTAGCTTAGATTAATTGAAGAAAATAGCAGTAGTGCGCTTGTGTGCGGGTTGCGCATACTGTCAGCTTGTTTTGTGCTATCCATATTGCGTGCGCTGCTATCAACTGTTTTAGTATATTTTTTTTCGTTTTTCTGCTCCTGTTAGTTGGGATATACAGGGGATGTGGAGTTGACAGAAACGCTCTAGAGAGGCGGTTAGTCGTTCGCGCTTCGGAGGTGAGGTATATGGTCGAGAGCGCTAGTGGAGGCCTGTGCTTTGCGACCTTCGGAACAAGAGAGCGCGCTCAGTCACGCAGATGCCGAAGGCGAATACCCAAAGCGTGGCGAGGTGGGAAAACAGACCACCTTCCCTCTGGAAGTCGAGCTAAGGAAGGCGGGCGCTAACCGTTTGCGCTAAACAAGATGCCGTGCGCCATGCGCAGATGGTGGTGTTTCCAAATCTTGACACCGCCAGATTTGGAAGTTGCCAAGAATGAGCCTCTGAGCAATATATAAAGAAGAGAAGAAGGCTAGGGTTTTACCATCATATCATCATTCAGAGAGGACCACAGCACACGGGAGAACGGCAGAACTGAAAAACACACGAGCTTGCTGAGAGGACCTGCGCTAGCCGACTGCGCCAGCCGAGACTGCAACCTGCACGCACTGTTTGCTATTGTTTTCTTGGATACTTTAGATGTTATTTACTATTTCTATGATGTTTACTACTAGCATGTCTAGCTAAACGCTTAGTATCGGTTGGGCATGAATCTATGAGTATTTCCTTTGAGACTTGCGCTTAATGCATAGCTTGTTTGCTTGTATTAATTCTGTGCACATTGTTGGCAGCTAGTTACATGAGTAGGGGAAGCCTTGAACCGCAATCTTACTCTTGTTGCTTGTTGTTGTATGTTAAACTAGTTGAATAGCCTGACGGTGCCAACTAGGAGTAACGCGCTAGGGTAATCAGTTGCTACTGTGACAGGATTCGCAGCTGTTTAGACTAGTCTTAAGAATTAATAGCTCATGAACTTTGATCGGAACATGCGCACATGTTAGGAAGCCTTGATCGGACACTAACATTAGCAACCCGAGCTATAGACATTTAAAGTCGATGATAAGGAATACACTCATAGAGGATTGTCTGCGCCGATACTTCTCATCGTCATAGTACTTAATCTCTACTGCCTGCGCACGTCTAGTGCAATTTCTGCGTTTACTACTGTTTACTCACGCGTTGCGCAACCCCAATCACTCACACCCCTAGTTTTCGTAAGTGCAGGATACTAGTTAAAGCTAATCTACTGCTTCCTTGTGGATTCGACCCCGACTTAACCGCTGTACTAAGTGGAAGAGGAAGGAATTAATTTGACGCGCACAACGACGCGCGGATCATACATGTTGCAAATGTCGCCTCCTGCACATGCATTCAATAATCTCAGCTCCATTGGTAGCAATCCGTTCAGGAAATTCTCTATTAGCACATTCTGGGGCAGGCCGTGATTGTAGCAGTTAGCCTCCAGCTCCCTGAAACGCTCATAATACTCCGATAGTGATTCTCCTGCGCCCTGCCTAGGTGCGGCCAACTCCCTCCTGAGTAGCGCGATCTTGGCTGCAGGATAGAACTTGTCCAAGAACTTCTTTTGAAGCTGCTCCCATGTGTGAATATATCCTGCTGGTAAGCTCATCAGCCAATGCCTGGCCGTATCACACAATGAAAAAGGGAACGCCTTCATCTTTAGCGCTTCGTCGCTCTCCCCTTCGGCCTTCATGTTCTCGCAAATAATTAGGAATTCTCGCACATGCTTGACTGGGTTCTCATTGTTCATCCCGTGAAACTTTGGCATGTGATGAATGAGCGAGCTCCTTAGCTCAAAATGACCGTCTGGTGGAAGCACTATGCACCATGGCTGGTTAACCGTGATTGGAGCTGACATCTCGCGCACTATTCTGCGTCGCGCGACCTGTCGCGCGGGTGGCGCATTATACATTTCAGCAGCCATCCTCGCTTCAACTTTGTGCTGCACTTCCTCTCTGAACAAGGCTGCGCGGTTATCTGCCCTCGCATTCTCTGGGGTTCTGTCTCCTAAGTTATCTCCAATGACACTGTATTCCTCCATGACCTGTTCTAAATCTCGAAGAAAACGAAATTAAAAGAAAACTAAGCTGTTGCGTCTGTCAGTGCGCAACTATAACCTGCGCAGCGCAACTGTTTTAAGGTTACGCAGGCTGGTGTTGATTGCGCGCTGTCAGAAACAACAACAAGGAAAATAAAGCAAACAGAAACAACTAACTACTGTAAAAGAAAACTTAAACTAGTTAAAGCTTATCTGTGTTGCTCCCCGGGAACGGCGCCAAAATTTGATCACGTGTCGTTGTACGCGTCAAATTAATCCTTCCTTCTCCACTTAGTATAGCGGCTAAGTCAGGGTCGATCCCACAAGGAGCAAGCAGACTCGTTCAACTAGTAACCTACAACTTACGAAATTGGGGTTGTGAGTGATTGGGTTGCGCAGGTGCGCGAATGAACAGTAGTTGAAAGCAGAATTTGCACTAGACGTGCGCAGGCAGCAGAGATTAAATACTATGACTATGAAAAGTATCGGTGAAGACAATCCTCTATGAATGTATTCCTTATCATCGACTCTAAACGTCTATAGTTCGATTTACTGAAGTTAGTGTCCGATCAAGGCTTCCTAACATGTGCGCATGTTCCGATCAAAGTCCATGAGCTATTAATTCTTGAAACTAGTCTAAGCAACTACGAATCCTGTCACAGTAGCAGCTGGTTATCCTAGCGCGTTGCTCCTAGTTGTCACCGTCAAGCTACCAACTAGTTTAACATATAACAAACAAGTAGTAAGAGTAAGATTGCGGTTCAAGGCTTCCCCTACTCATGCAACTAGCTGTCAACCGTATGCACAGAATTAATACGAGCAAACTAACTATGCATTAAGCACAAGTCTCAAAGGAAATACTCATAAAATCATGCCCAACCGATACAAAGCGTTTAGCTAGACATGCTAGTAGTAAACATCATAGAAATAGTAAATAAAAGCTAAGTGTCCAAGGAAACAGTAACAAGCAGGTGCGTGCAGGTTGCTGTGTCTCGGTCGCGCAGTCGGCTAGCGCAGGTCCTCGCAGCAGCTCGTGTGTTTTTCCGTTCTGGCTCTCTCTCGTGTGTTGTTGTGTGTGTCTCTCAAACCCTAGCCTTCCTCTCTTTATATACTGCTTGTGAGGCCCGTGACACTCTTGGCAACTTCCAAATCCTAGGAGATTTTGTAGGGATATGGTGCTCAAGATTTGGAAACACCATTATACTGCGCATGGCTCACTGCACACGTTGGTTCGCGCAGTTGGTTAGCGCACCGCAGTCTGAATCTGCCACTTCCTATCCTGTTTGCGCTGCTAGCTCCGTAGGCTGTGTGTTGCGCTCCTTAAACGCGCCTATTAGCGTGTATCCGACCTAGGCCCTTGTTTTGCCTTGGAATACAAAAACACCGGAAACCAGTAATCTTGTACACAAAATAATGCAAACAAGCACAGTGTTAAGATCTAAATAGTGCGTATAAATAGGCTCTATCAATCATCTTGGATCTTCTCTGCTGACGAGAGATCTTAGGGAGATTCTGACGAGTCGAGGTGGAAGGACAATTTCTCTTAATGTGTCCACTATGACCACATTTGTAACACCTTTGATATCTGCGAAAGATCTCTCTTCCAGTAGTGTGGAGATGATGCAGAGATTGCTGTAGCAGATCCTTGTTCACATTTCTGTACCTCTTTCTTACCACTTTTCGAATGGATCTGGACCTGGCCATGTGACATTCATCTCCACTGAGATCAGTATCCTCTTCACTCCAGTTTGCTGACATAGAGTTGTTGTTTTTCTGATTTGAGTTTGACAGTGGTTTGCTGGTACAGTCAGCCTTTCGATGACCATATCCCTCACAATTCCAGCACTGGATGCCTTTCCTTCTTTCTTTCTTTTCTTCTTCCTCTTGGGCTTGTTCTTTGGCTCTTCTCTGATTTCCTCCACCTCTTCTGAATTGTCTTCGAGGGGTTGAGGTCTGACCAGACCTTATTTCCATGTTTTTCAAGAACTTCCCCAGATTTTTTACTAGTAAACTTAGTTGATCATCAGCCGAGGGCTTCTTCTCTTCTTTTTCAGCTTTCAATCCAACATTTTTGCTTTTGGGGGGAGCATCTTCTTTGACTAACTTCATCTCAAACTGCTTGAGAGACCCAATTAACTCTTCCAGCCTCATGTACCTAACATTCTGAGCTTCTTCAATGGCTGTCACCTTCATGTCAAATCTGATGACAATGATCTGAGGACCTTCCTAATTAGTTTTTCTTCAGGAATAGGTTCTCCAAGAGCATGAGCTTCATTTGATAGGTCACACAGCTTGGCATTGAATTTTGTGATGGTTTCCTCCTCCTGCATTTACAGAACTTCAACTTGTGAAGTAATCATCTGCATTCTGGATATCTTCACTTTGTCAGTCCCCTCATGAGCAACTTCCAAAATCTCCCAAGCTTGCTTTGCAATGTCAGAATTGGAGATTAATCTGAAGTTGTTGGCATCCACAGTAGCAAAGATTGCATTCAAGGCTTTTGAATTGCCAGTTGCTGCAACATCCTCTTCAGCAGTCCACTGCTCTTCAGGTTTCTTCCGAGTGACTCCTTTTTCATCAGTGTTTCTGGGAGGGGCCCACTCTTTCACCACTGCTTTTCACACTTTCTCATCAATAACCTTGAGGAAAGCCTTCATCCTAGCCTTCCAGTAGCCATAGTTACTTTCTTCTAGCAGTGGAGGGCGGCTTAAGCTTTGTCCTTCCTTCATTGTCTTGCTCTTCTCAGCTAGGTGCATAGGATCTTGACTCTGTATGTTGAGCTCCGGCTCTGATACCAATTGAAATTCGCAGCACCTCTGAGTTGCAGATTGTGTACAAGCAGTTGCTACAGCACACTCTTGAACACCCAAATCTGATGTAGCAAGATAGAACAAGGAACAATGGTTTGTTCACCCAGTTCGGCCAATCAGCCTACGTCTGGGAAGGGCTGAACTCCAACCCTTAATTCACTAGCTTCTCAGGTCCACAGTACAACACGGTTTGACGCACGACACCTATGCTACCTAACCTAAACTAGTCACACAATCAGAACAAGATTTGACTTGTATATTGCACACCTACAGACTTGAAATAATTCAGAATAGCTACAACTCTGATCCCACAGACTCAACCTATTCTAATTAATTCAATGTTACCAGCAAATTGTTGTAGCACACAGCTGGTACCAAAACTGACCGCGTCGCTCCAAGCCTTCCGCTGAGCCGATCGAACCTCTCCACGAGTGCTGCACACTCTGGAGCACTCCCCCTCACTCAGTGACCACCTGCCGCCACTAGTGAGTTTAGTCGTCCAGTCACTTGACCGAGTTAGTCCACTCGTCAGTACCTCCGCAGCCTCTCTTGATCAACCAACAAGCAACCGCTGTTCTGAATTGGCTTCCTGATCAAGCTATGATCAGACTCTGCAAGCCCTGATCACGCTCTACTTCAATCACCTCAGCTCTGCACTCACGCTCTGCTCTTGGTGATGATCGAAGAACCTCTCGCACTTGAATTCTACTCTCACAGTATTCTGTGTACGCTCTCGTGTTTTCTCTCTTATCTTCGATACCCTTGACACTCTGCCCGGCCTCCTTTAAATAAGAACCCCTAGTTCCATCATTCAGTTTTTGGGAATTTCCTTTAAACAACAATATCTCCTAATTTGTAGGAGATTAGATTTGATTTGCAAATCTAATCTGCTACAAACAAATCTTCTCCTCCATCTGGGAATCTCCACTGGAATATTCTCTCTGAGTATTTAGGAAATCCTTTGATGCTTATGGATGCACTGCCAAGCTCCTTCCGCGAAGATCCGAGCTGCTGCTGACGAACAGATGCTATAGCTTCCTGAACCAGCTCCAGCTGTAGCAGCAGCTTGTTCAGCCGCTTGTTCACTTGTGCTGGTTTTGTCAAAGACTGCCATACTGCATCATCAATGTGTCAAGTGTTTAATGTAGAGGGAAGATGCGTAATGAAGGGTACAAGGTCTGCCAACAGCTTTGCTTTGTCAGATCTTACATTATATCGCACATTATATCGCACTTTGATAAGCAGCATAGTGTATCTTACTATCACCACCCCAGATATTGCTTATGTCGTCCATATTGTCAGCCAATTTTTTCTTCTCCTACTACAATCTATTGGGCACTTATGCTTCATATTCTTCAGTATCTTCGGAGGACTCGGTTTCTGAGTTTGCTCTTTCCATCTACATCTTTCTTGGAGTTGCGAGCTTATTTGAATGCTAATTGGGCCAGCGATCTTTCTGATCGCAAGTCTATGAGTGTTTATATTTCCTTGTGACTCTCTTATTTCTTGGAAGAGAAAAAAGCAGACAGTTGTCTCTCGATCATCTACAGTGTTTAGGATATGACATCCTTGACAAAACTGCTCAAGAGACTACTGAAGCACTCCCTGAAGATCAGAGGCTGGAGCACAATCTGAAGACTGACAAAACAACAACAACAACAACAACAAAGAGCCAGAGTTTGCTTTAGCAATCCCTGAAGATATGAAGTTATTTGAAGACTGGGCGAGTGATGGAGCGTATTTATACGATCCATTGAGTTGTTTATTCCCATTGTTTAATTACATTTAGCGTGTGATAGATTACTTACTTGTAGTGTTTCGCATCGCAGGTGTATCAAGACCGCTTTCGAGATTTATGACATTTTTGGAGAATCAAGGTGCATCTCAGTGATTATGGCGCCGGAAGAACACTTGAGGCGCAGCTAATGTCTTCATCGGGTGCTTTGCTAATGTCTTCATCCGGAGCGAACAATATATGATGACATCAGCGTTGGGCCCACGGCCCAAAATCAGATTTAGAAGCTTGCTTGATTTGGAAGTCTGCATTACCTATAAATACAGACTTGCCACACCAAAGAGAACAACAATTTTGATAGGGTTCTTAGTGACAATTCACAGAGGCAGCAGCGCTCGGAATTCGAGGCGGAGTTACTATTCATCACCGGAATTACTATTCATCGTAGAGTTACTATTCACAGTTTTAGTATTTTTCTGAACTTAACTTACTTTCATTATTGTTATTAGATGGATTCTCTTAGCTAAACCCTTAATTTCAGTTTGGGGATTTTGTATTGCGACATACTGTTTGAGATACTTATATTTCGTAATTCGATTAGTAAATTCCTGTTCTTCGTTTGAATTGCATGCTCTGATTATCAAGTTAGCATAGCCTAGCGGTGAAACTGAGTTGATATATATTGCGTGATATTGGATTGACTTCCCTATTAGCTAAGTCTAGCGGTATAATCTAATCGGTGTCGTTAATCTAGTAATTGTTAAACCTATTCGAGAACTTAGCGGTTAAGAGTATGTAGAACACTAAAGTCGACATTACCCTAGCGGGATTGTTAGACTAGGAACAGTAGTTTGTAGTTGATGCATATTACAATCGATGATTATCAGTTGCAATGCATATCCCTGAACTGCCTTTTCTCTGAATTTGACAACAACAAACATTCTTCCTACAACCCTCTTTTAGTGTGACAATCATTCGTAGAACTTTATCACTGATCGCTCTCTCGTGGGTTCGACCCTGCTTACCGCTTGCTAAGTGATAGGAGATTATAAATATAAGTTTGACACACACAACGACGTGCCGTCAGCGAGAGATAGCTTTGAAGAGACAAAGTCTGCTTCAGCACTCCGTGATGATCGAGAGCTAGAGCAGATTCCTGGCATTGCACGGTGAAGCTCAGAGAGGTATGCAGACGTCATCAAGAGCTCGGCAATTGCCAGCACATGGTTTAAGAAGATACAGATCCAAGAGTCCAAATTTGATAATAGAATCTTCAACAAACTTGCTAGAATCTAGGAGAAGATTCTGATAATGATCCTTGGCATTTTTGGAGAGCTGGAGAGCTTGAAAAGGAAGGCGGGGACGCAGCACATACGGGGATGAAGAAAAGAGAGCCACTCGAGAGCACACAGAGAGTACACATTGATCAACTTACGGTAGTAGGGTTTTATATACTGAGTTGAAGACGTGTGTGGTGCTGAGGGAATTAGAACTCGTGGAGTTTGATTCAGGATTGATTCCGAGTTCACTAGGAGCGCTGCTCATTGAAGGGACAATCGGGGCTCGGTGATTAGCCGCGAATAGGCAGTGTAGCAGACTGCAGATCATTGATCGAGGCTACTTTGTAGTGACGGAGAGTGTCATTGATTGAGGGGTAGCAGAGATTGAGTTTACAGAACTCAGGGTGTCTGACTTATTGGCAGGAGAGCTAGAAGAGTCGTGGGTTGAAGAATACAACAATTCTGGTGAAGAGTGTGCTGAAGCATTCTGTGAGCCACATACTGCAATAGAATAGGCTAAGTCTGAGAGTCCGAGCTGTAGCTACTTATTGCTAAGAGTGTGTAGGCTGCACAAAGAGAATCTATGAGTTCAGATTGCTAGCTAGTCTAGGGGGTTAGACTGAGCGTAAGATTTCGGCTAGGTTAGATTTAGAGGTGTGAGTCCTTGTACTTCGAACTGAGATAGTGGAATCGTGAGGATCGAAGTATCCACCCCAGGCGTAGGCAAGTTGCCAAACTCGGTGAACAAATACTGCGTCTTTCTTATTATATCAGTAGAGTAATTCCGCAGAAAGATACAGAGAGTGCTTAACCAGAAGCTATAACTCCGTATCAACAATGCAACAGAATTTGATACAGAAGCCGTATTTCGTGCCATGGCTTCTTAATGCTATTCAGATTACTCAGAACTCTGTATATCATGAGCGTATGCAGTATATTTAGATTGATTGTCATTTCACTCGCCACCACTATCAGAATCGGACCATCACATTGCCTTTTATCACATCCATTATGCAGATTGTTGAACTATTTGCAAGGCCCATTCCACATCACGTGTATATTTCTTAGTTGACAAACTCTCGATACTTCCCACCGTTGCATCGTGAGTTTAAGAGGGAATATTAGATAGTAATATTTCCATATTACTATAAAGGTAGTTTAGTCTATTAGCATTTATTTGTTACTTATTTATTCTTGTCTTTTGTATTGTGTCAAAAATTGTTCTTTTACGCATCTACGAAACCCTAGCCTTGTTTTGTTCTATACTTTTACAACTTCAAAAAATACATTTAATGACATTTAAGGTCGAGGTGTCACTTGAGGCTCAATTTTGAGGCAATGCTTGACACCACCTGGCCTAGAAGTGAGGTGATGCTGGGGAGTTACTATCCGAAGTATATAAAAGAGAAACTTTCTCTTCATTTGGAACACTAAATTCTCCATCAGTCCTCACCCAAAGTTGTTAGCTGGTTATTTTTGAGTTTCCATCTCCTTGAGGTTTTCTTGTCGCGATGATAGCGAAAGGCAAAGCCAGTTCGCCTGATTAAGTTCTTTTGTGTAAGAAGATTTGTTTAAGAGTCATTATATTCTGGGAAGTGGTTGACCAAGTATCTCAGCACCAAAGGAAGGCCAATAATGCTTGAAGGAGATCATCTAACGAGCCTGGACTCCTCCTTACTCTGGTTTTATAACAGTTTATTTAATTTTAATATTTAATTGCTTTTGTTTATCGCACAAAATTGTTGCAATTTTGGAGCATCAAAAATTTTGGAATCATATGTTTCTATCTCATAGTTTTGTTAATGTTATTTAAGTTTATTAATGGTGAAACAAGTGAAGAGTGAAGAAGTCAATGAAATGGTTATGTCGATTTTCGATATGTTTGATGATTCCGCTCTCGGTGACTTTAATTAGGATGAACTCAAAATGTTGGATGAAATAAATGGTAAGAAATTGCATAATCATATATGATAATGCAAATGGCATTCAATTGACAAAACCTGCCAGAGTGTACAAGCCCAGTGTCAGTTTTTGACCGAAGAGGAATCTGCCCAGATATGACGTAGCTGTGCAATGGGAGGCTTCTAAAGATTCTTTCCGTGCCACAAGCTTGAAGATTTGATTTGGAATCAAATCTCCTAAAAAGAAGGAGATAGGATCTTGTTGAGATTTTTAAGGGCTTCCTGATTTTGATTACGGCAGAGTTTCTATAGAAGGGTGTAGGCGTGCAGAGCAGCGAGGATAGGGATTGAGAGGAAAAAGTATATAGCGAATCTAAGCACCTGAGATAATAAAGAGATATTCAGAGAGTGGTGCGGAGATTGGGATCACCACCGTGAGCAGAGCGTGAGCGGAGAGCAGAGTAGTTGGAGCATCAACTAATCGTAGACTTGTAGAGTTGGGTCAGTGCTTGATCGGAGAGGGCCAATTCAGAGAAGGAGAGTTGTCAAGTGGAGGAATTCGAAAATCTATAGAAGGCCTGTTCTAGCTAGTGACAGGTGGTCACTGAGTGAGGGGGAGCATCCCGGAGTGAGGATCACTCACGATAGAGTTCGACCGGCTCAGCAGCAAGCTTTGGAGCGACGCGAACAGAACCTGCACAAGGGTGTGCTATAGCAAACCTACTAAGACATTGTGTTAATTAGAATAGGCTGGGTCTGTGAGATCAGAGGAGTAACTATTCTGAATTAACTCGAGTGTGTATGTGAGTGAGACACAAATCACAGGGTGTTCTGATTTTGTGCAAGTTGCTAGTTGAGGTCAGGTAGCATAGATTGTCGCGGAGTCGAGTCGGAGTACCTTGAAGACTAGTGGATTGAGGACTGGAGTATAGTCCTCCCCAAACGTAGGCAGATTGGCCGAACTGGGTGAACAAATCTTTGCTCATTGTTTTACCTTACTGCACAAGATCTAGCTGAACAAGGAGTTGCTATAGCAATTGCTTATACACAGTCAGCATCTCAGAGGCGCTGCAAATTTCAATATACCTTTTGGATTTGGTGATAATGTTATCGGGCAGTCAAGTAGATCCACTTCGCTTGAGCTCAAATCTTTAGTACGCTAAGGCAGAGCCGCAATAGAAATGTTTTGAAAGGAGGTTCATCCAAATATGAAGAAACTGGCTTTCCACTTGTTCCATGGTTCTCATAATGACTTGACCAAGGTATGCGAAGAGAGTGTATTGGAAATTTATCTGATGCTTGTCCAATTTTCTACTAGTATGTTCTAAACTAATAATGCAAATTTAAAGTTTTCACATTCTTTTTTATTAATACACTTTTTTGAGTTTTATAGATAATGATGATGGCCTTCTTGCTAAAGTTTTTCTGGCATCTATTCCATGGAAGATGATATTCAAGGTTTGTCTCAAGTCACTAAAAATTAGAGTAATTGTAGCAGCAGCTAGAAGGAGAACTCAAGCTAGAAAAGCAGTCCAACTATCTATTGGGCTTGTGACTCGTTAAACATTAATTTTCATGTGCACACTTTTGACTAATTCTATGGATTTTACTATGCTTAAGCTCTATATGATTTGCTCTACTTAAATATATAATTGAAGAGTTATCACATTTTAACGTGGAATTACACATCATGATTTTACAAAAAGCGCCATAACAATGAATAAAAACCGTAAATCTGATGAAGAGTTTTAATCTGAGAACAAACAACTACTAGAAGATTAAATCGCTACTGGCGTTTTATTATTTCTGCAACACAATACACTACTACGAATAGAGGTTTGTGCATTCTGCAGTCATTAATTGATTTTGCAAAACCTATCAAGTTCCTTGTATTATTTACCTTCAGTAACATGTTGGTTGGAAGGTAAATCATCATTTACTGTAGAATAGAGGAATCATATGGGAAGCCTAGAACTGATTGATTTCCTTTTGTGGATGGAATTGAATTTACTATCTAGATTAAAGGAAACACATCTTTTTTATCTATTTGGCTTGTTTCTAAAGATTATGGCTGAGTGCGTGAGCAAAAGCGTTTGAAGCTCTGTTGAGATCAACTTGCCCATCAAAGACCAATTTTTTTCTTTGTTTCATTTCTGAAATAATTTGAACCTTCTCAGGCTCTTATTTATTTGCATTTTTGGTCCAATTCTCCAAGGTTAATATTAATGTCACATCGGTATGCTATTTTGTAATCTACTGCCACTATATTTACAATTTTTTCAAAATGTGCAATATGCTCGACAACCTAGTTGGAACAGCACATGCAAATTATTTGCATCACTTATCAGTGATAGATTTCTTCAAGTACTATCGGAAATCAATGTTACTTTCTTGTACTAAACAAACACAGAGTTTTCCATTTTCCCAAGAGATTGTGTACTGATAAAAAGTAAAGAAAGTAGACGAGTAGGTGGGACTATCCATCTGAGATGTGAAAAAGTAAAGCTAAATGTATCTTCCTTCTTTGCAACTATTTTTCATGGGACATATATAATCTTTCTTTAGTTTTCGCCTTACATACACTGAGTGGATTATTGTGGGCAAGCAACTTGTTGCTCCTACAATTTGATTATCTATTCAAGTGCTATCTATAATCATGTAAAATTGCTCAACCATTCTTCCTTTCTCCGGATCCACATCAAGATTCCTACACTTCTAGCTATAATATGTAACATTTGTGCCCTTATTTGGCAAGTTGACTAAATATTCTAGGTGGCCAAGTTCTTTATTCAACATTCCGTAATTCACTTTGCAGATTTTAACACTTTTGCAAGCACTTTATGATTGTAGAGTTCCTAAACATTTCATAAGTTGCAATTATCTGGATGCTCTATTCGGCTGATATTTTTTCATGCACATTATTAATGGGTCTTAGATAGCTTTAGTTGGGATTTTATCTTCATGAAAATCCTCTTCATAGGGAAGTGAGACAATATGTCTTTTTCTATCCCAAAACGCATTCGGATGATCATTGCAAATGTCAACAGAGAATTCACTAAATAGGAGTTTGATCTTATCCTTTAATTTAGGGTTTTGAAGTTTTTCTTCTATAGTTAAGATGCTTAATTCATGATTTAGAAAGCTAAGTTGGCTGTCTTTAATATTAATTGAGTTATAAATCTCGTGAAGAGCCTTAGTAAAGGGTTCTGTCTTAAACTTAAGAAAAAATATCCTTCCCATTAAAGGTTCCTATGATTCCTTCGGTATCAACCTTCTTAAGAGGATAAATTTTAGTAAGAAACAAAGTTCTAAAAATGACTTGGTTAGTAATATCCTTGGCTAATAGAAAGCTTGTCTGAATATAGACCATGTTTATGCAAGTTTTGCTTTGGGAAGCTTATAGCTGATATTTAGTTTTTCCCCTCCTGCATGAGACAAGGTATGCTTAGTCTTATGAAAATATTTTGTTGGAATTAGACCTTCCTGGATGACATTAAGATCTGATCCACTATCAACTACAACATTGAATTCTGTAGAGTAATAATTATCAACTAGCAGTGTAATTTTTATATGCCATTTTTGTGTTATAAACATTTTTAACGTGGATAGGTGTTTGTCAGAATCAATTTTATCGGGTTCTTGCCCATTGATAGCCGCCTCTAAAGTTATTACTTACTTCCCTTTTTCAGTTTTTGAAATCCTTTGATCAAGCTTTTTATTTTCTTGCCTAATCTCAAGAATTTCTTTTTTGAGATGATCTCAATGGTTAAATGTGGGACTTTCAACTATTTTTCTATTTTTCTATCTTTGATTCTTTTGTAAACATTCTGTCATCAAATAAGGTTCAGAGGAGGAAGTAATAGTCTCTTCTTTATTTTCTTTTGATTTGGAAGTTTCTGGAATATCTTCTATTTGATCAATTATTTTTGATCTGAGGGTAGGATCTTTAATAATTTTTTAATAATTCTAAAGCATTCTTATTGTCTAAGACATTGATTTTAAAGTCTTGAAATTGTGCTTGAATCTTATAAAGTTGTTCCTCGTCCAGGTTACTCTTCTGCTCATGGTTAGGACTTGATTGTCCCAGAATACAAGGCTTACATTCAGATTCAGAATCTATTGAGAGGTATTCATTTCTCAGAATGTTTAGCTCCTCACTCATTGAGGATGAATCTGATAGATCTGATTCAGATTCTTCTGAATTAAGAAGGAACTTAGAAAGGATGCCTTTAATCTTATCATCTTCGTTAAAATTGTTAATCTTCTTTTTGACCCAACAAGTTCGAGCAAAATGGTGTATCTTACCACATTTTCTGCAGATAACAGATTTGTTTTTATCCCATCTTTTTTCTTCTCTAGTGGTTTTACGCTGTCCTTTATCCTCAATTTTATTTCTAGAATACCTCTTCTTCTTTCTTTTATATTCTGGTTTATAGTCAGGTTTATATTGCCTGGCCGGTTTCCTAGTTTTACTAGTTGATGGTTTATTGATTGAGAATTGGTCACATAATTGACCTAATTACTGTTTTCTATTAAATTCTGTCTTTTTATTTGTTGATTGAGCCAATTTCATTTTAAAGGGCAATTCCCTCCGGCGTACAAACTCCAATAAGTATGCCATAGGTGTAAGACTCATATATGATATGATGAGTATTCTGCCTAAGAATTCTTCTAATTCTTTCAGCAATATAGACTGGGTAGTCCGTCAATAATTTTTTACTTTCAGTGAGTACTACTACACTCAGGTAACTTCATGACTCTACTAAGGAAGGTATCTTTATACCATCTAAAATCTTTAAGTGTTTTACACCTTAAGTTTTGTAATAGAGTTATAACATTTTCACTATTTTCAGTATATCTGCCTGTGAAATACTCAATAATGTTAATAACCAAAGTATAGACATCGTCTTCCCTAACTTCATCATTTTCCCGTTTAAAGGTACTAAGAATGCCTAATTTCTCTCCTTGAGTTAGGTAGTTATCCCACTAGCCTTTTAGCTGACCCGTAAAACCTGATATTATCATGTTAGCTATATTCTTATCAGTATTACCATTATTTTTGCATATTGCAGAACACATTAGCACCATATGAATAGTGTTATAAACTTGTAGATGAGCAAACTCATCTATATTCCATTCTTAGATGTGGCTACCGCTATAGCTATTGGAAATAATGTATTTTGACTCTTCGATCAAGACATCAACTAGGGTTGGTCTAGGGTAATAATATTTACTAGATATGGTTTGTCTGCCCTGAAATTCGCAGCCTCTGACAGATAGATTTGTGAACAAGCAGTTGCTGCAGCACACTCTTGTTCACTCGGAAATTGTCTCAGCAAACAATGAACAAGACAAAAGTTTGTTCACCCAGTTCGGCCAACTGCCTATGTCTGGGGAGGACTATTCTCCAGTCCTCAATCCACTAATCACAGAGGTCTCCAAGTACACTCGGTTACAACTCCACGCAACCTATGCTACTCAACCTTGTGTGGATCACTGGACACAATCAGAACAGGTTCTGACTTGTGTCTGCACACCCTCTACAAATGTCAATCTAGAATAGCTACTGTCTCCTCGAAACTCAGCCTACTCTAAATTACACTCAACTCTGCAGGGTTGCTGCAGCATCTGCTGTAGCACACAGCTGATGCACAATTGTCCGCGTCGCTCCAAGGCCTTCCGCCGAGCCGATCAAATGATTCCACGACACTGCACACTCTGGAATACTCCCTCTTGCTCAGTGACCTCCTGCCACTAGCGAGAACTACCGCTTAGACACTCGGCCGAGCCACACACCCGTCAGTTCTTCCGCGGCCTTCCTTGATCAACCAACAAGCACCACTGCTCTGAATTGGCTTCCAGATCAAGCTCGGATCAGACTACGCAAGTCCTGATCTCCTTCTGCTTCTGTCACCACAGCTCTGCGCTCACGCTCTGCTTTCGGGTGATGATCGAAGAACTCGTCGCACACCAAAATTACTCTCTCTGAATTCTGCGTATGAACTCGTGTATCCCTCAGCTTCGATCAATCTTTCTGCTCTGACCTGTTCTCCCTTAAGTAGCAACGCCCGCTTCAATCAAGAACAAAATTTAGCAATGTCCCACAAAAAAACAATTATCTCCTAATTTTTAGGAGATTAGATTTGTTTTGAACTCCAAAACAAATCTCCTTCTCTAGCTAGGAATTCCCCACTGGAATATTCTCTGCAGCAACTTAGAAATTCTTCTGATGCTCTCAGCAGAGCTGCCAGGCCTTCTTGCCAAAGGCCCAGGTTGCTGCTGCTCGGACAGATGCTGCAGCTCACTTGAACAAGCTTCTGCTATAGCTCCCTTCAGGATCTCAGCAGGATCGCTCCTGCTAAAGCACCCTCCAGGATCTCAACAAGATCATGTCTGGGCAGATTATTCTTTGCGCCAATACTGCTGCTACAGCTCCCAGCTATCCTCTTCTCTCTTCCGTTCGTGTTCTCCCAAAATCATCCAATTAAATGAAAATCGACTGAATTGGTTTGCTGCCCGGTTTGGCTATGAACCGGCGCGGTTTCATTGTGGAACCGGCCCCTTTCAGAGAATCTCGATATTTTGCCTTCGGGGCCGGTTCAGGACCCAAACCGCCGGTTTCATGTGCAAACCGGCGGTTCTCACAAGGAAATCGCTGGTTCCATGTGCAAACAGGCGGTTCTCACAAGGAAACCGCCAGTTCCACTCAGAACCGGGCTGCTTGTCCACCCGCCGTTCGATTCTGACTTTGCTTGCGTTTTTGACCTCTGAAACCTTCGAATCATGTCTCGGTGCAAACTACAAAGTTGTAGCCCTTCAAGTCAGCTTTCCAAAAGTATATAGCATGCCTCATTTAGATAAGAGATGAGTACTCTGCACGCCCAAGACTCCCCCTTGGAAACCTGCGCATTCCTTGATCATAATGCCTTGTGCACTCTGCTTGGTCATTTTGGAACACTCTGCATCAGCTGCTGTCTTCACACGTTTGCTGTAGCAGACTCTTGTGCACCTTGTAGGAGTTTGTCAATGATGCCATATACATTAACATGCCCATTTATGAATTTTATTAATCTGATCAGTGTAAACCTGTCTAAGATCTGAATTATCAATAAGGTTTTCTGTGAAGCTTTTTATCAAGCGTACTAAGTTTAAGATTCTTAAACTGTTCTTTTATGAAATCATTTAACTTCTTAATAGGTCTTAACTTGAATCCTGTTATTTCAGGTGGAGGCTGGATACTAGGAGTAGCCATGTCTGTTTCCTTAAGAACATAGTCCTCTTGATTACTATTGGGTAATTTGGTAATTTGGTAATCTGATCAATCCTATTTTCTAACGACAATATTTGTTCTCCAATAATGTTTAGGTATAAATTTGTGTAATTATTCTACTCGATTAATTTATTAATCTGGTTGATATGTTATAGTCAAGGTTTCGTGTTCAAGTAATTTTGAAAAAGTCAAGAAATTATGAATTTTTTCATTTTTTTTCTATCTCAAAAAGTTGTTGAGAAGGAAATACTTGAGTTATAACCTTTCTTGTGCTAAGCTTATAATTTCTTTCAATTGTGGATACAAATTGTTCTACATATGTAGTGACAATAATAATAATTTGTTATCCTTAGCACATTGCTTGTAGAAATTTGTGCTAATATTTTTTAATTCTGCTTTGTTAAAGCTATCATATAGCCATGATTTGAATGGCTCCCATTTCTTCGTTTTAAATTCTAACATAATAATCTTTCTAGCCTTGAATCCAGGACTGAAGTCAGTAGTTGTACTAAATCCATTTCTGACTCGGTTATTTTCTGGGCTTTCCTATTGTTTAATCATCTAACGATATTATATTGGTCAATAATTAATTTCTCTTATTTGAGACGTAGAGCCTCTAGAAAATTCTATTGGTTCTTTCACCTTATAATCTAGATGAGAGATGTTAGAATACATCGAGCCAGACCTCATGTGTCTAGGTATAGTAGGATTTCATAGTTTAAAAAATTTCAAATTGAAGGTTTATAGTCCCTTCAGAGGTTTGGAAGATATCAATAAGAATTTTCGAATGACAGGTTGAGGCGAAACTGCCCGTTCCAACGTCCAGTTTGTGGGAAATTCATTTTCTTCCCACTTGATTTTCCTTTTAGTCGTTATATTTGACTTGCTAAAATTAATTTCTATGATTATTTTCCCATTAACTTACTTATCAACCATTCTACACATGGGGTTTAGTATATAGAATAGATTTTATAGCAAATGTCTATAACTTAAGTTCCTGGTTTATAGTTATAACCATGTCTTTTAGAAATTATGAGTCTGTTCGACTCCGGCTGTTCAAGATCGTTTGTTAACTGTTTCAGAAAGCTTTAGCAGATTTTGTTTCGGTGATAGTTAGTTCGAGACAGAAACAGTATGCAGAGCAGTAAACGACACAGCATATGTTTACCCTGTTCGGCTCACCAAGCCTACTCAGGGGGGTTGCTCTTGAACCCCAAGTGAGAATCACTTCACAAATATAAGATCAATTACAATAGTTCTTTAAGTAACTAATCCCCGACCGTTACCACTATGCAACTGACTTGATGTGAGTGCGTCTGACTCCCTCAGACGGAGATCCACCTCTTCTCACTTGGATTTGCCTCCCGCAAACCGGTAATTCTCTTCCAAAGAATATCAGACCTGAAACAATGTCTGTTCAACTTTGTTCTGCAGCTTCTGTCGATCCAGCTCTTGCTCCGTCGACTTTTCCGACCAACTCTAATGAAGATCGCCTGAATACTTCACTAATCTGCCATTTTACTTTTTCTTAGAATTCATAACCCCTCAGCACACCTCCTGCCTCTCATAAATAGATTGGATCAAATGATCTTCTAGGCATAAAATCTGGGATCGGATCCAATCTTTTGATTGCACATAATCTGGGATTCTAGGCGTAGATTCTGGAGGAGAATATCTTCGTAATAACTGCAGTATATGTTCTTGCTGATGTGCTTCATCTGCAGATCTTGATTGCTATCTGTTTGAACAGGTGCTGTCTCACCTCCTGTCTCAGCCAAGAACATTGCCTTGTTTTTGTCAAAGAATGTGCCATTCACGATCCATGAACTATCTGGATCTAACAATCTCCCCCTTGGAAATTTTTTGACAAAACTAACTCCCGCTGCCATTTGCTATAATACTCCCCCTTTTTGTAAACAAACTGACAAGGCAATGACCAACCAAACTCTCGTCTCCTGAACAGTCTTCCACTTATTGTCAACCTCACTGTTGTAGAATAATGTTCCTGATACTGTGACAGCCTTTGTCAAAGACTCTCCACTTAGAATTCAGATAGGGTGGACACTTCTCGGACTTCCTTGCACCAGTCTTTTTCTTCTTCGTGGCACTGCTCCCCCTGTCTCATTGACTGCACTCTCCTTTTTCTTTGTTCTATTATCCCTCTTTGCTTAGACAGTCGTGCTGAACAGAGTACTCCATCATTGCCTCATTCTGATTATCTATCTCAACAACGAATCATCTGCCTCTTTGTCTACTCCACCAGAGACTGTCCAGCAAACAAGTCTTTACTCTCCTTGACAGCGCATCCTTTGAATCTTTCTTCAACCCAAATTCTGCCCCTTTATCTTCTCATCAGGTTTCTGAGCAAGCAGCTTAGCTAGTCTTTTTCCAACAGACTTCAAACAGTTTCTTCTTTGAAACAAGTCTGTTCCACACTTGTCTGTCAGAGCCATTTTGACCGACTTCGACTTTTGTCGCTATTCATCTCAGTCCTCTCGGCAGGCAACTCCCCCTGACTGTCAGAACCTTTGAAACAGGCTCTATTCAACTGCTGCAGACTTCTGAACAGGAGCTGGCACCTGGATGCTCTGCGAATATATATCCGGGAAAATTCAAAACACAAATATCAAAGAACTAGAAACCTCAATAAGAATCTCGGATCTTGCTGATTTCTTCTTTCTAAAGGATCTAGAAAATAATTGCCTCGTCATGCATGACCTGTCACACATCTTCTGCCTCAGACTCTGTTTCACCCACTCTATTAGAAAAACACCAGAACTTCTCCCCTTGAATTCTTTAACCAGTTCAATAGTTCCTTACGCATTGTTCCAGAACTGGTCAAGCCCTCCTGAACCTGATTATGCGTCGACAGAACATAGACCCAAGACGAGTCTAAGTGTTTCAAACTGAGCATTGTTCAAGGCCTTAGTGAGAATATCTATTGGATGTTTATTAGTGGATACATGTTTCTGAGTCATCTCCCCCTGTTTTAGACCATACTCTTCCTGCATATGTTTCATCCAAATCATATGGGCGCAACAGCTTCCTGCAGCTGTATATTCCTCCTGAGGAGTACAGAGTCTGTTCCTGAGATAGAGTTGCTGTCGATCAAGCTTCTGTACAGGGTCTGTTCCACGCTGACTCCAGAATAAGTGTGCTTATGAGTTGCATTTTCTAACCCGAACTTCTTCACCAAGTTCCTGGCATCCTTGTGAACGTGCTTCACCCATAGAGTCTTGTATTCTCCCCCTCGCACATAGCCATGTTGAACGAGAAATATCCTGAGACTTTTATACCATGCTTTGGGCGCTTGATTTAATCTGTACAAGACCTTTTGGAGACGGTACATGTGATCCCTTCTAATGACAATAAGAGTTATGTCTTTCTCACGTTGCAGTCTCAGAATCAAGTGAATCACAGCTCGAACAGTGTCTGATTTCTGTCTTGTCTGTTTTCCTATCTTGCATTCACCACATATAGCATCAGTTTTTCCTGTCAGTTCAGGTATTCCTCGCACCAGTCCAAGTTTAGGTATCTGTCTCATGGCCTTGAGATTCAAGTGTCCTAGGCTCTTGTGCCACAGAATCAGTTCATCCTGCTGAGATAGAAAATAGCGAGCTGTGACAGGCTCTGTGTCAGAATTCAACAGATAACAGTTATTTGATGAACGAATTCCTCTCAAAAACACTTCCCTTCTCTGTTGACAACCTGACACGAATCTTTGGTGAATTGCACATTCAGCGTTCCATCATACAGCTGACTTATACTCAGCAAGTTGGCTTGAAGGCCTTCCATAAGGAGCACTTTGTCAATTGAGGGCATCCCTTGAACAGATAATGTACCTTGACCAATGACCTTTCGTTTTGTCCCATCACCAAATGTGACAAATCTCCCATCCAGGTTCTGTGCATCGGTCAGATAGCTGGCTTCTCCTGTCATGTGGGCTGAACAGCCACTGCCAAAGTACCACCAGTCCTTCTCAAGGTGAGAAGATGAGTTGTATGCGACGTAGCAATGGTTGTCATGAGTTTTTGGGACAGGCACAGATCTTCTCAAGCGATATTTTTCACGAAATGTGGGGCACTTTCTCTGGATGTGACCTTGAGCTTTGCAAAAGTAGCAGACACGCTTATCCTCTGTCCAACGCTTATTAAATCTGTGACTGGGGTGAACAACGTTAGCACAATTAAAATTATTTGTTTGAACAAACATTGTCTTACCACTAGTCTTTTGATACTCGTAACCCAGACTAGGACTTCCTCTATTTGTACGCTAAGCACCCAGAATGGAGTCAAGTGTCTTCGTCCCATTGTTCAGCATGCTGACATACTTTCTTATTCTTGATAGTTCAGCCACTGTTTCTGAGTGTTCCAATTTCTCCTTGTCAAGTGTTGTTTGCAATCTCTTAGTTGTTTCAGACAACTCATACTTTTCAGCCTTTAAGCCCATCACGTCCATGCTGAGTTTGGAATTAACTTTCACAGCCTTCTCCCATTGTTCATATAGCAACTGATATTTTTCAGCAAAGGTTTCCTTGGTAATTTCTGAGTCGCTATCACTGTCACCACAACTGTCTGACTCAGGTTGTTCAGGTTCAGTGCTGGCGTATTCTGTTACGGTTGTAAGAGCCAGATAGTTGGATTCTTCCTCCTCCGTTCCAGACTCCTCTGTCTCAGTACCATCCCATCCAGCCAGAACAGCCTTTTTCTGTTTCTTAAGAATATTGGCGCATTCTGCTTGGATGTGTCCAAAGCCTTCACATTCTCGACATTAAATTCCTTTGCCTTTTTCTCCTTTTTGAGTTTCAGTGGTTCTCACTTTTCTGAACTTCCCTTCTGGTGTATTTTTGAAGTCTGTTCCAGATTTGTTGAACTGTCGCTGGTTCAGCTTTCTCATGAATCTGCCAAAGTTTTTTGCAAGTAATGCCATCTGTTCTGACATCTCTCCCTCATCTTCAATCGATTCTGAAGCTTCACTTTTGAGAGAAATTCCACGAGATTTCTTTTCTAGTGCTTCAGATATGAGCTTCATCTCGAATGTCCGAAGAGATCCCATTAAGACGTCCAGCCTCATTCCTTTTAAGTCCTGAGCTTCCTCAATAGCCGTAATCTTCATAGCATACTTTGACGGTACTGACCTCAGAACTTTTCTGACAAGCTTCTCATTGCTGATGGCTCTCCAAGTGCATGTGCCTCGTTAGCAATGTCCATTAACTTTGCATTAAACTCTGTTATAGATTCTTCCTCCTTCATTTTCAGGTTCTCAAACTTGGTGGTTATCATTTGTAGCCGAGATTGTTTTACTTTGTCAGTTCCTTCGAATGCTGTCTCAAGGATATCCCAGGCCTCCTTAGCTGCTTCACAGGTGGAATTTAACCTGAAAATGTTTGGTTCAACTGCGTTGAAGATTGCATTAAGAGCTTTGGCATTTGTTGCAGCAGCTTTATCCTCATCTGCTGTCCACTAACTTTCCGGCTTCGGATGGGTTACTGCAGTTGTGTCTGTAACTATAGGCGCATCATACCTGAAGATTACTGATTTCCCTGCTCGATCATATATTGATTTGTTAAAGGCCCTCATGCGCGTTTTCCAGTATGGGTAGTTCGAACCATCAAGGAGTCGAGGCCGAGTAATGTTCTGTCCTTAACAATTTTTTTCACAATAGATTTGACTATACTTTTAATTTTCTTGACAGTTTCAGTGTGCTGCTCTGACTAAAGATTCGATTTCTTTTTTAATCTATCATATAAGATAGCTGTGTCAATTGCCACATTTTGGTAATAGGCTGAAATATAATTTAGGCTTCCAAGAAATCTTTGTCATTGCATTTTTTGAATAATGATGTTTGGGAATTTGTTAGCAAATTCAATGCTTCTGTTAATCGAGATAATCTTTCCTTTCTCAATATTATGCCCTAAAAATTTGACTGATGTTTAAAAGGGCCCTAGATATTACTAAACTATTTTTCTTAATTATTTCTGTAAATAATTTTACATGGTTAAAGTGCATTTCAAATTTTTTCGAAAAAAACAAAAATATCATCAATATTCGCTGTAGAGGGTAAATATGTCATTCATGATTTTTTTGAAATTCAGATGAGGCATTTTAAGCTCAAAAGGCAGGACATTCCATTCACATTGTTAATGAGACATTGAAGGCAGATTGCCAGTATCCTGATTTTAAATCAAATTTCGAAAATATGAGTCTATCTAGAAAATTGTTTTTATTTGGAATAGAATTTTTATCCATTTTAAAATCTTATTAAGAGGTTGTAATTAACAACTAGCGTTGGAACACCTTGTTGTTGCTCATTATGTTTGTTTCTATAGAGAGTTGCACAAGACCAAAGAGATTTTGAAGGGATAATAAGCTTTTTGCTTATTAAGATTTCAAATTTTTACACAACTCAAGATATTCCTTTGTTATTTGATATGGTCTGACTTTAGTTGAGATTTTATCTTCATGAAAATCCTCTTCATTGGGAAAAGAGACAATATGTCTTTTTCTATCCCAAAACGCATTGAGATGATCATTGCAAATGTCAATAGAGAATTCATTAAATAGGAGTTCTATCTTATCCTTTAATTTATGGTTTTGAAGTTTTTCTTCTATAGTTAAGATGCTTAATTCATGTTTTAGAAAGCTAAGTTGATGTTCTTTAATATTAACTGAGTTATAAATCTCGTGAAGAGCCTTAGTAAGGGGTTCTTTCTAAAACTTAAGAAAAATATCCTTCGCATTAAATATTCCTATAATTCCTTCGGTATCAACTTTTTTAAGAGGATAAATTTTAGTAAGAAACGGAATTTTAAAAATGATTTGGTTAATAATATTTTTGGCTAATAGAAAGTTTGTCTGAATACAGTGTGTATGCAAGTTTTTACTTTGGGAAACTTATAGCAGATATTTAATTTTTCTCCTCCATGAGATAAGGTATGCGTAGTGAGATTAATAATGCAGTTTAGGTATATATTAAAGTGAATGAGCGTACATAATATATTTTGAGTTATTTTATTTTAGTTAGATATTAAAGTGAATGAGTGTATATATTAAAGTGAATGAGTGTATATTTTAAAATAGAAAGGGTAATGAAACTCTCTAAAAATTTAAAATAAAATACATGCAAATAAGTGGTTATAGCATGACTTTTTATGACGATGCGAGTCAGATAGATCAATTGGGGGAGTCAATGGAGTGGGGTCCTCAGCGTCACTCTCACTAGCAGATGGAATGCCATTGAAGTCTTTCTTTCTCTCTCTCCAGACCTAAAACCATCTTCGGAGTGTCTCCAATTCAGCTCTCGCTGTCGTCGTCTCCACTCCCAGTAAGGTTGTTTTTTTTTTTTTTGTTGATTTAATCTATCTATCGATTGATCTTTGATGAGTTTGAACTCAAGTATCTGCAGCTCATTTCACCCGCAGATGTATCCATTGCTTATTATTCAATAATCTGGTTTCAAGATTCAATACTTCTGTTTCTCCTAGCGTATTGCTTTTCTCTGGCAGCACAAGGACCAAGAATAGGACTTTGAGATAGTATTACCCGTGAGCCCTTTCAAGGAATAATCATGTATTATGGGCAGAAGAAGTTTGTCAGGTAATCCTCATACTTTGTTGTTTTAAACTTGTGATTGACCAGCCAAACAATTAGCTACTGTACAGTTATTCTCATACTTTCTCATTCTTTTTTGCTTTCCTTTGCAAAATCTGACCTCTTCTTTTAGTATATTTGATATCAGGTTAACAGTGAGAACTGGTAAATCAAGTTCTACTCTTACACTTTATGTGTACAATCCAAGTTTAAAAATCCCCAAGCCTATGTTGGCGGGGTTTACTATTATGCTAGCCAAAATCTTAAGCTTCATTAAAAATTTCATTTATTTTCTGTGGGTCTCATTTATCTGTCATTTATGGCATGTGTCTGTTGGTTTGTTTCACTATGCTGGGCTTTCCATGACTGATATGTATTGGTATGCTTCCCATGTAATCAGGTTTCAGGATTGGAGTTCAGAGAAAAGTAACGAGAGTGAATACTCAGTTAACATAAAGACAAATTCTAATAAGATTCGAACAACCATAAGGGATATTGGAGCAATGTTGAGAAATGGTGTGGAGCGTGGTTCTGAAAGAATTTTAAGCTTTAGGAGACCCTGGAAGTCCGTTGCAAGTAATAATGACGAAAAGGAGTTGGGTTCTAGGAAGAAAATTCTTGACCCTCAAGGTCCATTTCTTCAAAAATGGAATAAGGTTTTTGTACTAGCCTGTGTCATTGCTGTTTCTTTGGACCCTTTATTTTTTTACGTCCCGCTAATCAGTGAAAGGAGCTGTCTCATGTTGGACAAGAGATTGCAGACTACAGCCAGCATCTTACGGTCCTTCACAGATATCTTTTATATACTTCATATTGTTCTCCAATTTCGAACTGGTTTCATTGCACCCTCATCAAGAGTATTTGGAAGAGGTGTTTTGGTTGAAGATTCTTGGGCTATAGCTAAAAGATATTTGTCTTCATACTTTCTTATCGACATCCTTGCAGTTCTTCCTCTGCCTCAAGTGAGTGGAGATTTGTGAAGTATAAAAATTAGATAAATATCATTTCATTACGAACATTTTTTGTGGTCATCAGTTATCCTGATGCTGTATGCAAGTTATATGATGCTTTTCTGTATGTCCTTGCTTTTTGGTGAAACTGTTAAAAAGATTCAAAATGTTTACAGGTGGTGATTCTGATTATCATTCCTAAAATGGGAGGTTCAAAGGTCCAGAACACAAAGAACCTGTTGAAGTTTGTCGTAATATTTCAGTATTTTCCAAGGGTTCTCCGAATCCAACCTCTTTATAAAGAAGTCACTAGGACATCAGGCATTCTCACTGAAACTGCTTGGGCTGGTGCCGCATTCAACCTATTCCTCTACATGCTTGCAAGTCATGTAGGTTCCTGTTTCATTCTGGTGCATTCAAAATTGTATTGTTAAGATTTATTAAAAATTGCTTTTCAGATTACAAATCGTACGCAATTTACTTTTTATCTTTGTTGGCATGGTATATAGTTGGCGCAAAGTGCCAGAGAGATACTCTCATCATCATTGAACCTATTATTATAATATATTTAGAAGTCTGAGATATTGGTTTTTTATTGATGCTGACATTTTTCTACATTGCTCTTCACTCGGCTTTGTTAGGCCATAGCTAAGGTTTTTTTTTTTTTTTTTTTTGTCTTTGTCAGACAATCTTATAATGAGACATTAGTGACTCAATTGTACCTGTTATATGCTTGAATCTATTGTGTTAAAAATAAAAAGAAACTTAAGTAAAATTAAGATGTTGTATATCATAATATGTCATTTCTACCAAATAATTCAATGTTTTTCAGGTACTTGGAGCTTTTTGGTACTTGTTTTCCATTGAACGAGCAATCACATGTTGGCACAGAGCTTGTAAACAGAATAACACTTGTATGCAATCTTTGTACTGTGATGACAGTGTAGTAAATAACATAAATCTGGAAGCATTGTGCCCCATAAAAGTGCCTGATAAGACACTCTTTAACTTTGGAATGTTCCTCGATGCTCTTCAGTCTGGGATTGTTGAGTCAACAGATTTTCCTCAAAAGTTCTTCTATTGTTTGTGGTGGGGCCTTCAGAATTTGAGGTTTGTGCACCATGAACCCTTTGTAAAACTCTACGTTCAATGTTATGGACAACTAAATCTATTTGACATATTTAGGTGACTTTTTTTCCAAATTTTGTAGCTCACTCGGCCAAAACCTTGAAACAAGTACCTATGTATGGGAAATCTGCTTTGCTGTTTTTATTTCCATCTCCGGCTTAGTTCTCTTTTCTTTTCTCATTGGGAACATGCAGGTTGGTGCCTAATCATGTTTGACTTATTCTTTCAGTTTATGACATTAAACCTTATTATTCAGTGGTTGTATAAGCTCTAGCTTATTTCCAGATTTTTCTTCCATTTTTACTATCTAGTTTTCCAGTAGGAAAGTAAATGTAATTTCCACATTAGAATTGGAAACTATCCATTCTGTCAGGTAAAATGCCAGTGAAAAAAATTTGTACTTCTTTTTTGCCTCTTTCCGACATGTTAAATATGGGGAACTTATGAGTTTGAGTGACAAGCCACTCTATAGTTTAATGACTGTTTTCTGACATAACGTACTTGAGCTCTGTGACAGACCTATCTACAGTCTACAACTATAAGGTTGGAAGAGATGCGAGTGAAAAGGAGAGATGCCGAACAGTGGATGTCTCACCGTTTACTCCCCGAGCATCTGAGGGCACGCATAAGGCGATATGAACAATACAAGTGGCAAGAAACTAGAGGTGTTGATGAAGAGAATTTGGTTCATACCCTTCCAAAAGACATTAGAAGAGACATAAAGCGACATCTTTGTTTAGATTTACTGAAGCGAGTAAGTTATTCTCTCAATGTGCATGACCTTGATTGAATTACAGTTGGATTCTACCTTTACATTGGGCGGTTTAAATTTCTTGGAAGATAATTAGCATTGTTCAATAAGCACACATATCAGTAGCTCAAGGAGCTCTCCAAGTACGTAGGAATTCCATTGGCATTTAGAGTTTGCCAAATAAGCATTTAGAGTAAAATAAGATTATTAGATAATATTCCATTTACCTGTTCAGCCCAGTGCATTGCGTTTTACAACCAAGTATTCTAGATGGTAGTGGTTTGTTTCATGATGATGACTTCAAGTGTGTATACGATTTTCAAATTGAAAATCAATCGTATTTCTTTTGTTTTCTTTCGAAAAGCACTGACACTAAGCATGACGGTGTTTGTCAGCATATGTTCACTGACTCAATTGTATTCAGGTGCCAATGTTTGAGAAGATGGATGATCAACTACTAGATGCACTGTGTGATTGTCTCAAGCCGGTGCTTTACACCGATGATAGCTATGTAGTCAGGGAAGGGGACCCAGTAGATGAGATGCTTTTTGTTATGAGAGGTAAGCTCTCAACCGTTACAACCAACGGGGGAAGAACAGGCTTCTTGAACTCTGATTATCTAAAAGCAGGCGACTTCTGTGGGGAAGAACTACTCACATGGGCCCTTGACCCAAACTCGTCATCTAACCTCCCCATCTCAACTAGAACAGTTCAAGCCCTTACAGAAGTTGAGGCATTTGCCCTAGTTGCAGAGGACCTGAAATTTGTTGCTTCCCAGTTCCGCAGACTGCATAGTAAGCAACTTCGCCACACTTTTAGATTTTACTCGCAGCAGTGGAGAACCTGGGCAGCTTGTTTCATACAAGCAGCATGGCGTCGTCATTGTAGGAAGAAACTGGAAGATAGTCTGAGAGAGGAGGAAAGCAGGTTGCAAGACGCCTTGGCTAGAGGGGGTGGGAGTTCTCCTAGTTTCGGTGCAACAATATATGCATCACGATTTGCAGCAAATGCTCTTCGTGCATTGCGAAGGAATGTGGCTCGAAAGGGTAGATTTCCGCCGGACAGAATGTCTCCCATCTTCCTTCAGAAGCCTGCAGAACCTGACTTTACAGCTGATGAGAAATAATGTTGATGCATTATTAGGCATGGTTGATTTGGTGGGAAACTGTGAATTTGTCATTCAGTACATTATGATTGTGTAGTGAGAGATCAGATCTCACATAGTGTGTGGCCTTATTGTATATGTATGTATGTATGTTATGTGATTGTATTGTATTGTGATCAAGTAACAAATTTTATTTTCCACCACGGCTGGAGTGTCTATATCTTTTGACAACCCTGCTCTCTTATAAATCCGCTGTTTGTGCTTGCTTAACAATTATATCTAAAATCAGAAAAGGAGCACCGGACCCAAAAAACAAAAGGGAGGGAGCCATCGACTCACTCGCACAAGAAAAAGCCCTGGCCACACATGCACCAAAATATAAAGATTCAAGACCAACACAAAGCCATTAACTTGTTCTTCTTTGTTACCTCTATCTGTAGCACCACAATGCTCCAAATCTTGGCTTGAATAAAATGCGGGGTACTAGCTTAGTAGCTTTGTCTCTCAAGATGCTTGCACCACATTTGTTTTGTCCACAAAACATTCCTCCAGATGACAGTGGTAGTCTTCAAAATATCCAGAGAGAAGGTAATAATTCTCAACCAGTAGGAAAAATGGAAGCCAACACATGTTTGACAAGAATAAATCTTTCTAGAAATCACCGACTCCCAAAATTACATCTATTTTTCATTCTCTCAATAATACGACAAAAATGTTTTTTAGCGCATGAGTCTCTAAAGAAATTTCCAAATACTTAAATGTCAGAGAGTCAGTATTAAAACCAGCCACAAGAACTTTATTATTCTTAAGACCCTCCAAAAAATGCAAGACTTATGTTCACTAACTTTTAGCCCATACCAAGAGTAGAACTCATCAAGGGCATTCTTGATACAATTAACTTTGCCTTGGACAAAATAAGAAGAACATCAGCAAACATCAAATATGATTTTTCCCTGCTGAAGTTATTAACCTGTGCGGCAAAACTTCCATGACAAGGGTAAAGAGAAGGCCTCTACTACTCCAAAAATATCCCCCAAGGTTCTCATTTAATAGAATATGTACCTATTTGATAAAAGTGCTAAAACAAATTGACTGAAAGTACCTTTTAGAATCTGTCAGTCCACCATATCATAAATGTGTACCTTGATAGCACATCTCCCGTTGGTATTTTTGTAGTTATAATGTGATAATAAACCTGAGCTAGAGAGACATTGTGCACAATATTTCTGCTGAACATAAAAGTGGGTTGTGGCTGACCAATCAGGTAGGGAAAAAATATTTGAGCCTTATTATGTAGTATAGATGAAATAATTTTATAAATCACGTTGAGCAACTAATGGGCCTATAATCTTGAGAGGAATTTCAGTTCTTATCTTTAGGATTTAAAGACAAATAAGCCGAATTGATACAAGAAGGCATTCTTCCATAAATAAAAAATAATTTGTATAGAATTCAGGATATCTTGTCGTCATGAATTCCAAGAAGCTAGAACTCGCCATTAAACCCGTAAGGATCAGCAACATTTTTATTAGAAAGGTTTTTAACAATTAAAGTAACTTTATCCCAAGAGACTTATCTTGCTAACTGGACACCGTCACATTCATTCATTTAAGAAACCTCATTAAAAAAATATCTTCATCAACATGGCAGGCCACAAAATCCACATTGAGTATCTTTTAAGTAGCTATGAAATTCGTCTAAAGACAAGTTATTAACCAGCCATGTTCTTTCCAGGTCAACCCGTTTATTCATGTCAAGTCTAAAATTCTTCATTTCAATTCCACACCTAGAACTTCAGTTCTTTCATCAACACAAGGAAACTTTCAAAACTAAACCATGGCCCTTAGAAACTTAGAGACCAAATTTAATAAAACTGGATAATGGTCAGAAATGCCTTGCTTCGAAAAACACCCTACTGCTGAAGGAAAAAATGTCACTGAATTCTTAGTTGACCAATATCCGATCTAGTTTATACCAGATTATGCTTGTTAAGGGGTGTTTATCTAATCAAGTAAACCAATTTTTCTTAGAATTAAAGGTCCTTTGTTTCAGAAGTATCACAAAAAAAATTCAGTTCCTCTAAATCAAACTATGTCACTAATGGACCATCATTAAGCTTCTTTTTGAAGTTTAGCATACAATTAAAATACTCACAAATGGCCCAAGCACATTTTTCCCGGTTCATGATCTCAATTAATGACTTCCAAATGGTGTGTCTTCTCACGCAGTTATTAACTTATTATGCGTATACATAAAGGCAGCAACACACTTTTTACCACCAATGATCAACTCGCATATTATAACCTGAGGGTTAGAAAAACAACATTCTAACATTGAAGACTATAGAGTTCCATAATACCAAAATCCTAAACTTTCCAGAGTAATCATCTTCACAGATGGCGTACTTCCATTCATCCGAAGGTCTATACTTTTTAAAAACTTGCATGATACGATCTTAATAGACACCTCCACAAGATGGGAATATTTTTGTTTATTATTAATTTGTAATCTACTATTTGTGAGATTGTTAGCTCAGTCATTTTATTATGAGCATAAATTTTTTATTGTGTTATGAAGATAAACCATTTCTATTGTGTTAGGGTCTGTTCTTTTGAGCTTAAGTCAGTTACTTAAATACTTAACCTAATTTAATTTTACTTAAGTGTACTTAACTTAATTTAAGTGTACTTAACTTAATTTAAGTGTACTTAACTTAACTTAACTTAACTTAAGTGCTATAAATTATAGCTCAAAAGAACAGGCCCTTATTGACCACTGTATGTCAATTAGGATATTTGTTGAAGATAAGATTGCTCATGTTCATACTCAGAAGGGTCTTGCAGAATCATTCATTATGAAATTTGATGCGCTGCTAGTGTCTTGCACCAACAGGTTGCAATAGCAATCTTCTAGGTCACTTGTGGAAATTACTTGCGACGGCCGAACCTGGAAGATTCAAACACTTTGGTTACCCAGTTCGACAATTGCCTACGTCTAGAGAGGACTTCTCTCTAGTCCTTAATATTTCACTATGCACGGTTAAAGTACAAGGATACCCAAACACAGCTTACGCTAGTCCAACCTTTACTTCTAACCTAGCATGAATCTTAGCTTAGTCAAATCACATAGACTAGCTTACACTGTCAACACGATCTAGTAATAGAAAGCTACAGTTATGATCACATAAACCCAGCATATTCTAAAACAATGTGTTACCATAGGATGCTATAGCAACTTACTATGTCAAGTTGCTCCTGTAGCCAATGGGCACGACTCTCCAAGCTCTCTCGGCCGAGTAGTAGGGCCTCCACGAGTTCTCCTGACTCTGGTAGTGCTCCCCCTTGATTAGTGACCTCTTGTCAACTGCAGGGAACTCTGATTTGCTCTCCAAACATCCGCGGCAGGTTCTCTCACGACGAAGCTTCAAAGGCTTGTACTTGATCTTTCAATGAGGTTTTGCTCTAGTTGAATTCTGACGATCAAGCATAGATGAGACTTTGCTTGTCATGATCGCTCTCTGCTTGTGCACTGACTACTCTCTCTCTATGCGCTCTAGCCTTTAGCTCTTGCTCTTTGCTTATGCGTGTGAGTTATGTGTGTTCTTATGGGCGATACTCCCTTTTAAACTTGTAGGTGATGCGCCACTACCTTAGCAATTTTAGAACTCTTTCTAAACTCTTTTGCCAGTTCCGCTCTTCTCCAAGATCTTAGGAGTTTGTTGAGATATGATGGTAACAATCTTCTTTCCAAAAACCCTTTTTGGAACCATATCTTTTAGCTTGTGCTTTGAGAGTAGATTTGTTGTTGCGGGGGATTCCTAAAACTATTAGGAAATAATCCTCGGTCGTTGATTATCTGCTTTTGTTGGTTGGCCGAACGTCTGCTGTGATAGTCTGTACGATGCTTCAGATCTATCTTCACAAGTTATTGTAGCATCCCGCTAGATCAACTTGTAGGCTTTTTGTCAATGGATGCCATAATCCATAACATAAGCAATTTCAAAAAATAGCCGGACATTTGCATATGAGAATAAAATGCTTTGTTAAAGTTTGGGACACATTGTTACATGAGGCAATGTAGTCATATTTGTTACGGATATGGCATCTGTGACAAAGCGGAAGATCCCTAGGGGAAGACGATGCTACAACAACTTGTGGTACCAGGAGCTGGTACTTGCAAATGAAGACTGATAAAATAGAAGAGGTAGAAGAAGCTATAGCATCCTGTGACGATTGGAGCTGGTACAGATGATCAGAAGGGATCAAGACAAAAACTAGAAGATGGTATGCATCCATTAGAGATTCAACGCTAAAGCTAAAGAGAGTATATTTGTAGCAGATCAATCTAGAGGTGCTCGGAGGGTGTCCGATAGATTGCTGCCAGCGTAGCAAAGGCCAGAGAGAGGCTCAGATGATTAGAGAATCTTCAGCGGCGGCACGGATCAATCAAGATAAGGTTTCTAAATTCCAATTTAGGAAACAGAATCTCAACAACTTCCAGGAATCTAGGGGAAGATTCGGAAGGTGGAATTATCGCTTGGGATTAAAGTTGCTAGGTGCTAAAGCTATATGAGCAGGTAGAGACTGAAGCAACAACACACACCCGATATCGAAGAACACACACACACTGAGCGGAGATCAAAGTTCGCGGAAGCAGAGAAGTGTTGGAGCGATAGTTGTGTTTGAGCTGAGAAGTGATTAGAACTGGTATAGTCTGATCCTATATTGATTCTAGGCAGTCGACTAGAGTGGAGCCTCGTTGAAAATCGCGAAGTGTAGCCTGCGCGGAGTCCCAGCATGCTCTTTGGTAGTGACACAAGGTCATTGATTGAGGGGGAGCAGCGCAGAGTGTCCGACTACTCAACAGGGAGTGCTTGGAGAAGTCGTCGACAGAAGCGTCAGCAACTTGGCGGAAGAAGTTGCTGTAACATAACCTGGGTATACTTTGTAATAGGATAGGCTGAGAGTTATAGAACTGCTAGCTATCTGTTGAAAGTAGTTTACCCTGTGTAGCTAGTCTGTGTTGACACATTGAGCAGAGACTTCCACTAGGTTAGAAGTAGTGGTTAGACTAGCGCTGCCTGAGTTATTGGAAACCATTGTACTCTAACTGAGATAGTGAAGTCTTGAGGACCAAGAGTAGTCCTCCCCACACGTAGGCTGTTGCCAAACCGGGTGAACAAACTTGGTTGTGTTCTACAATTTTGGCAAAAGCAAAGCGTAAGCAACTTAGCGGAAGAAGTTGCTGAAGCAAACCGTGGGTTGTCGTATACAGTAACGCAGTGCCAATTTCAATATTTATATGCTCATCTATCTTAATGCATGCATTTTAATACATCTGTATATCAAACATCACTTGTTTGGTGTAGTTTTAATTTATGATTATTTAAATGCTAAGAGATACAAGCTAAAAGAGCCATTTATTGATATTATTCAAGGTTGTTGGGCGTGCGAGAATGATTTGATGAGATAAGTCACGTATTGTTACAAAACCAACTCGAAGACTATAACTCTATAGTTTACACTGAGAGCACATAGTTGAATTGAAGGTTGAAGCTAGAATAGCAGCATGAACTAGAGAAGTAATCTCAAAAAGCACCACGCAATGGGAACAATTTATCTCCGTGCATTAGGAATAATTTATCTCCGCTCATAAGTTGTTAAATTGCATGTCCCGCGGGAGTAATTTACAAGTTGCGAGCGGATGAGATGGTGAATGATATCCCTCGCGTCTCAAGTTTAAATCTTGATGTGTCTAGAAAAGAGGCTCTGATGGGGGTTTGGGGTAAAAACATGCAAAAAATGTACACGTTTTAAAAAATTATAGTGAAGTCTTTGGCAACATTCGACCACATTCTACCTTTCTCTCTTTCTTTTCTTTTATGAGTGATGTGTTTAACCATGGCTATGAGTAGCTAAATCGTAGAATAATCAATAATCTTTTTAACATAGTGATTCTAGATCCGAGGAGTAATGAGGTGACTTATTTGCTTACAACTATCAGAAATTTTGGGTAGCTTAGTTTGAGTAACAATCACAGCCATAAATTCCAGAGTGAGTTGTATCGATAGGTAAGTTGAAGAAAAATTGATTATGGAGACTACATATATCGAGGAAATTCTTATCCTCCTAATTTCTTTATTTCTTTTGGATTATGTATTTTTTCCCGAACATTATTTGTCATTTTGAAGCCTCTCTTGATGTTACTAGCCATAAATACTTGAAGATAGTCTTCGACATGGAGGTACAAATAAGGAAATCTGGCATTAATGACCTGAACTTAATTAGTTTGGGGGCTATCCGGCACTCGCTGCCCGCCTGACCTATCGCTCTAGACACCATGTGGCCATTGCTTGCATGAAATTCCACCTCAAACACCATCCATGTGGGGGCATGTAAGCTTCCAAGACCGAACACGGTTCGAATGGGGAGCATGCAACCAGAGGCAGTTTTTTTTGGGGGGGGGGGGGGGGGGGGGGGGGTGGGGCTAGGAGGGGCACCAGCTTCCCCTCCCCCAAACGCAATTTTTATTTATTTTAATAAACTTTAAAGTTCTAGCCCAAACCAGCCCAAATCCACCTGTCTCTTCATCATGTTCACCCTCAAGCCCCGAGTAAGTGACCGAGTCCCCAACAAGGCAAGGGAAACAATCCAACATCAACACGAACACGAGTACATGACAAGTCGACAACACCCGCCTGGCCGCCTGTTCGAACAACATCAACAAGGCTCAATCACAATCCCAGATTCCCAGTTTCCGCTATCGGCGCCGTCGTTTTCTGAGGTAAGGTCCCCAGTCTCGGTGCTTCATTTGACTGTATATGTTGTCCGAATCACTTTCCTTTCAATTTGACTTTCCCGAATCACTTGTCAAAACTTGCACGAATCACTTGATGGAGTTGAAGGAAAATGGATGGAAGGATCTTTTACAATCCGTGAATGACTTTTGTGCCAAATATCATATTGACATTTTCAATATGGAAGATGAAGTCAAAAGTCGCTTTCGCTCTAGAAAAAATGACTCCCACTTCCGAATTGGTATATATTATCAGGTATTTTTTTTTAATATTCTACTTTTTGTGTTAAAGTATTTTTTATAATCGTACGTTAATATTATAAAAAATATTTTTATAGGTGATTGATCGCATTAGTCAAGAGATGGAGAATCGCTTTTGTGAGTCAAACACAGAATTATTCACTTGTATCAGATGTCTTGATCCTAAGAACTCATTCTCCAACTTCAAAGCGTCAAACTTAATTCAACTTGCGGAGCTTTTTATCCATAAGAGTTCTCCAAGTGTGTTTTGATGAAGTTGGAAGAAGAACTTAAAAGTTGGATTTATGAGATGAGAGAAAATAATACATTTTTAAAGATACAAGATATTAAAGATGTGGCCAGAAAGATGATTGAAGTCGGTTATCATACTGCATTTCCCTTGGTATATCGCATTACTGAGTTGATTTTGGTGTTACCGGTTGCGACAGGTAGAGTTGAAAGAGCTTTTTCTGCAATGAAGATTGTTAATAGGGATTTGCGTAACAAAATTGGAGATGAGTTTATCGATGATTGTTTGGTGTGTTATATTTAGAGGGATGTGTTTAAGAGCATCGGCAATGAAGTTATAATGCGCTATTTTCAGGACATGAAGACTCGCAAACAAATTCTACCTTTTTTACCGCCTTCGGCGGCAAAGTGACATAGTCGCTATTTAAATATAACATCTTTTTTAATGACTACTTAAATTGAATATTTATGTTTCATTGTCATTTTATATGAAGTACAATGATTCAAACTCTCATCTTTTTGATGACCACTTAAATTCAATTTTTGCCCCCCTTTTGTTGATCGGCTGGATCCGCCACTGCAAGCAACCGAACGACGTCCCATTAATGCACCAGCCGAGCAAAGATGTTGTCCATGCCTTGAAGACATTGTCTCAAGTCAAGTGCTTCTTCAGTTTTTACCCCTTATGAGTGCAAATACCCAGACCGTACTCTATCTCCAGACTATAAATAAAACCTTTCACTTTTGATACTTTAGCCTTCTTGTTTGCTTGATTTCTATTTTTTTTGACTATCCAAGTCATTCATTTCATTCTTGTTTTGCGTAACTTAGGGCCTGTTCTTTTGAGCTGAAGTTATTCACTTAAGTAAGGAACTTTATTTAACTTAAATTTAAATTACTATTCATCACTAGAACAACACCATCACCACAACACCACATCACACCACCACAACACATTTACACCACCTGATGAGTTCCCGCAAGGTGACCCGCAAGCTGACCCTCGAGGATCCGCACAAGACCCTGCTTCTAACCCACAGAATTTCCGAAGTTCGCATGGTCCAGCACTTAACCGGGCCAGACCAGGTCCTAGCCGGGCAAAGCCAGCACCAGCCAGGCCACAAGGGGGCAACTCAAGAAGGTATGCGAGAATTCCCGCACTTGCACCCAGACCAGCCACAAATCCCAGCACCATACCCATTGAGCTCGACGAGGTCCAGGCCTTTCCTGAAGGGGCCACTCTGCCAGCAACCTGCCCAGGCACTGCCCAGCCAGAGTCAAGCCATGGCCCAATCACTGTCCGCACAGTCGCCAAGGAGCCCCCAGCAGCAGAGGCCGGCCTATGGCCTAGGACTGTCCCAGCAGAACTCGCAGACTGCCCAGCAGAGTCCGCACAACTTCCAGCACAGCCCCGTCAGAGTCCGCAGGCCTACTAGTCCAGGGTCAGCTAGGCGTGGTGACCCTGCATATTCCGGGGCAACTCAAGGGACATCCGCGCATTATAAAAGCCCAAGCAACCAGCTCATTTTGGGGCATCCAAGTGATCAAGATTTTAGAGCGAGAGAGGGTCATCCGAGGAATTCAGCCACCTTTGGGCTAAAATCCTTGAGTTTGGGCATAGTTGCCTTAGTTTAGCCGAAAGTCCTTTTGTAATCCGTCAATTCCTTCACTTTGAGGGACATTTGGGGGGAATTCTGAAATTGTAGCTCGACCATCCGCCTTATCTAGGCCAATACAAGGATTTTCCGCATCTTTGTATTTTTGACCTTCATACCAAGTGGTATCAGAGCAGTTTCGTTTCAAGGGGAATGGCAACGCAGAAACGAGCAGCGACAAAAGCATCTTCATCAGATACAGCTACCAGTGGCGAAGAGGAAGTCCAGACATTGAGAGCTGAGTTTGAGGCATTTAAGATGGCCTACAATCAGCGCCAGACGGCTTTAGATCAAAACATGGACAAGAATTTCAGCAACATCAATGGAGCCTTGCAAGCAATCATGGAGAAGCTGGCAGCAAACCCACTTCCCGCACCAATTCAGCCAAGAGGGCAGGCGGACCCTGTCTCCAGTTTACAAGGCAGCCTTCCACAAGCTGTGGATCGAGGGAAGGCGATTGTGGGCGAATCTAGTAGGCAACCAAGAGAAGTTCCGAACCAACAAGGCGTAATTGAAGTAGAGGGTGATTCCGAGAGGCATCCAAGGGCCGCAGGAGAGGCACCTTTTGGGACACAAGGCAGAAACGATCCGAGGTTCCGCAAGCTGGAGTTGCCCATCTATTCAGGGGGCAATGTCAACGAGTGGATATTCAAGGCAGAGAGGTACTTTGACATCAATGGAATGACGGACAGAGAAGCACTAGTCGCTGCGACTATGTGCTTGGAGGACAAAGCCTTCAAATGGTACACCTGGTACAATGAAGTGAGGCCAGTCCTCACTTGGGAGGATCTGAAGCAGGCCATTACGAAACGATTCCGAGGGGCAGACATCACGGAAACTCAGGAAAGGTTTCTCTCTCTTGTGCAAACCAAATCTGTCATTGAATACCGAGAGAAGTTTGAGGGGCTCGCCGGAGCAATCAAAGGGATTCCAGATGACATGCTGATGGCCAATTTCCTGAGAGGACTGAAGCCAGAACTTTGCGCAGCAGTTAAGCTACACAAGCCCAGTGACTTGCTCGAAGTCATGGACTTGGCGCAGTTGGTAGAAGAAAAGGAGAACAGCAAACCAGCCAGGAGCGCGCCTTTTAGTTCCAGACCCAGTAACAACTTTGGACAGCGACCAATGGGGAACCAGAGGCCCTTTTACCCGAGGGACAACCAGCCAAGACCCGTAGACCATCAGCCACGGCAACAGCAGCGCCCAGCACAAGTTGAACCCAGGAGGAACGAAAACAAGTGCTACCGTTGCAAGGAATCTTGGATACCGGGGCATCCCTGCGCTGACAGGGCGTTAAGAGTCATAGAAGGACCATCTGAAGGGGAGCAACAGCCCGAGGAAGTGGAGGTTTCCCTTAATAGCGTACCGGGACTGACGCCAACGCATGCAATGAAACTCAGGGGGAACATTGGCAGCCGAGAGGTAATTGTGCTTATTGATAGTGGGGCAACACATAATTTCATTTCTCCAACCATTGTCCAGGAGGAGGGATTAAAAGTTATTGATCAAGGCACATTCAAAGTCACTTTGGGGACGGGCATCACTGAGGAAAGCCGAGGGTTCTGTCCAGGAGTCGAGATATTGCTAGCAGATTGCAAGGTAAAGGCTGATTTCTTACCCCTGGCCTTGGGGGGGTCAGATGCGATTCTTGGAATACAGTGGCTGCAGACCTTGGGGGACATGAAGGTCTGAAATTTCAAGTGTCTCTACTTATGCAGATTTGTGAACTAGCAGTTGCTGCAGCACACTCTTGTTCACTTAACTGTAGGCACAGCAGACAATGACTGGGACACAGATTTGTTCACCCAGTTCGGCCAATCTGCCTACGTCTGGGGAGGACTATTCTCCGGTCCTCAATCCACTCAACCAAAGGTTCAAAGCACACTCGGTTACAACGCACGCAACCTATGCTACTTTAACCCCGTGTGGACTACTCAACACAATCAGAACAAGCTCTGATTTGTGCCAGCACACCCTCTACAATATGTCAGTCTAGAATAGCTACAATTCTCTCAAAGAACTCAGCCTATTCTATACTACACTACTCAGCAGGGTTGCTGCAGCAACAGCTGTAACACCAGCTGAAGCACAATGTCCGCGTCGCTCCAAGGCCTCCTGCCGAGCCGATCGAACCACTCCAAGAGCGCTGCACACTCTGAGTAACTCCCCCTCACTCAGTGACCACCTGCCACTAGTGAGTTCTTCCGCACGAACCTCGACCGAGCCTTCCACCCGTCAGTTCTTCCGCGGCTGCTTTTGATCAACCAACAAGCTCCACAGCTCTGAATTGGCTTCCAGATCAATGCACGAATCAGTCTCTGCAAGACCTGATTCTCCTCTGCAATGCTCACCACAGCTCAGCGCTCAACACTCTGCCCGTGCGTGATGATCGAAGAATATGTCCGCCACACACAAAAGATCTTCACTCTGAAATCCGTGTAGGCACTCGTGTATCACTCAGCTTCGATCACCCTTTCAGCCCTAACACCTTCTGCTTAAATACCCACACCACTTTAAGCAATTTCCAGGTTTAGGCAATTGACCCACAAGATCAATTATCTCCTAAAATCTAGGAGATTAGATTTGATTAATATCTCTAATGCAAATCTCCTTCTCTGACTAGTAATCCTTGCTGGAATATGCTCAGCAGCATATTAGAAATTCTTCTAAGCACTTTCACAAGGCTGCCAAACCTTCAAAACTCTCCCAGCACAAAACCTGCTACTCGGACAGTTGAACTAGCACTTGAACCAGCACCTGCTGCAGCATCCCCTGCTGCAGCTGCTGCTAGTTTACTTCTGCTGGTAGGAATACTTCAGATACTCTGCATAGGGTTTCTAGCCCTTCTGAACATGCCCAGGTTGCTGCTGCATTTGGACAGTTGATGCAGCCAGTTGAACAAGCTCCTGCTGTAGCATACCCTGCTGTAGCTGCTGCTAGATCAACTCTGCTGCCTGCTTGATTGTTTGAGCTGCAGCAGCTCCTTGTTCACTTGTGCTGTAGCTGTTTGCTGCTGCTGGAATTTCCTAAATGCATTAGGAAACAATCCCATCAATTCTAAGGAAGATCCTCCAAGATCTCTACAAGATCATATCTCCTAATTTATAAGGATTTTGATTTTCCAATCAAATCTTCATTTAACAAATCTGCCCTTGTTCTTGAGAGACACTCCAGAAATATTCTCCTGAATATTCAGCTCTTTCCGAAAGCCCTTCGGTCCACTGATTTATTGTTTGAATGCAATCTCCGAGAAAGCTGAATTTATGCTACAGCATTTGTGCTGCAGCATCTGCTGTAGCACAAGCTGTCTGAAGGTGTGCAATACTTCTGCTACTGAACTTCTGCTGCTCTTCATCAGCTATTTTCTTTCCATACTTGCTGTAGCAAGCTCTAGTTCACTTTGTAGGAGTTTGTCAATGATGCCACATACCATCACAAGGTCAATTGGAGAACTCTGGCGATGGAGTTCATAAGCGAAGGGCGTAGAGTCAGGCTGAATGGGGAACCAGCGCTCAGAAAAGCAGAGATATCATCCCGGGCCATTGCCAAGGGACACAAATCCATCGCTGAATGTTACTTGGTGGAGACAAAGGAGCTTAGGGACGCACAAGCTGACGAGCAGGCATATATCCCAGAGTCAATACAAGGCGTGTTGCAGGAGTTCCCACAAGTTTTCCAAGAGCCTAGAGGCCTTCCTCCCGTTAGAGGACATGAACACTCCATAGTGCTTAAAGACGGAGCAGCGCCAATAAGTGTACGACCTTACCGGTATCCTCAAACCCAAAAAGATGAGATTGAGAAGATGGTGAAGGAAATGCTTCAAGCAGGCGTCATCAGTCCTAGCACCAGTCCATATTCCAGTCCCGTGCTCTTGGTCAAGAAGAAAGACGGAGGCTGGAGATTCTGCGTCGATTATCGGGCTTTAAACAAGCAAACTGTCCCAGATAAGTTTCCCATTCCGGTTATTGATGAATTGCTTGATGAGTTACACGGTTCTGTCATTTTTTCCAAGATAGATTTGAAATCAGGGTACCATCAGATTCGGATGACCCAAGGCGATGAGAGCAAGACAGCTTTTCGGACACATGAGGGTCAATATGAGTTCTTGGTCATGCCCTTTGGCCTCACTAATGCACCCGCAACCTTCCAAGCTCTGATGAACCAGGTTTTCAGACCATGGTTAAGGAAGTTCGTTCTGGTATTTTTTGACGATATCTTGGTCTATAGCAGGTCCGTGGAAGAACATCAGGAGCATCTACGCCTCGTGCTATCAGAACTCAGCAAGCAGCAGTTAGCCGCTAATGCCAAGAAGTGCCTCTTTGGACAGGAAAGCGTCGAATATTTGGGCCACGTTGTATCCAAGGAAGGAGTTTCCGCAGATCAATTGAAGGTCAAGGCTATGTTGGACTGGCCAGAGCCAAAGACGCTGAGGGAGCTTCGCGGATTTCTGGGTCTGACCGGGTACTACAGAAAATTTGTCCGCAATTATGGGAAGATCGCGCAGCCTTTGACGGAGCAACTAAAGAAGGACGCATTCAAGTGGACAGAGGCAGCAACCGCAGCATTCAGAGCACTTCAGAAGGCAATGACTGAGGTGCCTGTCCTTGCTTTGCCAGATTTCCAGCAACCTTTCATTATTGAAACCGACGCATCAGGCTACGGATTAGGAGCAGTTCTCATGCAAAACCAGAGGCTAGTTGCTTATTGGAGTCAAGTTCTATCTGCACGTGCTCGACAAAAGTCCGTCTATGAGAGGGAACTCATGGCGATTGCTCTAGCCATCACCAAATGGAGGCCTTATCTGTTGGGGCATCATTTCATCGTCCGAACCGATCAAAAGAGTCTCAAATTTCTGTTGGAACAAAGGCTGGTCGCAGAGGAGCATCAGAGGTGGCTCACCAAACTTTTGGGATATGATTTCGAGATCCAATACAAGCCCGGATTGGAGAACAAGGCCGCTGATGCACTCTCAAGAAAGGTCACTGATGGGGCACATTTGGGGGTCATTTCCGTACCGAAGGTCCTGAACTGGGAGGCCCTGAACAAGGACAACGAGAGCCCACTTTTGGACAAGCATAGGGAAGCAGTGGCGCAAGGTGACTCAAGGTACACTCTTGCTGGTAACCATTTATATTTCAAGGGTCGTTTTGTTCTGCCAGCATCCTCGGGACAGATTCCGATATTGTTCCAAGAGTTCCATGGAAGCACAGTGGGTGGCCACTCGGGCGTGCTAAAGACTTACAAGAGGATCGCATCTGAGTTTCATTGGGAAGGGATGAAAAGGGACATCCAGAAGATGGTAGCAGCGTGTGAGGAGTGTCAGCGCAGCAAATACATCGCCCTAGCACCAGCTGGATTGTTGCAACCGCTTGCAATTCCCAGTCAAGTTTGGTCCGAGGTAACCATGGATTTCATCGAAGGATTGCCAAAGTCTGAAGGTAAGTCTGTAATTTTGGTGGTTGTGGACCGACTTAGCAAGTATGCTCATTTTATTCCTTTGGGACATCCATACACCGCAATCTCTGTGTCTGAGGTATTCATAAGGGAGATAGTCAGATTACATGGAATTCCAGAAGTCCTCATCAGCGACCGCGACCCAGTATTTCTCAGCATTTTCTGGCAACATCTGTTCAAGGGATTAGGCACCTGTTTGAGGAGGAGTTCGGCCTACCATCCACAAACTGACGGCCAAACTGAAGTTGTCAATCGGAGCGTGGGAACATACCTCCGTTGTTTCACAGCCGCCAAGCAAAGGGACTGGGTCAAGCTACTACCATGGGCGGAATATTGGTATAATACCTCATTTCACACATCAACCAAAATGTCTCCTTACAAGGCACTATATGGACGCGATCCTCCGAAGTTGCTGCCCTATGAAGAGGGATCCATTCCAGTGCCATTAGTAGAAAAGACCTTGACTGATCGGGACAAAATCATTTCCGAGCTGAAGGAGCACTTGAGCAAAGCGCGCCATCAGATGAAGGAACAAGCCGACAAGCATCGAAGGGACGTTCATTACAACGTGGGGGACTTTGTCTTTATCAAAATGCAACCAGGCCGACAGTTAACTTTGGTAAGAAAGGACAATTACAAGCTGGCGCCCAAGTATTATGGTCCATACGAGATCGAGAAGCGTATAGGCAAGGTTGCATATCGACTCAAACTGCCAAAGGAAGCCCAAGTTCACCCAGTTTTCCATGTTTCCCAACTAAAGCCAGCGAGCGGACCAGCCAAGGATCCCAACCAAGCTCGGCAACTCAGATGGTTTCCAGGATTTCAAAACACATATCAACCGGAAGGGCTACGAGGAGTGCGAACGGGACCAGATGGACAAGAAGTCCTAATCAAGTGGACCAAGCTGCCAGAACACGACGCCACATGGGAACTTGCAGAAAACATTGAAGAGCGATTCCCGGACTTCGACCTTGAGGACAAGGTCTTTCTTTGGGGGGCCGGACCTGATGAGTTCCCGCAAGCTGACCCGCAAGCTGACCCTCGAGGATCCGCACAAGACCCTGCTTCTAACCCACAGAATTTCCGAAGTCCGCATGGCCCAGCACTTAACCGGGCCAGACCAGGTCCTAGCCGGGCAAAGCCAGCACCAGCCAGGCCACAAGGGGGCAACTCAAGAAGGTATGCGAGAATTCCCGCACTTGCACCCAGACCAGCCACAAATCCCAGCACCATACCCATTGAGCTCGACGAGGTCCAGGCCTTTCCTGAAGGGGCCACTCTGCCAGCAACCTGCCCAGGCACTGCCCAGCCAGAGTCAAGCCATGGCCCAATCACTGTCCGCACAGTCGCCAAGGAGCCCCCAGCAGCAGAGGCCGGCCTATGGCCTAGGACTGTCCCAGCAGAACTCGCAGACTGCCCAGCAGAGTCCGCACAACTTCCAGCACAGCCCCGTCAGAGTCCGCAGGCCTACTAGTCCAGGGTCAGCTAGGGGTGGTGACCCTGCATATTCCGGGGCAACTCAAGGGACATCCGCGCATTATAAAAGCCCAAGCAACCAGCTCATTTTGGGGCATCCAAGTGATCAAGATTTTAGAGCGAGAGAGGGTCATCCGAGGAATTCAGCCACCTTTGGGCAAAAATCCTTGAGTTTGGGCATAGTTGCCTTAGTTTAGCCGAAAGTCCTTTTGTAATCCGTCAATTCCTTCACTTTGAGGGACATTTGGGGGGAATTCTGAAATTGTAGCTCGACCATCCGCCTTATCTAGGCCAATACAAGGATTTTCCGCATCTTTGTATTTTTGACCTTCATACCACCACCACTACAACAACCCACCACCACAAAAACACTACCACCACCACAACACAACAATAACCCACCACCACAAAAACATTACACCACCACAACACAACACCAACCCACCACTCCACTACCACCACCACCACCACCACCATCACCACCCCACTACCTTAACATCACAGCCACCACACAACCACATTATCACCACCACCCCCATAACAACACATCCACACCACCACCACAAAAACACTACCACCACCACACAACCACAATATCACCACCACCACAACAACCCACCACCACCACAACACATCCCACCACCAAAATACCACCACACCACTACCACCCCATTACCACACCACCACATCATATTCACACCACCACCACTCTACTACCCCCACCACCCCACTACCATAACCTCACAACCACAATATCACCACCACCACCACAACAGCCCACCACCACAGAAACACTACCACCACCACAACACAAACAACCCACCACCACAAAACACACCACACCACCACAACACAACAACAACCCACCACCACCACAACATCACTACCACCACCATTACCACACCACCACCACACCACTACCACCACCATTACCACACCACCACCACACCACTACCACCACCATTACCACACCACTTTCAAAACCACAACAACCCACCACCACTAAAACAACACACCACCAATAAAAAATAATAATTAATGTACTTAACTTAACTTAACTTAACTTATTTACTAAAAATTTAAGTGCAAAAGAACAGGGCCTAAGTTTTACTTAATTTCACACCAATGCACACACAATGTTTACTCCTAAACTGTCAGGGCCTAAGTTTTACTTAAGTTTGTTGGATCGTTAGTTAGCTTTCCCTGTGGGGTAACAGAGTTGTCCTATACCCGTCAGCTATAGCACCAGCGAGATGTGTTACCCGACAGGCATTGCAGCAGCGGAATATTAAATCTAGGAAAATTTAAATTGCTTACTCAGTGATTTATAGTGGAAACCTCAATACTTAATCAAGCAACTGAGTAAAACTACTACCTTCCAGTATCCCCTGGAAGGGTTTGTGAATAGATCAGTTTCTGCATTTAGGATATTCTTGCTGAGTACAAAAGACTAAGTTTCTCACTAGTACACTTAGTACAAGTTCTAACTTATCTTTGTTACTCTAGCTTAACCCAACCCTCGAACCAATCTAACTCACTCTCGAACTGAATCGTTCAAGCTTCTGATGCTCACAAAAAGGCTTTGATCGGTGTAGCACACTCTTCTTTTTCTTTCTCTCTTTTTCTGCTCGCTGCCTCTCTAGCTCGGCCGTCTCTCCTCTTGTAGCATTATGGATACGCCTAGGGTTTCTTTGATTGGGATTATTAAATCCAAATCAAATATTTCCCTAATCACAATATAAATCTCTTCTAATAAATAGGAAGGTTTATCTAATATAATTAGATTTGCTTCCATATTTATTAAGAGATATATTCGTTAAGTCCAAAATATACCCCATAATATATTTGGACTTGATGACAACTTCCCATAAAGTTGTCATCAAATATCTTCGGATCTTCTTAGGATATCTTCATTGAATAACCCAAATATTCTGCTAGAGATTTTATCTTCTTGATTTGATAACAACTTCCCATAAAGTTGTCATCAAATATCTTCCGCATATCTTCTTGATATCTTGTCTTCCTAGGATCTTCTTTCCTATTTGACTTCTTGCAATAAATGAAGTAAGACCTTTCTTGCACACTAGTTAAATTAAATAGTTAAGTGTTTGTAATCATCAAAATCTTAGGAATCCAACAAAGTTCACACCAATGCGCACACAATCTTTACTCCTAAACTGTCCTTCATAGATACTATAAAATTTTCTAATTACGGCATCTATGCTTTGATTTGTGAGATATCATGTTGTGGGATAAGTTTCATTTGGGATTTAAGAGTACTCCTTTTTCTAAACACTCTCACGAGATACCACTTGCCCTCTAAGATAGCCTATGGATTTAACGGCTTAGTGCATATGCTAAATGAACACGTGACTTCTATGAAAGGTGAATTGGACTACGTGTTGCTGGTGATGAGTTACAGCCTCTGCTGTGGCATTCTTTGTATCACTCTGCGGAATTAGCTTTATCTGGCCGAACCTGAAAGATACTCAACAATTGTTTACCTAGTTCGGCAACTTGCCTACGTCTGGGTGGATACTCCAATCCTCAAGACTCCACTATCACAGCTTGAAGTACAAGGACTCAAAACTCAGCCTACGCTAGTTTAACCTCTACTTCTCACCTAGTCAAAATCTTAGCTCAGTCTAACGACATTGACTAGCTCGCAGTCTGACCACACACATTCACTTTGTGCTACCTACACACTTCCAGTAAAGAATAGCTACAGACCCGACGCACAGACTTAGCCTATCCCATTACAATGTCTAGTGGACGGAATCCTATAACACACTTTGTACTAGAGTTGTTGTAACTCTCGTCGATAACTATTATAGCACACTCTACCAAACAGTCGGACTCAACCTGAGTTCTTCTAACTTAGACCTTGCTCCCCCTCGTCATTGACTGTCTATCAATATCGGGTAACCGGGATCAGCTCTCCAACACCCTGCGACACCTCCTGTCCGCAGCCTTTCTCTAAAGGTACTGATTGATCCTTCGGCGAGCCGTGCTCCAGTTGAGTTCTGTGGATCAATGCTAGATCAAACTCTACGAGTTCTGATCTCCTCTGTGCTCAACAGAAATCTATCAGCCTTCTGCTACTAACTCTTGTTGTGTGTATTCTTTGCTTTAATTTTCTTAATCGATGCCCAAGAACCGCCTCTCCCCTTCTTTTAAAGCTTCATCAAGGATCAACTTTGGAATCGTTGATGCTTTCAAATTCCTAGGGCCAGTTAGCATCTTTTAAATCTTCTCCTGGATTCTTACGGAGTTTGTTGAGATTTGGTTTCCTAAAATCAGAATTTAGAAACCTTATCTTTAAGGAACACTTCACGTCGCGTGATGACGTCTGCTGATCACTTGATGACATTTGCAAAGCTCCTAGAACATTTGAGACAATGGCAGCACCTCTCTGGACTCTTTCTGTGCACACTCCCCCCATTTTGCTCTAGCTTCAAATCATCATGAGTTGCTATAGCAGATTCTGTCATTTGTATGTTGCCCAGTCTGCCTCAACTTTTGTCGTCCACAAAGTGCTATAGCATATTCTTGTGCTTTGTTGCTGTTTTGTCACTCTTTAGATTATCCACCAGCTGCAAATCTTCAGGGATGTTGTAGCAGTTTTATCAAGGATGCCATTCCTCAACAAAAGGGGATAGTAGTATTTTGGATTTATTTATATTTAATAATAGCATAAAACTTGACATAACTAAAATGAGTAATTAGTGTGAAGTGTTAAGGGAAAATTCTTATCCAATTATTTTCTTCATTTTAAATAAATTTCGTATTATTTCTTAAACATTATTTGTCATTTTGATGTCTCTCTAGATGCTTCAGGTCATAAATACTTAAAGAAGGTTTTCAAGAAGGAAGTAGCAAACATATCATTATTACGGAATTGGGTGATATAGTTGATCGGAACTGACCTAGTTTTTATGCCATCATACACTCGGTGCCCGCCTCACCTATCTTGCTTGTTACTGTCCAGACCCGCTCGGAATTCCACCTAAGGCATCGTCCAAGTAAGGACTAAACAAGCTAGCAAATCCAAAGAATATGTTGAAATTGAGGTGTTGCTGGAGTCAGTATAAGTGAGGTTGCTATAGTAACCTACTATGACAACTGCGGAATCAAGTAGCTAAGACAAAGACTAAAATCACACAAGTAATTGGTCACTCAGTTTGGCCAATGCCTACGTCTGGGAGGGACTACTCTCCAGTCCCCAAGATTCCACTATTACTAGTTAAAGTACAAAGGTACCAATTCTCAGCCTATGCTAGAACAACCTCTACTTCTAACATAGCTAGAATCTTTGCCTAGTATGATCACATAGACTAGCTATCTCAGCTCAATCTGTCACACAAATTAGGCTACACTGTTTACTACACTACTTTGTGTATAATAGGTTGCTACAACAACTTACTCAGTTAAGTTGCTCTTCATTAGTACAGGTCTCAAACTCTGCTCTCTTCCTGAGGCTTAGTCTGACCTCCGCAAGTTCTCACAACTTCGTTCCCCCTTGAGCAGTAACATCCAATATGTATCCGGGAATGTTGCTTAGCTCTTTAATCCTCCGCGTTTAGCTCACCCGTGATGATTCTTCAACGGCTTGTACTTGATGTTCAACTCCTCTCCAGTTGAACTTACTTATCAAGCTTTGATCAGACTCTCCCAGTCGTGATCTCTCTCGGTTTTAGCAGTGACAACACTCTAGCTCTTTGCTCTTTGATTATCGCTCTTGCTTGATGTTTATCTGTGTGTGTGTCTTCTACTCATAGAGACTCTGCTTATATATATTGGCAACCCATTATGGGTTATAGAAATCCAAATTTAAGACTCTTCCTAAATTCCTTTTAGCAATCCCAATCTTCTCCAAGATCTTCGCAAATTCTTGTGAAATTCGGTTACAACAACTTCTTTCCTAAAACCAATTTAGGAATCATATCGTCTCCAAGATCTTTGCAGGTTATTATGAAAATCTATTGCAACAAATATTTCTTGAAACCTTTTAGGAAACTTTGTAGATCTTCTTCGGACCTTCTCCGAGGTGGTTGACAATTCTTTTGCAGCAACTATTTCCTAAAACCCTTCAGAAAACTTTGTAGATCTTCTCCGAATCTTCTCCAAGGCGGTTGGCAATTCTGTTGCATCAACTACTTGCTAACACCCTTTAGGAAACTTTGTAGATCTTCTCCAAGGCGGTTGGCAATTATGTTGCAGTAGCTATTTCCTAAATACATTTAGGAAACTTCCTCTGATCAGCAACATTTGACCATCCTCTAGTTGGTTTCAGGTTGCTCCAGCTTTTTGCTTTACTATGTGTTGTAGCAACTGCACGGATTTTGTCAAGGATGTCACAATCCTTAACAATCTCCCCTTTGGTATTTTGACAGAATCCAAGGACTCTGATGAACGTCTTTAGATTGCTCCACTGGCTTTCTTCAGGTTGAATTTAGCACCTCCTGGATCAACTTGTACACGTTTTGTCAAGGATGTCACAATCATTAACAATCTCCCCCTTGGCATTTTTGACAAACCTAAGGACTCTTCTGATCTCAAGCTGTCCCAAGCTAAAGCCCAAGGACTCTTCTGATCTTAAGTGGTCCCAAGCTTATCTTCAGGCTCCTTCTCTGCTGGCGTCCTCAGCTTCTTTAGAATCCATTTCTAGGGGCCGCTTGCTGCAATGGAGTTCCTCTTTGACAACTTCCTTAGCTTCTCATACTTACTCTATCAGTAGTTCTTTGGTTTCTCAGTGAAACATTAGAATTTACATCTACGAGAGTTTCTAGCCTAACATATGGCCAACCGCACATCAACCAAAAACAACCATTGCTCCCCCTTTTTGTCAACAAATGAAAGAGGTCATCAAACTAAACTCAGTGAATAGGCCTACACCTCTTCTCCTTCCACTGGAGGTGGGATCACAATGATGGGGTACTCAACATCCCTCAGAAGGCTAACAATCTTGGCTCTCCGAGTAGAATTCCTCTTGGCTTTAGCGGTCAAGTGAACAAGCTCACTCTTCAAGTTCCAACAATCCTTGCGCATAATGCTGCCTGAGTTGCTGTCGAATGTGTCACACCAGTTGCTGCAACATCTTCCAAGACTGAATCTACATCCATTACATACACAATGTGCTTCCTCTTAAACAGGTTGTGGAACACCAAAAACACCTAGGGTTCTTCAGATAACCCATTTGACAAAGCCTTGACCTCAGGGGTTTATTGGTGACTCTGTAGTCATCATCTCTAGACTCTTCCTCAACCTCTTGTAGCTTCAATGATTGCTTCGGCTTCCATTGAGGCAGCATCTAGGGCATCTTCCAGAAGTCGTCTACAGAAGTTACAGCTACTCTGAGATACAGTGTGTTGAAGCATTCCGTGTACTGCACATTGTAACAGAGTAGGCTAAGTCTGAGTGTCAGATCTGTAGCTATTCTTTACTGGAAGTGTGTAGGTAGCACGAAGAGAGTCTGTGTGATCAGACTGCTAGCTGTTCTAGAGGGTTAGACTGAGCAAAATGTCTTGAGGATCGGAGAGTGATCCTCCCCAGACGTAGGCAAGTTACCGAACTGGGTGAATAAATTATATATGTCTTTCTTATTCGTCAAAAAAATAATTTTCGAAGGAAGATACAGAGAGTGCTATAGCAGAAGCTGTAACTCTAGAAGTTGTAACTCGAGATGAGCAGCGCAGTCAAATTTTCAATTGGTATCAGAGCCGATCACTCGACATATAGAGTGTGATGCGGGAGTGCGCTACTGAGTACTATGGACAACTATGATCAAATCACAAGGGAGTACCTAGCTAAACACTACACCCAAATGATTCACAAATGTTTGGAAGTAGTGAAAGTGAATGAGGGGTTGATCGCTTAAGTGTCCAGACTGAATAAGGAAAAGAAGGAACTCCTGAGGGCTATCTCAAGTATGGAAGAGAAGGCTGATCAACAAGAAAATAAATACACTGAAAAAAATGAAAGAAGTACACCTGTACAGAAAGACAGCAAAGATTCTCAACATAGGATCAAACAACTTGGGTAGGGTGCTAGTGTCTCAAAAGTATGGAGGAGGTAGGAAAGGACTAGGCTACACTGGAGAGGATAGCACTGTAGGAACCACCTTTATCAAAATATTGACGATAGAAAGAACTGTACCAGAGGTGCAAAGTAAGATAACTCCAGCTGAACAGCAAAAATAGGGTCTGAAGAAAAAGCCCAGAAGAGAAAGCAAGGGTATGCTTCAGCAATCTGTGGAGCACGTAGCTGAAACTCGACGGGACAGACGATGTTGCTATTTCTGCAATCAAGTTGGTCACATCTAAAGGTCCTTTCCCGTACTCAACAAGCACTGGAGGCCACAGAAATGATGTCCAAACAATTATACGAAGCACAGTTCGAGAATGGATTATCATACTGATGTGTGCTATAACTCAACAAAATCTGAGAAAAAGGGGGAATTGGTATTTCAACAGTGGTTGCTCTGGATATATGATTGGGAACAGATCCTACCTGACTAATATTCAACCCTACAAGGAATAAGACGTGACATTTGGAAATGGACTGAAAGGGAGAATTCTTGGAAAAGGAAAGCTGGAAGTTCACGGACTACCAAAGCTAAAAAATGTGATGATCGTGGAAGGAGTGACTGCAAATCTGATCAGCAGCCAGCTATGTGACAGTACGCACTTTGTAAACTTTGCTCAAAAGACTTGTTAAGTGTTTAATGCAGAGGGAATATGCATAATGAAGGGTACAAGGTCTGCTAACAACTGCTATCTGCTAGAGAATGCTGCAGCAACCTCTGAATCAACCTGCTTGTTGACAAAAACATAAGAAATGCTCATGTGACATAAAAGGTTGGGACATCTCAATCTGAGGACATTAAAAAGACTTGCAGCTGATAAACTAGTCCAAGGTATTCCTCAGATCATGGGAGAGATGAACACAGTGTGCAGGGAATGGCAAATTGGAAAACAAACAAGAGTATCTCACCCAAAGACTGAGATGAGCTCCACCAGACCTCTCCAATTACTATGTATGGATTTGATGGGACCAATGGAGGTAGAGAGCTGTGGCAGAAAAAGGTATGCCTTTGTTTGTATGGATGATTACTCTCGCTAGTCATGGATCGAGTTTCTGCCTGAAAAATCAAATACAGTGAAGGTGGTGGTGGCTTTGCTGTCTCCTGCTAGAATCAGTACTCTTCACTCATTACTCCACAGAAAAATGGGATAGTCGATGATCCAAGCAAGGAAAATCCATTTGAAGTCCTGGGCTAAAGCTATGAACACCTCATGCTATATCATTAATCGGGTGTCAATCAGAAGAGGGACAAATAAAACTTGTTATGAACTCTGGAGGGAGAAGAAGCCCACTGTAAGGTACTTTCATATCTTTAAGAGTGAATGTTACATTTTGAGAGATCACGAGTACAGATCAAAGCTTGATCCAAAGAGTGATTCGAGAATATTTCTGGGATACTCAACAAACAACAGAGCATACCGCGTCTTCAACAACAGAACCGGAACTGTGATCGAATTTATCCATGTAGTTGTGAATGACCCAGAAGAGAAGTGGCAACACTCTGACAATAAAGAGGATTATGATACAGAAGATGAAATCCAGTCTCTACCACAAACCAGTAATAAAGATGACGAAGAGGAAGCACAAGAGAATGCTTCAGTAGAACCTGATGATCACCAAAATTCAGACAAAGAGTCTGAACTAGTTTGTGTAATACTAGTTGAGAATCCTCCAACACCACCAGGCACAACTAGACTTCCCCTAAGAAAAATCCAAAAAGATCACCCGACAACAAACATTATTGGCAGCTTGACCTAAGGAATGCGAACTCGAGGTACCACCAATATTAACCTTTGTGACATGATTAATAACTCGTTTTTTCTGTCCAGTACAGAGCCAAAGAACATTAAAGAGGCTCTGGGAGGTGAATTTTGGATAGCTGCAATGCAAGAAGAACTTGGTGAGTTTGAAAGGAACCAGGTATGGGACTTGGTCACTCGTCCATACAATGTGAATGTCATTGGCACCAAATGGATATACAAAAACAAGTCTGATGAAAAAGGTAATATCACAAGGAATAAAGCCAGATTAGTAGCTCAAGGGTATACACAGTGAAATTCCCAGCGTCTCTGAGTTGCAGATTGTGTACAAGCAGTTGCTATAGCACACTCTTGTACCGACGGATTTTTGCAGCAAGATAAAACAATGAATAGCTATTTGTTCACCCAGTTCGGTCAAGTGCCTACCTCTGGGAAAGACTGACCTCAGTCTTTACTAATATCAAGGTCTATTGCACAACACGTTTTGACTCCACGCAACCTATGCTACTCAACCTTAGCTAGTCGATCACACACAATCAGAACACGCTCTGACTTGTGTTTCACACACACCTAATCACTTGAACTAATTCAGAATAGCTCTACCTCTGATCCCACAGACTCAGCCTATTCTAATTAATACAACGTGATCGTAGGTTTGCTATAGCACCCGCTGTAGCAACTAGCAGGTGCAGGTGCTGTCAGCGTCGCTCCAAAGCTTTCCGCCTAGCCGATTGAACTCTTCCACGAGCATTGCACACTCTGGAATACTCCCCCTCACTCAGTGACCGTCTGTCACTAGTGAGACCTGGCCTTCTACAGATTGTCCAAGTTCCTCCACTCGACAATTCCCTTGCGGCCTGTGTTGATCAACCAACTAGCCCGTCCTGCTCTGAATTGGTTTCTATGATCAAGCTCTGATCAGACTCTACATGTCTCGATCAGCCTCTGCTTCAATCACTCAGCTCTACGCGCACGCTCTGCTCTTCGTGACTCCTCGATTCTCGTTGCGATATGTAAGCTCTCCGTGTATGTGCTCTCAAGCTTTCTCTATTCTCTGCACGCCCTTTCTGCACTGACCTTGCCCTCCTTAAGTACTCAACTAATCAGCAACCGAATTATACTTTTGGAAGTTCTTTAAAGCAACAATATCTTCTAAGTTGTAGGAGATTACATTTGATTGGAGAAACAAATCTTCAACAACCAAATCTTCACCTGGATACGGGAATCTCCACATGGATATTCTCTCTGAATAATTAGAAGCTCCCCGTCACTGTGCTGCTCCTTGTTCATCCTTTGAAAGCTCTCTAAGAAGAATGCTGATCTGCTGATGCAGTTCCCTGCTATAGCTACTGCTTGAGCACTGGGCTTGTTCGCTTGTGTTGGTTTTGTCAGTTGAATGCCATAACATTATCAATCTCCCCCTTGGCATTTTTGACAAAACCCTTCATGCGCAGAAAAAGAAACTAAAGGACCAATATTTGTTCAAGACACATATGACCACATGCAGTCTTAAAGTCATCGCATTTTCCACGCAGGGAAACAAATACAAAAAAACTTCCGAGGCTCTTCTTCCTTCTCCCCCTTTTTGTCATAAATCCTCAGCGATCTTCTTCGGCCGGGGCATCACCTTCCACCTATGGATATTCAAGATCCTTGAGCAATCCTCTGATTTGAGTTCTTCTGACATTAATCCTTTTTGCTTCAGCAGCTAGCAAGTTTAGCTCAGATGTCAGATGGCTCACTATCCTGGCTTTGAGTACTGCAGTAAGGGGTCACTATCGTAGGGGCTGTGAAATGTGCTTCCTCCAGAGAAGATGGATCAGATGGAGTAACCAGTAAGGGATCCTCTTGGGCAATATCCACTGCATGTTTTCCTTTGAAGAGTTTGTGGTCTACCACAAACGTTTGGAGCTCTTCTGACATCCCCTCTGTAATGGACTTCAGCTCCGGATGTTGTCTAATGATCAATTCATATATGAGGGAGGGAAGGACAATGGCTTGAACAGACTTGATGGAGCCCGCATGTGCAGCAATCTGAGGGAACATCACCTCTCCCATATTCACTCTTCTTCTCCTTCCTATGCATGCAAAAGGTTTCCAAAGGTTCTACTAACCTTTCCTCTATGTGATCTGGGAATCCTGTTCCGAATGCCTAAATTGTATAGGAAAGCATTCTTGGATGTGAGTTCAGAGGCATTCAGATTTGGTCCTGCCCATGACATGCACACCCCTCCAGTGAGAACCTTGGCCAGTACCTCATGATTAACATTTGTAGGCTCCCTTGACTCACTATCTATTCCCAGATAGTCATTTATCTTCTCGGGCGAAATTACCATCAACTTGTCTCTTACCCAGCTTTTCCCATAGTTTTCTCCCTCTTCATCACCAAACTTATCCTCCTTATTGGCTACAAATTCTCTGACTAAGGGAATACTGAATCTTTTAGGAATAGTCAAAGATCTTAGAAGGTTTACCTCAGTTAGAAGCTGGATGATAACTGTAGATTTGTATCTTTCAGGGACCAATCTCTTTTATGGTACAATGGTCTTCCTTTCAACAATCCCACATGATTGTGAAGAATGCTTGTTTCAAAACCAGATGCCTCCTACAGTGACCCCTTCCCTATTTTCTGGAAGGGTAGCTTGTATCTCAGATTGCTTCCTTGAAGGTTCTCCCTCATGGTCACTGCCAGAGTCAGTCGATGCTTCTTCATCACTTGAGTCTGGAATAATGATGGGAGCCTTTACTTTGTCTGGGTGAGGAGGAGGAGATACTTTAGCAGCTTCTAGTTCAGATCACTCCTCAGACAAAGATTCTTCAGGATCTTCTCCTGAGCCTGGGGTACGGACCACTGTTCTGTTTTCTTTGACTCCCTGAGGTGCTGTAGCACCCTCTGGAACTTGATCCACAGAGAGGGCTTTCCCTTTTATTTGGTGGGAAACTTCTTCAAACGTTGTAGATGGTTCTGCCAAAGATTCTTTGACCTGCTCTACTCTTCTCCTTTTTGACGAAGGCCTTTCAGAGGGTGTGGGATTCCGTGACCGTGATTGATGTGGAGGTTGCCAGATAACCAAATCCGGACATGGTTCTGCTGATGTGTGTGGTGGCACAGACTTTTGACTACTCCTGGCTTGACGGGCGCGCCCAGGTTCTTCTTCAGCCCGCGGGTTCGCACCATTATGGATTTAAGCAATGTACAGGTTTGGTCGATCTGAGGTTCTGATTAGAAGAACGAAGCTTTTCAAATATGCCCTACAAATTCAATTTCCCCACTGATATTTTGTTTTCACAGACGCATGTGCCCCGTACGAGTTTTTTCTTCTGTTTAAACCTCCACACATTTCTGTACAAGGTCATGTCTGTGTCTAGTTGCTATAGCAACTCGACCTTGCACAGTTGTCTGTTCTGAGTGTAGCTCGGCACCACCCAGTTTTCCTCGAGCTCCGGATTCTTCCTTCTTCACCCACAATAGGGTTGGTCTGCGTTTCCACTGCTTCTGACCGTTATAACAATCATACTGCCTTTCTTTCCATCTGTCACATTGACAGCGCGTCATCGTGCGCCTCAAATTTGAATTTATAACTCCTGTTAACACACTAGCAAGCGGTAAGCAGGGTCGAACCCAAAGAGAGCATGTAAGATAGAGTTCTAATGAAAGTCACAAAAAAAGGAACAAACTGAGGATATCAATTCAGAGAAAATTAGCTCGAGGAATATAATGCAACTAGTTATCATCGATCAAATACATTCATAAACTAATGAATTCTGCCTCAGTCCAACATTCCCACTAAAGATATGTCGACAATCAAATTCTACCTATTCTTAACCGCTAGGCTTTTGAACAAGTTCAATAGTTACCCGACTGAGACCACAAATAAGTTCCACCGCAAAACTTAACTAATCATGCAATCCAGTCAAGTATAACACAATTGATATCAAATTAGCTCACCGCTAAGCTGCACTAAATTGACAATCAACGCATTCAGTTCATACATACGAGGGCAATAAAATCACTAGCTCAAACATTCATTCATTGATTTCAAACCATTGTCACATTATAAATCCCCAAACTGAAATATTGATTTAGCTACTCATAATATCCATGAATACAATAGAAACTAGGTTAAGTAGCTACAAACTGAAGTAGAACGAAACTGAGCTAAAATGGAAATTCGGTGAATAGTAATTCCGGCCGTGAATAGTAATTGTGAATAGTAAAAATGAACAGTACCGGCCGTGAATAGTAAATTCTGGCGACTTTCCAGCAGCTTCTCTCTAGCTTCAGTCTTCTCCTCACTCCGTCACTGTAGCTCGTGAATAGTAGCTGTCAATGGTGAGAGGATTCTTTTCCTCTTTTGTCCATCTTTTAGGTTTAGGGTTTTTGAGGTTGAACCAGAATGAACCACATTGAACCACCTCTGCTCGAACCGGATCTGATTTCTAATTGAACCAGCAGAGTTGACTGCTGTTGACTTCTTGATCTTGGATGAATGCTTCAAATATGCGATAAAATCCAATGCGATCTGGAACACACCTGCGATACGAAAACACTACAAAAGAGTAATCGATTTACGCAAAATATAATAAAACTATGAGAATAAATAACTCAACACATTTAGGTCTCCACATCTGATTTTAACATGACCCCCTTTTGATTGTTTTCCTCCAGTGTGTTGGTTCATGCGTCTTCCTGACCATTCTTTGATTTTCTGACCACTTGTGGTCACTTACTGGACACTCGACAGTGTGACTTGGTCTTCGGTTTCTTCCTCCAGTTTTCAATCCTGATTGCCTTTTGAGGTATCTAGTGCTTCTTTAAACTTGGACATTTGCTTCGAACATTTCCCTCTTGTCCACATACATCGCATATAAACCACCTTCTACTGAGAATTCTTTTTGCGACAGGTGGTAGATACAGGGGTTGCTGAAGGACCCCCTTGTTCAGATTGTTGAGCTTTTCTTCCTCCATCGGTCTTTGGCAGACACCTCCTCCCTTTTCCTAATTACCAACAATCTATGTTTCAGTAGCTTTAACAAAGACTGTCACACTTGTGCTTTCTTCACTAGTATATCCAAGTCCCATTCTTCCTCCTCCAAATCTTTGATAAGCAAGAATCTCATCCAGAATAATGTTTTGAGCTTCAGGCAACCTTTCTGATGTTTGAAGGGAGCTAGGGTCGATGCTCTGAGCCGGTGGATCTTCTTTCATTTGCTGGGTGACTTGTATACTGAGTAAAGACAGTTTGCCGAGCAGCTCTTCACGCTCTTCTTCAAGTTTGTTCACTCTGTCAGTCAATGTTCTGTTTTCTTATAGTGCTTCTTCACAGTGCTATAGGATATCCCCCAGATTCTCTATCAGGTTTTCCTTTGTGTCATCCTCATCTTCACTTTCTGACCCTTCAATCCCATAGTTGAAATATTCCTTTATTAATTCTTCAGAATCACATTTGCATATACTAGTTAATATAATAAAGTTTTCTTCTTCACTCTCCTCAGAGTCACTCTACTTGGCTGTCAGAGAATTATTACACTCTTTCTCAGTACTCTTGATCTGTTTGCTAGGGCAGTCAGCTTCTCGATGTCCATATCTTTCACAATTCCAGCACTGAATCCTTTTCTTTTCTCTTTTCTCTAGTCTTCATCCTGGGTTGGTTCCTTCCCTCTTCTCTGATTTCCTCCACCCCTTCTGGATTTCCTTCGAGAGGATGAGGTCTGGCCAGATTTTGTTTCCTTGTTTTTCAAGAGCTTACCAAGGTTTTTCACCAGCAGACTCAGTTGATCATCAGATGAAGGCTTCTTCTCTTCTGTTTCTACTTTCAATCCAACACTCTTGCTTTTGGGAGATGTGTCTTCCTTGACCAGCTTCATCTCAAACTGTTTGAGGGATCCAATCAGCTCCTCTAGTCTCATGTGCTTGACATTCTGAGCTTCTTCAATGGCTGTCACCTTCATGTCAAATCTAGTGGGCAGTGATCTAAGTACTTTCCTTATCAGCTTTTCTTTAGGAATTGGTTCTCCAAGAGCATGAGCTTCATTTGACAAGTCACACAGCTTGGCATTGAACTCAGTGATGGAGTCCTCTTCTTGCATTTTTAGGCTTTCAAACTGAGAAGTAATGATCTGCATGCTGGATATCTTTACTTTGTCAGTTCCTTCATGAGCCACTTGCAAGATCTCCCAGGCTTCTTTTGCAATGTCGTAGTTGGAGATCAACCTGAAATTATGAGCATCTACTACAGCAAAAATAGCATTTAGTGGTTTTGAGTTACCAGTTGCTGCAACATCCTCTTCAGCAGTCCATTGTTCTTCAGGCTTTATTCGAGTAATTCCCTTCTCATCCATTGTTATGGGAGGAGACCATTCAACCACAACAGCTCTCCAAGTTCTTTCATTAATTGCTTTGAAGAATGCTTTCATTCTAGCCTTCCAATAACTATAGTAACTTTCTTCCAACAATGGTGGACGGCTTGTACTCTGACCTTCCTTCATTATTTCTCGCTTTCTCCAGCAGACGCTCAGGATCTTTACTCTGTGTGTTGAGTTCCCGCTCTGAAACCAATTGAAATTCGTAGTGTCTCTGAGTTGCAGATTGTGTACAAGCAGTTTCTATAGCACACTCTTGTACCGACGGATCTTTTGTAGCAAGATAAAACAATGAACAGCTATTTTTCACCCAGTTCGGCCAAGTGCCTACCTCTGGGAAAGACTGAACCTCAGTCTTGCAATTCACTAATCTCAAGGTCTGTTGTACAATACGTTTCGACTCCACGCAACCTATGCTACTCAACCTTAGCTAGTCGATCACACACAATCAGAACACACACATTTAATCACTTGAACTAATTCAGAATAGCTCTACGTCTGATCCCACAGACTCAGCCTATTCTAATTAATACAACGTGATCGTAGGTTTGCTATAGCACCCGCTGTAGCAACTAGCAGGTGCAGGTGCTGTCAGCGTCGCTCCAAAGCTTTCCGCCTAGCCGATTGAACTCTTCCACGAGCGTTGCACACTCTGGAATACTCCCCCTCACTCAGTGACCATCTGTCACTAGCGATACCTAGTCTTCTGCAGATTGTCAGAGTTCCTCCACTCGACAATTCCCTTACGGCGTGTGTTGATCAACCAACAAGCCCGTCCTGCTCTGAATTGGTTTTTATGATCAAGCTCTGATCAGATTCTGCAAGTCTCGATCAGCTTTGCTTTAGTCACTCAGCTCTAAGCGCACGTTTTGCTCTTCATGACTTCGCGACTCTCGTTGCGGTATGTAAGCTCTCTATGTTTGTGCTCTCAAGCTTTCTCTATTCTCTGCACGCCCTTTCTGCACTGACCTTGCCCTCCTTAAGTACTCAACTGATCAGCAACCGAATTACACTTTTGGAAGTTCCTTAATGCAACAATATATCCTAAGTTGTAGGAGATTAGATTTGATTGTAGAAACAAATCTTCCACAACCAAATCTCCACCTGGATACAGGAATCGCCATTAGGATATTCTCTTTGAATAATTAGAAGCTCCCCGTCACTGTACTGCTCCTTGGTCATCCTTTGAAAGCTCTCCAAGAAGAATGTTGATCTGCTGATGCAGCTCCCTGCTACAGCACCTGCTATAGCTACAGCTTGAGCACTGGGCTTGTTCACTTGTGCTGGTTTTGTTAGTTGAATGTCATAACATTATCACGCAGATTGAGAGAGTAGACTTTGATGAAACCTTCGCTCCAGTTGCTCGCATAGAAGCTATGAGACTTCTCCTCGCCCTGTCATCTGAAGTTCAAGTTATATCAAATGGATGTCAAGAATGCATTTCTAAATGGAATCCTGACTTAAGAAGTTTATATTGCCCAGCCCAAGGGATTCGAGGATCCTCATTATCCGAGCCACGTCTACAAACAAAAGAAGGCCCTCTGTGGTTTGAAGCAAGCCCCCAGATTTTGGTACGAAAGGCTGACTGAATTTCTGACCAAGCACGGATTTGATCGAGGAGGGGTGGACAAGACGCTCTTTATTCACAAAGCTAGGTTAGACTTTTTTTATAGCTCAGATATGTGTGGATTATATTTTTTTTTGGCTCCAGTTCACAGAGAAAGGTGAAGATGTTTGTAGAGCATATGAAAAAGGAGTTCCAAATGAGTATGGTGGGAGAATTAACTTACTTTCTCGGCTTACAAATCTCCCAAAAGGAAGATGGTATATTCATCTTTCAAAGTAAGTATGCAAGAAACCTGGTCAAGAAGTTTGGCATTATCACAGCCAGTCACAAACGTACTCCTCCAGCACTCTATGCAAAAGCTACCAAGGATGATGCTGGAATTGCAGTTGATCATACATTGTATAGAAGCATGATTGGAAGTCTCCTTTACCTTACTGCTAGCCAACCAGATATATCCTTCGTAGTAGGTGTGTGCGCCAGATATCAATCCCGCCCAAATCTAAAATACACAACCAGATTTGTTCACCCAGTTTGGAAATAGCCTATGTCTAGGGAGGACAGCTCTCAGTCCTCAAGATTCCACTATTCTTGGTTAAAGTACAAAGGATCCCATTCCCAGCCCACGCTAGAACAACCTCGACTTCTAACCTAGCTTGAATCTGCGCCAATTTGAGGTGATAGTGAACTACTTGCTTAGCTAGCTATATTTGGACTTTAAACTCTCATGGATGATTGCAAATGGGATTTGTGAGTATTCCTTTTCTGAAAACTCTCACGAGACTTCAACTCGTCCGCTAGGGTAACCTAGAGGTTTAAAGGCTTGATGCATACGCTAAATGCATTCGTGATTCCTACGACAGTGAGTTAGGAGTAGATTAATTTCCTTTGTTTAAGTTTTCTTTAGTTAGGTTACATGAGTAGGAGGTTGATGTGTTTCATGTGCGTAAGATTTGCTACGTGCTTTGATATTGCCATATATGATCTAGCATCTTACTCTCCGCTTGACTTATGCACATATTTGTTCGGGACAAACAAGACTTAAGTGTGGGGTGTTTTGATGAGCGGACAAATAACCTTATATTTGTCCATATTTTCCCCTTACTTCTTGTTTGTTTCCCTATTCTATAAGCCATTTGATGAATTCTTCGTCCATTTCAGGTTAAAATTATGTATCTCGCAATACGAAGTGGACCGAAGAAAATCTAGGCGAATGCCGGTCGATGGAGATCAAAAGAAGAAAAGCTGAGCAAACTGCAGAAGTGATTCGGCCGAATCACTAGTGATTCGCCCACCAGCCTGACCGAATCACTCTCAGCTGCGCGAATTGACCTGATCCGGGGAAGTCCTGAAGAGTTGACCGAATCACATAAAAGGTGTGACCGAATCAAAAGTGATTCGGCCTGGACTAGTTGACTCGCCCGGATCAAAGAACTCGGGCAAATTGGAACTCTCTGGAAAATTGACTCGCCCGAGTCAGTTCTGCCCGAGTCAAGAAGTGACTCGGCCAAATTCGAACCCTCTGGAAAGTTGACTCGCCCGAGTCAACTATTTGACTCGGTCAACGCTGGTCAACTCGGTCAACCGGCCGAATCACATAAAAGGTGTGACCGAATCAAAGGTGATTCGGCCAAGAGAAGTGATTCGCCCAGAGGTGCCCGAATCAGTTTAGCTCCACAAGACGTTTGACCGTATCAAAACAAAGACGTTTGACCGAATCAAAAGTGATTCGGCCAGGATAATTGATTCGCCCAAAACTCAAGACACCACTGAACAAAGGCTTAGTCTCAAAGGAAATACTCATAGAATCATGCCCAACCGATACAAAGCGTTTAGCTAGACATGCTAGTAGTAAACATCATAGAAATAGTAAATAAAAGCTAAAGTATCCAAGAAAACAGTAACAAGCAGGTGCGTGCAGGTTGCTGTGTCTCGGCTGGCGCAGTCGGCTAGTGCAGGTCCTCTCAGCAGCTCGTGTGTTTTTCAGTTCTGCCTCTCTCTTGTTGATGATCATCAAACCCTAGCCTTCCTCTCTTTACATACTGCTCATGAGGCCCAAAGACAGCCTTGGCAACTTCCAAATCTGATAGTGTCAGGATTTGGAAACACCAATATCCTGCGCATGGCGCACTGCACACATTGGTTAGCGCAATCGGTCTGCGCACCGTAGTCGACTCTGCCACTTCCTATCCTGTTTGCGCTGCTAGCTCCGCAGGCTGTGTGTTGCGCTCCTCAAACGCTGCCTGTTAGCGCGTATCCGACTTAGGCCCTCGTTTTGCCCTGGAATACAAAAACACCGGAAACCAGTAATCTTGTACACAAAATAATGCAAACAAGCATAGTGTTAGGATCTAAATAGCGCGTATAAATAGGCTCTATCAAACCCCCCACACTTGCCCTTGTTCGTCCCGAACAAGTACCTAAGCACGGATACAATTACCTCTCTGGAGTCTAGCGCACAGTCTTGCACTCTGGCGCGATCCGCACTACTGTTCACCTTGCGTTGCTCTATCACCTGCGCGCATCTGCTCTCAACAGTTCTAATATAATAATTTCGAAATTCGTTACCTCTCAGCTAGGATGAAGATCAATTCGTATGGCTGGGAGATAGCTCTTCATAGGCTCCGGGTTGTCAGCTTCTACTCCGAGGACGGGTATATGGTTAATAGGGCAAGCTTCTTTCGGTGCGTGATTCTTCCGCGCACTTCCTGGGAACCCGAGCCTTTTTGATGATTTTCTTGTGAATCTTGCGCAAGCTGGTACGTATTTGTGTGCATGCTGATTCTTTTGTAGCGCATATCATCTGCTGGTGTTTTTGTTTTGTTTTCTTTTTGTACAGCTTAACCCATGGTTCCTAAGTTCCCAGAAAGGTTCCAGTCTCATCCTCCGGATAGCAGCTATGGAACAACGCTCCGCTCTCCCTCCTTGGTCTATTTGCGCAGGTCAGCGCACGCGTTTACACCCGCGCCCGCCTTCCATAGCTCGACTTCCAGAGGAAAGGTGGTCTGTTTTCCCACCTCGCCACGCTTTGGGTATTCGCCTTCGGCATCTGCGTGGCTGAGCGCGCTCTATTGTTCCGAAGGTCGCGAAGCACCGGCCTCCACTAGCGCTCTCGACCATATACCTCACCTTCGAAGCAAAAAAGACTAACCGCCTCTCTAGAGCGTTTCTGTCAACTCCACATCCCCTGTATATCCCAACTAAAAAGGAACAGAAAAAATGAAAAAAAATACTAAACAGTTGATAGCAGCACATACAAGATGAATAGCGCAAAAGAAGCTGGAGAGTGTGCGCAACCCGCACACAAGCGCACCACTGCTACTATTTTCTTCAACTAAACTAAGCTACACTACAAAGCTAAAAGAAAAAAACGTGAAATGTAAATGTAGCGCTCCCCCCCACACTTAAACAGAGACGTGTCCCCACGACTCATGCTCAAGCGCAACGGAGAGCGCACACATGCATGTAAGCAAAACAAAGAACATAGTAGCAGTGGCCCGTGCACTGCTGCGCGACTAAAACTACAAGTCCTAAACTAGCTAAAAGATACTATAAAAACTATAAAAAACATGTAAAAGTAGAACGTGTCGGGTTACCTCCCGACAAGTGCCTTTGTTTAACGTCGTTGGCTCGACCGTACCTCGTTACTTGCCTAAAAGTGTGCCAGCGACCTCCCCCACTCTTGCTCCTGAGTGTCCCCACGCTCGTGCGTGTATTGCGTTTTCCTTGGTTCTGCGCAAAGGATCGGAAGGGTGGTCAGCATGGTTAATATGAGGTGAAAAATCATAAGTAACGAGGTTAGGTAAGGAGGAAGAAGAAACATGAGCAATAGTTCCCAGTTCTCCCTCCGGTGCATCTGGTGGCGACTCTGGCGCAGCAACCTGCGCATCTGCTATCTCTGGCTCTGCCAATTCAACTTCGCGCGCTGTGCCATCCCAAGGTTCTCCTAAATACTTTTTGACTCTCTGCCCATTGACCTGAAAACGATGCCGGTGCTCGTTTTCTAACTCGATTGTTCCGTAAGGGAAAACCTTGGTAACTATGTATGGCCCAGTCCATTTGCTGCGCAGCTTCCCAGGCATGAGCTTTAGGCACGAGGAGAACAATAGTACCTGGTCTCCTGGCTCAAAAGTGCGTCTGAGGATGTTTTTGTCGTGTAATCGCGCAGCCCCTCATATGCATCCAGGCGCAGCTCTTCTAACTCGCTTAGCTCAAATGCTTGCTCCTTGCCAGCCTCGTCTAGGTTCAGGTTGCAAACGCGCAATGCCCAGTATGCTTTGTGCTCCAACTCCACTGGCAGGTGGCACGCTTTTCCATAAACCAACCGAAACGGTGAAGTCCCAATTGGTGTCTTCTGTGCGGTTCGGTATGCCCATAGCGCATCGTCAAGGCGCTGGCTCCAGTCTTTGTGTGACGGTCTCACAGTTTTCTCCAGGATGCGCTTGATCTCTCGGTTTGAAACCTCGGCCTGTCCATTCGTCTGAGGGTGGTAAGCGGTGGACGTCTTGTGGCGCACTCCATAACGCTTGAATACCTGTGCCACTACCCTGTTGCAAAAATGCGTCCCCTGGTCGCTGATGATTGCGTTAGGCACCCCGTACCTGTAAAAGATGTTAGTTCTCAAAAAATCAGCGACCGTCTTACCATCATCCTTCCGTGTGGCCTTAGCCTCGACCCATTTAGAGACATAATCCACCGCGACCAATATATACTCAAATCCGGAAGATGGAGGAAATGGCCCCATGAAGTCAATCCCCCAAATATCGAATACTTCATCCACTAGAATTGGCGTCTACGACATCTCATTGCGCGCTGATATGCCCCCTGTGCGCTGGCACCTGTCACAGTTCCTGGAGTGGTTATACGCGTCACTAAACAAGTGCGACCAATAAAATCCGCAATCCAGGATCTTTCTGCTCGTGCGCTTTGGACCAAAGTGTCCTCCACATGCGTGCGCATGACAAAACATCAAAACAGAGTTAATTTCATGGTCAGGCATGCACCGCCTCAAAATCTGATCAGGTCCTATTCTGAGCATATACGGATCATCCCAAATGTAATACTTGGACTTATGCTTTAATCTCATGCATTGGGTCTTAGTGAAATGGGGAGGAAACGTACCTGTGACCAGGTAATTTGCAATGTGCGCATACCATGGTACCTTACCTGTCAGCGCCATCAAATGTGCCATCAAGGAATGTCTCCGTGATCCGCCCTGGCTCCTCCTCTTTCACGATCCTGCTCAGGTGGTCAGCGACTGTGTTTTCCGTGCCCTTCTTATCCTTGATTTCCAAGTCGAACTCCTGAAGTAGGAGCACCCAGCGCATCAGGCGCGGCTTAGTCTCCTTCTTGGACATTAGGTAACGGATGGCTGCGTGGTCTGTGTAGACGATGACTCTGGCGCCTAGAACATATGCGCGGAACTTCTCCAGCGCAAAAACAATTGCCAGAAGTTCCTTCTCTGTGGTGGTGTAGTTCCTCTGCGCTGTGTCCAGTGTGCGCGATGCATAATAATTGGCATGCGGCTTCTTGTCCACGCGCTGCCCCAGGACTGCACCTACTGCATAGTCGCTTGCGTCGCACATCAGTTCAAACGGCAGGTTCCAGTCTGGCGCGCGCATCACTGGCGCACTTGTCAGCGCCTCCTTCAGCTTATCAAACGCGGCCCTGCACTCATCAGTAAATTCAAAACACACATCCTTTTGCAAGAAGTTATACAGGGGTATACAAATCTTAGAAAAATCTTTTATGAAACGCCTGTAAAACCCAGCATGCCCAAGGAATGATTTCACATCGCGCACGTTAGTGGAATAAGGTAGATTAGAAATAAGATCTATTTTGGCCTTATCTACCTTGATCCCCTCCTACGAGATAATATGTCCTAGTACTACACCATGCGATACCATGAAATGACATTTTTCATAATTGAGCACTAGGTTTTTTGAAATGCAGCGCGCTAAGACCTTATCAAGATGAGTTAAGCATGCGTCAAAGGTACCTCCGTACACAGTAAAATCATCCATGAACACTTCTATGCATATACCAATCATATCAGAAAAGATGCTCATGACTAGACGTTGGAACGTACCTGGCGCGTTACACAGCCCAATGACATGCGCCGAAACGCAAACGTACCGAATGGGCAAGTAAACGTAGTTTTCTCTTGATCCTCCGCAGTTATGGGTATCTGATTGTACCCTGAATACCCGTCCAAGAAACAAAAGTAGGGCTTCCCCGCTAATCGATCTAGCATCTGGTCCATGAAGGGTAGCGGGAAATGGTCCTTGCGCGTGACTGCGTTAAGCTTTCTGTAGTCGATGCACATGCGCCATCCAGTTTGCATGCGCTTGGGAACTAGCTCGCCCTGCGCATTCTCCTCTACTGTGATTCCTCCTTTCTTCGGCACAACGTGCACTGGACTTACCCATTTGCTGGCCGAGATTGGGTAAATGACTCCTGCGTCAAACAGCTTCAGGATCTCCTTCTGAACCACCTCCATCATATTCGGGTTCAATCTGCGCTGAGGCTCCCTTGATGGTTTGGCACCATCTTCCAATAGAATCCTATGCATGCACACGTCTGGGCTCACTCCGCGCAGGTCAGCAAGTGTCCATCCTATAGCGTGCTGGTTCTTGCGCAGCACCTGCTGTAATCACGCCTCCTGCTCCTCTTTTAATCCTTTCTTTATAATCACTGGCAGGGTGTCCTCATTTCCTAAGAATATGTATTTGAGGTGCTCGGGGAGTTTCTTCAGCTCGATCTTGGGTGCCTGTTCAATAGAGGGCAAGATTTTATTAGTAGTGAAGACACAAACTATATCGTGTACCTGTCTGGATGCCGGTTCAGCACTACTCAGCTCGTCCTCCTGCGCCTCCAACTCTGCCTGTGCCAGTGTCTCAGGTCCTTCTGCTGCGCTCGCACATTGCGTATCTGCAACCAAGTCATCTATGCTGTCCATTGCGTGCACTGTGGCGTCCTCATGAGGGTGCTGCATCCCTTTGAATATGTTGAAGTGAATTTCCTCGTCGTCAACTTCCATTGAGAGCGTACCCCTCCACACGTCTATCTTTGTGCGCGCTGTCATCAGAAACGGTCTGCCCAGTAGGATGTGCGCACTTCCCTTGCTCGACTCACCCTCCATTTCTAAGACGTAGAAATCTGCTGGGAACACCAGCTCTCCTACTCGGACGAGAACGTCCTCGATCATGCCCGTCGGTTGCTTGCACGACCGATCTGCTAGCTGAATGGTGAGACCTGCAGGCTTTAGTGGTCCAAGGCGCAATGACACATACAGGGAATAAGGAAGCACATTTATAGATGCGCCTAAGTCAATCATGCAGTTACTTACTGTGGTCCTACCTAAAGTGCATGGAATGGTGAACGTACCTGGATCTCGGCACTTAGGTGGTACCTTATGTTGCACGATTGCTGAGGCCTGCGCATTTAGCAGTACCTGTGCGCACTAGCCTTTCCTCCTCTTGTTTGTGCACAGCTCCTTTAAGAATTTGGCGTACCTAGGGATCTGCCGAACTGCTTCAATAAGGGGAATGTTTATTTCCACCTTACTGAATAACTCGTAGAGCTCCTTATCAAGCGCTTCCTTTCTAGCCGATGGTGCCTGTACAGGAAAAGGTGTAGGTATGTTAGTACGATTCATGTCCTTGTCTTTTGATTGCGCCATACCTGGCGCCTCGCCCTGCTGGTTTGTGGCTGGCACTGCTGGTTGCGCATCCGGCTCTGCTGGCGCTGGAGCTTGCGCAACTGGTTGCTCGGGCGCCTCTGTTGTCCGCTCTGTTCCTACTGTGCGCCTTGTCCTCAGGGTCACTGCGTTGACTCCTCCCTTGGGATTCTAAATCACTTGCGAAGGCAGGTTGCCATCGCTCTTTTTTAGCTCATACACCGTGGTAGCGATCTGTGATAGCTGGTTTTCAATGGACTCGAACCTCTTGTCATACTTCTCATCATTCTTGCACACTGTGTCTGCTAGCTGGCCCAAGATATCTTCTAAGGATCGCCGCGGCTGCTGGTTGTTTTGCGCTGGTACGTCAGTGCGGCGATGCGGTGGATTGTAGGGCGCAGCTTGTTGCGTCTGCTGTGGTGCGCGCTGATCCGCGGACTGCCTCTGGAAATTATTTTCCTCCTTCCATCTGAACCCATTTGCGGCTAGTCCAAAACGCGGCTGATTCTGCCTCTCTATCCCTCTATTATCCCATCCTCCTAAAGCGTTGACATCTCCTGATTCCTCGAAAAGTGTGGGACATTCATTAGTTTTGTGCTCGGTGGACTTGCAGAATTTGCATGCCTTTGGCGCAGCTGGTTGTGCGCCTTGCGCACTCATCAACTTCTGCAGTATGGCCTTCATTTCCTTTATCTCAGCGCTTGTTTCTACCTGATGCACAAAACGAGCATGACTATTTTCAAGTGTTAGCTGATGTCTTACCTGTCCAGCAGAGTCTTCTATCAGCTGCCACGCGTCCTCTGGGTACATGTTGCAAATGTCGCCTCCTGCGCATGCATTCAATAACCTCAGCTCCATGGGTAGCAATCCATTCAGGAAATTCTCTATCAGCACATTTTGGGGCAGACCGTGATTGTAGCAGTTGGCCTCCAGCTCCCTGAAGCGCTCATAATACTCCGATAGTGATTCTCCTGCGCCCTGCCTAGGTGCGGCCAGCTCCCTCATGAGTAGCACGATCTTGGCTGCGGGATAGAACTTGTCCAAGAACTTCTTCTGCAGCTGCTCCCATGTGTGAATTGATCCTGCGGGTAAGTTAATCAGCCAATCCTGCGTGAAAAAGGGAATGCCTTCATCTTCAGCGCTTCGTCGCTCTCCCCTTCGGTCTTCATGTTCTCGCAAATAACTAGGAATTCTCGCACATGCTTGACTGGGTTCTCGTTGTTCATCCCGTGGAACTTGGGCATGTGATGAATGAGCGAGCTTCTTAGCTCAAAATGACCGTCTGGTGGAAGCACTATGCACCATGGCTGGTTAACAGTGATTGGAGCTGACATCTCGCACACTGTTCTGCGTCGCGCGACCTATCGCGCGGGTGGCGCATTATACACTTCAGCGGCCATCCGTGCTTCAACCTCGCGCTGCACTTCCTCTCTGAACCGAGCTGCGCGGTTATCTGCCCTTGCATTGTCTGGGGTTCTGTCCCCTAAGTTATCTCCAACGACACTGTTATCCTCCATGACCTGTTCTAAATCTCAAAGAAAACGAAATTAAAAGACAACTAAGCTGTCGCGTCTGTCAGTGCGCAACTCGAATCTGCGCAGTGCAACTGTTTCAAGGTTGCGCAGGCTGATGTTGATTGCGCGCTGTCAGAAACAACAACGAGAAAAACAAAGCAAACTGAAATAACTAGCTACTATAAAGCAAAACTTAAACTAGTTAAAACTTAGCTGTGTTGCTCCCCGGCAACGGCGCCAAAATTTGATCGCGCATCGTTGTACGCGTCAAATTAATCCTTCCTCTTCCACTTAGTATAGCGGTTAAGTCAGGGTCGATCTCCACAGGGAGCAAGAAGATTTGCTCTAACTAGTAACCTACACTTACGAAAATTGGGGTGTGAGTGATTGGGTTGCGCAGGTGCGCGAATGACAGTAGTTAACGCAGAACTTGCACTTGACGTGCGCAGGTAGTAGAGATTAAGTACTATGACTATGAAAAGTATCAGGCAGACAATCCTCTATGAATGTATTCCTTATCATCGACTCTAAACGTCTATAGTTTGGTTTAACTTAAGTTAGTGTTTGATCAAGGCTTCCTAACTTGTGCGCATGTTCCGATCAAAGTTCATGAGCTATTAATTCCTAAAACTAGTCTAAGCAGCTACGAATCCTGTCACAGTAGCAGCTGATTATCCTAGCGCGTTACTCCCAGTTGTCACCGTCAAGCTATCAACTAGTTTAACATATAACAGACAAGTAGTACGAGTAAGATTGCGGTTCAAGGCTTCCCCAACTCATGCAACTAGCTGTCAACCGTATGCACAGAATTAATACAAGCAAACAAACTACGCATTAGGCACAAGTCTCAAAGGAAATACTCATAGAATCATGCCCAACCGATACAAAGCGTTTAGCTAGACATTCTAGTAGTAAACATCATAGAAATAGTAAATAAAAGCTAAAGTATCCAAGAAAACAGTAACAAGCAGGTGCGTGCAGGTTGCTGTGTCTCGGCTGGCGCAGTCGGCTAGCGCAGGTCCTCTCAGCAGCTCGTGTGTTTTTCAGTTCTGCCTCTCTCTTGTTGATGATCATCAAACCCTAGCCTTCCTCTCTTTATATACTGCTCATGAGGCCCAAGGACGGCCTTGGCAACTTTCAAATCTGATGATGTCAAGATTTGGAAACACCAATATCCTGCGCATGGCGCACTGCACACATTGGTTAGCGCAATCGGTCTGCGCACCGTAGTCGACTCTGCCACTTCCTATCCTGTTTGCGCTGCTAGCTCCGCAGGCTGTGTGTTGCGCTCCTCAAACGCTGCCTGTTAGCGCGTATCCGACTTAGGCCCTCGTTTTGCCCTGGAATACAAAAACACCGGAAACCAGTAATCTTGTACACAAAATAATGCAAACAAGCATAGTGTTAGGATCTAAATAGCGTGTATAAATAGGCTCTATCAAACACCTACGTTTGTTCAGAGAAGTTCTACCTGGGAGCGGAAGAGGTTGTTGCAGCAACCTCTGGTTCTTCCTTCTGGACTTTTTCTTCCGAACCTGCTCTATTTTCTCAGTGTGAGTCTCCTTCCTCTAAAAATATGGATCAACCCCTTATGTATCCATGGCTTTGACAAAGGTTGTAACTTTAGCCACCTTCTCCTATGTATCCAAGTATGGTTGTTCCACCCACATACCTCTGGTAGGAAAGGATATCATCCATGATTGTTGATCTGCATTTATCTGTCTTCTCTATATCACTATGCAGACTGAACTTTTCCTTCTCATCTTCTATCTTCAGATCCTTGGTCTGATCTGAGAAGGTGGTGATAGACTTGGCCTGCAACTCCTTGTTGATCTCAACAACTTTCAGCCCCTCTTCGTGCAGCAAGGCAAAGTCTTTTTTCAGTGTATTCTCTGTGAACTCTTCATCATCACTGCTATCCGACTCAACAATCCCATAGACAATCTTGGAGTTTATTTAATCTGAATGTTCAATAGCAGATACAGTGGTAAAGGCAACATTCTTTTTCTTCTCAGTTTCTTCTTCGTTGTCCTCATCACTCCAGTTGACAGCCAGGGACTTGCTGTTTTTCCTTTGATAGCTGGGACATTCTGACTGCCTGTGACCATATCCTTCACATTCCCAACATTGAATTCTTTTCACCTTGTCCTTCTTCTCTTCTTCACTCTATTCTGTATTTCGGTTTCTCCTCTGGGAATTTTCCCCTCTCCTAGGCTGATTTCTTCCACCAGATCTTTCTCCCGCAGCCAAGATGCTCTATCTTCATGAAGAGCTTGCTTAAGTTCTTTGCCAGAAGACCCAGTTGCTGTCCGAACTCTTCTGTTGAGTCTACCTTCTCCTTATTTTCAGGCTTCGGCGCAACATTCTTCCTAGAGGTTGGTGTAGCATCTTCTGTCCTCTTCATCTCGAACTGCTTTAAGGACAATCAGAGCCTCCATCCTCATGTTTTTGATGTCCTCTGCTTCCTCAATGGCTTTGGCCTTCATATTAAATTTTGAGGTCGGTGATCTGAGGACTTTCCAGACCAGCTTCTCTTCTGCTATGGCTTCTCCAAGAGCATAGGCTTCGTTGGACATGTCATATAGGCATGCATTGATTTAAGTGATGGACTCTTCCTCCAACATCTTAAAGTTCTCAAAACTCGAGCTGATCATCTGAATTCTTGAACTTTTTATTTTGTCAGTTCCCTCGTGAGCTGTCTCAAGAATATCCCACGCTTGTTTTTCTTTGTCACAGTTGGAGATTAACCTAAAATTATTTGCATCAGTAGCAAATATAGCATTCAGAGCATTAGAATTACCAGATGCAGCAACTTCCTCTTCTGCTGTCCATTTGTCCTCTGACCTTTTATGAGTAACTTCCTGGGTATCAATGGATAATGGGGGTGACCACTCAACAATCACCGCTCTCCAGGCCTTCCCATCAATTGCTTTTAGAAAGGCTTTCCTCCGTGATTTCCAATAGCATAGTTGTTGCCCATCACGGCATGGTCTAGTGGCAAAAGGGACGTCAAACATCTCAGTGGCTAGGGTTCGATTCGTAATGGGGCCAGAGCAGGGGCTCTGGTGGGGGTTTGGGGTAGAATAGAAAAAAATAGCATAGTTTCCTCCCTCGAGCAGTGGTGGTCTGCTGGTGCTCTGCCCTTCTTTTAGCCGTGGCAATCTAAAGTGCCTTCCCGAAACTCACTTATTGTGTAGAGCGACCGGCTCTTATACCAATTGAAATTTGCACTGCGTTACTATATACGACAACCCACGGTTTGCTTCAGCAACTTCTTCTGCTAAGTTGCTGACGCTTTGATTTGGCCAAACCTGAGTAGCACAAACAGAATTTTTTACCCACTTGGGCAAGAACCTACTTCTAAGGAGGACAACTCTCGGTCCTGAAGACTTCACTATTATAGTTAGAGTACAATGGTTTCCAACAACTCAACCACGCTAGTCTAACCACTACTCCTAAACAAGTCAAAGTCTCTGCTTAGTTTGTCAACACATACTAGCCTATACTATCAACACACTTCAAGTAATAGATAGCTAATACCTGAACTCACAGACTCAGCCTATCCTATTACAATGTGTTACAGCGAATGGTACAACAACTCCTTGCGCCTAGTTGCTGACGCTTCTGTCGATAACTTTTTCTAAGCACTTCTTGCTGAGTAGTTGGACGCTGTGCGCAGCTCCCCCTCAATCAGTGACCTTCCGTCACTACCAAGGAGCAAGCTGGGATAGTCCGCACAAGCTGCACTTCGCGTATATCAAACGTTAGGCCTGTGGACGAGGCTCCGCTCCAGTCGACTTCCTCGAATCAAAATGGGATCAGACTATATCAGTCCTGATCACTCTTCAGCTTTCACACAATTATTGTTCCAACACTTCTCTGCTTCTGCTCAATGTGTGTGTTCTTTGATTTTTCGGTGTCTCTCGCTTCGGTCTCTGCCTCTGCATATGTGATGGATTGTATTTATACGACCATTGAATCAACTAACTAAATGCATTTGTACATTCTTTTATGTCCAATATTACTCGCTTTGCGTGGTTTTGTATTTTAGGTGTGTAGTTATAGTACTGACGATAGAACTTGTCACAGCTGTTGTTATGAAAACTGCTGAGGAAACATGTTAGGAATATTTCGACTGTTTTGAGTGAAAGGTAAATACTGTAAAGTAAATGCGAGATGCAAGGATTTGGTAACCCACTTCGGGACAATGTTTCCGTAATGTGGGCGGGTTATCCTAACCCCAACAAGCAGCAATCTACTAGTGACGATTGGACAATGAAGTACGAACTTGTAAGACTCCCTCTTCAAGTCCTTCTAACACCAACTCGCCTGGATGCGCACTGAGCTCCCCTCAGTGTAGAGATCCCTCTCTATGGCTTGTCACAGCAGCTTCGTTCTCCCGAATAGCTGCTCATCCACTAATCGTCCTGCCGAGTAGCTGGATAGATCTATTTTGCAACAGGGTTTGTCAAGCGTATTGCTTCATCAAATACTTCTTGTTCTCGTGCTTGAGTGATAACTTTGCTCCGATCTCCGATGGGTGCACTCAATCACTTAACCTCGTCCTCTCTTGTATATTGCTATAATATTTCTCAAAAATCTTCAACTTCATTCGCGCTTCTTTTAAAGCTCTCACCAATCTCCTTAAAGATCTCAACAATATTCAATATGAATATTTGTTGATTTTATCTTGTTGCCAAATCAAGAGATAGCATATCAAAGATGTCGTTGAAGAATATTCTGCGTAGCCAAGACTCCGGGGATCTCGAGGTCCTTGATTCTCGAGATCTGTTGTTGATCTCGGAATCTGCTGATTCTTGAGAATATCCATCTTCGGTTCACAGCCAGCTCGTACTTCAGCACTTGCTATAACATCTTTTGTTGCATATCCTGACTTCAGTGATGCAGTTGTATCTTCTGGCTATTCTACGCATATCTTCTAACTTATTTGAACAACTCTTTGCACAAAAACATGCCACACAAAAATGTGGGACTAACAATCTTCCCCTTGGCAGTTTTTGGCAAAATACATTATGTCTAGGCTATCATAGTTGTTCAAGATAGATGCACAAAAAGAAACTGCTACTCCCACAATATCCCCAAAATATTCTCGCCCTATATTGCCATTAACTCGGCAAGGGAATAGAAGTACAAATGTTTCAACATAATGCCAAAAACAATTCAACAGCTAGAGTTCAACAAAGTTCTTCAAATGATGAGGGTTTAGATGTTACCAGCTTCATCGTCTGCCCTTGCAAGCTGATGATGATAGCGGAGGTCAATGAGCATCTGGACAATCTTCCTTATGACGCAGTTTTGCCTCACAACAGAGTCAGTCAGCGCTGCTCTCCCATCCTCCAGAAGATCTATCATTCGTCCCACCATGCTTTCCCCAATAACAGCAAATGTCGAGCTGGCCTCCTCAGCAATGTCTCCAACATGCACTGAAGTCTGACGTTCACCAGTGGGCAAGGGAATGTCCAGGACATGCTTTCCCTTGAAAAGCTTGTGATCACTCACAAGGGCTTCTGTGCTGCTAAAAAGCTTTGCTCCACCTTTCTTTAACTCTGGACACTGACCAATAGCCAATTCATAGATTAATGAGGAAAAACCAATATTTAAGTTTACCCCTTTGAAGATGGCGTGCTCCGCTTTCTAGTCAAAGATCACCTTCCGAAGGCTGACCTTCTTTTCATCCCCAATTGCCTCTAGAAGCAGGTCATAACCCTTGCTGATCTTGGTGTCATTGATAGAGGTCCATGATCGCGCGTCGTTGTACGCGTCAAATTAATTCTTCCTCTTCCACTTAGTACAGCGGTTAAGTCAGGGTCGATCTCCACAGGGAGCAATCAGATTCGCTCTAGCTAGTAAACCTACACTTACGAAGATTGGGGGGTGTGAGTGATTGGGTTGCGCGATGCGCAAGTAACAATGGTTAACGCAGAACTTGCACAGACGTGCGCAGGGAATAGAGATTAAGTACTATGACTATGAGATGTATCGGGCAGACAATCCTCTATGAATGTATTCCTTATCACTGACTCTAAACGTCTATAATTTGGTTTACTTATGTTAGTGTCCGATCAAGGCTTCCTAACATGTGCGCATGTTCCGATCAAAGTTCATGAGCTATTAATTCTTGAACTAGACTAAAACAACTACGAATCCGATCAAAGTAGCAATTGCTTATCCTAGCTCGTTACTCCTAGTTGGCACCGTCTGCGCATGGCGCACTGCATACTGCTTAGCGCAATCGGTCTGCGCATCGCTGCTGACTCTCGCCACTTCCTGCCTGTTTGCGCCGCTAGCTCCGCAGGCTGAGTGTTGCGCTCCGTTAACGCTGCCTGTTAGCGCGTATCCGACTTAGGTCCTCGTTTTGCCCTGTAATACAAAAACACTGGAAACCAGTAATCTTGCACACAAAATAATGCAAACAAGCACAGGGTTAGGTTCTAAATAAGGTGTATAAATGAGCTCTATCAGTCCACCAATTGTGCCGACTCACAACATGTATCATAGCGTGCTTTGTAGATAGCACTCTAGAAGTCAGATCTGCAGACCATGTAGACAGTGACCCCCCAGTTAGCTTCCTGGCCATTGCATCCCAGTCAGTAATCTCCTCAAATTAAACTTCAACAACTGGCTCAACATCTATGTCATAGAATTCATTAATGCCCTCGGAGTAATCTTGATCAGACTCCCCCGACCCACTCTTGTCCATACTCAGGACTAGTGTCATCACCAAAATCTTCGCTTCGATTGGCTATCAGCTTTCTCACCACAGCTTCATCAAACCTTTTTTCTTTCTTCAGCGACTGATACAAACTAGTTCTTTTAAACAGTTCCACCATGTGCTTTGAAGAGAATCTGTCTTCATTAAGCACCCTCTGCGAAACCAAACATCTTTTATGTACATTTTCCACCGATCTGCTCTTGGTTTGTCGACAAACCACACTTCGTTTCTCATCACACCAACTGGCTTCTTTGTTTTTGGTCTCTTCATTGCTGGAGCATCACAACATTCTTTTGTTTTCTCTTTGGCCTGCTGGACTCAGGCTAGTCAACCATGGCTGTAGCTACTCCTTCCTCCGACTCTGTCTCCTCAACATCATCAAGAATGTTCATCACTAGAGCTTCTTCTACTAGTGGGAATACCCTGTCTTCAGAATCATCTAATTCTGTATCCTCCGCTCTATCTGACTCAGCTGGCTCTTTCCCTTTGGATAATCCCTCAGTAGTGACTTGTGCCACGGCCTCTTCACTTTCCACAGCTCCCGCTGGGCTCCTCACACTATCCTCCTCGGGGTCTTCATTGTCCCCTTCTGATTCTGATTCATTCTCATCCTCTGATACGCCTTGCGTTTGAATTTCTTCAACATGGTCTGCTCCCCCTGCGTCTATCCCCAGAGTATCTACATCCATTTCATCAACAACTGCCTCTGCAGTCTTCTCAACACCATCCTTCGTGGTTTCCTTATTCACAGATGGTCCAATGACCGTTACAACAGTTTCCTCAACATCGGGATCAACAACCCCTTCAACACTTTTCTCAATATTAGCGTCCTCAATAGTTGGTTCAACAACTGGTTCAACATCCTCTGACGCCTTAATCAGTAGTTTAAGTTCAGCTACTTTACGCCTCAGTATTTCTGCCCTCTCCGGCAGCTCGAATTCTTTCTTCAGTGGCCTTTTTCTCAGCTTTAGCTCTGGCCATCTCTGCAACTAGTTTCTCAACTTTCTCCTTTGCTATCAACTCGGCTTCTGTCCTCTTTTCTTCTTCAATTTTTCTCTGAGCCTCAGCCTCAATTTCAGCCTTCCTTTCTTCTCTGCTTTTTTTTTCTTTTCACCCTCATCGACAACCTTCTTCGAGCCTATTCTTTTAGGTTTAGGCATTGGAGCTGCTCTTTTGGCCGGTTCTTGAGGTTCGGACCCCTCCCCCTCTTTCTGCACACACTTCTCCGCAAGCATGTCTTTCTTGCTGTTTTCTTGGATAGCTGAGCTTTGTAAGCCACTTTTAAGCGTTGCTCCATCCTGTCGATCTTTGGTGGTGGGACCACTGTTAAAGGTACAAATGGGTCAAGCTCGGTGGAGGACGCAGCAGCATGGGACGCGCCAGAATCTGTTGCTGGAGTAGCTTCACGAGAATATGCGGAGAATAGTTAGATATGAAAACTACAAAAATGAAGTCTGGAGATGCTACGCAAGATGTTTTAGAAACTGCTGAAGTGCGCGCTGGCTGTAAACCAAAGGTGAATATTCTCTAGAATCAGCAGATTCCGAGAATCTAAGGCGTCGAGCATATCTCCGAGATCACTAGAATCATGCCTAGATAAAGACCTTGAATATCTTCAATAACATTTTGGATACGTAATCTTTTGGTTTGGCAACAAGATGAAGATAAGATCAACAAATATTCAAATTTGTTGAGATCTTTAAGAAGATTGGCGAGTGCTTTAAAAGAAGAGTGAACGAAGTTGAAGAGGGATGAACATAACAAACATTCAAGCAGCTCTCTTGCATTATAACAATATACAAGAGAGGTAGAGGTTAAGTGATTGAGTGCACCTATCGGAGATTGGAGCAAAGTTATCACTCAAGCACGAGAACCAGGAGTATCTGCTGAAGCAATACGCTTCACAAACCCTGTTGCAAATAGATCTTTCTAGCTAGTCGGAAGGATGTTCAGTGGACAAGCAGCTATTTGGGAGAACGAAGTGTTGTGAGAAGCCTTAGAGAGGGATCTTGACACTGAGGGGAGCTCAGTGCGTATCCAGGCGAGTCGGTGGTAGAAGGACTTGAAGAGGGACTCTTGCAAATTTGTACTTCATTGTCCGATCGTTACTAGTGGATTACTGCTTGTTGGGGTTACGAGAAACTACAAAAATGAAGTCTGGAGATGCTACGCAAGATGTTTTAGAAACTGCTGAAGTGCGCGCTGGCTGTAAACCAAAGGTGAATATTCTCTAGAATCAGCAGATTCCGAGAATCTAAGGCGTCGAGCATATCTCCGAGATCACTAGAATCATGCCTAGATAAAGACCTTGAATATCTTCAATAACATTTTGGATACGTAATCTTTTGGTTTGGCAACAAGATGAAGATAAGATCAACAAATATTCAAATTTGTTGAGATCTTTAAGAAGATTGGCGAGTGCTTTAAAAGAAGAGTGAACGAAGTTGAAGAGGGATGAACATAACAAACATTCAAGCAGCTCTCTTGCATTATAACAATATACAAGAGAGGTAGAGGTTAAGTGATTGAGTGCACCTATCGGAGATTGGAGCAAAGTTATCACTCAAGCACGAGAACCAGGAGTATCTGCTGAAGCAATACGCTTCACAAACCCTGTTGCAAATAGATCTTTCTAGCTAGTCGGAAGGATGTTCAGTGGACAAGCAGCTATTTGGGAGAACGAAGTGTTGTGAGAAGCCTTAGAGAGGGATCTTGACACTGAGGGGAGCTCAGTGCGTATCCAGGCGAGTCGGTGGTAGAAGGACTTGAAGAGGGACTCTTGCAAATTTGTACTTCATTGTCCGATCGTTACTAGTGGATTACTGCTTGTTGGGGTTACGAGAAACCCCCCCCCCCCCCTCCCCCACAATTCGGACACATTGTTCCGAAGCGGGTTACCAAATCCCTGTGTCTCGTATTTACTTTACAGTATTTGCTTTTCACTCTAAACAGTCGAAATATTCCAAATGCGTTTCCTCAGCAGTTGTCATAAGAACAGCTGGGACAAGTTCTATTGTCCGTACTAGAACTACAAGTGGTATCGAAGCATGCATCCGACACATAGGGTAAGATCGGAGAAAACTCAGAATGAGTGGAAGAGATATGGGGAGACCTCCTAATTTGGAGGAAAATGAGTTTGGCTACTGGAGGTCAAAGATGAAAGCATACATCAGATCGATGAATGAGTGATCGCGCGTCATTATACGCGTCAAATTAATCCTTTCTTCTCCACTTAGTATAGCGGCTAAGTCAGGGTCGATCCCACAAGGAGCAAGCAGACTCGTTCTAGCTAGCAACCTACAACTTACGAAATTAGGGTTGTGAGTGGTTGGGTTGCGCAGGTGCGCGAATGAACTATAGTGAAAGCAGATTTTGCACTAGACGTGCGCAGACAGTAGAGATTAAGTACTATGACTATGAGAAGTATCGGTAAAGACAATCCTCTATGAATGTATTCCTTATCATCGACTCTAAACGTCTATAGTTCGATTTCACTGAAGTTACTGTCCGATCAAGGCTTCTTAACATGTGCGCATGTTCCGATCAAAGTCCATGAGCTATTAATTTTTGAAACTAGTCTAAGCAGCTACGAATCCTGTCACAGTAGCAACTGATTATCTTAGCGCGTTACTCCTAGTTGTCACCGTCAAGCTACCAACTAGTTTAACATATAACAAGTAGTAAGAGTAAGATTGCGGTTCAAGGCTTCCCCTACTCATACAACTAGCTGTCAACCGTGTGCACAGAATTAACACAAGCAAACAAACTATGCATTAAGCACAAGTCTCAAAGGAAATACTTCATAGAATCATGCCCAACCGATACAAAGTGTTTAGCTAGACATGCTAGTAGTAAACATCATAGAAATAGTAAATAAAAGCTAAAGTGTCCAAGGAAACAGTAACAAGCAGGTGCGTGCAGGTTGCTGTGTCTCGGTTCGCGCAGTCGGTTGGCGCAGGTCCTCGGTGGTAGCTCGTGTGTTTTTCAGTTCTGGCTCTCTCTCGTTGATATCTCAAACCCTGGCCTTCCTCTCTTTATATACTGCTTGTGAGGCCCGAGGACAATCTTGGCAACTTCCAAATCCTAGGAGATTTTGTAGGGATATGGTGTTCAAGATTTGGAAATACCGCTACCCTGCGCATGGCTCACTGCGCACGTTGGTTCACGCAGTTGGTTGGCGCACCGCAGTCTGAATCTGCCACCTCCTATCCTGTTTGCGCTGCTAGCTCCGCAGGCTGTGTGTTGCGCTCCTTAAATGCGCCTATTAGCGCGTATCCGACTTAAGCCCTTGTTTTGTCCTGGAATACAAAAACACCGGAAACCAGTAATCTTGTACACAAAATAATGCAAACAAGCACAGTGTTAGGATCTAAATAGTGCGTATAAATAGGCTCTATCAAACCCCCCACACTTGCCCTTGTTCGTCCCAAGGGAATAGTCAGGCTTTGTATGCTATTATCTCTGCCATAGATAAGCAGAAATATAAGTTTATTGCTGGTGTTCAGATAGAAAAAGTTGCGTGGACTATTCTAGAAACAACTTTTGAAGGAGATGCTAAGATAAAGAAGACCAGAATGCAGATGTTGGGGCTTAGCTATGAGCAGCTGGTGATGAAAGATGATTAAACCATAGCTTACTTCAACACCCGTCTGATGGATATAGTGAACAAAATGGGGATACTCGGGAAGTATGTGTCAGAAACTGAACAGGTTGAAAAAGTTCTCAAGTCACTCCCTCAGAAGTTTGATGTCAAGGTAACGGCCATTGAGGAAACTGCTGATCTGGAAAACATGAAGATGGACTCCCTCATGGGATCTCCCAGAGTCTATGAGATGAAGATGAACAGCAAAGTCAGTAGAGAAGAAGACGAGGAATTGCACAAAAGGCGGCTGTAACAAACATTGAAACAGAGTCTGATTGTGAGATGGATGATGATCAAATAGCCATGATGGCCAAACAGTTTGGAAGGTTCATGAAAAAGATAGACAAGAGAAGATCAAATTACAAAGCTCATGGTGATCGGGGATATCATGGGAAGAAGGAGGAGCGTATTGACCAAAGATATCCTGTGAGCGTATTGACCAAAGATATCATGGGATGATGAGTCCGAGAGCAGTGATAGTGGAGAAGATTAGAGTACCTTTGTTGCACTGACAACAACTTTAAGTGAGGATGTCACGGATCTTGTCACACTAATTGCTAAGGAAGGAGCTGAGAAGATAGATCTTGACAGTGACACTGACTCTAGTGATGGTGAGGAAATCAATGAGGAGACTCTAAGGAGAAATCTGAGAAATATGTATGCCAAGTAGAAGCTGGTGGCAAAGATAAATGAAAAACTTAGTATCAGTATCACACAGTTGAAAGAGCATAAGAAAGGCCTGGATAAGGCACTTGCTGCAACAAAGACCAAACTCAATAGGTAAATTTGTGATCATGGTGAGACAAAGTAGGAGCTGGATATCTGAGTAAGGATGATGAATTCTGGAACGAAAAACTTGAATGAGATCCTTGGTGCTCAGGGGTATGGTACAGGACGGTCTGGAATTGGGAACATATCTAGAAGCGGCAAAGGCAAGACACAGTTTGTCAGAGGAGAAACGTTATAGGAAAGTTCCAACTTTATCTACAACAATCGCTATAACACTCCCTGGACGAAAGATACGAGGATCTGTCATTATTGCCATACTTGAGGATACTAACAAAGAAAGTGCCAGATTTTCCTGGCTGAGTATGGGGGTACTAAGACACGCATGATACAAGAATGGAGATCAAAGAGACATGCAAAGGAGGTATGTCTTGTTGCCTATAGTTCAACTGTCAACTTGAACAAAGATATGTGGCACTTTGATAGCGGTTGTTCAGCACATATGACAGGCAATTCAGCCTTTCTTAAGCATCTAACGCCACTAGAGGGAAAATCAGTGACGTTTGGAGATGGTGGAAAACGAAAAGTTGTTGAAGCAGGTGTTCTGGAACAACCTGGATTACCCAGTCTGACAAATATTCTTTACATTGAGGGTCTGCACGCAAATCTCATCAGTATTAGCCAGATATGCGATGATTTTAGTGGCGTAAAGTTTATCAGAAATTTGTGCAGAGTTCTCAATACTGATGGGGACTGTGTGATGCGTGGCAGTTGTTCTACTAACAACTGCTATTTGTTAGATGTTGCAGAAACTGTTTCAGATGCAAACTGTCTACTTACTAAAACATGTGAAATGAATATGTGGCACTGAAGGTTGGGGCACCTGAATCTGAAAGCTTTAAAAAAGTTGTCAAGCAAAAAGCTGGTGAGAGGGCTTCCTGTTATCAAAGGAGAGGAGAACAGAGTTTGTAGAGGATGTCAGATTGGTAAGCAGACCAGAGCCAGTCACTCAGCAACCACTCAGATAAACACGAAGAGTATTTTGAGCTACTCTATGTGGACCTTGTTGGACCATTCCAAGTAAAGGGCGTTTGATGCAGTGAGTAATTAGCCAAGCCTATAATAAGTCATCAAACATTCATGGCAGGTAGTAATGTGGTTCATGAATTCGAAGAATCCAAAATTTGGAAGCCTCACATATCCCACAGGATCTTAGCATTAATCTCTTCCTATTTTCAGTTATGTTTGTATTTCCTATTATTAGTTTTCTCCCTGCTATAAAAGGGAATACATGTATTCATTCTTAGGACATGAAAAATTATTTTATTCACATTCAGATTTACTTCCTCTTGTTACGATCCATCTAACTCCGGTTGGAAGTAAAAAAAATCGCCTTCGGGCTTATTTCCATACTTCCGCTACGTCAATTGGTATCAGTAGTCAGCCCTTCTGAACCATGGCAACAAACGAGAACACTCGAAATGATAGCAATGCAGCCCTCGCTGATCGATTTGAACAGCGACAAGAAGAGCAGCAACAAACACTTGTCCGCCTTGCCCAACTGCTCATCAACATAAGAAATACACACTTCAATCTCCCTCCACGACAGCCAAATCAACGTCCGGTGAACCAATAGAGACTTGTTAATGTTGCTGCCCCTACGGACTCTTCTGATGATGATGAGAGTATTCACAATCCAAATTTGGTGCAAGACAGAGTACATCAACCTAGAATTTTTGCCGACACTCCTACTTTTCATGGAAATCTCCATATTGAAGATTTCTTGGATTGGATTGCTGACGTAGAAAAGTACTTTTCCCTACTTGAAATTCCAGACCATACGCAAGTCAAGTACGTGGCTTGCAAACTAAAAGGAGGCACTTCGGTTTGGTGGGAACAACTTCAACATATTCGCCAACGACAAGGTAAGCATCCTGTCCGATCTTGGCAAAAGATGAAACAACTTCTTTGTGCTCGTTTTCTACCACCTGATTATCAACAGACATTGTACCAACAATATCAAAACTGCCGTCAAGGGTCCAAATCAGTCCAAGAGTATAATGAGGAATTTCATCGTCTCTCCTCTCGTGTGCGATTGCACGAAACTGAAGATCAACTAGTGGCTCGGTATCTCAATGGATTGCGACCGATCATCGTATTTTACACACCATTTGGACGTTGGATGAAGCAATAAGAACAGCTCTCAAAGTAGAAGCCCAAGTAACTCGATCAGCTGTGACTAAAAATGCTTCTAGATATGCATCTTTTCCAAAATGAAAAGTCGCAGAACCAGGCTCTTCATCAAACCCCTCACAAGATGACAACATAAATAGTCACGTGCGTGAAACCCAACCACAATCAAATAAAGCACCAGCAAAGCCTACTAATCCTAATACAAGAACTTTTGGTGAGAGATGTAATCGATGTCGTCGGTACGGTCATATTTCAAACTTTTGCCCAGCAAGGAAGATGACAAATGTTGCAGAACATGCTGAATATATTGAAAGTGATATCCAAGAGCTGTTTATTAGTCCAGATGACGTGTTGGCTGATGAAGCATGTGACGATGATCCAACACATTTTACCGGAGTCATTCAACGTGTGATGCTAACAACACCGGTCCCAAAAGACACAAATCAGCGGCATAAGATCTTCCGCACAAAATGCTGTATTTCAAGACGTGTTTTTGATGTTATTATTGACGGTGGCAGCCAAGAGAATATAATATCATTGGACGTAGTACAGGAATTTCAAATTCCTATTCGAAAGCACCCGACACCTTACAAACTTGGTTGGATTACCGCAGGGGGCGAAGTGAAGGTAACTGACCAATGTCTTGTGTCTTTTTCAATTGGCCAATATAAAGATGAAGCTTTATGTGATGTTGCTCCAATGAAAGCTTGTCATTTATTATTGGGGCGTCCCTGGGAATTCGATCGAGATGCACTGCATAAAGGCCGCGACAATGTTTATATTTTTCACAAAGATAATGTGCGCATCGTTCTTTGCCCACAAGTGGAAGCTCCTCAACCATTGTCACAACAGCCGCATACCCTATTTATTACATCTAGAGATGTATTTTTGGCTGAGGTACAAACTGCATCATTTGTATATGCTTTAGTGATCAAACCGAGTGTTCATGTGTCTGCAGAAATCCCAGAAATGATACAACCTTTGCTTCAAGAGTTTGTTGAATCATACCCGAAGAACTTCCCTCTGGCTTACCACCAATTCGCAACATTCAACACCAAATTGATTTTGTTCCCGGAGCAAGCCTTCCCAACCTGCCGCACTATAGAATGAGCCCGATTGAACATGACATTTTACAGAAGCAGGTGGATGAGTTAATACAAAAGGGGTTGGTCAGGGAAAGCATGAGTCCCTGCGCCGTCCCAGCCTTATTGGTTCCAAAGAAGGATGGCTCTTGGCGCATGTGTATTGACAGCAGGGCCATTAATAAAATTACGATAAAGTATCATTTTCGGTTCCGAGACTTGATGATATGCTAGATATGATAAAAGGAGCCTCAGGGTTCTCAAAACTTGACCCGCGAAGCGGATATCATCAAATTCGTATACGACCAGGCGACGAGTGGAAAACGGCTTTCAAATCTAAAGATGGACTTTACGAGTGGCTTGCCATGCCTTTCGGCCTCGCCAACGCACCAAGCACATTCATGCGGCTGATGACACAGGTACTCAAACCTTTTACTGGACAAGTTGTTGTGGTTTATTTTGATGACATTCTAATTTTTAGTCACTGAAAGGATGAGCATATATCACACTTGCGATCAGTTCTAAAAGCCTTGCAGGAATACAGATTGTTTATCAACCTTTAGAAGTGTTGCTTTCTAACAAATACAGTAGCATTCTTGGGTTACATTATAAGTGATGTTGGGCTACAAGTAGATGATTCTAAAGTGCGAGCAATTCTTGATTGCCAAAGACGGTACATGAAGTACGCAGTTTTCATGGCTTAGCAACATTTTATCGTCGCTTTATTCTAAATTTCAGCACCATCATGTCCCCAATTACTGAATGTTTGAAAAAGGGGAAATTTATTTGGAGCGAAGCTGTTGATTCTGCTTTCAAACTCATCAAAGATAAGCTCACAACAGCTCCCATTTTAGTCTTACCCGATTTTTCTAAAGTGTTTCAAGTGGAAACAGATGCTTCAATCATTGGAGTAGGGGCTGCACTTTCTCAGGAGGGTCATCCAGTTGCGTTTCATAGTGAAAAACTTTCCGAAACTCGTCAAAAATGGACGACATATGAGCTAGAATTGTATGCAGTGGTAAGAGCTATCAAACATTGGGAGCAGTATCTACTTCACAATGAATTCGTTTTGCTCAGTGATCATCAAGCCCTAAAGTACATCAATAACCAACAAGACTTGAACCGCACACACGCTAGGTGGATAGCCTATTTGCAACAGTTTACATTTGTTATTAAGCATAAGTCAGGTCACTTAAACAAAGTTGCAGATGTCTTAAGCCGACGTGAGTCCTTACTCACTACCATGCACTCTGCTGTAATTAGGTTTGATTTATTGAAGGAGCAGTACATTGATGATGAAGATTTTGGAGCCATATGGGGAAAACTCAATTCAGGCTTCACAGGTGATCCTTTTATTCTTCAAAATGGATATTTATTTTATGGAAATCGTTTGTGCATTCCACGTAGTTCCTTACGTGAAAGATTAATCTCTAAGTTGCATCGAGAGGGTCATTTCGGACGAGACAAAACTGTTGCGCTGCTAGAGGATCGCTATTATTGGCCTCATCTACGCCGTGATGTTGGCAAATTTGTCAGCAAATGCATGATATGCCAAACTAATAAAGGAACGACACAAAACACAGGACTTTATATGCCTCTACCAGTCCCTAGTGCTCCATGGGAAGATGTTTCTATGGATTTCATTATGAGTCTACCTAAGACGCAGCGCGGTGTTGATTCGATATTTGTTGTTGTTGATCGATTTTCAAAAATGGCTCACTTCATTGCTTGTAAGAAGACGTCTGATGCATCACATGTGGCTGGATTGTTTTTTCGAGTGATAGCTCGCTTGCATGGTGTGCCTAAGACAATAACTTCCGATCGAGATACAAACTTCTTAAGTCATTTTTGGAGGACCCTCTGGCACTTGTTTCGGACAGATTTGAAGTATAGCAGCTCTTTTCGTCCTCAAACCGATGGACAAACTGAAGTTGTTAATAGAACCCTTGGAAATTTGATTCGGTGTTTGTGTAGTGACAAGCCTAAACAATGGGATCTCTTCTTGGCACCCGCTGAATTTGCTTACAATAATATGGTCAACCGCTCTACCGAACATGTCCCCTTCAATGTTGTTTATCAGCACCCTCCTCGCCACACACTTGATTTGGTGCCACTACCACAGATTCCAGGACATAGCTATGCAGCTGAGGAGATGGCAAAAACTGTTGAGGCTATTCAAAAGAATGTGAGGCAGATGATAGAAAAATCAAATGATATTTATAAGATGTCTGCAGACAAACATAAAAGAGAAAAGGTATTTAATGAAGGTGACATGGGTATGGTGTTTCTTCGAAAAGAAAGATTTCCAGCAGGTAAGTACAACAAGCTGACCAAGAAGAAGGTAGGCCCCTGCAAAATCTTGAAGAAAATCAACGACAATGCGTATCTGATAGACCTTCCAAAAGATTATGATATCTCGCCAACTTTCAACATATCCGATTTGTATGACTATCATGCGCTTGACGTTCAACTATATCCTACCAAAATTTCGGGGACGAATTTTTCCGAAGAGGGGGCGACTGATGCAGTGAGTAATTAGCCAAGCCTATAATAAGTCATCAAACATTCATGGCAGGTAGTAATGTGGTTCATGAATTCGAAGAATCCAAAATTTGGAAGCCTCACATATCCCACAGGATCTTAGCATTAATCTCTTCCTATTTTCAGTTATGTTTGTATTTCCTATTATTAGTTTTCTCCCTGCTATAAAAGGGAATACATGTATTCATTCTTAGGACATGAAAAATTATTTTATTCACATTCAGATTTACTTCCTCTTGTTACGATCCTTCTAACTCCGGTTGGAAGTAAAAAAAAAAACCGCCTTCGGGCTTATTTCCATACTTCCGCTACGTCAGGGTTGGTGGAAAAAGGTACGCTCTGGTAAGTGTTGATGATTTTTTTAGATATTCTTGGGTTGAATTTCTTAGAGAAAAATAAGAGACTGCTGAGCATCTTGTTGCGCTATTTATCAGATTACAACGTGAGAAAGGATTACCTCTTGTGTTTATCTGAAGCGATCATGGCAGAGAATTTCAGAATCAGTAATTTGAGGAATTTTTCAAGAAGGAAGGCATTGCACATCAGTTTTCTTCACCAGTGAGCCCGCAACAGAATGGAGTTGTTGAACGGAAAAATAGATCAATTATGGAAATGGGGAAGACGATGTTACGGGCCAAAGATTTAGCAGTGCACTTCTGGCCAAAGGCTCTTTGCACAGCTTGTCACATACTTAACCATGTAACACTGCGGGGGAGTACTGACAAAATGTGCTACGAGATGTGGAATGGTAAGAAGGCCACTGTGAAATATTTGTATGTATTTGGTACTATGTGCTATATTTTAGATGACAGAGAGTATAGGCAGAAGTTGCATGCTAGAAGTGATGAAGTGATTTTCCTAGGATACTCCCATAACAGTCGTGCATACATAGTCTACAATCGGAGGACAAAGACTATTATGGAGTCGTCAAATGTTGTAATAGATGATGGAGAGCTTAATTCCACTGACGACTGATGAAGATCCAGTGAGCGATGCTGAGGTCCTACCAGAGGATGATGTAACAGAGGCTGAATCACATACACCTATTGCAGAGGAACATGCTGAGGAAAGTGCTGATGCGGCAGAAGAGATCGAGATGATTCATTCAAGTCATGTTCAGAAACACCATCCTTTGACTAATGTCATTGGCAGTCCAAGAGGGAGTATGGTCACTCGAGGTATTAAGAAGAATCACAAATAGATGGTTCACTTCGCCTGCTTTGTATCTACCCTCCAACCCAAACGAGTACAGGATGCCATAGTAGATGAATACTGGGTTGTGGCTATGCAGGAGGAACTTGGAGAGTTTGTCAGGAATGATGTTTGGGAACTGGTTCCATGACTAGCTGATCTGAACGTGATTGGCACAAAATGGGTGTTCAAGAATAAGACTGATGAAAAGGGGAACATCACAAGGAACAAAGCTAGATTGGTGGCACAAGGTTACTCACAAATTGATGGGGTTGACTTCGAGGAAATTTTTGCACCGGTGGCTAGACTAGAAGCTGTTAGAATCCTGATGGCCTTAGCTTGCATCTTTGATGTCACATTGCATCAGATGGATGTGAAGTGTGCCTTTCTAAAAGGAGTGTTACAGGAAGAGGTGTATGTAGCACAACCTAAAGGCTTTGTTGACACACATCAGTCGGACCGTGTGTATCCTTTAAAGAAAGCATTGTATGGTCTCAAGCAGGCACCCAAAGCCTGGTATGAGCGACTGACACAATTTCTGCTCCAACAAGGCTATGAGCTAGGGGGAGTTGACACAAGGCTGTTCATCAAACGGACAAGCTCTGATTTCATAGTGGCTCAGATATATGCCGATGACGTAGTGTTTAGATCCACATCTACAAAGAAACAGTTCGTGGAGCAGGTACAGAGCGAGTTTCAGATGAGCCTAGTTGGAGAACTAACCTATTTTTTGGGTTTCCAGGTACACCAAACGAAAGATGGCATATTCATCACACAGAGGAAGTACGCAAGGAATCTGGTAAGAAAATTCAATATGGAGAAAGTAAGTCACAAGCGTACCCCTGCGGCCACAAATCAGAAGACGGCTAGAGATGATGCTGAAGCAAATGCTGATCAAACGCTGTACAGAAGTATGATTGGGAGTCTTTTCTATCTGATAGCTACCGAACCAGACATTGCCTATGCCGTGGGAGTGTGTGCCCGTTACCAAGCTAATCCCAAGGAGAGCCATGTATCTCAGGTGAAGAGGATTATACGATATGTTGCAGGTACTGCTGAACTTGGACTCTGGTACACTAAAGACACAACATCCAGCATTGTAGGATATTGTGATGCAAATTGGGCAAGCAATACAGATGATGGGAAAACCACTTATGGAGGATGCTTTTATGTTGGAAACAATCTTGTTTCATGGTTCAGTAAAAAGAAGAATAACATTTCCTTATCAACTACAAAAGCAGAATACATAGCAGCTGGGAGCAGTGCTCATCAGATGATGTGGATGAAGCACATGCTGGAGGAATATGGTGTTGAATAGGATGTTATGACATTATACTGTGACAATATGAGCTCTTTCAGCATATCGGAGAATCCAGTCTAGCACACACGGACAAAGCATATAGAGATCAGACACCACTACATTCGTGAGCTTGTGGGGAAGAAGGAGCTGATCTTGACTCATGTTCGCACAGATTGCCAGAAAGCTGATATCTTTACAAAGGCCTTTAAGCACACAACAATTTGAGACCTTGAGGTTTGAGTTGGGACTGTGCGTGATCGAAAACTAATCATGGCATGACTTCTGGTAGTCCTTGAATAAAGAAGAGGGCTAAAGTATGGGCTATCAGAAAACTAAAAGGAAATGTAAAACTTATATTTCAGTTAACGTTACAACATTTCCTAGTTGCGTGCTATTTCAGATCTGTGACAAACTATTGATTAAGGCATCGGAGACTGTTGAACCAATTACTAAGGAAGCTGCTATTGCGTCGTCTGTTGAGGAAACTCCTGTTCCTGTTAATGTTGAGCAAAATATTGAAGGGGTTGTTGAACCCACTGCCGAGGAACCTGTTGTAGAGGTCGTTGGATCTTCTATTGTGAACAAAGAAACTACGGAGGATGGTGCTAAGGAGACTGTAGAGGGAGTTGTTGATAAAAGGGCTGAGGATACCCCTAACACGAATGCAGGGGGAGCAGACCAGGTTGGTGAGGTCCATGCTCAAGGGGTCTTAGCTGCTGATAATGAATCAGAATCAGGCGTTTGATGAGGAATCCGAGGAGAAGAGTGTGAAGAGTCTAACTGGTGATGTGGACAGTGAAGAGGCCATTGCATAGGCCATTGCTGAGGATGTTGGTGATGAAATAGAAGAGGACTCTTCCTCTGGAGAGACGCAAACAGTTGAGCATGTTCCCAGTTCTGAGGAATCATCCAAACGGAAGGAACAGTCTGAATCACTTGGAGCATAGGATATAGAATCAGACGCATCTGAGGAAAGCCTATTCTTACCAGCAGAAGAAGTTCCAGTTGTGAACATTCCTGATGATGATGACCAGCCAGCGTCTGTAGAAGGTATTGTTATAGCAATAGTTGATCAGCCTGAATCCAGTAGGCCGAAGAGAAAAGGAAAGAGTGTTGATGATGCCCGAGTAGGGAAGAGGCCAAAGACAGTGAAACCAATTGGTGTGATGTGAAATCAAGTCTGGTTTGTTGACAGACCACGAGCAGATCGTTGAAAGAATGTGCAGGAAAGATGCTTTGTTTCTGAGAGAGTGCTGAACGAAGATAGGTTTTCTTCCAAGCACATGATCGAACTATTCAAGAGAGATGGGCTATATCACTCGTTGAGGAAAGCTATGAGATATGATGAAACTGTGGTGAGAGAGGTTTTAGCCAATCTTGGTGAAGAATTTGGTGATGAGATGAGTTCTAAGTACGGACAGGTATGGGTCAGGGGAAGCCTAATCAAGATTATACCAGAGGCCATTAATGAGTTTTATGGCATAGATGTTGAGGAGATTGTTGAAGTGAACTTTGAGGAGAATGCTAATAGGGATGCAGTAGCAAGGAAGCTAATAGGGGGGTCACTTTCTGTATGGTCTGTAGATTTGACATCTGTTGTCTTATATGCGAAGCACGTTGTGATCCATGATGTGAGTCAGCACAACTGGTGGACCTCTATGAATGTATGTAAGATCATTACTTCTAGAGGCGATAGGGGATGAAAAGAAAGTCAACATTGGGAAAGTGATCTTTGACCAGATAGCAGAGCACGCCGTTTTCAAAGGGATAAACTGAAATATTGGTTTTCGCTCATTATAAATGAATTACCTATCTGTCAGTGTCCAGAGTTGAAGAAGGGTGGAGTAAAGCTTTCCAGCAACCCAGAGGTCCTTTTGAGCAATCACAAGCTATTCAAGGGAAAACATGTTCTGGACATTTCCCTACGCATCGGTGATTGTCACACCCCAGTGTGTGTTGGAGCAGTTGCTGAGGAGACAAGCTCAACATTTGCCATTATTGGGAGCTGGTAATGCCTGAACCCCTCAGTCTATGAAGAACTTTATTTCTTTCAGATGTTGAAACTATTTGAACTTGTATCCCCTTGCCTAGTTTGTGACAAAAAGGGGGAGAATATTTGGGGGGAGGGGGGGGGGGGGTGGGGGGGGGGGGGGGTGGGGGTGGCGGGTAGATCTAGCTTGAACAACTAAATTTGTATTTCCCAAAAAGTGTCCAAGGGGGAGATTGTTAGTTCCACGATTATGTATGGCATGTTTTTGTGCAAAGAGTTATTCAAGAAAGTTAAAAATATACGTAGAATAGTTAGATATGAAAAATGAAAAAAATGAAGTCATGAGATGCTACGTAAGATGTTCTAGCAAGTGCTGAAGTGTGCGCTAGCGGTAAACCAAAGGCAAAATTCTCTGAAATCAGCAGATTCCGAGAATCTAGGGTGTAGAGCATATCTCCGAGATCACTAGATACATGACTTGATAAAGATCCTGAATATCTTCAACAACATTTTGGATACGCAATATTTTGTTTTGGCAACAAGATGAAGATAAGATCAACAAATATCCAATTATATTCTTTTTGAATATTTGTTGAGATCTTCAAGAAGATTGGCGAGTGCTTTAAAAGAAGAGTGAACGAAGTTGAAGAGGGATGAACATAATGAACATTCAAGCAGCTCTCTTCCATTATAGCAATATACAAGAGAGGTCGAGGTTAAGTGATTGAGTGCACCCATCGGAGATTGGAGCAAAGTTATCACTCAAGCACGAGAACCAGGAGTATCTGCTGAAACAATATGCTTCACAAACCCTGTTGCAAACAGATCTGTCCAGCAAGTCGGGAGGACATATAGTGGACAAGCAGCTATTCGGGAGAACGAAGCTGTTGTGACAAGCCATAGAGACGGATCTCTACATTGAGGGGAGCTCAGTGCGAATCCAGGCGAGGCGGTGGTAGAAGGACTTGAAGAGGGAGTCTTGCAAGTTTGTACTTCATTGTCCGATCATTACTAGTCTCTCTTAGCAAACTAGAGTGATGATGACAGTGAAGAGGAGACCGACTTCAAAGGTAATTTTTCTTTAACTACTGTATTCCGTAATGATGATTCAGATTCAATAAAGTCAAGAGTTTTATTATGGGATTGTTGAATCTGAAAGCGATGATGATGAGGAATACTAAGTAGAAACTGTGGGTGAGAAATTCAAACTAATACAAGAAAAATGCAAAGAGGTCATTGAAGCCAATAGAGAACTACTATCAAAGGTTTCTGAACTGGAAAATGAAAGAGACAACCGCCAGTGCATCATTACCTCTCTGTCCAAGAAATAATCACATGATGCTGATACAGTTGATGAGGGATGTGAACATAGAATCACTGCCAAAGCACACAGAGGAGGATCATCCATTCTAGATGAGATTTTATCTTACCAAAGGTATGGAGGTGGGACTGAAGGTCTCAGATACACTGGTGAGAAAGGAACCGGTATAACTACATTTTTTAAAGCCTCGGTGATTGATCAAAGTGCAAGTGTTCAGAAGGGGTCTATCTCAGTTAATCTAGAAAGAGAACCAGAAAAGAAGTCCAAGAGAGTGCTGAAGCATTCTCTAGATCAGTCACATGCTCGGAAACCTAGATCAAAGCAGAAGATATACTAGACATGTAATCAAAATGGACATCTACTAAGAAAGTGCCCAACACTTATTGAGTACAGGGTGACTCAAAGAATATCAAATGATCGACAAGTCAGAACAAGGGATCCCTCGAGCACATATGCGAACCACTGAGCACAGAAGCAGGTAAACCTTGGCTATTGTGTCATTGTGTAGGAAACTTGCAGAAATGATGAAAAGACTTTCCCTCAAAGGAGACATAGAAAGAAATGAAGCAATCATCATTCCTCTACAGCCATTCAAAACTGGAGAAGATCTAAGGAGAACAAATGGCAAGTGCGTTGGGTGGAAGTGAAAAGGAACAAGGTTCAAAAGCGTTTGGTTGTCAAACAGCCAGTTCGTTTCCCCACTGAAGCAGGAACTGAGGAAATGAAGATCACAGCAGAAGTCAATTTATTTCCAGAAAAGACAGCTGAACAGAGTGCTGAAACACTCTCTGGTGATTTGAAGTTGTAGCCTTTTTGAGCATTGAAGAAAACAGCCTCTCAGGTAGCAACACGTGTCCGAGTGTTTTAAAATAAAAGAAAACGGGGCTGAGATAGGGAAAACCAAAAGTTTCAATTTGCAAAACTAGGGCAAGTTTTCTCTCCGACATCTTTGACGATTAGTTGTTCCTACCTTTAGCAAATCATCTGAAATGGTGAAAACATGGGGCCTCAAGGTTTACAAACGTAGGGGCGATCCAAGCAAATAAAAGAGGAATGATGTTCCCGTGCGTGATTCGCCACCAGTAAAAAGAAGCTCCTCGCTTCGAATAAATGAACCCACAGACCTTCCGCGGCTAACCTGGATACCGACTACTGACCAAGGTGAAGCTGGCCAGTCCTCCTCCATAGACATTGTGTCTTCCGACATGGATAAGGCTCAGAGGTCCGCTAGCAAACAGTTAGAGTGGTGAAGAGAGCAACTCAGTATCATCGGAATCAAGCACTACCTCTGAGGGCACCTCACTGGAGATAAGATCGAAGAAGGTTCACGAAAAATAAGTGGCTGTAGTGCCCACTCCTCCATCTGAACCTCAACAAGCTGCCACCAGCAGTCGAGAGTTTGTGGCCGAGGAGGAGGAGCAGCATCTTCCCAAGGAACTCGTGAGCAAAGGGAAAGAACTAGTTGTGCTATGCTCATCAAGTGATGAAGAAACTGCTAAAGCAGAATCTACCGATTTTGAGGATTTCAGAATTGCTCCCACACCCCGTCTAGAGCCATCCACCAGAAAAACCGCACCCACTGCAACAATACCGATAGTGACAAGTCGTGATCAACAAGGGGTGTGGTTTGTGTCCAAGAAGGCGGCTGGGTCCTGGGAGGTGATCAACAGCCGGACTAATGTTACATAAAAGCTACTGGAAGTGGAGAGATTTCAGGTGCTAGAAGTGATAGCACTACTGAGAGAGGTAAATTTGCTACACTCCCTGACTTTTGTTAAACGTTTCGGCATGCATTTGGTTAAGGAGTTCTTAGCAAATATTGATAGAAACTTTGGAGTAGTGAACAATCTGCTATATGGGACTAGTTTTGTTAGAAGGCTGAGGGTGGTGATCACACCGGGTGTGATAAATGATTTTTTGGGCATTTATGTGAATGCATGCCCACCGGCAGAGGTTAGTTCTTACTAAGGGTTTATGCAAAGGTTGAGTTTCGTATAATTTGAGTGCTGCGGATTTGACAACAAAGTATGCAATTCTTTATGCGTTTGCGGTGAGAAATTAGATGTCCAGCTCTCACAAAGGGAAGGTGGGTTGGGCAATGGGGCTGCTCCTTTTCAGAATCAGGGAAAAGAAAAAGGTGAATCTAGGGCAGACCATTTTTGATCAAATCAGTGCACACGCTGATAAGCCGAAGTCCAATCTGTGCATTGGATTTCATGCGCTTATCTATGACCTAATGATCAGCTAGCATACGGAGTTGGGGGCAGCTCATGAGGGACTGCCAGGAGCTCTTCAATTACTCTCATTGGAACACAAGGTGTTCAAGGGCCGACACATTGTGGATGTTGAAGGAGGTGAGGCTGACCTCGAGCCAGCTTGAGAAATTCCAGAGACTGCTGAAGCAATCTCTAATGCTCCAGCTTTTGAAATGGACTCTGCTCTGAGGGCTAGGTTAATGCCTGCTAAAGTCCGAACATGCCCATCTGACAGAAGTGATCAAGAAGAGCTCGATTAGAAGATCCCAGATTAGCAGCATCCTCAGAAACCTAGAGTACCCCGCAGCCAGCAGCGCCGCCTCTGCTCAGCCCAGCGAGTGATGGAAGCCCTCGGCATTTGTGCCAAAAAGGGGGAGAAAATTGTAATAGATATTAGACTATGATGCTCACCTGATCTGACGTTTCTCGTTTGATTCTGAACAGCTCGTAGAACTATTAGAACACTTTTGATGTTTAGCATACATTGAGGAACTCTAAACTCAAGTGTAATAGTTAGCAAAATTATCTAACATAGCTGTTAGTTATTACCAGAGTTTCTGGATAAGTAGTCTAGCTGTAGTTATATTTTAGTTTTGTCAAAATACCAAGGGGGAGATTGTTGAGGATATGGCATCCTTGACAAAACTGCTCAAGAGACTGCTAAAGCACTCCTTGGAGTTTGGAGGCTGGAACACAATCTGAAGACTGACAAAACAACAACAACAAAGAGTCGGAGTTTGCTTCAGCACTCCTGGAAGATCTGAAGCTGAGACACTATTTGAAGAATAGGCAAGAGACAAGTATGAAGAGACAGAGTCTGCTTCAGCACTCTGTAAGGTTCCAGAGCTAGAGCAGAATAGGCCGGCGTTGCACGGTGAAGCTCCTCCAGCATGATCCGGCTGGCATCGGGGAAGCTCAGAGAGGTATGCAGACATCATCAAAAGCTCAACAATGGCCAGCACGTGGTCAAAGAAGATAAAGATCCAAGAGTCCAAATTTGGCAATGGAATCTCCAACAAACTTGAATCTAGGAGAAGATTCTGATAATGATCCTTGGCATTTTTGTTGTGTTGGAGCGCTTGAAAAGGAAGGTGGAGATGTAGCATAACATACGCACAATCAGAGAGCACACACAGAGAGCACGGAGCGAACACACAGAGATCAACCACGGTAGCAGGGTTTATGCATTGAGTTGAAGACTAGTGTGGTGGGCAGAAGGAATCAGAACTCGTGGAGTTTGATTCACGATTGGTCCATAGTTCAATTGGAGCACTGCTCGTTGAAGGGACAATCAGAGCTCGGTGATCAGCCTCGAATAGGCATTATCGCGGACTACGGAGCATTGAGCGAAGCTACCCAATAGTGACAAAGTGAGTCATTGATTGAGGGGGAGCATAGACTGAGTTTTTAGAACTCAGGGTGTCTGACTTATTGGCGGGTGATCGCGCGTCGTTGTGCGCGTCAAATTAATTCCTTCCTCTTCTACTAGTACAGCGGTTAAGTAAGGGTCGATCTCCACAGGGAGCAAGTAGTTCAGTTTTAACCAGTGACCTACCCTTATGAAAATTGGGGGGGGGGGTGAGTGATTGGTTTGCGCGATGCGCAAGTAACAGCAGTAACGTAACGAAGGAATTTGCACTAGACGTGCGCAGGCAATAGAGATTAAGTACTATGACTATGAGATGTATCGGGCAGACAATCCTCTATGAATGTACTCCTTCGTCTATAGCTTGGTTTGCTTATGTTAGTGTCCGATCAAGGCTTCCTAACATGTGTGCATGTTCCGATCAAAGTTCATGAGCTATTAATTCTTGAACTAGTCTAAAACAACTACGAATCCGATCAAAGTAGTAATTGCTTATCCTAGCTTGTTACTCCTAGTTGGCACCGTCAGGCTATTCAACTAGTTTAACATACAACAACAAGCAACAAGAGTAAGATTGCGGTTCAAGGCTTCCCCTACTCATGCAACTAGCTGTCAACCGTGTGCACAGAATTAATACAAGCAAGTAAACTACGCATTAAGCACAAGTCTCAAAGGAAATACTCATAGATTCATGCCCAACCGATACAAAGCGTTTAGCTAGACATGCTAGTGATAAACATCATAGAAACAGTAAATAATGACTAGAGTATCCAAGAAAACAATAGCAAACAGTGCGTGCAGGTTGCAGTCTTGGCTGGCGCAGTCGGCTGGCGCGGGTCCTCTCAGCAAGCTCGTGTGTTTTCAGCTTCTCCGCTCTCTCGTGTGCCTCTCGGTCTGTTGTGTGTCGTCTCTCAAAACCCTAGCCTTCCTCTCCTTATATACTGCTTAGGAAGCCCTAGACCTTCTTGGCAATTTCCAAATCTGGTGATGTCGAGATTAGGAAATACCGGACCCTGCGCATGGCGCACCGCATACTGCTTAGCGCAATCGGTCTGCGCAACTCTGCTGACTCTCGCCATTTCCTCTGTTTGTGCCGCTAGCTCCGCAGGCTGAGTGTTGCGCTCCATAAACGCTGCCTGTTAGCGCGTATCCGACTTAGGTCCTCGTTTAGCCTTCTAATACAAAAACACTGGAAACCAGTAATCTTGTACACAAAATATCGCAAACAAGCATAGGGTTATGATCTAAATAATGCGTATAAATGAGCTCTATCAGCCCCAGAGCTAGGAGAGTCGTTGACTAAAGATACATCAACTTGGGTGAAGAGTGTGCTGATGCATTCCGTGAGCTACATATTGTAATAGAATACGCTAAGTCGGAGAGTCAGGGCTGTAGCTATTTATTACTGAGAGTGTGTAGGTTGCACGAAGAGAGTCTGTGTGATCAGTCTGCTAACTAGTCTAGGAGATTAGACTGAGCATTAGATTCTAGCTAGGTGAGAAGTAGAGGTGTTAGTCCTTGTACTTTGAACTGAGATAGTGGAATCTTGAGGATCAGAGCATCCTCCCCAGGCGTAGGCAAGTTGCCGAACTGAGTGAACAAACACTATGTCTTTCTTACTCTGGCAGAAAGATACAGAGAGTGCTTAAGCAGAAGCTATAACTCCGCATCAGCAACGCAGCATAATTTCACAAACCAAGAAAGTAGATCATCTCTCCAACCATACTCATCTGGAATTCACTTTCCATCTCTTTAACAAACTGAACTACCAATTTATGTGATCGAGATCCAAATACCATGTCATCCACATAGATTTGTGCAATGATTTGTTATTGTTGAACGTGCTTCACAAATAGAGTTTAAAATTGGCACTACGTTATTATAGACGAGATATCACGGTTTGCTTCAGTAACTTCTTCCACTAAGTTGCTGATGCTTAGCTTTTGTCAAATCTATAGAGCGCAAACAAATTTGTCACCCAGTTCGGCAACAGCCTACGTCTGGGGAGGACTACTCTCAGTCCTCAAGATTTCACTATAACAGTAAGAGTACAATGGTTTCCAAACCTAGGCCACCACTTGTTTCACCACTACTCCTAACCTATTCGAAATCTACGCTTAATTTGTCAACACAAACTAGCCTACACATCAACACAATCTAGTAATAGATAGCTAACGACTTAGTCTCAAAGACTCAGCCTATCTTATTACAATGTATTACAGCGGATACTGCAGCAACTTCTTCCGCCAAGTTGCTCACGCTACTATCGACGACTTTCTCCAAGCACTCCCTACTGAGTAGTCGGACACTCTGTGTTGCTCCCACTCAATCGATGACCTTTCGTCACTACCAAGGAGCACGTTAGGACAGACTGCGCGAGACCCACTCTACAGCTGTCAACCGTTCGGTCTCTCAATGACGCTACGCTCTAGTCGACTCCCTAGAATCAGCATAAGATCAGAATATACCAGTCCTGATCACTCTTTTGCTTAAAACAGAACTATCGCTTCATCACTTCTCTCTTCTCCATGAACTCTGATCTCTGCTTAGTGTGTGTGTATGTGTTTTCTTCGATTCTTCGGTGCACATTGTTGCTTCGGTCTCTACCTGCTCATATAGCTTTTTCATCTTAGCAACTTTAGTTCCACATGATAATGCTACCTTCCAAATCCTCCCCTGGATTCGTGGAAGTTGTTGAGATTCGGTTTCCTAAATTGAAATTTAGAAACCTTATCTTGTTGGCCTTCATCTGCGCCGCTGCTGAAGATTCTCTGATCATTTGAGCCTTTCTCTGCCTATTTCCAAGTCGGCCGTAATCACCCGGACAACCTCCGTGCACCTCCAGATTGATCTGCTACAAAGATAATCTCTTTAGATTTAGCCTTGAATCTTTAGGAGATGCTATAGCCTCTTCTAGTTCTTGTGTTTCCCTTTTGATCATCTATACAAGTTATAGTCGTCACAGGATGCTATAGCTTCTTCTGCCTGTTTTGTATTGTCAGTCTTCATTTGCAAGTACCAGCTCTTGGTACCACAAGTTGTTGTAGCCTCTTCTTCCGCTCGGGATTTTCCGTTTTGTCACAGATGCCATATCCGTAACAGAGTCTTTCTCTACTCCACCTCACACATAGCCATGTTGAACGAGAAATATCATGAGACGTTCTATCATGCTCTGGATGCCTATTTCAATCCATACAGTGTCTTTTTGAGGCGATACACATGATCCGGGAGATGTGGGTCTTCAAACCCATAGGTTGAGCAACATATACTTCTACATTCAGCCATCCGTTGAGGAATGCACTTTTCACATCCAGCTGAAATAGTTTGTGATGATGTCGTATGGCAGTGTTTGACAAAACCAGCACAAGTAAACAAGCAGGCCAGCAGAAGTGAACTAGCAGCAGCTGCAGCAGGGGATGCTATAGCAGGAGCTTGTTCAACTGGCTGCATCATCTGTCCGAGAAGCAGCAGCTACCTGGGCTTGTCTAGAAGGGCTGGAAACTCTATGGAGAGCATCTGAAGGATTTTTAAAATACTGTGGAGTATTTTCCAGTGAGGTTTACTAGTCAGAGAAGGAGATTTGCATTGGAGATAAAAATCAAATCTAATCTCCTAGATTTTAGGAGATAATTGTTCTTGTTGGGACATTGCCTAAACCTGGACATTGCTTAAAGCTGGTGCTGCTATTTAAGCAGAAGGTGTTCAGAGCAGAATGATTGATCGAAGCTGAGGGATACACGAGTGCATACACAGAATTCACAGAGAGCAATTTGTGGTATGCGGCGGAAGTTTTCTTCGATCATCACCCGAGAGCAGAGCGTGAGCGCAGAGCTGTGGTGATAGAAGCTGAAGGGAATCAGGACTCGCAGAGTCTGATTCGAGCTTGATCTGGAAGCCAATTCAGAGCTGTGGAGCTTGTTGGTTGATCAAGGGCAGCCGCGGAAGAACTGGCTCGGTCGAGTGTCGTGCGGCAGTACTCGCTAGTGGCAGGTGGTCACTGAGTGAGGGGGAGTATTCCAGAGTGTGCAGCGCTCGTGGAATTGTTTAAGCGGCTTGACAGAAGGCCTTGGAGCGACGCGGACATTTGTGCTTCAGCTGTGTGTTACAGCAGTTGCTACAGCAACCCTACTGAGTGAGTGTAGTTTAGAATAGGCTGAGTCTTGAGAAGTCTGTAGCTATTCTAGATTGACATTTGTAGAGGGTGTGCAGACACAAGTCAGAGCTTGTTCTGATTGTGTTGAGTGATCCACACAAGGTTGAGTAGCATAGGTTGCGTGGGTTGTAACCGAGTGTACTTGGAGACCTTTGTTTGAGTGGATTGAGGACTAGAGAATAGTCCTCCCCAGATGTAGGCAGTTGGCCGAACTGGGTGAACAAACTTGTGCCTTGTTCATTGTTTGCTGAGACAATTTCCGAGTGAACAAGAGTGTACTGCAGCAACTGCTTGTTCACAAGTCTGTCGAACTAAGACACTGCGAATTTCAGTTTGAATTTGAGGTGACAAGCAAGTGCTAGCAGTAGCCTTATTGCCTCAAGTCGGGTAACTGGAGAAAATGTTTCATCAAAGTCTATTCCTTCAATCTGTGTGTACCCCTGTGCCACCAGCCATGCTTTGTTACGGGTGATGTTTCTCCTCTCATCTATCTTATTCTTGAATATCCATTTAGTGTCTATGATGTTTGCTTCAGCTGATCTTGGTACAAGTGTCCAGACATCATTTCTAGAAAACTCTGTGAGTTCGTCTTGCATAGCACTAACCCAATGTTCATCCAGTATAGCTTCTTTGATGTTTTTTGGTTCAACAGATGGCAGAAAGCATGACCCACTTAGCATTTTAGCAAAATCAATAGTTTTTCCACAGGGTACTGTGGGTGCTTGCGGATCCCCAATAATGTTGGTCATCGGATGATTTCGCTGAATACGTTGCGGTGCTTGAAGAGCTGGAGTCTTATCTGGTTCAGAATCTGATGCATTATCAACATTCTGATTGACTGGGATAAATACTGGAATACCTGTCTGTTCCACCAGAAAAGGTCTACTGGATCCTGTATCTGTACAGACTGAGTCATCTTCATTAGTTCTGATCGAACAATCTGAGTCTTGAATTGCCACATTCATTGACTCCACAACAATTTGTGATTTCTTGATGTCGACATGATACGCTCGACTATTGATAGAATAACCTAGAAATATTCCTTCACTGCTGCGAGGGTCAAGCTTCCTCTTGTATACTCAATCCTAATACACATAACATATACTTCCGAACACATGAAAGTGCTTGACTGAAGGGTTCTTCTCTTTCTAAATTTCATAGTAGGTTTTCCGAGTTTTAGGGTGAATCAGGACTCTATTGAGGGTGTAACAGGAAGTGTTGATTGTTTCAGCCCAGAAAGCTAGAGACAGGTCCTTAGCGTGGAGCATAACGCGCATCATTTCTTGAAGAGTACGATTCTTTCTTTCAACAACTCCATTCTGTTAGCGCATTATGGGTGCAGAGAACTGATAAAATATCCCTATTTGAGACAGAATTCCTCCATGCTATTGTTGTCGAATTCCTTACCTTGATCACTTCTAATGGCAATTAGAGTTGTCTCTTTCTCACGTTGCAGTTTCAAAATCAGGTGAATCACGGCTTCAACAGTGTCTGATTTATGTCTGAGAATCACATTCCAGGTTAAACGAGAAAAATTATCAACGCAAACTATAACATAGGTCTTACCCCCAAAGGTTTCAGTCTGCATAGGTCCCATCAGGTCCATGTGTAACAGTTCAAGAATTCGGGTTATACAGATCTGATCAGTCCCTGGATGAGCTGATCTTGTTTGATTTCCGATCTTGCATTCTCCACACATAACATCAGTCTTTCCTTTATCTCAGGCATTCCTCGCACCAGGCCAAGTTTTGATATCTTTCTCAGAGCCTTGAGATTCAGGTGACCAAGCCATCTGTGCCACAAAATCAATTCATCTTGTTTGGATAGAAGACGGTGAGCATCAACAGTCTCTGTGTTAGAACTAAGTAAATAGCAGTTATTTGATGATCGATTTCCTCTCATAACACACTTACCTTCATTGTTGATGACTTGGCAAGAGTCTTGAGTGAATTTGACCTTCATCTTCCCATCACATAGTTGGCTGATGCTTAAAAGATTAGCTTGAAGTCCTTCCATGAGGAGCACCTTTTTGATTAGAGGCATCCCATGTACGGATAACGTTCCTTGACCAATGACATTTCCTTTTGCGCCATCACCAAATGTAACAAATCTACCATCCAGGTTCTGTACATTGGTCAGATAGCTAGCTTCTCCAGTCATGTGGACTGAACAACCACTATCAAAGTACCATTGGTCCTTCTCAAGGTGAGAGGATGAGCTATATGCGATGTAGCAATAGTTAGTCAAAGGTTTGTAATTTTTTGGAGGAGGCACTGGTCGTTGTTGATGATACTTTGCAAGGAACTTAGGGCACTTTCTCTAGACGTGGCCTTGAATATTGCAGAAATAATAGATACGCTTGACTTTTGTCCATATCATGTTAGGCATGTGACTGGAATGAGTACTGTTAACATGATCAGGATTTTTAGCTTGAACAAACATAGGCTTACCATGAATCTTCTAATGCTCATAGCCCAACCCCGGGCTTGCACAACTCGTACGTTGAGCAGCTAAGATGGTGTCAAGTTTCTTTGTTCCGTTATTCATCATGCTGACATACTTTCTTACACGCAATAGTTCTGACATAGCCTCTTAATGTTCAAGTTTCTCCTTCTCAAGTTCTACCTGCATGCGTTTGATTGATTTTGACAGTTCATATTTCTCAGCCTTTAGGTTCACAACTTGCTTGATCATTTTAGAGTTTGACTTTACTACATCTTCCCAATGTTCGTATAGAGCTTTGTATTTCTCTGCTATTGTCTCTTTGGTGATTTCTGTATCACTGTCGCTTTCACTGTAGTTACCTGAGTCAAAGTTCTCTAGTTCTATACTTGTAGTTTCTGTCACAGGAGTGAGTGCCACGAAGTTAGAGTTTTCATCTTCTGTTTCAGTATCCTTTGGCTCAATATCACTCCATCCAGCCATGAGGACCCTTTTTTATTTCTTGAGGGTATTGGCGCATTCTGCTTGTATGTGTCCAAAACCCTCACATTCACAGCATTGAATCCCTTTACCATTCTCTCCCTTTAACTCCTAATTTTCAGTAGATTTTGTCCTTTTGAATTTTCCATCTTGATGATTTCTGTTGTCTGGTCCAGATTTGTTTCTCTATTCAGACTGACGCTTGTTAAGGTAAAGGCATTCAATTGATAAAACACTCTAGAGTGAACAAGCTGAAGTGCACAAGGGGTTACTACCGCATGATCTACAGTTGCCCAGAATTGAAGAACGGAGCAACGGAAGTATCCTAATGCAGATTAGAATATTTCCTGGATCAAGATCGTCTTCAACAAACTAGCTTGAAGATAATGATGCTTTTGGAGGGTGATCGTCTTCAACCAGCTTGAAGATAATGATGCTTTTGGAAGGTAAGTGTCTTTATCAAGTATCTGACAAAGTAGGAGGGGAAACCAACTTGAAGATAGTGATGTTTTTGGAAGTGCGGAGCTGGGCATATATAAGTAAGCGTTGGCAGAGAGCAGAGGCATCCAATCCAGAATCCATCCGAGTGCATAACGGAGAATTGAGCAGCACTGAGAGATTGGATCCATCACTCATTGAGCAGAGCGTGCGCGCAGAGCATGAGTGATTGTGAAGCAGAGACTGATCGAGACTTGTAGGGTATGATTAGTGCTTCTCCTCAGAAGTTCCTTGAAAGACCATTAGCTATCAACATGGTTCTTGTCTTACTCCATTATGTTGTGGTGTTCGGGGTGCAAGGAAATTGCGGCTGATGCCGCTACTCCTGCACAAGGAGAGAAACTATGAGTTTTCAAACATTGTTCCATGGTCAGTACGGATACTCCTTATGGAGCAATCCAGCCGTCTTTCCATAATTTTTATCAATGTCACAAACTCTGTAAAACCTTATCCTTGGATGTTATAAATATAGTCCAAGGGTATCTTGAGTAATCATCAACAATTAGAAGTACATGCTTATTTCCTCCGCGACTTCTTGTTATCATAGATCCACACAAATCCATATGAGTGAGTTCCAAGGGTTGAGAAGTACTTACCTCGTTTTTTGTGGGAATTGAATTAAGGTTCAATTCTATAAATGATGAAACATGTAGATAAAGTTTGTGAGTACATAATATTTAATGAAGTATTTTTATTAATGAAAGACATGCATCATTATTGTTATATTAAATCAAGTGTTACATCAATTCAATATAAAATAAATGAGGTAACTCTATCAATTATCTAATCGATTTAGTACCTTAATTCAATTTAATCAATTCAATTTGATTCAATATAATCAACTTAATATAAATTAAATTAAATTGAAGATTATAAATCGAATGATTAAAATAATAACCAAATAAACAAATTATTCAAAGTAGAATGAAATAAAGATACGAGCAAACCAGAATGAGTTGAGCCTCGTTAGACAAATTCCTTAAAGCTTTCATTCCGTCCCACTGTGTGCTTGAAAATGCAAGAGCTTCCCAGGATACAACAACTTGTGAGTATACCTCTTTGCACCACAAGGTAATACTCCGGTGAACCAAACTTGTGCAAGCAACTACCATCAAGGAAATACTCAAAAGAGTTTGAAGAACTCAAAGGAAAAATCAGCCGGCTATCAAAGGAGGAGATGTTGGATGAAATTTGTTGTTGTGTGAGTTGTGTTCTTTCAAGCCCTCATTTGCACCTCCTTTTATAGGGGAGGATGGGGCAGCCCATCATAACGGCATTGTGAATTCCAAAAGTCCTCTTAAAGGCACCAAAATGAATTTTCCAAAGGAACTTGGTCTCACAATGAAGTCCCTTCATTTCAAAAGACCAAAATCAAATTTCAATGCTCTTGAAATTGAAAAGGTCTCTCATTAGTGCATAGCAATTAGCAAGGCTACCTCTTCAGGTTTCCATGCTATTGGAAAACAAATAGCCCACAAAAATTATGACAATGTCATAATCAAGATAAGTCTTTATGTCTTCTAAGGCTTTTCACTTGACCTATGTGAAAGCTAAATGCTCTCCATAACTTTGAGCATTTCACTTCATTCATTTTGACTTCAATTTGGACATGTAAATAATTGATTTTGTTCCTTTCATTTGTAGGAATTTAAATCCAATTAAATATTTTTCTTATATAAATATGGTCACACCACTTTTTCTTCACACTTAATTCACCAAATTTTCCAACAATTTTTGACTTGAATGATGATCTGACATGTTTCCCTCTTGTGCATGCATTACATATGTTGTCTAGACTATTCTCCACCTTGTGGAGTTTATTTACTAACTCTCGGTGGTGCATTTTGGAGAGAAGTCGAAGGCTAGCATGTCCAAAGCGTCTATGTCATAGAGCAGAGTCGTCTGTCTTTCAAGAGAGACAAAGTTCCACCTCAGAAACAAAAGATGGATCCACATTGTAGACTCTATTTTCACATGTTCTTCTCAAGAGCACCTTCCCTGTGCTTATGCTCTCAACATAACAGTCGTTAGATGTAAACATAAACTCCATTCCTCCTGTTTTGACATAGTTGTGACACACTAAGGAGATCAAAATTTAGATTGTCCACCAAGTTTACATTATCAATATGAAGATTGTGAGTAAGATTTACTTTATCCAATCCGAAGACTTCACCCTTACTCTTGTTTCCAAAGGTAATTGATCCTCCAGAGTGTTAATTGAGTGAGACAAATCATTTTTCATTCCCTATCAAGTGACCTGGGTAAGCGCTATCTATATCAGAAATAGTTCCTCCCTCTATCTTGCAGATAAAGAGGTTAGTTCTTACAAACCAAACAAGCTTAGTAACATAAGCATCTCTAGCTCCATTTATAGCTCTAGTCTCGTTGGTTTCAGTCTTCTTCTCCTCAAGTCTCATGGTTTTCGCAAACCAGAGTTTGTTGCTCTCCATTAGATTTGAGACCATCTCTTCTTGTGCCTCTAAACTTATGCTAAGATTTACATTCTTCTTTGCTAGATTCTTGACGATTAACATTATTTGAGAATTAGTTTTACCAGTCAGATATGAAAAAGGATCAAGATTAGTTACCTCATGTTTGAGAGTTTCATGGGAAGCAACTATGCACATTGCCTTGGTTTCCTCGGACTCTCCCAAGGCTGCCATCATAGCCTTCTAATCTTTCTGTGTTAGGGACTCTCCTACCATTTACTGAAATAATCATTGATCATGTGTCATTTCTTCTGACAGTGATAAAATAGAAGATCTTTATTGGTTCGCTTCCCTCAGCTTTAATTACCTCAGCTCTGCGCTCACGCTCTGCTCTTGGTGATAATCGAAGCTCTACTCGCACACAATTACCCTCTGATCGCGCGTCGTTGTACGCGTCAAATTAATCCTTTCTTCTCCACTTAGTATAGCGGCTAAGTCAGGGTCGATCCCACAAGGAGCAAGCAGACTCGTTCTAGCTAGCAACCTACAACTTACGAAATTGGGGTTGTGAGTGGTTGGGTTGCGCAGGTGCGCGAATGAACAATAGTGAAAGCAGATTTTGCACTAGACGTGCGCAGACAGTAGAGATTAAGTACTATGATTATGAGAAGTATCGGTAAAGACAATCCTCTATTTCCTTATCATCGACTCTAAACGTCTATAGTTCGATTTCACTAAAGTTAGTGTCCGATCAAGGCTTCCTAACATGTGCGCATGTTCCGATCAAAGTCCATGAGCTATTAATTCTTGAAACTAGTCTAAGCAGCTACGAATCCTGTCACAGTAGCAACTGATTATCCTAGTGCGTTACTCCTAGTTGTCACCGTCAAGCTACCAACTAGTTTAACATATAACAACAAGTAGTAAGAGTAAGATTGCGGTTCAAGGCTTCCCCTACTCATGCAACTAGCTGTCAACCGTATGCACAGAATTAATACAAGCAAACAAACTATGCATTAAGCATAAGTCTCAAAGGAAATACTATAGAATCATGCCCAACCGATACAAAGCGTTTAGCTAGACATGCTAGTAGTAAACATCATAGAAATAGTATATAAAAGCTAAAGTGTCCAAGGAAACAGTAACAAGCAGGTGCGTCCAGGTTGCTGTGTCTCGGCTAACGCAGTCGGCTGGCGCAGGTCCTCTCAGCAGCTCGTGTGTTTTTCAGTTCTGGCTCTCTCTCTTGTTCTCGTGTCGTCTCTCTCAAACGCTAGCCTTCCTCTCTTTATATACTGCTTGGGAGGCCCTGGACAATCTTGGCAACTTCCAAATCCTAGGAGAGTTTGTAGGCATATGGTGTTCAAGATTTGGAAATACCGCTACCCTGCGCATGGCTCACTGCGCTTGTTGGTTCGCGCAGTTGGTTGGCGCACCGCAGTCTGAATCTGGCACCTCTTATTCTGTTTGCGCTGCTAGCTCCGCAGGCTGTGTGTTGCGCTTCTTAAATGCGCTTATTAGCGCGTATCCGACTTAGGCCCTTGTTTTTTGTCCTGGAATACAAAAACACCGAACACCAGTAATCTTGTACACAAAATACCGCAAACAAGCCAAGCGTTAGGATCTAAATAGTGCGTATAAATAGGCTCTATCACCGCTATACTAAGTGGAGAAGAAAGGATTAATTTGACGTGTACAACGACGCGTGATCAAATTTTGGCGCCGTTGCCGGGGAGCAACACAGATAAATTTTAACTAGTTTAAGTTTTCTTTTACAGTAGTTAGTTATTTCTGTTTGCTTTATTTTCCTCGTTGTTGTTTCTGACAGCGCCCAATCAACATCAGCCTGCGCAACCTTGAAACAGTTGCGGTGTGCAGATTATAGTTGCGCACTGACAGACGCAACAGCTTGGTTGTCTTTTAATTTCGTTTTCCTTGAGATTTAGGACAGGACATGGAGGATAACAGTGTCATTGGAGATAACTTAGGGGACAGAACCCCAGAGGGACCTAACAATGCGAGGGCAGATAACCGCGCAGTTCGATTCAGAGAGGAAGTGCAGCGCGAAGTGGAATCAAGGATGGTCGCTGAAGTGTATAATGCGCCACCCGCGCAACAGGTCGCGCGACTCAGAACAATGCGCGAGATGTCAGCTCCAATCACGGTTAACCAGTTGCGCCAAAGGCATGCAAATTCTACAAGTCCACCGAGCACAAAACTGATGAATGTCCCACAGTTTTCGAGGAATCAGGAGATGTCAACGCTTTAGGAGGATGGGATAATAGAGGGCCGCAGAGGCAGAATCAGCCGCGTTTTGGACTAGCCGCAAATGGGTTCAGATGGAACGAGGACAACAATTTCCAGAGGCAGTCCGCGGAGTAGCGCGCACCACAGCAGACGCAACAAGCTGCGCCCTACAATCCATCGCATCGCCGCACTGACGCGCTAGCACAAAATAACCAGCAGCCTCGGCGATCCTTAGAAGATATCGTGGGCCAGCTAGCGGACACAGTGCGCAAGAATGATGAGAAGTATGACAAGAGGTTTGAGTCCATTGAAAAGCAGCTGTCACAGATAGCTACCACGGTGTATGAGCTGAAAAAGAGCGATGGCAATTTGCCTTCGCAAGTAATTCAGAATCCCATGGGAGGAGTCAACGCAGTGACACTGAGGACTGGGCGCATGGTAGGAACAGAGCAGACCGCAGAGGCGCCCGCGCAAGCTCCAGAGCCAGCACAGCCGGATGCACAAACAGCAGGGCAAAGCGCCAGGTATGGCGCAATCGAAAGACAAAAGCATAAATCGTACTAACATACCTGCACCTTTTCCTGTGCAGGCACCATTGGCTAGGAAAGAGGCGCTTGATAAGGAGCTCTACGAGTTATTCAGTAAGGTGGAAATAAACATTCCCCTTATTGAAGCAGTTCAGCAGATCCCTAGGTACGCCAAGTTCTTAAAGGAGCTGTGCACAAACAAGAGGAGGAAAGGCGAGTGCGCGCAAGTAATGCTAAACGCGCATGCCTCAACAATCGTGCAACATAAGGTACCACCTAAATGCCGGGATCCAGGAACGTTCACCATTCCATGCACTTTAGGTAAGACCACAGTTAGTAACTGCATGATTGACCTAGGCGCATCTATAAATGTGCTTCCCTATTCCTTGTATGCGTCATTGCGCCTTGGTCCACTAAAGCCTGCAGGTCTCACCATTCAACTAGCAGATCGGTCGTGCAAACAACCGACGAGCATGATAGAGGACGTCCTCATCCGAGTAGGAGAGCTGGTGTTTCCAGCAGATTTCTACGTCTTAGAGATGGAGGGTGAGTCGAGCAAGGGAAGTGCGCAGATCCTATTGAGTCGACCATTTCTGATGACAGCGCGCACAAAGATAGACGTGTGGAGGGGTACGCTCTCGATGGAAGTTGACGGCGAGGAAATTCACTTTAACATATTTAAAGGGATGCAGCACCCTCATGAGGACGCCACAGTACACGCGTTGGACAGCCTAGACGACTTGGTTGCGGATGCGCAGTGTGCGAGCGCAGCAGAAGGACCTGGGCTGCTGACACAAGCAGAAATGGAGGCGCATGAGGATGAGCTGAGCAGTGCGGAACCAGTATCCAGACAGGTACACGATATAGTTAATGTCTGCACTGCTAATAAAATCTTGCCCTCTATTGAACAGGCACCCAAGGTCGAGCTGAAGAAACTCCCCGAGCACCTCAAATACATATTCTTGGGAAATGAGGACACCCTGCCAGTAATCATAAAGAAAGGATTAGAAGAGGAGCAGGAGGAACGATTACAAGAGGTGCTGCGCAAGAACCAGCGCGCTATAGGATGGACACTTGCTGACCTGCGCGGAGTGAGCCCGGACGTATGCATGCACAGGATTCTATTGGAAGATGGTGCCAAACCATCCAGGGAGCCTCAGCGCAGATTGAATCCGAATATGATGGAGGTGGTACAGAAAGAGATCCTGAAGCTTCTTGACGCAGAAGTCATCTACCCAATCTCGGACAGCAAGTGGGTGAGTCTAGTGCACGTTGTACCGAAGAAAGGAGGAATCACAGTAGAGGAGAATGCGCAGGGCGAGCTAGTTCCCAAGCGCATGCGAACTGGATGGCGCATGTGCATCAACTACAGAAAGCTTAACGCAGTCACGCGCAAGGATCATTTTCCACTGCCCTTCATGGACCAGATGCTAGACCGATTAGCGGGGAAGCCATACTTCTGCTTCCTGGACGGGTACTCAGGGTACAATCAGATACCCATAGCTGCGGAGGATCAAGAAAAAACTACGTTTACCTGCCCATTCGGTACGTTTACGTTTCGGCGCGTGTCGTTTGGGCTGTGTAATGCGCCAGGTACGTTCCAACGTCTAGGCAAGAGCACCTTTTCTGATTTGATTGGTACATGCATAGAGGTGTTCATGGATGATTTACTGTGTACGGAGATACCTTTGACGCATGCTTAATTAATCTTGATAAGGTCTTAGCGCGCTGCATTTCAAAAAACCTAGTGCTCAATTATGAAAAATGTCATTTTATGGTATCACATGGAGTAGTACTAGGACACATTATCTCGCAGGAGGGGATCAAGGTCGATAAAGCCAAAATAGATCTTATTTCAAATCTGCCTTATTCCACTAACGTGCACGATGTGAAATCATTCCTTGGGCATGCCGGGTTTTACAGGCGTTTCATAAAAGATTTTTCTAAAATTTGTATACCCCTGTCTAACCTCTTGCAAAAGGATGTGTGTTTCGAATTCACTGATGAGTGCAGGGTTGCTTTTGACAAGCTGAAGGAGGCACTGACGAGTGCGCCAGTGATGCGCGCGCCAGACTGGAGCCTGCCGTTCGAACTGATGTGCGACGCAAGTGACTATGCAATAGGTGCAGTCCTGGGACAGCGCATGGACAAGAAGCCGCATGTCATCTATTATGCATCGCGCACACTGGACGCTGTGCAGAGGAACTACACCACCATGGAGAAGGAACTTCTGGCAATCGTGTTTGCACTGGAGAAGTTCCGCGCATATGTTCTAGGCGCCAGAGTCATCATCTACACAGACCACGCAGCCATCCGTTACCTGATGTCCAAGAAAGAGACTAAGCCGCGCCTGATGTGCTGGGTGCTCCTACTTCAGGAGTTCGACTTTGAAATCAAGGATAAGAAGGGAACGGAGAACACAGTCGCTGACCGCCTGAGCAGGATAGTGAAAGAAGAGGAGCCAGGGCAGATCACGGAGACATTCCCTGACGAGCACTTGATGGTGCTGACAGGTAAGGTACCATGGCATGCGCACATTGCGAATACCTGGTCACAGGTACGTTTCCTCCTCATTTCACTAAAACCCAATGCATGAGATTAAAGCATGAGTCCAGGTATTACATTTGGGATGATCCATATATGGTCAGAATAGGACCTGATCAGATTTTGAGGCGATGCGTGCCTGACCATGAAATAAACTCGGTTTTAATGTTTTGTCATGCGCACGCATGTGGAGGACACTTTGGTCCAAGGCGCACGAGCAGAAAGATCCTGGATTGCGGATTTTATTGGCCACACTTGTTTAGTGACTCATATAACCACTCCAGGAATTGTGACAGGTGTCAGCGCACAGGGGGAATATCAATGCGCAATGAGATGCCGCAGACGCCAATACTAGTGGATGAAGTATTCGATATTTGGGGGATTGACTTCATGGGGCCATTTCCTCCATCTTCCGGATATGAGTATATATTGGTCGCAGTGGACTATGTCTCAAAATGGGTTGAGGCTAAGGCCACCCGAAAGGATGATGGTAAGACGGTCGCTGGCTTTTTGAGAACGGGACGGGACCATACACGGTTACCAAGGTTTTCCTTTACGGAACAATCGAGTTAGAAAACGAGCACCAGCATCGTTTTCAGGTCAATGGGCAGAGAGTCAAAAAGTATTTAGGAGAACCTTGGGATGACACAGCGCACGAAGTTAACTTGGCAGAGATGGAAATTGAAGATGCGCAAGTTGCTGCGCCAGAGTCGCAACCAGATGCACCTGAGGGAGAACTGGGAACTATTGCTCATATTTCTTGCCCCTCATTAACTAACCTCGTTACTTATGATTTGTCACATGATATTAACCACGCTGACCACCCTTCTGATCCGTTGCGCAGGACTAAGAAGAACGCAACGCGCACACGAGCGCGGGGTCACTCAGGAGCAAGAGTGAGGGGGGGGGGGGGGGGGGGGGGGGGTCACTGGCGCACTTTTAATCAAGTAACGAGGTACGGTTGAGCCAACGACGTTAAACAAAGGCACTTGTCGGGAGGTAACCCGACACGTATTACTTTTACACGTTTTTTTATATAGTTTTTTTTTTAGTGTTTTTAGCTAGTTTCGGACTTGCAGTTTTTAGTCACGCAGCAGTACGCAGGTCAGTGCGCCAATTCAGTGCGCAGAACAGATGCGCCAGACAGGGGGTATAAAAGGCAAGGACTTAGAAAAATTTCAGCATTTACACATTTCGACCGTTGCAAGAAAGCCCCTGCCCTCAGCCTCCGCTCGCCGTCCGACAATCAATCAAGCCTCCAGTTCAGAATATGAGACAGATTCCACAGATGAGGAGGCGCAAGGATCCGCGGCTGAGTCCAGCTCCGAGGATGACTAGGGACGCAGGGAGGGCGCACATTACTCTCGGATGGTTTCTTCTCTTTTTTTGAAAACTATTGCTCGATGTTATTTTGCTATTCTGTGCTGAATATTTCGTGAACTCCTGACTCTATCTTTTTGCTGCGATGACTATATTTTTCTTTCTTATGTCCTCTGTTTTATTTGCATGCATGAGTGCGCTCTTCGTTGCGCTTGAGCATGAGTCTTGGAGACACGTCTCTGTTTAAGTGTGTGTGTGTGTGTGGGGGGGGGGGGGGGCGTTAGCGTTACATTCACATTTCACGTTTTTTTTTTTTTAGCTTTGTAGTGTAGCTTAGTGATAGAGCTCATTTATACACATTATTTAGATCCTAACCCTATACTGGTTTCCAGTGTTTTTGTATTACAGGGCTAAACGAGGACCTAAGTCGGATACGCGCTAACATGCAGCGTTTATGGAGCGCAACACTCAGCCTGCGGAGCTAGCGGCGCAAACAGAAGAAGTGGCAGAGAGTCAGCAGAGTTGCGCAGACTAATTGCGCTAAGCAGTATGCGGTGCGCCATGCGCAGGGTCCGGTATTTCCTAATCTCGACATCACCAGATTTGGAAATTGCCAAGAAGGTCTAGGGCTTCCTAAGCAGTATATAAGGAGAGGAAGGCTAGGGTTTTGAGAGACGACACACAACAATCAGAGAGGACCGAGAGAGCGGCAAAACTAAAAACACACGAGCTTGCTGAGAGGACCTGCACCAGCCGACTGCGCCAGCCAAGACTGCAACCTGCACGCACTGTTTGCTATTGTTCTCTTGGTTACTTTAGTTATTACTTACTGTTTCTATGAAGTTTACCACTAGTATGTCTAGCTAAACGCTTTGTATCGGTTGGGCATGAATCTATGAGTATTTCCTTTGAGACTTGTGCTTAATGCGTAGTATGCTTGCTTGTATTAATTCTGTGCACACGGTTGACAGCTAGTTGCATGAGTAGGGGAAGCCTTGAACCGCAATCTTACTCTTGTTGCTTGTTGTTGTATGTTAAACTAGTTGAATAGCGTGACGGTGCCAACTAGGAGTAACGAGCTAGGATAAGCAATTACTACTTTGATCGGATTCGTAGTTGTTTTAGACTAGTTCAAGAATTAATAGCCCATGAACTTTGATCGGAACATGCGCACATGTTAGGAAGCCTTGATAGGACACTAACATAAGCAAACCAAGCTATAGACGTTTAGAGTCAGTGATAAGGAGTACATTCATAGAGGATTGTCTGCCCGATACATCTCATAGTCATAGTACTTAATCTCTATTGCCTGCGCACGTCTAGTGCAAATTCCTGCGTTACGTTACTGCTGTTACTTGCGCATCGCGCAAACCAATCACTCACCCCCCATTTTCATAAGTGTAGGTCACTAGTTAAAACTGAACTGATTGCTCCCTGTGGAGATCGACCCTGACTTAACCGCTGTACTAAGTGGAAGAGGAAGGATTAATTTGACGCGTACAACGACGCGCGATCACTTAGTTTAGTTGAAGGGAATAGTAGCAGTGGTGCGCTTGTGTGCGGGTTGCGCACACTTTTCGACTTGTATTGCCCTATTCATCTTGCATGCGCTGCTATCAACTGTTTAGTATTTTTTTTCGATTTTTCTGCTCCTTTTAGTTGGGATATACAGGGGATGTGGAGTTGACAGAAAAGCTCTAGAGAGGCGGTTAGTCATTTTGGTTTCGAAGGTAAGGTATATGGTTGAGAGCGTTAGTGGAGGCCGGTGCTTCGCAACCTTCGGAACAATGGAGCGCGCTCAGCCACGCAGATGCCGAAGGTGAATACCCAAAGCGTGGCGAGGTGGGAAAACAGACCACCTTTCCTCTGGAAGTCAAGGAAGGGAAGGCGGGCGCGGGTGTAAACGCGTGCGCTGACCTGCGCAAATAGATCAGGGAGGGAGAGCGGAGCGTTGTTCCATAGCTACTATCCGAAGGCCGAGACTGGAACCGTTCTGTGAACATAGGAACCGTAGATAAAGCTGTACAAAAAGAAAAAACACCAGCAGATGATATGAGTTAAAGAAACCAGCATGCGCACAACTCTGTACCAGCGTGCGCAAGTTCACAAGAAAATCATCAAGAAAGCTCGAGTTCCCAGGAAGTGCGCGAGAGAATCACGCACCTGAAGAAACTTGCGCAATTAACCATATACCCGTACTCGAAGTAAAGACCGACAACCCGGAACCTATGAAGAGCTATCTCCCAGCCATTCGAAAGAATTTCCATCCCAGCTGAGAGGTAACGAATTTCGGAATTGTTATATTAAAACTGTTGAAAGCAGGTGCGCGCAGGTGACAGAGCAACGCAGGGTGAACGGTTGTGCAGATCGCGCCTGAGTGTAAAACTGTGCGCTAGACTCCAGAGAGGTAATTGTATCCGTGCTTGAGTACTTGTTCGGGACGAACAAGGGCAAGTGTGGGGGGTTTGATAGAGCCTATTTATACGCACTATTTAGATCCCAACACTGTGCTTGTTTGCATTATTTTGTGTACAAGATTACTGGTTTTCGGTGTTTTTGTATTCTAGGACAAAATAAGGGCCTAAGTCGGATACGCGCTAATGGGCACATTTAAGGAGCGCAACACACAGCCTGCGGAGCTAGCAGCGCAAACAAGATAGGAGGTGGCAGATTCAGACTGCGGTGCGCCAACTAACTGCGTGAACCCGTGCGGAGTGAGCCATGTGCAGGGTAGCGGTATTTCCAAATCTTGAACACCATATCCCTACAAAATCTCCTAGGATTTGGAAGTTGCCAAGATTGTCCAGGGCCTCCCAAGCAGTATATAAAGAGAGGAAGGACAGGGTTTGAGAGAGACGACACGAGAACAAGAGAGAGAGCCAGAACTGAAAAACACACGAGCTGCTGAGAGGACCTGCGCCAGCCGACTGCGTTAGCCGAGACACAGCAACCTGCACGCACCTGCTTGTTACTGTTTCCTTGGATACTTTAGCTTTTATATACTATTTCTATGATGTTTACTACTAGCATGTCTAGCTAAACACTTTGTATCGGTTGGGCATGATTCTATGAGTATTTCCTTTGAGACTTATGCTTAATGCATAGTTTGTTTGCTTGTATTAATTCTGTGCATACGGTTGACAGCTAGTTGCATGAGTAGGGGAAGCCTTGAACCGTAATCTTACTCTTACTACTTGTTTGTTATATGTTAAACTAGTTGGTAGCTTGACGGTGACAACTAGGAGTAACGCGCTAGGATAATCAGCTGCTACTGTGACAGGATTCGTAGTTGCTTAGACTAGTCTCAAAAATTAATAGCTCATGAACTTTGATCGGAACATGCGCACAAGTTAGGAAGCCTTGATCGGACACTAACTACAGTAAATCAAACTATAGATGTTTAGAGTCGATGATAAGGAATACATTCATAGAGGATTGTCTGCCCGATACTTCTCATAGTCATAGTACTTAATCTCTACTGCCTGCGCACGTCTAGTGCAAATTCTGCGTTACTACTGTTCATTCGCGGACCTGCGCAACCCAATCACTCACAACCTCAATTTTCCAAAGTTGTAGGTTTGCTAGCTAGAACGAGTCTGCTTGCTCCCTGTGGGATCGACCCTGACTTAGCCACTATACTAAGTGGAGAAGGAAGGATTAATTTGACGCGTACAACGACACGCGATCAAGCGGCTAAGTCAGGGTCGATCCCACAAGGAGCAAGCAGACTCGTTCTAGCTAGCAACCTACAACTTACGAAATTGGGGTTGTGAGTGGTTGGGTTGCGCAGGTACGCGAATGAACAATAGTGAAAGCAGATTTTGCACTAGACGTGCGCAGACAGTAGAGATTAAGTACTATGACTATGAGAAGTATCGGTAAAGACAATCCTCTATGAATGTATTCCTTATCATCGACTCTAAACGTCTATAGTTCGATTTCACTAAAGTTAGTGTCCGATCAAGGCTTCCTAACATGTGCGCATGTTCCGATCAAAGTCCATGAGCTATTAATTCTTGAAACTAGTCTAAGCAGCTACGAATCCTGTCACAGTAGCAACTGATTATCCTAGCGCGTTACTCCTAGTTGTCACCGTCAAGCTACCAACTAGTTTAACATATAACAACAAGTAGTAAGAGTAAGATTGCGGTTCAAGGCTTCCCCTACTCATATAACTAGCTGTCAACCGTGTGCACAGAATTAACACAAGCAAACAAACTATGCATTAAGCACAAGTCTCAAAGGAAATACTTCATAGAATCATGCCCAACCGATACAAAGTGTTTAGCTAGACATGCTAGTTGTAAACATCATAGAAATAGTAAATAAAAGCTAAAGTGTCCAAGGAAGCAGTAACAAGCAGGTGTGTGCAGGTTGCTGTGTCTCGATTCGCGCAGTCGGTTGGCGCAGGTCCTCGGTGGCAGCTCGTGTGTTTTTCAGTTCTGGCTCTCTCTTGTTGATATCTCTCAAACCCTGGCCTTCCTCTCTTTATATACTGCTTGTGAGGCCCGAGGACAATCTTGGCAACTTCCAAATCCTAGGAGATTTTGTAGGGATATGGTGTTCAAGATTTGGAAATACCGCTACCCTGCGCATGGCTCACTGCGCACGTTGGTTCACGCAGTTGGTTGGCGCACCGCAGTCTGAATCTGCCACCTCCTATCCTGTTTGCGCTGCTAGCTCCGCAGGCTGTGTGTTGCGCTCCTTAAATGCGCCTATTAGCGCGTATCCGACTTAGGCCCTTGTTTTGTCCTAGAATACAAAAACACCGGAAATCAGTAATCTTGTACACAAAATAATGCAAACAAGCACAGTGTTAGGATCTAAATAGTGCGTATAAATAGGCTCTATCACCCTCCGTTGATACTCTGTGTATGCGCTCTGTGTTTTCACTCTCTGCTTCGATGCGCTTGAACCTCTGCACAGCCTCCCTTAAATAGGAACCCCAAGTTCCATCAATATTAGTTTTTAGAAATTCCCCCCAATCATTAATATCTTCTAATTTGTAGAAGATTAGATTTGATTAAAAATCTAATCTTCCACAAACAAATTTTCACCCTGGGATGGAATCTACCATAGGATATTCTCTGCTGAATATTTAGAAGCCCCCACGTACGCTCTGCTCTTCATGATGGACCGTTGAAAGCAAACTCCAAATGGGCGCTGATCTTCTGCTACAGCTCATCGCTCCAGGATCTGCTATAGCAGCAGCTTGTACAGCTGCTTGTTCACGTGTGCTGGTTTTGTCAATTGAATGTCATACTGCATTATCATTGTGGCTTTGCATTGTTGTATTCCATCATCGCTCTGAAGCCAAGTTCTTGAAGGGTGACTTCCTTAATATCTTTTTGAGCTTGAAGATCTAAGGTCATCCCATCCCACTTAGAATTTATAGCTTGGAGAAAGTGATGGGTAACTTTCCACTAGGGATATTTTCTCCTAGAATCCCCATTTGTCAAACATAACCCTGAAACCATGAGTGAAAATCTTAAGAGATTCATTCTTATCTTTAACGGCATTGTCATAGTCTTTCATGGTAGCTAGAATACGATTCTTTTTTACTGTTTCTTCCCTGATTTAATCCTAGATTTCTTTAGCTATTTTATAATGAAGCATTTTCTTCAAAGTATTCTAGAATGAGTGCCATGTGGAGTACCTTCTTGGCTTTGATGTTCTTCTCGAGTATTTTGTAGTCAATTTCGGCGTAATATGCTCTCTCTTTTCATTGGCTGGATCCATTTTATCCATTGTAATGATACCTTCTGTATGATTCTCCAGAGTTAACTGTCCATGGAGCATATGTGTTCCTTGAATTGTTCTGTCCACCAGTCATATTCACTAGGTTTGAGTATCGGCGGTTCCAGAATGAATCATTGATCGCAATGCTCGACGTCATTCTTCCTGCAAAGCTAACTTAAAATAGTCTAGAGTTTCCATAATGAATGATTCTCCAGAGTTAACCGTCCAGGCTCTGATACCAATTGTTGGATTGTTGTTAGCGTTCTATAGCGAGTAACAAAAGTTTTGTTCCTCACTCAATAAGAAAGCAACGAAAATAAACATGTAGAAAATAATATATGAAATTCGCACTGCGTTACTGTTGACGAGATACCACACGTTGTTAGTTCCATGATTATGTATGACATGTTTTTGTGCAAAGTGTTGTTCAAGTAAGTTAGAGATATGCGTAAAATAGTTAGATGTTAAAATAGTTTGTGCAAAACTGAAGTCGGGATATGCAACGCAAGATGTTATAGCAAGTGCGAGAGTACGCGCTGGATGTAAACCAAAGGTGTGTATTCTCGGGAATCAGCAGATCCCAAGAATCAAGGGCGCGGGGCATATCTCCAAGATTGTTGGAGTCTTGGCTGGATAAAGATCCACAATATCTTCAACTATATTTTGGAAACACAATCTCTTGGTTTGGCAACAAGATGAAGATAAAATCAACAAATATTCAAATATATTATTTTTGAATATTGTTTGAGATATTTTAGGAGATTGACATGCACTATAAACGAAGGCTGAACGAAGTCGAAGAGCATGGACGATAATGCATCTCTCTTGAGTTATAGAAATATACAAGAGATTTTATGGTTAAGTGATTGAGTGCACCCATCAGAGATCGGATCAAAGTTATCACTCAAGAACGAGAACCATGAGTATCTGCTGAAGATATACGTTCCAAAAATCCTGTTGTAAAATAGATTTGTCAAGCTATCTGGGAGGAAACTAGCGATCTGGGAGGACGTTGAGTGGATGAGCAGCTGTTCGGGAGAACAAAGCTGTTGTGACAAGCCATAGAGACGGAACTCTACACTGAGGGGAGCTCAGTGTGCATCCAGACGAGTCAGTTGTAGAAAGACTTAAAGAGGAAGTCTTGCAAGTTTGCACTTCGTTGTCTGATCGTTATTGGTGGATTGCTGCTTGTTGGGGTTAGGAGAACCCCCCCCCTCCCCCCCCCCCCCCCCCCACATTCATTGTCCCGAAGTGGGTTGCCAAATCTATGTGTCTCGTATTTACTTTCACTCGAAACAGTCGAAATATTTCTCTAACGTATTTCCTTAGAAGTTGTCATAATAACTGCTAGGATGAGTTCTACCATCCGTACTAGAACTATAAGTGGTATCAGAGCAGACATCCGACACACAGGGTGAGATCGCAGGAAACTCAGAATGAGTGGAATAGATATGGGGAGGCCTCCTAGTTTGGAGGAAGATGAGTTTGTCTACTAGAAGTCAAAGATGAAAGCATATATCAAATCAGTAAATGAGTATGCGTGGAAGGCTTTTCTTGAAGGTTGGGTTGTACCATCATGTGCTGCAGATGCTATTAGAATAAGAGCGCCAAAGCTAGAAGCAGCCTGGACTGAGCATGAGAAAAAATTATTCCAAGGGAATGGTCAAGCTTTGTATCCTATTATTATTATTGTAGGTAAGCAGAACTATAAGTTGATAGTTGGTGTTGAGATAGCAAAGGTCGCGTGGACCATTCTAGAAACAAGTTTTAATGGAGATGCTAAGGTAAAGAAGACCAGAATGCAGATGCTGAGGCTCAGCTATGAGCAGCTGATGATGAAGGATGATGACACTATAGTTGACTTCAACAACCATCTGATGGATATATTGGATGAAATGGGCATACTTGGGAAGCATGTGTCGGAGGCTGAGCAGGTTGAAAAGGTTCTCAAATCACTTCCTCAGATGTTTGATGTAAATGTGACAGCCATTGAGGAAACTGCTGATCTGGAGAATATGAAGATGGACTCTCTCATGGGATCTCTCAGACTCTATGCGATAAAGATGAACAGCAGAAAGACAGCAGAGAAGAAGACTAGAGGAATTGCACTGAAGTCTGCTATAACACACGCGGACTCAGAGTCGGACGATGAGATGGAGCATGGTCAAGTAACTATGATGGCTAAAAAGTTTGGGAGGTTCATGAAAAAGATGGATAAGAGAAAATCAAATTACGAAGCCCGTGGTGATCGTAAATACCAAGGAAAGAAGGAAGAACGTAGTGACCAAAGATATCCTGTGAGGAAAGATGACAAATTTCAAAAAGACAAGCGTAGGGAGAATGATCAAAATCTAGATGAAGAGATTCAATGTAGAGCTTGTCGTGGATACGGTCACATACAAAGGTACTTGCTAACACAATGATGAAGAAGAAAGCCATGGTAGCCACATACAGTGATGATGAGTCTGAGAGCAGTGATACTGGAGAAGATCGTAGTAACTTTGTTGCACTAACAACTCTAGCAAACGCTTAACCTGATGCTGAGGATGTCACAGATCTTGTCGTACTAACTGCTAAGGAAGGAGCCGAGGAAATAGACTTTGACAGCGACACTGACTCTAGTGATGGTGAGGAGATCAATGAGGAGACTCTGAGGAGAAACCTAAGAGATATGTACGCCAAGTGGAAGCTGGTGGTGAAGACGAATGGAAAACTCGGTGTCACTATCACGCAGTTAAAGGAGCAGAAGAAAAGTCTGGATGACGACCTTGCTGTGACAAAGACCATACTCAATAAGGAAATTCGTGATCATAGTGAGACGAAGGAGGAGCTGGCTAATCCGAGAAAGAGAATAAGAGTGATGAATTCAGGAACAATTTGAATGAGATCCTTGGTGCTTAGAGGTATGGTGTAGGACAGTCTGGTATTGGGAACACATCTGGAAGTAGTAAACGCAAGACATAGTTTATCAGAGGAGAGACGTTATGGAGAAGTTCCAGCTTTACCCATAGCAACCGCTGTAACACTCCCTGGACTAGAGATAGCAAGATCCGTCTTTATTGCCATACTCAAGGACACATACAGAGAAACTGCAAGAAGTTCCTAGCTGAGGATGGACGTACTAAGACACGCATGATGCAAGAATGGAGACAAAAGAGACATGAAAAGGAGGTATACTTTGTTGCCTATAGTTCAACTGTCAACTTGAACAAAGATATGTGGTACTTTAATAGCGGTTGTTCAGCACATAAGACAGGAAATTCAGCCTTTCTTAAGAATTTAACACCACTGGATGGGAGATCAGTGACTTTTGGAGATGGTAAAAACGGAAAATGTGTTGGAATAGGTGTCCTGGAACTACCTGGATTACCCAGTCTGACAAACGTGCTCTACGTTGAGGGTCTGCATGCAAATCTCATCACTTAGTAACCACTCAGATAAACACGAAGAGTATCTTTGAGCTTCTCCATGTGGATCTTATGGGATTATTCCAAGTAGAGGGGATTGGTGGAAAAAGGTATGATCTAGTAAGTATTGATGATTTTTCTATATATGCTTGGGTTGCGTTTCCTAAGGAAAAATCAGAGACTGCTGGGCATCTTGTTGAGCTGATTACCAGATTACAGCGTGAGAAAGGATTACCCCTTGTATTTTTCCGAAGTGATCATGGCATAGAATTTCAGATCAGTCATTTGAGGACTTATGTAAGAAGGAAGGCATTGCACATTAGTTCTCTTCACCACTGACCCCGCAACAGAATGAAGTAGTTGAAAGGAAAAATAGATCAATTATGGAAATGGAAAGGATGATGTTACGGGCCAATGATGAAACACTGCACTTCTCGCTAGAGGCTCTTAGCACTGTTTATCACATACTTAATCGTGTAACACTGCAGGGGAGTACTGACAAAACGTGCTAGGATATCTGGAACGAGGTAGAATACATAGCAGCCAGGAGCAGTGCTCAGCAGATGATGTGGATGAAGCATATTGTCCCGAAGTGAGTTACTAAATCTCTATGTCTCGTATTTATTTTTACTCGAAACAGTCGAAACATTCCTAACGTGTTTCCTCAGAAGTAGTCATAACAACTGATGGGACGAGTTCTACCATCCGTACTAGAACTACACAGGTTGCTTCAGCAACTTCTTTCGCTAAGTTGCTTACGCTTTGGTTCGGCCAAATCAAAAGCACACAAATAGATTAGTTCACCCAGTTCGGCAACAACCTACATCTTAAGAGGACTACTCTAGGTTCTCAAGATTTCACTATCTCAGTTAGAGTACAATGGATTTCAAAACTCGGCCACCGCTAGTTTAACCACTACTCTTGAACTGGTACACGGCTTATGTACTTGATCTTCAACAAGGCTTTGCTCCAGTTCAACTTATTGATCAAGCTTCGATCAGACTCTTCTAGTCATGATCTCTCTCCGCTTTAACACTGACAACAAACTCTAGCGCTTTGCTTACCGCTCTTTCTTTCTTTGTGTGTATGTGTGTGTGTGTGTGTTTTTCTTTATTAATAGCGCTGCCTTTATATACTGGTAGCCCATGAAGGATTATAGAAATCCTAGTTCCACTAGGATTCAGAACACTTTCTAAACTCCTTTTGGCAGTCCAAGATTTATCCCAAAATCTTAAGAGATTGTTGAGATATGTTTGTAATCTTCTGCAAGATCTATCCCAAGATCAATGGCAATTTTGTGGCAGCAAGTATTTCCAAAAAAAATTTAGGAAAATTTCGTTGATTCTCTGGCTTTCTCAGGTTGATCGCCTTCAAGTTGTTGCAGCTGCTGACTCCACAGGATGTTGTAGCATCTTCTTGCTGTCTTTTTGTTAGCTTCAGAAACCTGGTTCACCTTCTAACTCCACGAGAAGCTGTAGCAATTTCTTGTGCTGGTTTTTTGAAGGATGCCACATACCTTAATAATCTCCCTCTTGGCATTTTTGACAAAACCCAAGGTCTCGGACTCATCTTCCTTCTCCCACTTAATGTCACAAAAGGCAAGGGTCTTCTACTAGACGGGTACTGGTGCTCTGGCAGCTTTCTCAGCTTCTTCAAACAATCTCAGTGGCATAATAGAATCTATACCTGATTGTGCTTTGTCCTTCCTTCATATTGGTCGTGGTTGTTAGTAACGTTTTTCTGGACCTCACTCTGTGTGTCGAGCGGCCGGCTCTGATACCAATTAAAATTTGCACTGCGTTACTTTTGACGAGATATCACAGGTTGCTTGAGCAACTTCTTTCGCTAAAATACTGACGCTTTAGTTCGGTTAAATCAGAAGAACACAAACAGATTTGTTCACCCAGTTTGGAAACAGCCTACGTCTGGGGAGGACTACTCTTGGTCCTCAAGATTTCACTATTTCAGTTAGAGTATAATGGATTTCAAAAACTCAGCCACCATTAATTTAACCACTACTTCTAACCTAGTTGAAATCTTCGCTCAATCTGTAAACACAGACTAGCCTTCAGTGTCAACACACTCAAGTATTAGATAGCCACAGACCTGATCAGACATACTCAATCTATCCTATTACAATGTGTTACAGCGGAGGCTATAACAACTTCTTCCGCTAAGATGACGACGCTTCTGTCCGCGACTTCTCCAAGCACTCCCTGCTAAGTAGTCTTACTTCCCGCAAAGTCCTCTAGAATCCTGCTATGCTTCTCCTCAATCAATGACCTCTTGTCAATATTAGGGAGCCCGGCTTTGATCTCTGATCGTCCCCGACAGCTCCTCTAATGATGATTCTTCAACAGCTTATGTACTTGATCTTCAACGAGGCTCTACTGCAGTTGAACTTGCGGATCAAGCTTCGATCAAACTCTCCCAGTCATGATAGCTCTCCGCTTCAGCCGTGACAACACACTCTAGCGCTTTGCTTACCGCTCTTTCTTTCTTTGTGTGTGTGTGTATGTTTTTCTTCCTTGGAGGCACTGCCCTTATATACTGGCAGCCCATGAAGAATTATTTAGAACACTTTCTAAACTTCTTTTGGCAGTCCGAGATCTATCCCAAGATCTTAGGAGTTTGTTGAGATATGTATGTAATCTTCTCCAAGATCTATCCCAAAATCAATGTCAATTCTGTGGCAGTAAGTATTTCCAAAAACTATACAGGAAACATTCCTGGATTCGCTCACCGACTCAGGTTGAACGCCTTCAGGTTGCTACCGTTGTTGTCTCCATAGGATGCTTTAGAAACCTGCTTCAGCTTCTAACTCCACGAGAAGCTGTAGCAATTTCTTGTGCTGGTTTTTTCCAAGGATGCCACATACCATATACCTTAACAATCTCCCCCTTGGCATTTTTGACAAAACCCAAGGCCTCAGACTCATCTTCCTTCTCCTACTTTTTTTCACAAAAGGCAAGGGTCTTCTACTAGTCGTGTGCTGGTGCTCTGGCAGCTTTCTCAGCTTCTTCAAACAATCTCAGTGGCGTAATAGAATATATATCTGATTGTGCTTTGTCCTTCCTTCATATTGGTCGTTGATGAGCGGACAAATAACCTTATATTTGTCCACATTTTTCCCCTTACTTCGTGTTTGTTCCGCAATTCTATAAAGCCATTTGATGATTTCTTCGTCCATTTCAGGTTAAAAATATGTATCTCACGATACGAAGTGGCCCGAAGAAAATCTGGACGAATTCCGGCCGATGGAGATCAAAAGCAGAAGACTGAGCAAACTGCAGAAGTGATTCGGCCGAATCATAAGTGATTTGCCCACCAACCTGACCGAATCACTCTCAGCTGTGCAAATTGACCTGATCCGGGGAAAGTCTTGAAGATTTGACCGAATCACATAAAGGGTGTGACCGAATCAACAGTGATTCGGCCAAGAAAAGTGATTCGCTCAGTCCGAGATCAGCACTGAACAGATGATTCGGCCGAATCAGAAGTGATTCGCCCATGAGGTACCCGAATCAGTTGAGCTCCATAAGACGTTTGACCGTATCAACACAAGGGTGTGACCGAATCAAAAAGTGATTCGGCCGGGATAAGTGATTCGCCCAAACTCAAAACAACACTGAACAGATGATTCGAGCGAATCACATGAACAGTGACCGAATCATGTAATTCGGACAATCGGGCATCTTTTTGGAAATCTTCAAAATGTATAAATAGAATGAGATGGAAGTGAAGAAAAGGAGCTTCCATATTTTTTGCAACCCTAGGGGACTGGAACTCGGAGAAGACCAAGCTTGATTGAAGATTGAAGTTTGGATTGAAGATTGAAGATTCTACATCAACCTTTCTTAAACCCTAGCTTTGTGTTTACATTGATGTTTTCCTTAGTTGTCATGTATGTGTGCACACTCATTATGAGTGAGTAGTTGTTCTTGTGGTTGGGGATTAAATGGATCCCCTAGGATTGGATATGATGTAGAACACTATGTTATTGTATTGAATGAAGTTTGGTTTGATTGCTTGTGCCCTAGCTATGTATTCATTGTATGCACACCAAGTGTTTGACGAAATGCGTAAGTGAGTATGCTTGGGTAAAACCCCTAAGGAAGGAACTAGAGTTGAACTTAGGATGTTTCATACTATTGTATGATCATAGATGGAGAGTTTGTGCGTGAGAGCGACATGCACTTTTGACATTAGGCTAAGTTTTAAGCGGATTTGAGTAACCGGCCAATAGACCGAGAGGGTGCGGTTATGGGACTCAAATTCTACAAGGTTCAATAGAATGAGAGTTTGAGAACCATGTCATTTGTGTATCCTCTCCATTCTAGGGAAGGAGCGAGAGTTGAACCTAGAGCGGACGATGCATTAGCCTTGCTTTTATCAACCAAATGTAGTTCATGCATGTATTAGTGAGTTATTTCATTTCCTCATATCTTAGGGGAGAAGTTGAATCCCTAGTCACCCTTTTTATTCATTAAGCAAAAACCCAAAAATATCATTTATCTTTAGTGCTTGCTAGAGATACCTCTATAGGAGGACAAAACCCCCCCAAAAACCGTAGACTTACAATAGTAGCATTGATTAGTTGTCAATTAGTCTAAGCTTTTCTCTTGGGTTCGACCCGAGGTCACTCGGTTATAAATATTGTTTGATATTTGCGTGACTAGAATAGCACTTCATTTTGCTTACCTAAAACGCCAACGTCAGTCGTGGTTGTCAGCAACCCTTTCCCGGACCTCACTCTGTGTGTCGAGCGACCGGCTCTGATACCAATTGAAATTCGCACTGCGTTACTGTTGACGAGATATCACAGGTTGCTTGATCAACTCCTTTCGCTAAAATGCTGACGCTTTGGTTCGGCCAAATCAGAAGAACACAAACAGATTTGTTCACCCAGTTCGTCAACAGCCTACGTTTGGGGAGGACTACTCTCGGTCCTCAAGATTTCATATCTCAGTTAGAGTACAATGGATTTCAAAAATTCAGCCACCGCTATTTTAGTCGCTGCTTATAACCTAGTCAAAATCTCTGCTCAATCTGTTAACATAGATTAGCTTTCACTGCCAACACACTCTAGTAATAGATAGCTACAGATCTGATCACACAGACTCAGTCTATCCTATTACAATGTGTTAAAGAGGATACTATAACAACTTCTTCCACTAAGATGCTAACCCTTTTGTCCGTGACTTCTCCAAGCACTTCCTGCTGAGGAGTCCGACTTCCCGCGAGTTCTCTAGACTTCTGCTATGCTCTCCCTCAATCAATGACATCATGTCAATATCAAGGAGCCCGGCTTTGATCTCCGATCGTCCGCGACAGCTCCTCTCATGATGATTCTTCAATGTCTTATGTACTTGATCTTCAACGAGGCTCTGCTCTAGTTGAACTTGTTGATCGATCTTTGATCAGACTCTGCTAATCATGATCTCTCTCCGCTTCAGCCGTGACAACACACTCTAGCGCTTTGCTTACCGCTCTTTCTTTCTTTGTGTGTATGTGAGAGTGTGTTTTTTTTCCTTGGAGGCGCTACCCTTATATACTGGCAGCCCATGAGGATTATAGAAATGCTAGTTCCCATTGGATTTAGAACACTTTATAAACTCATTTTGGCAATCCAAGATCTATCCCAATATCTTAGGATTTTGTTGAGATATGTTTGTAATCTTCTCCAAGACCTATCCCAAGATCAATGACAATTCTGTGGCAGCAAATATTTCCAAAAATATTTAGGAAACTTTCCCTGATTCGCTGGCCGTCTCAGGTTGATCGCCTTCATATTGTTGTAGCTACTATCTCCACAAGATGTTGTAGCATCTTCTTGCTGTCTTTTTTTTTTTTTTCAGCTACAGAAACCTGCTTCAGAGTCTAACTCCACTAAAAGTTGTAGCAACTTCTTGTGCTAGCTTTGTCAAGGATGCCACACCCACATACCTTAATAATATACGTTTTACTCAAAGATTTATAGTGGACACTCTGGTACTTTAATCAGTACCTGAGAGAAAAACCACTAACTTCTAGCACGCTAGAAGGATTTTGGAATAGCCAGAACCAAAGCGATAAAGGTAGCACGTCTTCTTTTTGTATCTCGTTCTCCCAACAGGAAATTCTAGATTTGCTTAACCGCAAATCCTAGATTTTCTATCCTAATTGGATAAAAAATCTTCCTAATTGATAGGGATCAATCTTATCAATTATTCAACAAGGATTCTCCCATATTAATCTTTGTTGATCGAATCTTGAATATCTTATTTTCTAATTTTGTACATCGTTGGATATTTATGTATTTTATATGTTATTTCCTAAATTGTAGCACATTGGATCTTTTATGTTGTTCATCTGAGATCTTCCTGGTCCGAATATCTCTCTTTTAGTATGAGAATATCTCACTGTTGTTATCCAACGTACCAACACATGCGGTAAGTATCGATACCTGCACGCTCAATTTAATGTATCAGTTGGATGTTTGTTACATCAAAACCCAACGAGTTCACTAACTCCAACAATATATATATATATATATGAGATCAAATTCGCAACACTACCTAAGTTGATTAAATTATGATGGAGGCACCAACTTTTGAGTTTATAACTATATTAAAACCCAGTGGTTGGACATTGCAGATATATAAGGCACCAGCCCTCACAATGTGGCCTTGATTGATAATAGAAGATAGAGGAAGCTTTCTTTCCTTCCCTAGAACGACCTCAATGTTTCCTTGACTCATTTGATGATAAAGATAGTATATTAAAAATTGTTAGATGCATAAGAGGTCTATGATCTACCACAAATCCGACAAACAAAGGATGAATCATGTACATGTGATGGCAAAGATTGATAGAATCATTATAGAGCCCAACACGATACTGAGATGGTGACACAAATGCATCAATAAGTAAAGGACCACTTTTGAGTTTTGTTCATGGACCAAAATTTAACACCTATTTTAATTTTTCTTCATCAGTTTTTAACACCTATAAATATATTCCAATGGGAACAAGAGAAAATTACCAGAGAGGTTGATGAAGGTCCAAACAAATGCATAATGGATGTGGACGGAGTCTTGAGTATCAATATTTTCTCTGCCCAAAAAGACGACAAAAATGATGATTATCCCAAATCTTCTCACGCATCTCGTCTTATCCATACAAATTTCAATGAGATGACATGATTCAAAGATATATTTTATATATAATAAATAACGAGGAGGAGGCAAGAAAGTGAATCGACGGCGGCAAGGAAGTGAATCGATGGAGGAGGCATGGTTCATGGTCACAGTTACAATCTGCATCTTCTTCCTCCTCAGATTTTTCGTCAACCTCTTCTCAGCAGCAGCAGCAGCAAACAACACCGGGCGTAGTCTCCCGCCCGGCCCACCCTCCTTCCCCATCATCACCGGCTTCTTATGGATGCGCCAATCCTTCTCCCAAATCGAACCTGTCATCCGCTCCTTCCACGCCAAGTACGGACCCGTCATTGCCATCCGGGTCGGCTCCCGAGTCTCGGTCTTCGTCTCCGACCGCCGGCTAGCATACAAGGCCTTAGTCCAGAACGGCTCAATATTCTCCAATCGCCCTCCCGCCCCTCCCACAGGCAGGGTCATCTCCACCAACCAGCATAACATCAGCTCGGCGTTCTACGGCCCCACATGGAGACTCTTCAGGAGGAATCTCACCGCGGAGATCTTACACCCCTCTAAGGTCAAGTCCTACTCCGCTGCCCGCAAATGGGTTCTCGACATCCTCGTTCAAAGATTGAGCATCGGTAACACTGCTGTTGCCGGAGTCAAGGTGGTCGATCACTTTCAATATGCCATGTTTTGCTTGCTGGTGTTCATGTGTTTCGGTGATATGGTCGGCGACCACCAGATTAAGCAAGTGGAGAGAGTTCAGAGGGATATCCTTCTTAACGTTGGCCAGTTCAATATCCTCAACTTCTGGCCCAGATTCGGGAAACTTGTCTTTAGAGAACGCTGGGCTAAGCTTTATAGTCTTAGAGCAAACCAGGAGGAGGTTTTGATTCCTCTCATCAGAGCTCGCAAACAGGCCAAAGAACAAGGCAAATCGGGTACTACGTTATCTTACGCGGACTCATTGCTAGACCTCGAATTGCCTGAAGAAAAACGCAAGCTTTCTGAAGAGGAGATGGTGAGTTTGTGTTCAGAGTTTCTCAATGCAGGAACAGACACCACCTCCACTGCCCTACAGTGGATAATGGCCAATTTGGTTAAGCACCAGCGCATCCAAGATAACCTAGTGGAAGAGATTGAGAGCCAGATTGAGACGCTCGAGGGTGAAATCAGAGAGGAGGACCTTCATAAACTGCCGTACCTGAAGGCCGTAGTTCTTGAGGGTCTCAGGAGGCACCCACCAGGCCATTTCGTGCTCCCTCATGCGGTCTCTGAGGACACCGAGCTTGATGGTCACCTGATTCCTCAAAGCGGTACAGTGAATTTCATGGTTGCTGACATGGGATGGGATCCGGATGTGTGGGAGGATCCGATGGAGTTCAAACCAGAAAGGTTTCTGAGCAATGGGAAGGAAGGACTAGAGCTGGAGTTTGATGTCACTGGGAGCAAGGAGATTAAGATGATGCCGTTTGGAGCAGGGAGGAGAATCTGTCCGGGACTGCAGCTTGCTTTGCTCCACCTGGAATACTTTACAGCCAATCTAGTGGCGAGATTTCGGTGGATGGCTGTGGATGAGGTTAGTTTGGAAGAGAAGCAGGAGTTCACCATGGTGATGAAGCATCCACTGCAGGCTCGTCTGGAGCTCAGAAAATGAAGAAATGTTTACACGGGTTATATTTGAAATTTCTTTTGAAATGTTACGTATAGAAATTTTCCGTTCAGAATTGTCATTCAGTTCAGCACAAAATTATATCGTATTTGTTATGAATTGGGCAAACCGGCTTGGGCATAGATGCTACGGTCGGTTGCTGTCTGTTACGGGTATTCAGGATTCATCCAAAATAAATACCAACACTGACACTCTGCAGGGTACAAGAAGAAGCCAGAGAAAAGGCAAATGGCCTAACAAACTAACAGATTATATTGCTTAGCAATCGGCACACTAGCTGAGCTGTCATATGCAGCCAAATTAGTTTGTTAGATACAGACTGTACTAGCCTATATATAAAGGCTGAGATCATGAATAAAGGACAGGAAGAATTTAGTCATTTCTCTCCTCATCCCCTCACCCTCTTCCCCTCTCCGTCATCTTCCCCTCACCTCCATTCTAACATTTGGGGCTTTTCATCGAGTTGAACACTCCCATCGCTATGCCAGAAGGGGTCATCACCAGATCTCAGGCGGAATCCATCTCCACCCTAACCGACTTGGTTCACCAGCACTCCGAATCTTTTGCACGCCAAACACAACTAATAGAAGCAATGCAACAGTCTATCAAAGAACTACAAGTATCCATGGCTCAGATGGAAAAATTGCCAGCACTGCTTCCGGTTCCGTCACTTAACCAATCCTCCAGTTCCCATCCACCACATATCCTTCCCTACACACTTCCATACCCACAAAACAATCCAGATGTTCCCGCACCCCAACCCAGACAACCCAGACTGGACCTACCTCATTTTACCGGTGAAAACGTTGCAGATTGGTTGTTCCAGATTGAGCGATTCTTTGCTTTTCATACCACCCCTGATGATCAAAAGCTTCACATAGCTGCTTTCTACATGACAGGACCAGCTCTTCAGTGGTTTCACTGGATGCACCGAACCCACCAGCTTTCCTCTTGGCCTCTATTCATCCGAGATCTGGACTTGCGCTTTGGCCCGTCGGCGTATCAAAACTCTGAGGCTGCTCTCTACAAGCTCCGTCAACATTCCTCCGTATCTGCTTACTTATCGGACTTTGAGAGCCTCTCCAACCGTGTTTCCGGTCTCTCGGCTCCAAACTTATTAAACTGCTTCTTATCGGGTCTCCGCGATGATATCCGCCGTGAGTTATCTCTTCTACGCCCTTTATCACTCCATGATGCCATTGGGATGGCAAAGCTGGTTGAAGAAAAGACTGATGATAGCCGACGAAACTGGCCTCGCACCCCTATTTCTCGACCACCACTATCCCAACCTCCAGACTCCTCTAGCCGCCTTCCTATCAAAAGCCTCACACCATCAGAGATGGCCACACGCCGCGAGAAGGGGCTTTGCTTTAACTGTGATGACAAATTCACCCCAGGCCACCGTTGTCGCCCTAAGTTTCTCTGCCTTATAGTGGAGAATACCGATGATGAAAACCCCATCCCTACCAGCCAAACCCTTGATTTTCCCAGCCATACCACAAATCCAACGCCCCTAGATACAAACCCACATACTCCACCATCCCCCTCCACCAACCCAAGTATCTCACTTCATGCTCTGGAAGGTCACTTCGTCCCCACCACTCTTCGAATTGAAACCACCGTCCATGGTCGGTCACTGGTTGCCTTAGTCGATGGGGGCTCCACCCACAACTTCATGCAAGTACGGATTGCAAAGTTTCTCAATCTTCCCATCCAACCCTCTCGCCATCTGGAAGTCACGGTCGGTAATGGAGACTCTCTCCACTGTGAATGTTTTTGCGGCGGTGTCTCTTTACTTTTGGATGGACATTGTTTTGAGATTGACCTACACCTCCTTCCCATATATGGCGCCGACTTAGTTTTGGGAGTGGATTGGCTGGCTTCCGTTGGCCCAGTCTTATTTGATTATCCGGCTTTATGGCTCAGTTTTATGCATAATGGAGCCCAGATCAAACTCCATGGGTTAGGCCGTCCCTCCTTCGCTCAACTCTCCCTCCGCCAAGTCCAGCGGATTTGCCAGACCTCAGCCGCGGCTTCCTTCTTCCAGCTGGTAGCCAATACTTCTCCGACCCATTCCGCAGACACTCTTGAGCTCCCCTCGATCCCTATGGATATTGAACCCACCTTCCGAAATGATGTCAGCTTCCTTCTAAATCAGTTCAACCACCTCTTTACACCACCAAAAGGCCTACCACCACCTCGTTCCTCTGACCACTACATTCCCTTAACTCCCAACACTCCTCTTGTCAATGTGCGCCCTTATCGTTATCCTCACTTCCAAAAGACTGAGATTGAGCGTTTGATTTCGGAAATGCTTCATGACGGCATCATCCGACCCAGCTGCAGTCCATTTTCCTCCCCGGTCCTTCTCGTCCGAAAGAAAGATGGTTCATGGCGTTTCTGTGTGGACTATAGGGCTCTGAATGCTGTAACCATCAAAGATCGTTTTCCTATCCCGACAGTCGATGAACTCTTGGATGAGCTCCATGGTGCCACTGTGTTCTCTAAGCTTGACCTTCGTTCCGGTTACCACCAACTCCGTATGGGCTCAGATGACATTCACAAAACCGCATTTCGTACTCATGACGGACATTATGAGTTCCTTGTCATGCCGTTCGGATTATCAAATGCACCGTCTACCTTCCAGGCCGCAATGAATTCCCTCTTCAGGCACCTGCTCCGCAAGTCTGTGCTGGTTTTCTTTGACGACATATTAATATATAGTCTCACCTGGGAGATCCATCTGCAGCACCTTAGTGAGGTATTCACTATCCTTCACACTAATTCATTTTTTGCTAAACCTGGAAAGTGTGATATCGGCAGGTCCTCATTGATGTATCTTGGACACATTATTTCTGGCGCGGGTGTCTCTGTGGATCCAGATAAAATTCAGGCTATTACCTACTGGCCTTTACCTGCAAATGTCAAACAGTTGCGCGGTTTTTTGGGACTCACTGGTTATTATCGACGATTTGTCCGCAACTACGCATCTCTAATTGCTCCGTTGACACAATTGTTACGGAAGGATGCTTTTCTTTGGTCGACAGATGCCTCATCGGCCTTCCAGGAGCATAAGGCAGCATTAACTTCTACACTAGTGTTGGCCCTACCGGATTTCACTCAACCCTTCGTCGTACAAACTGACGCATCCGGATTGGGCATTGGTGCAGTTCTCACCCAGGCCGGACGCCCTATCGCCTTCTTTAGTAAAATCTTGACACCACGTCTTCGTTCTACATCAACTTACAACAGGGAATTGTGCGCCGTTGTAGCTGCGGTCCAGAAGTGGCGTCAATATTTGTTGGGTAATCGATTCATCAACAAGACTGACCATCAACCCTTAAAGTCCCTCCTAACTCAGACAATTCAGACTCCGAATCAGCAACGGTGGGTGGCTAAATTGATGGGCTATGATTTTGAAGTTCTTTACCAATCGGGTAAGGACAATGGTCCAGCAGATGCCCTCTCACGCTTACCAGATGCTTCCAGCCCAATTTTGTGCAATATCAGCTCCTACCCTGGGTATTTTGCGAGCCCTCAGGATATTTCTAGTCTCCAATGCAGAAGCCAAACAATTATTGGAGAGCATTCAAGCTTCCCTTGCTACCCACCCAGAATTCACTATCCGTGACGGCTTCATCCTTTTCCGCAATCGGCTCTTTATTCCTAAAGGTTCCGCCCTCTAGCCGTTAATTCTTCACGAGTTTCATGATACTCCGACCGGCGGGCATGCGGGAGTCCAGCGCACTTTTGCCCGGGTATCCACCAACTTTTATTGGCCGGGGCTTCGCAAGGATGTCAAGGATTATGTAGCCCGTTTCTCAATTTGCCAACAGGTCAAAACACCTACTTCCAGTCCGCAGGGGTTACTGCAGCCGCTACCTATACCTCATCAGGTTTGGGATTCCATCTCAATGGACTTTATCACGCACCTTCCCTCCTCCGCCGGCAAAACAACCATTTGGGTGGTAGTCGATCGTCTATCTAAATATGGTAACTTTATTCCTATTACAGCTGGATTAACAACCGTCACTTTGGCCATTTCATTTGCACATGAAATTTTCCGGCTCCACGGGATTCCCCAGACAATTATCTCTGACCGGGACCCTTTGTTTATGAGCCAGTTCTGGCAAGAATTATTTCGCCTTCAGGGAACCACACTCTCCACCAGCACAGCGTATCATCCCCAAACTGACGGCCAAACGGAAGTCCTTAACCGCTGCGTCGAGGATTATTTACGATGCTTTGTTTCAGACACTGGTTCCGATTGGGCGTCTCACCTATCTTGGGCTGAATGGAGTTACAACACAGCTTGGCATTCCGCTATCCAAATGTCACCCTTCGAAGCCGTGTATGGCTGTCCACCCCCATCAGTTGTTGATTATATTCCCAGGTCTTCATCCATTGCAGCATTGGACACTTATCTCACTCATCGGCACAGCCTTCTAGTTTCCCTTAAATAGAACCTCCAGCGAGCTCAGTTAAGAATGAAGCAACAGGCGGATCGTCACCGTGTTGATCGTCAATTTGAGGTAGGGGATTGGGTCTTTCTGAAACTACGGCCATATCGGCAACATACGGTAGTTCGCCGCACATCTGTCAAGCTTGCAAAGCACTTCTATGGCCCCTTTCAGATTCTCAAACGCATTGGACCAGTAGCTTATCATCTGTAGTTACCCCCAGGCTGCAAGATTCATAACCCAGCTACCCAGCATGTGGCTCTGCTTGACTCCTTCCACCAAGATCATCCCATCCTCATGCCTGATAAAATTTTGGGGTTTCGTCTAGTGCTAATCTGCGGTACACCAACACCACAGCTACTTATACACTGGAAGCATCAATTACAGTCCGATGCTTCTTGGGAATGTGCTGCGACCTTCCTGACTGATTATCCTGATTTCCACCTTGAGGACAAGGTCATTTTTGATGAGCAGGGTAATGTTACGGGTATTCAGGATTCATCCAAAACAAATACCAACACTGACACTCTGCAGGGTACAAGAAGAAGCCAGAGAAAAGGCAAATGGCCTAACAAACTAACAGATTATATTGCTTAGCAATCAGCACACTAGCTGAGCTGTCATATGCAGCCAAATTAGTTTGTTAGATACAGACTGTACTAGCCTATATATAAAGGCTGAGATCATGAATAAAGGACAGGAAGAATTTAGTCATTTCTCTCCTCATCCCCTCACCCTCTTCCCCTCTCCGTCATCTTCCCCTCACCTCCATTCTAACACTGTCCATTTCAATTAGTCTCTAATTATAACTCCCTTGCATCTGATTTTAATTTCTCAGTTTGGTTGTTTAGAATTGTGTTATGGTTTTGTAAATAATGATGGGCAGTTTGTGCTTGTCTGATGTTAGATATGTTGTTGTTTGAGGTTTATTTGTAATTTGATTGTTGTTTAAGTTTAAGGTGTTGTTTGGGGTTTAGACAATTCAATATAAGAGTTGAAGTCCTGATAGAAGAGTCAAATGATTATATTTCTAATAGCTATAGCGGTAGTCATATATATGAATGGAATATAGATGGGTTTCCTCACGGCAAGTTTATAACATTATTCATAGGATGCTAATGTATTCTATAATATGCAAAATTAATGGTAATATCGATAAGAATATAATTAACATGGTAATATCAGGTGTTACGGGTCAGCTGAAAGACTGATGAGATGACTACCTAACTCAAGGAGACAAATTAGGCATTCTTAGTATCTAGTCGGGAAAATTATGAAGTTAGGGAAGATGTTGTCTATACTGTTGGTAATAAACATTATTGAGCATTTCACAGGCAGATATACTGAAAATAGTGAAAAAGTTATAAATCTATTACAAAACTTAAGGTGTAAAACACTTATAGATTTTAGATGGTACAAGATACCTTCCTTAGTAAAGTCACGGAGTCACCTAAGTGTAACAGTACTCACTGGAAGTCAAAATTAATTGACGGACTATCCAGTCTATTTGCTGAAAGAATTAGAAGAATTCTTAGGTAGAATACTGACCATATCCCTTATGAGTCTTACACATATGAACGATTTATTGGAGTCTATACACAGAGGGAATTACCATTTGTAATGAGATTAGGCTCAATCAACAAATGAAAAGACAGAACTTAATAGAAAAATAATAATTAGGTCAATTATGTGATCGGTTCGCAAATCGACAGACCATCACCTAGTAAAACAAGGAAACCGGCCTGGCAATATACCTAACTATAAACCAAAATACAAAAGAAAAAAGAAGAAATTTTCTAGAAAGAAAATTAAGGATAAAGTAGCGCGTCAAAACCGCTAGAGAACAAAAAGATGAGATAAAAACATAGGCCATTTTGTCTGGACTTGTTGAGTAAAAGAGAAGATTAGCAATCTTAATGAAGATGATAAGATGAAATGCATCCTTTCTGTGAACCTACTTAATTCAGAAGAATCTAAATCTGATTATTCAGATTCATCCTCAATGAGTAAAGAGCTAAAAATTCTAAGAAATGAGTACCTCTCAACAGATTTTGAATCTGATTGTGAGCCTTGTATTCTTGGACAATCATGTCCTAACCGCCCATAAGAGCGTGGTCTAGTGACAAAAGGGACATCAAACATCTCAGCGATTAGGGTTTGATTCCTGATGAGGCCAGAGCAGGGGCTCTGGTGGTTTGGGGTAGAATAAAAAAATGTCCTAACCAAGAGCAGGAGAGTAATTTGTATGAGGAACAACTTTATGAGATTCAAGCTCAATTCCAAGACTTTAGCATCAATGTCTTTGAAATTTGCTATGCGCTGCTGGTGAAGAGTTACAACGGTTGCTGTAGCACTCTTTGTATCACTTTGCGGAATTTGTTTCTCTTGCCGAATCTAATAGACACCAATCAATTTGTTCACCAAGTTTGGCAACTACCTACATCGAGGACAACTCCTGGTCCTAAACGGTTTTACTATTCACGGGTACAGTACAATGGATTCTAGAAACTCAGCTTACGCTAGTTTCAACCACTACTTCTAACCTAGTCAAACCTTAGCTCAATCTGATCACACAGATTAGCTTGCAGCCTGATCCCACAGTCTCACTCTGTACTACATACACACTTCCAGTAAAGAACAACTACAAACCTGACGCATAGACTTAGCCTATCCTATCACAAGGTGTAGTACACGGAATGCTATAGCAATCTCTGTAGCAGAATTGCTAACTTCTGTCGACGACTTCTCCAACACCCTATGCTAAGCCATCGGTCTTTCAAATGAGTTCTTCCAAATCAGATATAGCTCCCCTTGATCAATGCCTAGCGGTCTCTATCAAGGAGAGTCGTTCAGCTCTCCAACAGCCTGCGACACCACCTGTCTGCAACTGTTCCCCAAAGTAATTGATTGATCTTTCAACAAGCTACGCTTCAGTTGCATTCTATGGATCGATTCTAGATCAAACTCAGCGAGTTCTGATCTCCTCTCCGTTCTACATAACTTAGCAGAACTACTACGTAGTCTTTTCTCTTCGCACGTGGGTTTATCTCTCGTTGTGTATTCTTTTCTTTGATGCTTACTTGATCTACCTCTGCATTCCTCTTATAGTTTCATCAATGATTATCTTTTGGAAACCCTCGTTGCCTTCGAATTCCTAGGATCGCTCAGCATCTCTCGAATCTTCTCCTAGATTCTTGCAAAGTTGTTGAGATTTGGCTTTCTAAACGGATATTAGAAACCTTATCTTTTCATTGGTTGCTTCCACCCGCGTGATGACATCTGCTGATCAACGTTTGCAAAGCTCCCTGACCCTTTGCGACACTAGAAAAATCCTTTCGAACTCTCTCCGTGTAACTTCAAGATGGTTGCCCATTCCGCTCTAGCTTTAAATTATCACGGATTGCTATAGCAGATTCTGTCATTTGTCTTTTGCCCAGCATGCCTCAGCTTTTGTGGACCACAGAGTGCTATGGCACTTTCTTGTGCTTGTCGCTCTACTTTGTTGCTATTTTGTCTATCTTCAGATTGTGCTCCAGCTACGATCTTCAGGGAGTGTTTTACCATCTTCTTGTGCAATTTTGTCAAGGATGTCATACCTCAACAATCTCCCCCTTGACATTTTGACAAAACCACAGCAACACTCTTAATGATTCCTAGACATTATTAGCTATCTATGTTAGGCAACTGCTTCTAAATATTACAATTTAGTTTAGAGTTCCTCAAAACTAATCCTCAAAAGTCTAAAATGTTTTAGGAGCATGTCAGTGTTCAACTAGTTACAATCTTCTCCCACTTTGTGTCACAAATGACAAGGACTTCTACTATTCACGGCCTGCTGGGGCTGAGCTGCTTGCTTCGGGGTACTCCAAGTCTCGGAGGAGGCTTATAATCTGCGTTCTCTGTATTGTGTTCTTCTTGGCGGCCAATATGCAAGCTCAGACTTGAGGTGGCTGATCATTCGGGCTCACAGAGCAGCATCCAGAGATGGGGCTTGTGCTTTAGAGAGTGCTTCAGCATCCTTTGGATCTTCGTGTGCTGGTACCGGGGCTTGTTCTCCCTCTGCCCATCCACTATATGTCTGCCTTGAATACCTTGTAATCCAACAGGAATAGCTGAGGGGTTTGAGATAAGCCTTCAGAAATAGTTTGAAGCTTCTTGTGTTGGCTGATGAGGATCTCATAAATCACGAATGGGAATCCAATGCTCAAGTTGGATTTTAAATTGACAGCATGAACAGCAATCTGATGCAAGATGATCTGCCCAAGGTTGACTTCTTTCCTATGTCGTATTCTGAACAGCAGCTGGCCCATGGCTTTGCTCACCTTCCCTTTGTGTGAGTTGGGCATCTAATACCTCACATCAAAGGAGTAGAGAATGGAGTACTTGGTTGTCGATCAGCAGCTCCCAGATTGTGAGAGCACCAATGAGCGTCGCAACCGGTCTGAGCTCACTTCTGCAGGTGGACTGGCATTCTAATTGATCCCCAAAAATTTGTTGATCACAGACGGTGTGATCACTACTCTTAATTTTCTCACTAGGCTTACCCTATACATTAAGCTTCTTACTTTTCTAAAATCTTCAAGAATATTTACCAGGAATTCCTTCACCAAATGTAAATTGTAAATCTTGGCAGCAATCTAGGAATGTAGGTTTTCCTCTCTCAGGACCAGTCTCTAACAGCTTCTCCCTAACCACAGTTCTGCGGTTGACAGCTTCCCATGATCCGGCGATATTTTTATTTCTGAACCAAATGCCTTAATGGTCAATCCCGAACATGGCTGATTTGGTGGGCGGAGGAGGTGCAGACTTGGCCATGGAAGGCTCTGGCTAGGGATTTTGAGGGGTTGGGGCAACCCTAAAGTCATCAGACTCAGTGTCTTCTGTTTCAGCTCCTTCTTCATCACTAGAGAAGTCAATATCTATTGGCTCCTTCCCTTTGTTCACTGGTTTCACGGAGGGCTTGTTCCTCCTTCTCTGACCCTTCTTCTTCACTGCTGAAAGCCACTGAGGGATCATCTTTTTTACGGAGAAGTGGGTACTCCAGTTTGCCTGTCCAAGGCTTTCTTTGATCTGGTCTCATGTGAGGTCTCTTCCATGTTAGAGTCACTGTATGCTGTTGCATTCTCTTGAGCAGATGGGCTGTTGCTCTTGCTGGTGGACAGGAGCTCCTCATTGGCCTCTGTAGACAAGTACTCACTGATGTTGACTGCCCTTTTTGTTGCTGAGGGTCTTGCCTCGGACTGACCGGCAGGTGGGGTCCAGGTTAGTCGCGAGATCTCCTTCAGTTCTCCGATTTGAAGGGTGGAGCTCCATTTTGAGATTTCTGTTGTGGGCGGTTGGCTCAGGGGTTCCTACTACCCTTCCGCTTTCTGGAACCTTCCTTGCGGCTGTATGCCTTGGCTCCTCATGTTTGGACCATTGTCGTTGATTTACTGTAGACGAGATCTTCTGGAGGTTAAAGGCGCCGGAGAAATCATAAGCCCTATGTCAAAACGGTTAACTCGAAACTTCCCCCTTTTTTCCTTTTTCTTTTCTTTTAAAAATTTGGACACGTGTCGACTTCTTTGTGCACGAGCAACCTTGGCGCTAAATATAATTCACAAGTTACAGCCTCAAGTTACTAGAGAGAGTTGTAGCACTCTATTCAGCTGCCTCATCTTGATCTAGAGTGGACTTCAGCGCATCAGTCTGACCCTTGTCTTGTGCTTCAGTGGGGATATTGGGCGGCTGTTTATCCACAGCTGTGTCCTTTGTCACCTGTACCCATTTGACACTTGCATTTTTTTTTGGTGTTTTGCTCTTTTTTTCCGGCTGCGGATGAGTAGTTTGTATTTTTTTTCTTTCCGTGCCTCCTTCTCAGGTTAGTTGTCCCTCCAATACTTCTGAAGGTTTCTTGCACAGTAAAATGATATCCCTTGTTCACTGGCATCTGCGTGCTGTAGTACTCATAGGTGGACGGTGAGTTTCTTGCGTTTTTTCTTATTTGACTAGCATTTGTTGCTCTTCGAGACTTCTGGTACTTGGTCAGGATTGCACAGTGTCTCTGGAAGTGTCCCGCCTGATCATAGAAGTAGCAACTCCCCTTCTTTGTTCTTGGCTTTCGAGCAGGAGATTGATCAAGAGGTCGCTCCGGAATTCTCTTAATCCTTTTCTTTTGTGCCTTTTCGTGAACATTTTTTACAACTGTGACGGGGCTCTCCTAGAAACTTGCAGCTCTTTCAATTTGTTCGGTATCCGTGGCTTTCACAAATGTAGTCACATCAGAGCTTGCTTCGCCTGTGTATCCAAGACCTTCAGTTCCACCTCCATATATTTGGTAGGCGAAAATTTCATCCAGAATGGATGACTCTCTGTTGGCTATTTCTGATGCAGCTCTCTGTTGATAGTTCTTTCCCATTATCTCAGCATCTTCTAATTGTTGTCCCTTGGTCAGTGAGGTAATGATATTCTGAAGCTTGTCTAGTTCATCTTCCAATCCTGATATCTTTGACAACAGTTCTTTGTTAACTTCGATGACTTGGAGGCATTTCTCTGGTATTAGTTTATACTGTCCGGCAATTGAGTCTTCTAAGAAGTCTTCATCATCACTGTTGTCAGTCTCAACAATTCCATAAAAAGTATCTGAATTTATTGGATCTGTGTTCTCATAAAGACTTGCATTAGTCAAACCTAAATTCCCTTTGTGATCAGTATCATCCTCACTGTCTTCATTACTTCAGTTGGCAGTTAGGGACTTGTTATTTTTCTTCTGGTAGCTCGGGCATTCAGTCTGTCTTTGGCCATATCCTTTGAACTCCCAGCATTGGATCCCTTTCTGTTGTTTTTACTTTCTTCATTATTTTGGTCAGCATCCTTGTTTCTTCTCAGGGAATTTTCTCCTCTTCTATTTCTCCCCCTAGATGTCTGACTTGCATACGAAGGTTTCTGGTCCATTCTCTTCATGAATTTGCCAATGTTTTTGACCAGCAGGGACAGTTGTTGGCCTCCATCATCTGGGACAGTCTCCTTCTCCTTTGTCTCAGCTTTTAGCCTAAGGTTTTTCACAGAGAGTGGTGTAGCATCTTCTGTAACTTTCATCCCAAACTGTCTCAGCGAACAAATTAGTGCCTCCAGCCTCATGTTCTTGACATCTTGGGCCTCTTCTATGGTTGTGACCTTCATATCAAACTTCGAGGTGAGAGATCTGAGAACTTTCCTCACCAGCTCTCCTCCTGAATTGGTTCTCCGAGAGCATTGGCCTCGTTTGATATATCACATAGTCTTGTATTGAATTGTGAGATGGTCTCTTCTTCCAGCATCTTCAAACTTTCAAATCTTGAGATGATCATATGCATTCTAGAGATCTTCACTTTGTCTGTTCCCTCATGAGCTGTTTCAAGAATCTCCCAAGCTTGTTTGGGCACAATTTGAAATCAGCCTAAAATTATTAGCATCACAAGAAGCAAATATAGCATTTAGAGCTTTTAATTGCTGGATGCTACAACTTCCTCTTCAGCAGTCCACTTGTCTTTAGATTTTTTCCGTGCAATGAGACCATTCTGATATAACTGCCCTCCATGCCTTTTCATCAATAGCCTTGAGAAAAGCCTTCATCCGAGCTTTCTAGTAGCCATAATTTCCTCCCTCGAGCAGTGGCGGTCAGCTGGTGCTCCGTCCTTCTTTCATAGTGGCCGTAGATGTTAGCATTGAACTCCCGGATCACACTCTGTATGTTGAGTGACCGGCTGTGATACCATTTGTTATGCACTGTTGGTGAAGAGTTACAACAGTTGTCGGATCACACTCTGTATGTTGAATAATCGGCTCTGGATGTCCTTCTTTCATAGTGGCCATAGATGGCAGCATCCCTTCAGACTCTCTCCGTGTAAGTTCAAGATGGTTGCCCATTCTACTCTAGCTTCAAATCAACACGGATTGCTACAGCAGTTTCTGTCATTTGTCTTTTGCCCAACATGCCTTAGCTTTTGTGGACCACAGACGTGCTATAGCACTTTCTTGTGCTTGTCGCTGTAATTTGTTGTTGTTTTGTCTATCTTCTAATTGTGCTCCTGCTTCGATCTTCAGGGAGTGTTGTAGCATCTTCTTGTGCAGTTTTGTCAAGGATGCCATAACTCAATAGTCTTAGACAATAATAATGCTTTAGACTTATTAAAAACCATTAAAGATCCTACCCTCAGATAAAAAAATAATTGATCAATTAGAAGACATTGCATGACTAACATTTTCTATCCACATTAGAAATGTTTATAACACAGAAATGACATATTAAAATAACATTGCTAATTGATAATTATTACTCTAAAGAATTCATTACTCTAGTTGATAGTGGAGTGGATCTTAATGTCATTCAGCAAGGTCTGATTCCAACAAAATATTTTCTTAAGACTATGCGTACCTTGTCTCATGCAGGAGGGGAAACATTAAAAATCAGATATAAGCATCCCAAAGCAAATATTTGCATAAACAAGGTCTGTATTCAGACAAGCTTTCTATTAGCCAAGGATATTACTAACCAAGTCATTCTTGGAATTTCAATTCTTACTAAGATTTACCCTCTTAAAGAGGTTGATATCGAAGGAATCATACGAACCTTTAATGGTGATGATGCAAGTATGGCAATGTTTGACAAAACCAGCACAAGTGAACAAGGAGCAGCTACAGCAGGGGATGCTATAGCAGGAGCTTGTTCAAGTGGCTGCATCATCTGTCCGAGAAGCAGCAGCGACCTGGACTTGGCTAGAAGGCCTGGTAGCTCTGCGGAGATCATCAGAAGAATTTCTAAATTGCTGCCAAGAATATTCCAGTGGGCTTTCCTAGCTAGACAAGGAGATTTGTGTTGAAGATCAAAAACAAATCTAATCTCCTAAAAATTAGGAGATAATTGTTCTTTTGGGACATTGCTAAATTTTGGTCCTGCTTATAGCTGGTGCTGCTATTTAAGAGAAAGGAGTTCAGTGCTGAGAGGTCGATCGAAGCTGAGGGATACACGAGTGCATACACAGAATTCAGAGAGAGGAATTTTTGGGTGTGCTACGGACGAGATCTTCGATCATCACCAAAGAGCAGAGCGTGCGCGCAGAGCTGTGGTGACAGAAGCAGAAGGTGATCAGGACTTGCAGAGTCTGATCCAAGCTTGATCTGGAAGCCAATTCAGAGCAGTGGTGCTTGTTGGTTGATCAAGGGCAGCCGCGGAAGAACTGACGGGTGTGTGGCTCGGTCGAGTGTCTAAGCGGTGGTTCTCGCTAGTCGCTGGAGGTCACTGAGTGAGGGGGAGAATTCCAGAGTGTGCAGCGCTCGTGGAATCGTTCGATCGGCTCGGCAGAAGGCCTTGGAGCGACGCGGACAATTGTGCATCAGCTGTGTGTTACAGCAGTTGCTACAGCAACCCTGCAGAGTGAGTGTAGTTTAGAGTAGGCTGAGTGTCGAGGTGACAGTAGCTATTCTAGATTGACATTTGTAGAGGGTGTGCAGACACAAATCAGAGCTTGTTCTGATTGTGTCGAGTGATCCACACAAGATGAAGTAGCATAGGTTGCGTGGAGTTGTAACCGAGTGTACTTGGAGACCTCTGTGATTAGTGGATTGAGGACTGGAGATTAGTCCTCCCCAGACATAGGCAGTTGGCCGAACTGGGTGAACAAACTTCTGTCTTGTTCATTGTTTGCTGAGACAATTTCCGAGTGAATAAGAGTGTGCTGCAGCAACTGCTTGTTCACAAATCTGTCTAACTGAGACACTGCGAATTTCAATTGGTATCAGAGCGGGAGCTCAACACAGAGTAAAAGATCCTACAGTGTCTCTGAAGAAGCCAAGACAATGAAGGAAGGACAGAGCACAAGCAGACCTCCGCTGTTGGAGGAAACCAACTATGGATATTGGAAGGCTAGGATGAAAGCTTTTCTCAAGGCCATCGATGAGAAGACCTGGAGAGCTGTCGTGGTCCAGTGGTCTCCCCCAATCACCATGGATGAACAGGTAGTCACACGGATAAAGCCTGAAGAACAATGGACTGCTGAAGAGGGAGCTGCAGCAATTGGTAATTCAAAGGCTCTGAATGCGATTTTTTTCTGCAGTTGATGCAAACAATTTCAGGTTGATATCAAATTGTGATATGGCCAAACAAGCGTGGGAAATTTTGCAAACTGCACATGAAGGAACTGGTAGAGTAAAGCTGTCAAGACTCCATATCATTGCCACACAGTTTGAGAATCTGAGAATGCTGGAGGAGGAGACTGTCACTGAGTTTAATGCTAAACTCTGTGATTTGGCAAATGAAGCTCATGCGCTAGGTGAACCTATCCCTGTAGAGAAGCTGATCAGGAAGGTCCTCAGGTCGTTGCCCACAAAATTTGACATGAAAGTGACGGCCATAGAAGAAGCTCAAAATGTCAGATTCATGAGGCTGGAAGAATTGATGGGATCCCTCAAACAATTTGAGATGAAACTAGTTAAAGAAGATCTCACTCCTAAGGACAAGAATGTTGGACTAAAGGCTGAAACAGAAGCTAAGAAGCCAGTTCCAGATGATCAGCTGAGTATGCTAGTCAAAAACCTTGGAAAGCTCCTGAAGAACTTGGACTCAAGAACTGGGCAAAGCTCATCCTCACGAAAACAATTCAGAAGAGGTGGAGAAAATAAAAGGAAAGGGAAAGAACCTGCTCTGAATGAAGATGAGAAGAAAGACATGAAAAAGGGTGTCCAATGCTGGAACTGTGATGGGTATGGACATATTGAGGCTGACTGTCCGAGCAAACCCCTTAAAAACTCAGAGAAAAAGAACAGCAAGTCCATGACAGCAAAATGGAGTGACTCTGAGGAAAGTGATGAAGAAAACTGTGTTGTGCTAACCAGTGTATCAGATTTCAATCTCAAAGAGCTAAATGAATTTTGCTATGGGATTGAAGTTTCAGAAAGTGAAGATGAAGAGGACTCATCTGGCAGCCTTATTGACTATCTGGGGAAGATACTCAAACAGTGTGAGGCAGTGCTTCAGACGAATCAAGCATTGACTGACAGAGTCAATCTTCTGGAAGAAGCACGAAGGAAATTTCTCTCCTCATCCAACAGTCAAGTCACCATTCTGAAAAGGGAAGACACAGGAAGCCAAGTCACTGACTTTGGTGTCTCGCCAGCAAAGGCCGAGGCAGCTGACTCTCAGAAAAATATTTTGGACAAAATTTTGTCTTATCAAAGACTTGGAAAAGGAAGAACGGGGCTTGGTTACACTGGTGAAGAAAGCTCTAGAGGAACAGTGTTCATCAAAGCCTCAGATGCTATGATACATGAAAAGAATGATGCAGATGATGAGGATGCTGCAGCACCTGGCGCATCATCCTTCTAAAACAAAGCCAGAGCCTCAGAATAAAAAGAGTTTCTGCACGAGTACTGGGAATTAGAAGATTACCTCCAACCTGAAGCGGCAGCTCAGAACCTCCTCAGTTGGAAAAGGGGGAACGAAATCCAGAGCCAACACATGCTGTTTAAAGACTCCTGGTCCTATGTCTAAGATCGCTGCACCAGGGCACTGGATTGCTAAAGACAGGAGAAAACCACAGGTAATACAGGTGTGGGAACCCAAACATGACAAACGAAGAGTCAGGTGTCTTGAGGGTCAGAAGAGGAGGAACTCTAGACAAACCCAGGTATGGGTAAAGAAATCACCATCAGAATCTCTTAAGGATCCGCCAAGCAAAGCTGTCTTTCGAAATGAGTAGGTGATCTAGCTCGCATCTGCTATAGCAACCTGGTCAGAATAAGCTTGTTCACATGTTTTGGTTGCTAAAGCTGGGAGAAGGCACATGGGTGGCACGTGACCCAGAAGCTTCAAATTGGAAAAGAAAATAACGGGTAAATCAATTTCTAGGGCAAACACATGTTGAAGGCGCTTTCCAGAATCGTTGCTGATCATCCTCCTGTGCGCTCCTCAACCCTTCAACAATCCCGCAACAATGGTGAAGACTCGCAGTTTGAAGAAGAATCTGGCAGCAGACCGACAAGGCAGGTCTGAAAGGAGGTCCAAGTCGCGCAATGAAGCCCCTGCTCAGCGTCTAGACGTGGTGGTATGGGAACCAGCCTCTCTCCCTGTGTCGCACAGCGATCCTACTTCACAAGAAGAAACTTCGCAGAAAAGGAGGTGCTTGGTACGTGACGGGGAACCTGTATCCAGTGTAGCTGTGTTATCTGAAGAAGCCGTGGCTGAAGAAGTCTTGGGAGAAGAACAAGCTACAGAGGATGCTGTAGCAGGTTCTGTTGAAGAGAGTTGCAGAACACTTGTCATGTCTCCTGGCATTGAAGGTGAAGGGGAGGAGATATAAGCTGAGTCCCCTGAACAAGAACCTGCTGCAGCACATCCTCCTCCATCCTCAGACATAGGAAAAGCCCCTATCCTAATTCCTGTCTCTAGCAGTGAAGAAGAATCCAATGAAGAAGAAGAAGGTACTAATGGTGGACCATCTGAGAGAGGACCTGCAGTGGCAGACTCAACTGCAATCACAGTAGGAGATATCTGGTTCAGGAACAGGAGTGCCACCCAATCCTGGAGTGCTGTTGAGAGGAAGCACATTGTGACTGAAAAGAGGCTGGACCTTGACAAGTACAAATCAGCCGCCATTATCCAGCTTCTCTCTGAGGTAAACCTTCTCAAGTCCCTGACTTATCCATTCAGATTCAATATTGCCCTGGTTAGAGAATTTATTGTGAATATGAAAGAGAAATTTGGTGAGGAAGGAGGAGATGAGTTTGGAAAGAGTTGGGTGCGGGGTAAGGTAGTTCTTATTACCCCTGAAAAAATTGATGAGTTTCTTGAGATTCATGAAAATGCCAGAGCACCCACGGATGTTCAGCCAGAGATGCTGGCTAAGGTTCTGACAGGGGGAGTGTGCCTGTCTTGGGGTGGTCCAAACCTCAGTGTTGCTGAACTCACCTCCAAAAATGCCCTGCTGTATCATCTGGGAGTTAGAAACTGAATCCCCAGCTCTCACAGGGGGAAGGTTGGCAGAGCCTTTGCTAACCTTCTCTACTCTATTGGGAAAAAGAGGAAAATTAGTCTGGGCAGTGTGATGTTTCCCCAGCTGGCTACTCATGCCGGCAGTGCTTCCTCCAGCAAGCCCATCGTGCTACCCTCCCTCATCTATGGGATGATGGTCTCACAGCATCCGGAGCTTGGTGAGATTTCTGAAGGTTTATCTGAGGAGCTGCAGGTCTTTACTGTAGACCACAAATTATTCAAAGGGAAACATGCAGTGGACATAGCCTATGAGGATCCACTCTTGGTTGGTGCTTCAGCCCCAGCTCCTCTGGAGGAATCCCTTCCCCCTGCTGCAACAATTCAATCAGCTCTCCGTGCCAGAATAGTGAGCCATCTCAGATCTGAGCTGCTCACTCTTGAAGCCGAAGCCAAAAGGAGGGATGCTAGGCGCGGACAGATCAGAAGTCTGCTCAGAGACCTGGAATTCCCGGCAGATGAGGAGCAGGCCCCTTGAGCATCTGTGACAAAAAGGGGGAGAGAAGTTAAATGCTGCTACTGATGAACTGATATTTTTTTTGGTTGACCCTGCGTGGTTGTGTTACGGCTGAGTGTGGCCACATCTACTTACTAGCTTACTCTCTTGTTGAATTCTTTTTCATTATTTTCTAGTTCATGGAAGTGTGCATAAGTGTTCTAGGGTTTTGTCAAAATGCCAAGGGGGAGATTGATGATGCAAGTACGGCAGTGTTTGGCAAAACCAGCACAAGTGAACAAGGAGCAGCTACAGCACAAGTGAACAAGGAGCAGCTACAGCAGGGGATGCTATAGCAGGAGCTTGTTCAAGTGGCTCCATCATCTGTCCGAGAAGCAGCAGCGACCTGGGCTTGGCTAGAAGGCCTGGTAGCTCTGGAGATCATCAGAAGAATTTCTAAGTTGCTGCCAAGAATATTCCAGTGGGCTTTCCTAGCTAGACAAAGAGATTTGTGTTGAAGATCAAAAACAAATCTAATCTCCTAAAAATTAGGAGATAATTGTTCTTTTGGGACATTGCTAAATTCTGGTCTTGCTTATAGCTGGTGCTGCTATTTAAGAGAAAGGAGTTCAGTGCTGAGAGGTCGATCGAAGATGAGGGATACACGAGTGCATACATAGAATTCAGAGAGAGGAATTTTTGGGTGTGCTACAGACGAGATCTTCGATCATCACCAAAGAGCAGAGCGTGCGCGCAGAGCTGTGGTGAAAGAAGCAAAAGGTGATCAGGACTTGCAGAGTCTGATCCAAGCTTGATCTGGAAGCCAATTCAGAGCAGTGGTGCTTGTTGGTTGATCAAGGGCAGCCGCGGAAGAACTGACGGGTGTGTGGCTCGGTCGAGTGTCTAAGCGGTGGTTCTCGCTAGTGGCTGGAGGTCACTGAGTGAGGGGGAGAATTCCAGAGTGTGCAGCGCTCGTGGAATCGTTCGATCGGCTCGGCAGAAGGCCTTGGAGCGACGCGGACAATTGTGCATCAGCTGTGTGTTACAGCAGTTGCTACAGCAACCCTGCAGAGTGAGTGTAGTTTAGAATAGGCTGAGTGTCGAGGTGACAGTAGCTATTCTAGATTGACATTTGTAGAGGGTGTGCAGACACAAGTCAGAGCTTGTTCTGATTGTGTCGAGTGATCCACACAAGGTGAAGTAGCATAGGTTGCGTGGAGTTGTAACCGTGTGTACTTGGAGACCTCTGTGATTAGTGGATTGAGGACTGGAGATTAGTCCTCCCCAGACGTAGGCAGTTGGCCGAACTGGGTGAACAAACTTCTGTCTTGTTCATTGTTTGCTGAGACAATTTCCGAGTGAACAAGAGTGTGCTGCAGCAACTGCTTGTTCACAAATCTGTCTAACTGAGACACTGCGAATTTCAAATGGGAAGGATAGTTTTCATAAATTTAGAACAAACCCCTTACTAAGGCTCTTCACAAGATTCATAACTTAATTAATATTAAAGAAATTTCTAAAACATGAATGAGGCATCTTAACTATAGAAGAAAAACTTGAAAAATCCTAAATTAAAGGATAAGATCAAGCTCCTATTTAACAATTTTTTTGTTGATATTAGTAATGATCTTTCCAATGCATTTTGGGATGAAAAATACATACCGTCTCTCTTCCCTATGAAGAGGATTTTGATGAAGATAGAATCCCAACTAAAGCCAAACCCTGTCAAATGAACAAAAAATATCTTGAGCTATGTAACAAAGAAATTGATACCTTAATAAACAAAACACTTATTAGCCCTTCAAAATCCCCATGGTCTTGTACAACTTTCTATGTAAACAAACATAGTGAGCAGAAACTAGGTATTCCAAGACTAGTTATTAATTACAAATCCCGTAATAAGGTCTTAAAATGGATAAGATATCCAATTCCAAATAATAAAGATCTCTTAGATAGACTTTACGATTTAGTCATATTTTCAAAATTCGATTAAAAATCCGGATACTGGCAAATCCAAATCGAAAAGCCAAATGTTTATAACGCTGCCTTCAATGTCCCATTTGGTCAATATGAGTGGAATGTCATACCGTTCGGGCTTACAAATGCCCCGTTAGAATTTAAAAAAATTATGAATGACATATCTATCTCTATAGCGATTTTATTGTTGTCTACATTGATAATATTTTATCTTTTTCAAAAAAAAAAAAACATTGAAATGCACTTTAAACAATTGAAAATATTTAAAGAAATAATCAAAAGAACGGTTTAGTAATATCTAGACAAAAAATGGCCTTATTTCAAACACCAGTCAAATTTCTAAGGCATAACATTGAGAAGGGAGAAATTATCCTGATTAATAGAAGCTGTTGAGGTATGACATCACTTGACATAACTACACAAGATTCTGCTTCAGCAATCCCTAAAGATTTGAAGCTGGAGCACAATATGAAGAACTGGCGAGATACAACAACCAAGCACAAGGATCTGATACAGCACTCTGTGAACCACAAAAGCTGAGGCAAATTGGGCAAAAGGCAAAAGACAAATTCTGCTACAGCAACCCACGTTGATCTGAAGCTAGAGCAGACTAGGCAAGTATCTTAAAGATTCACTAAGTGTCCTTGGCAAGTGATCGGTTAATTTCTCACCGATTATTCGCTTCATTTGATGATGAATTTTGCTCATCTCCCGAAATTTCCATTTTGTTTTTACCACTCTACTCTCATTTCAAGTCAAATTATATTAAATCGAGGCTTTGTAGTCCATTTGGAGCAAAATAAGGCAAAACAGAGATTCTAACGTATACAAACCAAATCTAGGCAGATTGACCCATTTGTGGTCAAAGGCTTGTTGAGAACACGATTCGTATCCAATTGAGGCGTGCTATATCTTGTTGGAAAGCCAACTCAGAGGGCTACAACATTGTAGTTTATACCAAGACGTAATTCGAAGGTTTAGATGGTCACAAATGCAAGAAACGTCAGAACCAAAGTGCTGAGTGAACAGTAGACCGTTTCAAGGAAGAACCGCCGGTTCACATGTTGAACCGAGAGTTTGGTTTTTAGAACCGGCCCATAGTGCAAACATTCGTAATCCACTGAGTTAGCCGGTTCAATGAAGAACCGGCGGTTTGCCAATTGAACCGGCGGTTTGGATACTGAACCAGCTGTAGGACACCAAACCTTCCCGGAACTTACTTCTAAAAATTAGCCAAATTGATTTTTAGTATAAATACAAATTGAGGACTCATTAGCTAGGGTTGGACGATTTGGAGAACGAAAGCAAGAGAGAAGAGACAAGCTTGGAGTGAAGATCATCGTCACGGGTTCTTCGTTCTATTTTCTCTTCATTCTTGTGTTGGTAGTAATCACCATGAGTAGCGAATAGTTTCTTTAGTTCTAGGATCCTACGGATCCCATGCCTGTAACCTGATTACATGTGTTTTGTACGCACATTAGTTTTAGTCTAATGCAAGTTTATGCTTTTCAATTCTATTACACTTCATTCAATCGTTTTACCATTGTCGATCATTGATTGGGATGACTGCATGTTTGAACGAAACTAGGTTAGATGCCAAAAAGATGATTGGGTCTGAGGTAATTAGCCGGATTGAATAGAGTTGATATCGAAAACATGGTAGCTATATTGTTAGTACATGAATCGATAGGAAAGTTGACATCTTTTGTCTGGAAACCCTAAGCTTACTAAATTGAAACTGTTGATAATCCTTGATTAGGTGGCGTTTAATAGTGTAGATTAATTCAAGTGATGATCCACGAATGAGCGGCTCACCTGATGTCAATTTAGGTTATTTCCAAAGCTATTTTCCATGATTATATGGTGTAACTGATTGCATGAATTGTAATGCGAGCATGGGTGAAGTTCGATCTTGGAATTATTTTCTCTTATCTAATCAACCGTTAGCTATATTAATTAGGACAATTAGGATAATTAGAACAAACCCAAAATTTCTATTGGGAGTAGCTGAACTCATTGATTGCTAGCTAGTATATAAACGCGCCTGTTCCTAGGATCGACCCTTGGCTTACCAAGGTTTATAAATTATTTTTGACTACAATTTGACCCCCGAAACTTATATCTGACAACTATAAAGGTTAAAAATACGATTGTCAAAATGGCGCCGTTGCCGGGGAATAACGTCTAAGTGTATTTTTAGTTTTTAGCATACATAGTGTAGGACTATTCCATTTTTTATTTTAATTTTATCCTTCCCTAATCATATGTTTCTCTCAAATTGTGAGGATGTATTCATACAATCAACAAGGCATGTATGTGAGTGGAGAAAGCTCATGGGACGAGCAACACGTTTCAGCACCTCATTATACTCTAGCTTGGAACAATGATCGACATCTCTTTGTGGATGAACCAAACTCTTATTGTGCAGAACATGATTATAGGACACAATCATATGAGCAAAATTGGGAAAGCAACCATCATTCATTGATGGGAGAGCACTACTATGAAGACGCACAGTATCAGCAGACCCAACCTCAGAACACTGGGACATCAAGTGTGGAGTCCATGCTAGTTGATTTTCTTGCACAGCAGAAATAAGCGCTTTCAAGAGACCTCCTCAATGTTTCAGGCAACAAACGCAAGAATTGACAGCCTCGTAAACACAATGGAGCAGCTGACTATTCAGAATCAAATGCTGGAAAATCAGATTGCACAACAAGAAAGCTTAGCAGCACGAGAACCGGGCGAGACCAAGGAATTCATAGACAATGACATCGAGATGGAAGTGGCCAGCCATCAAGAAGTTCATGTTTATGAAGCATCTGCCCCTTCACCCTTATTTTCCAATGATGTTAATGACCATGGTGACGTAGTGGAAGAGATGGAGCACTTTGAGACACCACAAAATAAAAATTGTGAGGACTTCGTTGATGTGTATTTGAATTCAACTAGAGAATATTCTTGCATGCATATGGATGTGATAGTGAAGAGAGCTTCAGATATATTGGCACCTGAGTTACTAGTCGAAGAGCTCAAGGGAAGCATGCCAATTGGATATGGAGCATGTATTGAAGATGTATATCTTCTTGCACCACTGCCGGATAAGTTTCTAAGGTTCTTGTCATATTTCTTAAAACTGCCAAGAAGAAGCTCCTACAATCCCTTGGTTCTCAAGGGACTAATATTTATAAAGGGATTGGACTATCAATTCAAAGTCCATATAACACTTGATGGACGTAAATTCATTTGAAGGTGGATTGACACCTTTGAGCATTGAAGGCCCCGCGAGAAGGGATTCTAGCAAAGGACTTCTCGCGAGTGATTTCTATTTGGCGCTTTGTTGAGTCTTGCCAAGACGTTAAACTAGGCCTTGACGGGATGTAACCCGGTTTGTAAGTTTTTATATTTGTATTGGTTAGCTAAATTTGTGCATTACATGACATGATGCGTGATTTAAATGCTCTCAACTTAAATGCTTAGTTCTTTTTTTGTTTGATATTTATTTCTGTTTTTATCGCTTAGGGACTAAGCTTGCTCTTAAATGTGGAGTGTTTGAGAGCACATAATCACTCCATCATTTCCATGTACTGCATTTTAGTTAGATTGATAGGCATGTTAGTTTAAGAACACTTGCACGCTCAAATTATCTATGGCTTGTTTTCAACTTTCTCACTCTTTATGAGCTATGCTGGTTATCTTATTCATCCTATTTGAGTTTATGTTTAGAACCTGAAATAGTTCGTATGAGTGTGTATTCCTTCGAGTTAATATTATTACTATCTTTTTTCTACCATGTGTCCTATACACTTAAGCATGCTTCAAACTTGATACATGTAGGCACCGGTCTTAAATTAATCTTTTTTGAAAACTTAAGCATTATTTGTGATTCCCGGTGACTTTAGTTCTCTTATCATGTATTCTCGTTGTGAAGGTATGTGGCATCATTGACAAACTCCTACAAAGTGAACTAGAGCCTGCTACAGCAAGTATGGAAAGAAAACAGCTGATGAAGAGCATTCCAGAGTGAGCAAACTCAGTAAGTGGCGCTCCAGATGAAGACATTAAGTGGCTAATGTCTTCACGAGGCGCGCCACCTAATGTTGCCTTGGGGAGCTCGGAATTCTGAAAGAGAGCATGAAGACATCAGCTTGTGCAATCTGGGCAGAGTGACTATCTCTGGAGCTAAAGTGGAGTAAGCAAGTGCTACAGCAATCTCTGGAGCAGAAGTTCAGTAGCAGATGCTGGAGCTAAAATGTTGTAGCACAAATTCAAAGCTTTCTCGAAGATTGCATTCAATCAACAAATCAGTGGACCGAAGGGCTTTCGGAAAGAGCTGAATATTCAGGAGAATATTTCTGGAGTGTCTCTCAAGAACAAGGGCAGATTTGTTGAATGAAGATTTGATTGGAAAATCAAAACCCCTAAATTAGGAGATATGTTCTTGTAGAGATCTTGGAGGATCTTCCATAGAATTGATGGGATTGTTTCCTAATGCATTTAGGAAATTCCAGCAGCAGCAAACAGCTACAGCATAAGTGAACAAGGAGTTGCTGCAGCTCAAATAATCAAGCAGGCAGCAGAAGTGAACTAGCAGCAGCTGCAGCAGGGGATGCTGTAGCAGGAGCTTGTTCAACTGTGTTGTTGCAAGTATGGCAGTGTTTGACAAAACCAGCTTATGTGAACAAGGAGCTGCTGCAGCTCAAACAATCAAGCAGACCAGCAGAAGTAAACCAGCAGCAGATGCAGCAGGGGATGCTGCAGCAGGTGCTGGTTCAAGTGCTGGTTCAACTGTCCGAGTAGCAGTTTTTGTGCTGGGTGCGTTTTAAGGTATGGCAGCTTTGTGAAAGCTCTTAGAAGGTTTTCTAAAATGCTGCTGAGCATTTTCCAGCAAGGTTTGCTAGTCAGAGAAGGAGTTTTGCATTGAAGATATTTATCAAATCTAATCTCCTAGATTTTAGGAGATAATTGATCTTGTGGGTCAATTGCCTAAACCTGGAAATTGCTAAAAGTGGTGCGGGTATTTAAGCAGAAGGTTTGAGGGCTGAAGAGGGTGATCGAAGCTGAGTGATACACGAGAGTAGACACAGATTTCAGAGAGAGGATTTTTCTGGGTGTGCTACGAGAGTTGTTCTTCGATCAACACACACGGGCAGAGCGTTGAGCGCAGAGCTGTGGTGCGTATTGCAGAAGAGAATCAGGTCTTGCAGAGACTGATTCGAGCTTTGATCTGGAAGCCAATTTAGAGCTGTGGAGCTTGTTGGTTGATCAAAGGCAGCCGCGGGAGAACTGACGGGTGGAAGGCTCGGTCGAGGTTCGTGCGGAAGAACTCACTAGTGGCAGGTGGTCACTGAGTGAGGGGGAGTTACTCAGAGTGTGCAGCGCTCTTGGAGTGGTTCGATCGGCTCGGCAAAAGGCCTTGGAGCGACGCGGACAGTGTGCTTCAGCTGTGTGTTACAGCTGTTGCTGCAGCAACCCTGCTGAGTAGTGTAGTATAAAATAGGCTGAGTTCTTTGAGAGGATTGTAGCTATTCTAGACTGACATATTGTAGAGGGTGTGCTGACACAAATCAGAGCTTGTTCTGATTGTGTTGAGTAGTCCACACGGGGTTAAAGTAGCATAGGTTGCGTGCGTTGTAACCGAGTGTGCTTTGAACCTTTGGTTGAGTGGATTGAGGACTGGAGAATAGTCCTCCCCAGACGTAGGCAGATTGGCCGAACTGGGTGAACAAATCTGTGTCCGATTCATTGTCTGCTGTGCCTGCATTTAAGTGAACAAGAGTGTGCTGCAGCAACTGCTAGTTCACAAATCTGCATAAGTAGAGACACTTGAAATTTCAATTGGTATCAGAGCGAGAACTCGACACACAGAGTTAAAAAGGTCCTACAGTGTCTCCGAAGTAGCCAAGACAATGAAGGAAGGACAGAGCACAAGTAGACCTCCACTTTTGGAAGAGAGCAATTATGGTTATTGGAAAGCTAGAATGAAAGCCTTTCTTAAGGCTATTGATGAGAAGACATGGAGAGCTGTCGTGACTCAGTGGTCTCCCCCAATCACCATAGATGAGCAAGGAGTGACAAGAATAAAACTTGAAGAGCAGTGGACTGCTGAAGAAGGTGCTGCAGCAACTGGTAATTCAAAGGCTTTGAATGCAATTTTTGCTGCAGTTGATGCTAACAATTTCAGGTTGATATCAAACTGTGATTTGGCCAAGCAAGCATGGGAGATTCTGCAAACTGCCCATGAAGGAACTGATAGAGTGAAGCTATCAAGGCTCCAGATCATTGCCACACAATTTGAAAATCTGAGGATGCTGGATGAGGAAACAGTCACTGAGTTTAATGCTAAACTCTGTGATCTTGCAAATGAAGCTCATTCCCTTGGTGAGCCCATCCCAGAAGAAAAGCTTATCAGAAAGGTTCTCAGATCGCTGCCCACAAAGTTTGACATGAAGGTGACAGCCATTGAAGAGGCTCAGAATGTCAGATTCATGAGGTTGGAAGAGCTGATGGGGTCTCTCAAACAATTTGAGATGAAACTGGTCAAAGAAGACACCACTTCCAAGGACAAGAATGTTGGTTTGAAGGCTGAAGCAGAAACCAAGCAGACAGTTCCAGACGATCAGTTGAGCATGCTTGTTAATAATCTAGGGAAGTTTCTGAAAAACATGGAATCCAGAACTGAGAGAAGCTCTTCCTCGCGAAGACAATTCAGAAGGGGCAGTGAAAGAAAGAAGAAAGGGAAAGAACCAGCTCTGGACGAAGATGGCAAGAAAGAGATGAAAAAGGGAGTTCAATGCTGGAACTGTGAAGGATATGGACACATTGAGGCTGATTGTCCAAGCAAACCCCTCAAGAATTCTGAGAAAAAGAACAGCAAATCCATGACAGCAAAATGGAGTGATTCGGATGAAAGTGATGAAGAAAACTGTGTTGTGCTGACAAGTGTTTCAGATTTCCACCTCAATGAGCTAAAGAAGGTAGAAATTCACTATGGGATTGAAGTCTCTGAGAGTGAAGATGAAGAAGACTCATCTGACAGTTTTGCTGATCTTCTGAGGAAGATACTCAAACAATGTGAGGCAGTTCTTCAGACCAATCAGACCTTGACTGACAGAGTAAATCTCTTGGAAGAAGAACGAAGAAAATGTCTACCCACAGTAGATAATCAAGTTACTATTCTGAAAAGGGAAGATTCAGAAAGACAGACCTCTGTTAAATCCACTCCAGCAGCAGCCAAGACAGCTGACCCGCAGAGCAATATTCTGGACGAAATATTATCTTACCAAAGACTTGGAAAAGGGAAAACAGGGCTTGGATATACTGGTGAAGAAAGATCTAAAGGGACAGTGTTCATTAAAGCCTCAGATGGTGAGACAGACGAGAAGAAGAATTCAGATGCCTCCTCAAAAATGGCAGAGAAAATTGGATCTAGACATGTGAACAAGAGGATGCTGCAGCATCATGGACAACATTTTTCTCAAACAAAACAAAAGTCTCAGAACAAGTGGAGTACTGGTACAAGTGTTGGGAAGCAGAAGATCAACTCCAATCTGAAGCAGCAACACAGAACTTGCTCAGCTGAAAAAGGGGGAGCAAAGTCCAGAATCAGCACATGTTGCACAAAGACTCCATTTCATGTTGCTGCACAAGGGCACTGGATTGCTAAAAACAAGGGTAAAGCACAGATGGTACAAATATGGAAACCCAAACCAAGAGTTAGGAGGCTGGAAGATCAGAAGAAGAAAAGCTCTGGTGTATTTCAAGTATGGGTGAAGAAGACTCCACCAGATTCTCCCAAGGATCCTCTGAGCAACTGCAGCCTGAATTGAATAGGTGAACAAGCTCACATGTGCTGCAGCAACCTGGTCCGAATTAGCTTGTTCACATGTGTTGGTTGCTGAGGATGGAAAGGAAAATATTTGCACATGGGAGGCACGTGACTTACAACTTCAAAAAGGAAAAAGAAAATAACGGGTAAATATTTTCTAGGGCACAGATCAAGAGCAAAAGGGCCTCTCAGAAATCTCTGCCAATCATCCTCTGTGCGCTCTTCTTTCCTTCCACATCTCTGCAGCAATGGTGAAGACACGCGGGTTGAAGAAGAATCTGGTAGCAGACAGGCAAGGGAGGTCTGAAAGAAGGACCAAGGCACGAAATGAAGACCCCGCTCAGCCGCTGGATGTGGTTGTGTGGGAACCAAACCCTCTTCCTGTGTCGCACAGTGAGCCCTCTCCCTCTGAAGGAGCTTCGCAGAAGAGGAGGCGGCTGGTACGTGATGGAGAACCTGTCTCCAGTTCTGCTGCGCTGCCAGAAGCGGATATGGCTGAAGTTGCTTCTGAAGAAGAACTAGCAGCAGAGGCTGCTGTAGCAGCCTCTGTAGAAGAAGAGTGCAGATCACTCGTCATGTCCCCAGGCATTATTGGTGAAGGGGTTGAAACAGCTGCTGAGTCCCCTGAACAAGAACCTGCTACAGCACATCCTCCTTCTTCAGACAAGGGAAAAGCCCCTATTCTGATCCCAGGCTCCAGTAGTGAAAGATCATCCAGTGAAGAAGAAGAAGAAGGTTCTCTTGGTGGACCCTCTGAGAGAGGACATGCAGCTGAAGATTATTCTGCTCTCACAGTCGGAGGCACATGGTTCAGGAACAAAAGCGTCTCTCAAACATGGAGTACTGTTGAGAGGAAACACATTGTGCATGAGAAGAGATTGGTCCAAGACAAGTACAGATCAGCTGCTATGATCCAGCTACTAACTGAGGTAAATCTTCTCAAGTCCCTAACCTTTCCTCACCGGTTCAATATTACCCTGGTTAGAGAGTTTATTGTGAATATGGAGGAGAAATTTGGCGAGGAAGGTGCTGGTGAGTATGGGAAAAGCTGGGTACGGGGTAAGTCAGTGGTGATTACTCCTGAAATTATTGATGCTTTTCTTGGAATTTCTGAGAATGCAAGAGCTCCCACTGATGTTAAGCCAGAGTTTGTGGCGAAGATCCTCACAGGGGGAGTGTGCCTGTCTTGGGGTTGCCCTACCCTCAGTGCGGCTGAGCTAACCTCCAAGTATGCTCTGCTGTATCATCTTGGTGTCATGAACTGGATTCCTAGTTCTCACAGAGGGAAGGTCAACAAAGATTTTGCTAACCTTCTCTATTCTATTGGAAAGAGGAGGAAGATTAGCCTGGGAAGTGTTATGTTTCCCCAGCTTGCTGCTCATGCCGGGAGTGCTTCCTCCAGGAAGCCTATTAGGCTGCCCTCTCTCATCCATGGGATCATGGTCTCTTAGCATCCAGAGTTTGGAGCAATTACTGAAGGCTTATCTGAGGAGCTGCAGGTCTTCACATTAGATCACAAGCTATTCAAGGGAAAACATGTAGTGGATGTTGCGTATGAGGATCTTCTAATGGTTGGTTCTTCAGCTCCAGCTCCCCTGGAGGACTCTCTTCCCCCTGCTGCATCCATTCAGCCAGCTCTTCGTGCCAGAATTGTGAGCCATCTCAGGTCTGAACTGCTCTTTCTTGATACTGAGGCCAAACGGAGGGATGCCAGGCGTGGCCAGATTCGGAGCCTCATCAGAGACTTGGAGTTCCTGGAGGATGAGGAGCAGGCCCCTTGAGCATCTATGACAAAAAGGGGGAGAGAAGATTTTTATGTTGCTGAATATTGCTGAATATTGATACACTTTGTTTTGACCCTGCGTGGTCGTATCTTCGGCCGTGTGTGGCCACACCACATCTACTTACTCTCTATTGGTTTTATTTAGAGTATTTTTTTTCCTGGTTCATGGAAGAGTGCATATGCTCCAGAGGTTTTGTCAAAATGCCAAGGGGGAGATTGTTGTTGCAAGTATGGCAGTGTTTGACAAAACCAGCTTATGTGAACAAGGAGCTGCTGCAGCTCAAACAATCAAGCAGACCAGCAGAAGTAAACCAGCAGCAGATGCAGCAGGGGATGCTGCAGCAGGTGCTGGTTCAAGTGCTGGTTCAACTGTCCGAGTAGCAGTTTTTGTGCTGGGTGCGTTTTAAGGTATGGCAGCTTTGTGAAAGCTCTTAGAAGGTTTTCTAAAATGCTGCTGAGCATTTTCCAGCAAGGTTTGCTAGTCAGAGAAGGAGTTTTGCATTGAAGATATTTATCAAATCTAATCTCCTAGATTTTAGGAGATAATTGATCTTGTGGGTCAATTGCCTAAACCTGGAAATTGCTAAAAGTGGTGCGGGTATTTAAGCAGAAGGTTTGAGGGCTGAAGAGGGTGATCGAAGCTGAGTGATACACGAGAGTAGACACAGATTTCAGAGAGAGGATTTTTCTGGGTGTGCTACGAGAGTTGTTCTTCGATCAACACACACAGGCAGAGCGTTGAGCGCAGAGCTGTGGTGCGTATTGCAGAAGAGAATCAGGTCTTGCAGAGACTGATTCGAGCTTTGATCTGGAAGCCAATTTAGAGCTGTGGAGCTTGTTGGTTGATCAAAGGCAGCCGCGGGAGAACTGACGGGTGGAAGGCTCGGTCGAGGTTCGTGCGGAAGAACTCACTAGTGGCAGGTGGTCACTGAGTGAGGGGGAGTTACTCAGAGTGTGCAGCGCTCTTGGAGTGGTTCGATCGGCTCGGCAGAAGGCCTTGGAGCGACGCGGACAGTGTGCTTCAGCTGTGTGTTACAGCTGTTGCTGCAGCAACCCTGCTAAGTAGTGTAGTATAAAATAGGCTGAGTTCTTTGAGAGGATTATAGCTATTCTAGACTAACATATTGTAGAGGGTGTGCTGACACAAATCAGAGCTTGTTCTGATTGTGTTGAGTAGTCCACACGGGGTTAAAGTAGCATAGGTTGCGTGCGTTGTAACCGAGTGTGCTTTGAACCTTTGGTTGAGTGGATTGAGGACTGGAGAATAGTCCTCCCCAGACGTAGGCAGATTGGCCGAACTGGGTGAACAAATCTGTGTCCGATTCATTGTCTGCTGTGCCTGCATTTAAGTGAACAAGAGTGTGCTGCAGCAACTGCTAGTTCACAAATCTGCATAAGTAGAGACACTTGAAATTTCAAACTGGCTGCTTCATCTGTCCGAATAGCATCAGCAACCTGGGCTTGTCCAGAAGGGCTGGAAACCCTATGCAGAGCATCTGAAGAATTTCTAAATTGCTGAAGAGTATATTCCAGCATGGTTTACTAGTCAGAGAAGGAGATTTGCATTGGAGAGAATAATCAAATCTAATCTCCTAGATTTTAGGAGATAATTGATCTTGTGGGTAAATTGTCTAAACCTGGAAATTGCTTAAAGTGGTGCGGCTATTTAAGCAGAAGGGGTTCAGGGCTGAAGAGGCGGATCGAAGCTGAGTGATACACGAGAGCACACACAGATTTCAGAGTGAGGATCCTTGGTGTGTGACGGAAGTTTTCTTCGATCATCACCCGTGAGCAGAGCGTTGAGCGCAGAGCTGTGGTGAGTATTGCAGAAGAGAATCAGGACTTGCAGAGTCTGATTCGTGCTTGATCTGGAAGCCAATTCAGAGCTGGGGCGCTTGTTGGTTGATCAAGAGGCAGCCGCGGAAGAACTGACGGGTGGAAGGCTCGGTCGAGTGTCGTGCGGCAGTACTCGCTAGTGGCAGGTGGTCACTGAGTGAGGGGGAGTTGTCCAGAGTGTGCAGCGCTCTTGGAGAGGTTCGATCGGCTCGGCAGAAGGCCTTGGAGCGACGCGAACATTGTGCTTCAGCTGTGTGTTACAGCTGTTGCTGCAGCAACCCTGCTGAGTAGTGTAATTTAGAATAGGCTGAGTTCTTTGAGAGGATTGTAGCTATTCTAGATTGACATATTGTAGAGGGTGTGCAGACACAAATCAGAGCTTGTTCTGATTGTGTTGAGTGGTCCACACGAGGTTGAGTAGCATAGGTTGCGTGCGTTGTAACCGAGTGTACTTGGAACCTTTGGTTGAGTGGATTGAGGACTGGAGAATAGTCCTCCCCAGACGTAGTGATCGCGCGTCGTCGTGCGCGTCAAATATAATCCTTCCTCTCCCACTAGTACAGCGGTTAAGTAAGGGTCGATCTCCACAGGGAGCAAGCAGTGAGTCTTAGCCAGTAACCTACACTTCAGAAAACGGGGGTTGCGTGAGTGATTGGGGGTTTTGCGCGATGCGCGAGTAGCAGTGAATACCGTAACGCAGGAAATTGCACTAGACGTGCGCAAGCAGTAGAGATGAAATACTATCTTTATGAGAAGTGCTGGGCAGACAATCCTCTATGAATGCATTCCTTATCATCGACTCTAAACATCTATAGCTTGTGGTTTACTTGGGTTAGTGTCCGGTAAAGGCTTCCTAACACGTGCGCATGTTCCGTTCAAAGTTCATGTGCTATTAATCCTAGAACTAGACTAAACAGCTGCGAATCCTGTCACAGTAGCAGCTGCCTACCCTAACTCGTTACTCCTAATTGTCACGGTAAGTTTGCGGTTCAAGGCTTCCCCTACGCATGCAACTAGTTTAACAGGTGACAAGCAAGCAACACAAGTAAGATTGCGGTTCAAGGCTTCCCCTACTCATGCAACTAACTGTCTCAGTACGCACAGAATTAATACAAGTAAATAAACTATGCATTAAGCTCAAGTCTCAAAGGTAATACATCATAGGTTCATGCCCGACCAACACTAAGTGTTTAGCTAGACATGCTAGTAGTAAACATCATAAAATAGTAAGTAATAACTACTGAATCCAAGAAAACGGTAGCAAACAGTGCGTGCAGTGTCTTCTCTCGGCTGGCGCAGATCTCCTCAATAAGTCCGTGTGTTTTCCAGTTCTGCCGCACAGTGCCTCCTTGCGTCCTCTGGTGCCTCTGGAACAACAGTTGTTTCGAACTCCCTGAAACCCTAGACTTACTTCCTTTCGGCAACTTCCAAATCTGGTCACTGGGACTTTGCGCCTGGCGCACGGCATTGGTTGGCGCAATCGGGTAGCGCACCTCTGCTGTCTTTTGCCATTTCTTCTTCTGTTTGCGCCGCTAGCTCCGCAGGCTGATCTTTCACTCCTAGAACGCTGCCTGTTAGCGCGTATCCGACTCAAGGACTCGTTCTGACCTGATATACAAAAACATTAGAAACGAGTAATCTTGCTCATGAAATATTGCAAACAAGCATAGGGTTATGACCTAAATAATGTGTATAACTAGGCTCTATCAAACCCCCCACACTTGCCCCTTGTTCGTCCCGAACAAGTACTGAAACGCGGATACAATTACCTTTTCTGGAGACTAGCGCACAGCCTTGCATTCTAGCGCAAAATGCACAGTTGCTCAACTTGTGCTGCTCTATCACCTGCGCACAACTGCACTCAATAGTTCTAATATAATAATCCCGAAATTTCATTACCTCTCAGCCGGGATGAAGATCTTTGGATGACTGGGAGATAGCTCTTCTTAGGCTCCTGGTTGTCAGCTCCCGCTCCGAAGATAGGTATATGGTTTCTTGCGCGAGCTTCTTCCAGTGCGTGATTCGTTCGCACACTTCCTGGGAACCTGAGCCTTTGATGATATCCTTTTGGTCTTGCGCACGCAGGTACTAAGTGGTGCGCATGCTGATTCTTTGTAACGCAAATCATCTGCTTCTGCTGGTATTTTTCTTTTGTACAGCTTCCTTTCCAATTTGTTTCATTCCCAGAACAGTTCCAATCTCAGCCTTCGGATAGCAGCTATGGAACTCGTTCCACTCTCCCTCCTTGGTTTGTCTGCGCCGGTCAGCGCACGCGTTTACATCCGCGCCCGCCTTCCTTAGCTGGATTTCCAGAGAGAAGGTGGTCTGTTTTCCCACCTCGCCACGCTTTGGGTATTTTGCCTTTGGCATCTGCGTGACTGAGCGCGCTCTTTTGTTCCGAAGGTTGCGAAGCACCGGCCTCCACTCGCGCACTCGACCATATACCTCGCCTTCGAAGCACAAGCGACTAACCGCCTCTCTGGAGCATTTCTATCAACTCCACAACCCCTGTATATCCCAACTGACAGGAGCAGAAAAAAATGAAAAAATTATGCTAAAACAGTAGAGAACGGCGCACGCAATACGGATAGCGCAACACAAGCTGGAGCGCATGCGCATCCTGCACCTTAGCGCACTACTGCTACTAATTCTCTTCAACTTAAACTAAGTTATACTAAAAATGCTCAAAACATGAAATGTAAGAGTAACGCCCCCCCCCCCCCCCCCCCCCACACTTGAACAGAGACGTGACCTCACGACTCAAGCTCAAGCGCACGGAGGCTGCGCACATGCATGCAATGCAACGAAAATAAAGAACAGAAAAGGGAACACAAATAGTCACACAAAATATAGCAAGGGAGTCACAGAATGTAGGGCACAAATATTCAGCACACATAATAGTCAACTAGACGCAGCAAAAATAAAAGACACCACCCTAAAGAAAATCACTGCGCCTGCCCAAGGCCTTAGAAGTCCTCCGAGCTAGACTCAGCCTCTGAATCATGCACCTCCTCCTCTGAAGAATCTTGCAAGGAATCGGTGCTGGAGGCTGGTGGCACAATGGTGAGGGGGTCAGGCTGCTCGTCCTCGGAAAGTGACTCCCATATGGAATCGGAGTCTATGCTGGGAAAGTTAATGGGGGACTCCGGAACAGAAGGCCGGGCAGGGGAAGCTACTGGTGGTGGTACCGGTGCTGGTTCAGGTTCAGGGGTGGGCTCTGCTGCTGGGGCTGCTGGTTCTGGTGCGGGCTCTGCTGGGGTTGGGGCTGGGGTTGGTGCTGGAGAGGGTGCTGCTGGGGCTTCTGGGGTTCGGGTAGGAGGTGGATGGTGCAGGCTGAGGAGAGGGGGAATCGCATCTCCAAATTTCCACCCGGATGGTGGACTCATACTTAAATCTGCCCCCTCTGGCGCTAAGTATTCGAGCACGCGCATGACGTTGAACAACATGCGCTGCTCGGCAGTGGCTTCCTCAGGCGCCTCCTCAGTCTCGGTCCTTGGGCGCTTGGCAGGTGCACGAGTGGGAGAATCCTCGATGGAAATGGTCACTGGCTCCCCCTGTGGTGCACGGGCCCGCTGGTGCGCTCCAGTCTGCGCCCGGGTCCTTGGGCGCCTGACTAGAGGCACCTCTGGTTCTAGGGCCTCCTCCATCTCTTCATCTGCTGCGGCGGCTGCGGCGGCTGCTGCGCCCTGTGCACTGCTCTCTGCTCTGGCCCGCGCACTGCTCTCTGCTCTGGCCCGCGGTGGTCTGGCTGGCTGCAGACGGTAGCACCACTCTAGTGTGCCATCGTCCCGAACGGCTACCGCCCTGATTTGCAGCATGTGGGCGCGGTCCAGAGGTATAGGCTGCACCAAGGTGTGCTCTGGCACCTCGGGCTCTCCATGTAAGGCCCGCAGCAGGTGCGTGATAAGGCCTCCACACGTCAGCGGCCCCCTCATGCTGACGCGGCTCCAATGGTGCACCATGTTCAGGATGAACAGCACCTTCCGCTCATAATACAGCCCCGTCAAAATCTCCATATCCAGGAGGCTGATCTTTGGCGCGCCGTTGAAACGGCCAATGACAGCATAGGCGACTATGCGCCACAAGTAGAACAGCCACGGGTCGCGCAGCTCGCGGCCCCTGCTGCGCCCCGCGGCGAATGCTGGCCCTGTTGCCATGTCCCTCCAAGCCTCCTGGTTATCGTGCGTGTCTAACTCCTCCTCACGCACCTTGGCGCACCCGAATGCGCGCCTCAGCCTCCTTTCCGAGGCTATGAACCAGACACCCCTGTGTCTATATCTGATCTCCCTGTCCCCTGCCTCCATAGACGCCAGGAACTCACACGTATCCTCCTGGTCTGACGCGCTGCGGAGGTCCATAAGCGCCTCCCAGCCGGCGATCGCTAGCCTCTGCGCCACGAGGTCCTCCAATCCTACCTCGCGCAGGAAGTCTCGGCATATGTACGGTGTCCCGTACATGTCCAGGCTGATGAATGCTGCATACTTGTTAGCGAAAGCCGCTGGGGTCTCCTGGTCTGTGGCGGGTTTCATCCTGCGCTGAGCTCCGGTCAATCGCGGTCAATGCTCCCCAAAACCCTAAAATTCGAAACTGCTCAGAAACCTCTGAAACTTGCACCGAACGAGCGCCTAATGGTCGCCTACTCAACGCACAAAACAGCACTCCAAGCCGCGCACTCTAGCCTGGTGCGATTTCAAAACCCTAAAAACTGTATTCTCCGCGCAAACCCTAACAGAAGCGGCTCAAAGCGGAATCGGGGGGTTACCTGGGTGCTGTGCGGTCGTGTTGTCCTTGAATCTCTCTAGACGGACGGTGGGTTGGGCGCTGATCGACGGCAGAGGTCTGAAGGCGGGAGCTTGTGTGTAACGGTCGAGTGAAAAAGTGCTGGGAATTTTCTAAGTCTGGCCTTATATACCCCCCTCTGGCTAGTGCAACGGACCTGCGCAGTGATAGGCGCACGGTCCTGCGCACTTGTGTGACTAAAAACTACCAAACCCTAATCTAACTAAAAACACTCAAAAAACAAAACAAGCAGAATAAAATGTGCCAAATTAAGACGTGTCGGGTTACCTCCCGACAAGTGCCTTTGTTTAACGTCGTTGGCTCGACGGTACCTCGTTACGTGCCAAGAAGTGCGTCTGCAGCCCCCCCCCACTCTTGCTCCTGAGTGTCCTTGCGCCAGTGCTTGTGTTATGATCTCATTGGTCCTGCGCAAAGGATACAAGGGAGGGTCAGCATGTGATACATTATTCGTAATGAAGGTAGATGCAGAGGAAGAGGAGATATAGGCGATGGGTGCTAGTTCTCCCTCTGAAACATCTGGTGGTGCGTCTGGCGCAGCAGCCTGCGCGTCCACTATCTCTGGCTCGGCCAAGTCAATGTTGTGTGTTGCGCCATCCCAAGGTTCGCCCAAGTACCGTTTGACTCTCTGCCCATTAACCTGAAAACGATGCTGGTGCCCGTCTTCTAATTCAATTGTGCCGTAGGGGAAAACCTTGGTGACGGTGTATGGTCCCGTCCACTTGCTGCGCAACTTCCCAGGCATGAGCTTCAGGCGCGATGAAAATAACAGTACCTGGTCTCCTGGTTCAAATGTGCGCCGGAGGATATGCCTGTCATGAAACGCCTTGGTGCGCGCTTTGTAATCGCGCAGTCCCTCATAGGCGTCTAGGCGCAGCTCTTCGAGTTCGGTCAGCTCAAATGCGCGTTCCTTTCCTGCCTCCTCCAAGTTCAAGTTGCAAATACGTAAAGCCCAATATGCCTTGTGCTCGAGCTCTACTGGCAGGTGGCATGCCTTCCCATAGACCAGCCGGAATGGTGAGGTTCCAATGGGCGTCTTGTGTGCAGTGCGGTATGCCCATAGCGCATCATCCAGGCGCTGGCTCCAATCCTTGCGCGACGGCCTAACAGTCTTTTCCAAGATGCGCTTGATCTCTCTGTTAGAAACTTCGGCCTGTCCATTTGTCTGCGGATGGTAAGCGGTGGACGTCTTGTGGCGCACCCCATAGTGCTTGAAAACTTGCGCCACAACCCTGTTGCAGAAGTGCGTCCCCTGGTCGCTGATAACTGCCTTAGGGACTCCGTACCTGCAAAATATGTTAGTTCTGAGAAAATCAGCGACAGTCTTACCATCATCCTTGCGCGTGGCCTTAGCTTCGACCCATTTGGATACGTAATCCACGGCCACCAGTATGTACTCGTAGCAGGCAGCTGGGGGAAATGGACCCATGAAGTCGATTCCCCAAACATCGAACACTTAGTCCACCAGAATCGGGGTCTGCGGCATCTCGTTGCGCGCGGAGATTCCTCCAGTGCGCTGGCACCTGTCACACTTCCTGCAGTGGTCATAGGCATCTCTGAATAGGTGCGGCCAGTAGAATCCGCAGTCCAAGATCTTCCTGCTCGTGCGCTTGGGACCGAAATGTTCTCCACAGGCGTGCGCATGACAAAACATCAACACAGAGTTAATCTCATTGTCAGGCACGCAACGTCTTAATATCCGATCTGGACCTATTCTAAGCATGTAAGGATCATCCCAAAGATAATGCTTGGACTCATGTTTCAATCGCATGCACTGAGTTTTATTGAAATGAGGAGGGAACGCACCTGTGACCAGGTAATTTGCGATATGCGCATACCATGGTACCTTACCTGTTAGCGCCATCAGATGCTCGTCAGGGAATGTCTCCGTGATCTGCCCTGGCTCCTCATCCTTTACAATCCTGCTCAGGTGATCAGCGACGGTATTTTCTGTGCCCTTCTTATCTTTGATCTCTAAGTCGAATTCCTGAAGCAGAAGTACCCAGCGCATCAGGCGCGGCTTGGTCTCTTTCTTGGACATGAGGTAGCGGATAGCTGCGTGGTCCGTGTAGACGATGACTCTGGCGCCTAGAACATATGCTCGGAACTTCTCCAGCGTAAATACAATTGCCAGAAGCTCCTTCTCCGTGGTGGTGTAATTCTTCTGCGCGGAGTCCAGTGTGCGCGATGCATAGTAGATGGCATGCGGCTTCTTGTCCTCGCGCTACCCCAAGACTGCTCCTACTGCGTAGTCACTTGCGTCACACATCAGCTCGAATGGCAGGTTCCAGTCTGGTGCGCGCATCACTGGCGCACTGGTCAGCGCTTCTTTCAGCTTATCGAACGCCGCCCTGCACTCATCAGTAAAATCGAAGCACAAGTCTTTTTGCAACAGGTTAGACAGGGGTATGCAAATTTTAGAGAAATCCTTAATAAAACGCCTGTAAAACCCAGCATGCCCTAAGAACGATTTCACGTCGCGCACGTTGGTGGCATAAGGCAGATTAGAAATAATATCTATCTTAGCTTTGTCTACCTTAATACCCTCCTCTGAAATGATATGACCTAGTACTACTCCGTGCGTTACCATGAAATGACATTTTTCGTAATTTAGCACTAAGTTCTTAGAGATGCAGCGCGCTAAGACTTTATCTAGATGTGTTAAGCATGCATCAAAGGTACTCCCATATACAGTGAAATCATCCATGAACACTTCTATGCATATACCAATCATATCAGAGAAAATGCTCATGACAAGGCGTTGGAACGTACCTGGCGCGTTGCACAGCCCAAAAGACATACGCCGAAACGCAAATGTTCCGAAGGGGCATGTGAACGTGGTCTTCTCTTGATCCTCCGCAGCTATGGGTATCTGATTGTAACCTGAATATCCGTCCAAAAAACAAAAGTAAGGCTTACCTGCCAAGCGATCCAGCATCTGGTCCATGAAGGGTAGCGGGAAGTGGTCCTTGCGCGTTACAGCGTTCAGCTTCCTGTAGTCGATGCACATGCGCCAGCCAGTTTGTATGCGCTTGGGAACTAGCTCGCCCTGCGCATTCTCCTCCACCGTGATTCCTCCTTTCTTTGGCACAACGTGCACCGGGCTGACCCATTTGCTGTCTGAGATTGGGTAAATGACCCCTGCGTCAAGCAACTTCAGGACTTCCTTTTGCACTACCTCCATCATATTTGGGTTTAACCTGCGCTGAGCCTCCCTGGATGGTTTGGCACCATCTTCCAACAGAATTCGGTGCATGCACACGTCTGGGCTCACTCCGCGCAGATCGGCAAGAGTCCATCCAATAGCGCGCTGGTTCCTGCGCAGCACCTGTTGCAAACGCGCCTCCTGCTCTTTTTCCAATCCCTTCTTGATGATCACTGGCAGGGTGTCCTCATCTCCCAAGAAAATGTACTTGAGGTGCTCCGGGAGTTGCTTCAGTTCGATCTTGGGTGCCTGTTCAATAGAGGGCAAGATTTTGTTAGCGGTGCAAATATGAACTATATCAAGTACCTGTGTGGGTGCTGGTTCAGCACTGCTTAGCTCCTCCTCTTGCTCCTCCAGCTCTGCCTGTGTCAGTAGCTCTGGTCCTATGGTTGCGCTCGCACACTGCGCTTCTGTGACTAAAAAAATCGTCAAAGCTGTCCATTGCATGCACAGTAGCGTCCTCATGTGGGTGCTGCATCCCTTCGAAGATGTTGAAATGGATTTCTTCGCCATCTACCTCCATGGAGAGCGTGCCCCTCCACACGTCTATCTTCGTGCGCGCAGTCATCAGAAACGGTCTGCCTAGGAGGATCTGCGCACCGCTGGCGCTTGATTCACCCTCCATTTCGAGCACATAAAAGTCTGCTGGGAACACCAGCTCTCCTACTCGAACTAGGACATCTTCTATCATGCCTGCAGGTTGTTTGCATGATCTATCTGCTAGCTGAATTGTGAGACCTGCAGGTTTTAGTGGTCCAAGGCGCAAGGTCGCATAGAGAGAATATAGTAATAAATTGATTGATGCGCCTAAATCGATCATGCAGTTGCTTACCGTGGTTTTACCTAAGGTGCAAGGGATAGTGAATGTACCTGGATCTCGGCACTTAGGTGGTACCTTTTGTTGCACGATTGCTGAGGCCTGCGCATTTAGCATTACCTGTGCGCATTCGCCTGTCCTTCTTTTATTTGTGCACAGCTCTTTTAAAAACTTCGCATACCTGGGAATCTGTCGAATAGCTTCTATGAGAGGTATGTTGATTTCCACCTTGCTGAACAGCTCATATAGTTCCTTGTCCAGTGCTTCTTTTCTCGCCAGTGGTGCCTGCACAGGGAAAGGAGCAGGTATGTTAGTACAATTTTTGTCCTTGTTTATCGAGTGAGACATACCTGGCGCTTTGCCCTGCTGGTTCATGGTTGGCGCTTCTGATTGCGCCTCTGGCTCTGGTTGCGCACTCTGAGCTGCTGGATCTGGGACTTGCGCAACTGGTTGCGCGGGCGCCTGCGCGGTCTGCTCTGTTCCCACTGTGCGCCCAGTCCTCAGTGTTACTGCATTAACTCCTCCTTTAGGGTTCTGAATCACTTGCGAAGGCAGGTTGCCATCGCTCTTTTTCAGCTCATACACCGTGGTTGCAATTTGTGATAGATGCTTTTCTATGGATTTGAACCTCTTGTCATACTTTTCGTCATTCTTGCGCACTGTGTCTGCTAGCTGCCCCATGATATCTTCCAAGGATCGCTTTGGTTGCTGATTGTTCTGCGCTGGTGCGTCTATGCGGCGATGCGGTGGATTGTAGGGTGCAGCTTGTTGCGTCTGCTGTGGCGCGCGCTGATCAGTGGGCTGCCTCTGGAAATTGTTCTCTTCTCTCCATCTGAATCCATTTGCAGCAAGCCCAAAGCGCGGCTGATTCTGCCTCTGCGGTCCTCTGTTGTCCCATCCTCCAAGGGCATTTACGTCTCCAGTTTCTTCAAAAAGTGTTGGGCATTCGTCTGTCTTGTGCTCAGTGGACCTGCAGAATTCACATACCTTTGGCGCAACTGGTTGTGCGCTCTGCGCACTCATCAGCTTCTGCAGCATGGCCTTCATTTCTTTGATCTCAGCGCTTGCCTCTACCTGATGCACAGAACGATTACGACTACTTTCAAGTGTCAATTGATGTCTTACCTGCCCAGCAGAATCTTCTATCAGCTGCCATGCATCCTCCGGGTACATGTTGCAAATGTCCCCTCCTGCGCATGCATTCAGTAGTCGCAGCTCCATGGGCAGCAGTCCATTCAGAAAGTTCTCTATCAGCACATTCTGAGGAAGCCCGTGATTGTAGCAGTTGGCTTCTAGCTCCCTGAAACGCTCGTAGTATTCTGACAGAGACTCCCCTGCGCTCTGCCTTGGCGCGGCCAATTCCCTTCTGAGCAGCGCAATCTTCGCTGCTGGATAAAATTTGTCTAAGAACTTCTTCTGCAGCTGCTCCCATGTGTGAATAGATCCTGCAGGTAAATTCATTAGCCAGTGTCTAGCTGTATCACTTAGTGAGAATGGAAAGGCTTTCATTTTTAGTGCTTCATCGCTTTCCCCTTCGGTCTTCATGTTGTCGCAAATGACCAGGAACTCTCGCACATGCTTGACTGGATTTTCATTGTTCATCCCGTGGAACTTGGGCATGTGATGGATGAGTGAGCTCCTTAGCTCGAAGTGACCGCCTGGTGGAAGCACGATGCACCATGGCTGGTTAACAGTGATAGGGGCCGACATCTCGCGCACTGTCCTGCGCCTCGCGACTGGACGAACGGGTGGCGCAATGTATGGTTCAGCGGCCATCCGTGCGTCGACCTCACGCTGCACTTCCTCTCTGAATAGGGCTGCGCGGTTATGTGCCCTTGCTTCCTCTGGGATTCTGTCTCCCAGGTTATCTCCAACCACACTGTTATCCTCCATGTCCTGATCCAAACTCAAGAAACGAATTAAATGGCAACGAAGTTGTTGCGTCTGTCAGTGCGCAACTAGAATCTGCGTAGCGCAACTGTTTCAAGGTTGCGCAGGCGGATGTGATTGTGCGCTGTCAGAAACAACAACGAGAAAACAAAACAAAATGAAATAACTAGTTACTAAAATGAGAAATGTAAGCTAGCTAAAACTTAGCTGTGTTGCTCCCCGGCAACGGCGCCAAAATTTGATCGCGCGTCGTCGTGCGCGTCAAATATAATCCTTCCTCTCCCACTAGTACAGCGGTTAAGTAAGGGTCGATCTCCACAGGGAGCAAGCAGTGAGTCTTAGCCAGTAACCTACACTTCAGAAAACGGGGGTTGCGTGAGTGATTGGGGGTTTTGCGCGATGCGCGAGTAGCAGTGAATACCGTAACGCAGGAAATTGCACTAGACGTGCGCAAGCAGTAGAGATGAAATACTATCTTTATGAGAAGTGCTGGGCAGACAATCCTCTATGAATGCATTCCTTATCATCGACTCTAAACATCTATAGCTTGTGGTTTACTTGGGTTAGTGTCCGGTAAAGGCTTCCTAACACGTGCGCATGTTCCGTTCAAAGTTCATGTGCTATTAATCCTAGAACTAGACTAAACAGCTGCGAATCCTGTCACAGTAGCAGCTGCCTACCCTAACTCGTTACTCCTAATTGTCACGGTAAGTTTGCGGTTCAAGGCTTCCCCTACGCATGCAACTAGTTTAACAGGTGACAAGCAAGCAACACAAGTAAGATTGCGGTTCAAGGCTTCCCCTACTCATGCAACTAACTGTCTCAGTACGCACAGAATTAATACAAGTAAATAAACTATGCATTAAGCTCAAGTCTCAAAGGTAATACATCATAGGTTCATGCCCGACCAACACTAAGTGTTTAGCTAGACATGCTAGTGGTAAACATCATAAAATAGTAAGTAATAACTACTGAATCCAAGAAAACGGTAGCAAACAGTGCGTGCAGTGTCTTCTCTCGGCTGGCGCAGTCGGCTGGCGCAGATCTCCTCAATAAGTCCGTGTGTTTTCCAGTTCTGCCGCACAGTGCCTCCTTGCGTCCTCTGGTGCCTCTGGAACAACAGTTGTTTCGAACTCCCTGAAACCCTAGACTTACTTCCTTTATATAGGAGGTTCAACTTTCGGCAACTTCCAAATCTGGTCACTGGGACTTTGCGCCTGGCGCACGGCATTGGTTGGCGCAATCGGGTAGCGCACCTCTGCTGTCTTTTGCCATTTCTTCTTCTGTTTGCGCCGCTAGCTCCGCAGGCTGATCTTTCACTCCTAGAACGCTGCCTGTTAGCGCGTATCCGACTCAAGGACTCGTTCTGACCTGATATACAAAAACATTGGAAACGAGTAATCTTGCTCATGAAATATTGCAAACAAGCATAGGGTTATGACCTAAATAATGTGTATAACTAGGCTCTATCACGTAGGCAGATTGGCCGAACTGGGTGAACAAACCTGTGCCTTGTTCATTGCTTGCTGTGACAATTTCCGAGTGAACAAGAGTGTGCTGCAGCAACTGCTTGTTCACAAAATCTGTTGAACTAAGACACTGTGAAATTTCACTCGTGTATGTTGTTACTCACACACACCTGCCTTCACTTTTTATACTTTGTCAAGCTTTAAGTGTGGAGTCCCAGTCAAAAGAGGGCGCAAAATAGGCCCCAACGAAAAAATTCCATTTCCAAAAAAATTATAATATGGGAAATAAGATGCAAAGGAATGGAAGAAAAGTTCCCTTTAAGCAAGACAGGCCGAAGGCCATTAGATACTCCTTCTTAAGCTTGATTTATGTATTATACCACTTATTTATTGTACGTGATTGCATCTTGTATTGGAGGTCATGTACGATGAGCTAAGGAATGACCCTTGTGCTTGCACCGAATCATTAAGAGAGTCTTCGATCTTTCAAAAATTCCCTAAGCCAGGCTCCTCTTCTCTTATGGGTCACTAGCCTAGACTTTGACACTTGAGAACGAGCTTTGCATCAAGAGCCCGTGGGCTATCCCTAGAGAGCATAGGTAAATGGCGAGCATGTTTTGTGTCTCTATAATCTTGGTTTTGATGCATTGCAGGGAGGTTGATTAGAGTGAAATGACTAGACATTTGATAGCCTTGTGTGCTGATTATTTTTTCAAATGCATTATTCTTGACAACTACGATGGCTCGAAAGTTTTTCTGACAGTGTTTTGAACTATAAACTGTGCAAGCATGAGTTTGAAAAGATGCAGAGTGACACACTTGAGCAATGTAATTCATGCATTCGAGTAGAACTAACTGCATTTGGGATTTGTAGGTACTCCCTCTTCTGAAAACCTTCATGAGATTATAACTAGTCCACTAGAACATTCTAGGGGTTTAAAGGTGATGCATATGCTAAATGCATCCGTGATTCTTACGACTGTGAGTTAGGACTTTCATTTTCTAGAACATTAATCTAGTTAGTGTACATCGCATGAACTTAAGGATTACTTGCATTAGGCTACTTTGCTATTCACTATGTATTTTATGTTTGTTCGGGACGAACAAATTCTAAGTGTGGAGTGTTTTGGTCGGTTAATTTCTTACCAATTATTCGCTTCATTCGATGATGAATTTCGCTCCTCTCCAGAACTTTTCATTGTGTTTTTACCACTCTACTCTCATTTCAGGTCAAATTATATTAAATCGAGGCTTTGTAGTCCGTTTGGAGCAAAATAAGGCAAAACACAACGATTCAAACGTATACAAACCAAATCTGGGCAGATTGACCTATTTGTGGTCAAAGGCTTGCTGAGCACAAGATTCGTGTCCGATTGAGGCATGCTATATCTTGTTGGAACGCTAATTCAGAGGGCTACAACATTGTAGTACCAAGACGTAATTCAAAAGTTTAGATGGTACAAAATGCAAGCAAAGTCAGAATCAAAGTGCTGAGTGAACAGTAGACCGGTTCATATTTGAACCGCCGGTTCAAGGAAGGGACGCCGGTTCACATGTTGAAACGGCAGTTTGGTTTTAGAACCGGCCCATAGTGCAAAAATTCGTAATCCACTGAGTTAGCCCGGTTCAATGAAGAAACGACGGTTTCCCAATTGAACCGGTGGTTTGGATACTGAATCGGCGATTGGACACTAAATCGGCCCGGAACTTAATTATAAAAATCAGCCTAATTGATTTTTAGTATAAATACAAATTGAGAACTCATTAGCTAGGGTTGGACGATTTGGAGAACGAAAGCAAGAGAGAAGAGACAAGCTTGGAGTGAAGATCATCGTCACGGGTTCTTCGTTCTATTTTCTCTTCATTCTTGTATTGGTAGTAATCACCATGAGTAGCGAGTAGTTTCTTTAGTTCTGGGATCCGTAGTACGGATCCCATGCCTGTAACATGATTTTATGTGATTTGTACGCACATTAGTTTTAGTCTAATGCAAGTTTATGCTTTTCAATTCTATTACACTTCTTTCAATCGTTTTACCATTATCGATCATTGATTGGGATGACTGCATGTTGGGATGACTGCAAGGCAGAGGCAGTCCCTTGAAGAGACATCAAGAGAAGAAACCGAAAGAGAATACTCACAACTAGAGTTTAAAGCTGAAGGCTAAAGGTGTTGTGAGGTGCGTAGAAGAGATCAGAACTCGCTGAGTTTGATTAAGATTTGATCCAGATAATTCACCTGGAGCGTGGTTCGTTGAAGGATCTACAGGAGCTTCAGAGATCAGATGGGGACAAACTTGTCGCAGGCTGTTGAAGACCCGAGCGTCTCTACTTGATATTGTCAGGTAGGCATTGATCTAGGGAGAGCAGATTTTGAGTTGGAGGAATTCAGAGAGAGGCAGACTGATTGGCAGAGTGTGCTGGAGAAGTCATCTACAGAAGTTATAGCTACTCTGAGATAGATTGCGCTGAAGTATTCTGTGTACTGCACATTGTAATAGGGTAGGATAAGTCTGAGCGTTAGTTCTGTAGCTATTCTTTATTGGAAGTGTGTAGGTAGCACGAAACGAGTCTGTGTGATTAGTCTGCTAGCTAGTCTAGGGTATGGAAATAGAAGATGAGGAAATTGAAAGGTTAGTCTGCACAGTGATCCAGAGAAGAGAGACAAATGCATATGAACAATCCTAGATGAAATCTTATCCCACCAGAGGTATGGAGGTGGAATTGCCAGACTCGGAGACACGGAGAAGGTGGCTCGGGAATAACAACCTTTGTCAAAGCTATGGATAGGAAAGGGATTGATCCAAAAAATTACAGAGGAAGGAAGCTCACACCAAGCAAGAAAAACAATGTCGGCAGAAAAGGTCCAGAAGAGAGAACCAAAGATTGCTGCAGCAACCTCCTCCGCTCCCAGGTAGAACTTCACTGACAAACGCATGTGTTATTTATGTGATCAACCGAGGCACATTCAACTGGATTGCTTTGTTCTAAACCAGTACTGGAAGCCACACAGACAATGTCATCGGAGGCACAGAGGGGGAACCAGAACATATTTTTCTAACATTCTACCTTGTAGAGAGGTGAACGCGACCTTCGGGAATGGAGGAAGAGGAAGTGTGCTCGGTAAGGGAATTACTGATGTGCACAAATTGCCCAAAATAAACTCAGTAATGCTGGAGGATGAGTTGAAGAAGACAACGTTGTTCATCAAACGAACGAGCTCTGATTTTATAGTGGCTCAAATATATATCGATGAAATAGTATTTGGCTCCACATCTAACAAGTTGGTGAAGCAGTTCGTAGAGCAGTTGCAAAGCGAGTTCCAGATGAGCCTAGTTAAAGAATTAACCTATTTTTTGGGTTTTCAGGTATATCAAAAGAAAGATGCCATATTCATCACACAAAGCAAGTATGCAAGGAATGTGGTGAAAAAGTTCAATATGGAAAAGGCAAGCCACAAGAGTACCCTTGCTGCCACAAACCAGAAGGTCACTAGAGATTATGCGGAAACAAATGCTGACCAAACGCTGTACAGAAGTATGACTGGGAGTCTACTATACCTGACAACTATCAGACCAGACATTGCCTATGCCGTGGGAGTATGTGCCTGTTACCAAGCTAATCCCAAGGAGAGCCACGTATCTCAGGTGAAGAGGATTATACGATATGTTGCAGTTACTGCTGACCTCGGACTCTGGTACACTAAAGACACAACATCACTACATTCGTGAACTTGTGGAGAAGAAGGAGCTGAATTTGACATATGTTAGCACGGACAACCAAAAATCCGACATCTTTTCAAAAGCACTGAGCATGCAACAATTTGAGACCTTGATGTCTGAGCTGGGACTATGCATGATTGAAACCTAATCACGGCGTTACCTCTGGTAGCCCTTGAATAAAGAAAAACGTTATAGTCTGAGCTACCAGAGATTCTAGAGGCAATGTAACAACTATCCTTCAGCTAATGTCATAACATTGCCTGGTTAAGTGCTGTTTCAGATCTATGGGTAATTTCTGAAGGAGTTATGGGTGGGTCGAATCTGGGCCAGAATATTTGAGGCTGGAAATAAGGGATATACGGAAGTTTCTTTTGGAAACTGCCTTAATTTTTGGAAAATCTGATGTTCGTCTCAAAGCAAGCCCTAGAAATTGAAGTTTGAAATTCACTCATCCAACCCTCTTCTATCAGTTGATCAAATCTACAATCGGTATGGTGAACTCTTGAGAAGCTTCTCTAGCGGTAGGCTCCGGCGAGTCGCATGCCACTACGGGTTCCATAGAGCCTAACCTACTTGTTCTTCTCACTGTAGTACCGCCACCAAAATCTAACAAGACAGAGCAACATCCAAAGATTAGTCGCAAAGCTCAGTCATCAAAGAAAACAGGAAGAAAGACAGCTTCCAAAAAGGGCAAACTTGTCGAGAAGTCTGGAGAAGGATCTGAGTCTCATATACCAGCCGAGAAGGATTCACCAGCACCCAAGCCCAAAAGAATTGGCTCCAAGAAAGTTGTGGACGAAGGTAAAAAGAAGAGCAAAGTAGAGAAAAAGGGAGACAAGAAAAAGGCTAAACATGTTGCTGAGACCCAAAGAAAAATTAAAGAAGAAAACAGGACAGAGATCGAGTTGATGGAAAAAGAGAAGAGTGACCAATTAGCGGCTGAGATGGCCAGAGCTGAGGTAGAGAAAAGGGCCTATGAAGAAAGAATTCAAGCTGCCAGAGAGAGGGCAGAACAACGAAGGCGTGAAGCAACAGAACTTGAACTGCTGATTAGGCGGTCAGAGAATGCTGATCCAGTTGCTGAAATAGCTGTCGAGGATATTGCGCCGTCCGTTGAGGTAATATCCACTTCTGATAATATTATGAAAATTATTGAAGGTGCTGTTGATCCCATTATTGAGGAAACTGCTGTAATGGTCGCTGGACCGTCCATGAACATAGAAGCCATAAAAGGTGGTGTTGAGGAGACTGTCAATACAACTGCTGATGAAGTGTCTGAAGAGAGCTCTGCAGGGGGTGCAGTATTGAAACTTTCTTGCCAGTCTTGAATCAGAGTTCGAGGAGGACGGCGAGAAGAGTTCTGCAAAGGCTGATGGCACAGCACAGACCCGTATTGAGGAAGAGAGAGATCCATCCAAAGAAGTCGAAGTAGAGGAGACAGAGACATCTGAAGACAATTTGGTCCCACTAGAAGAAGAAGGACCAGATGCAGAGATAGAGCAACCTTCTCTTGTGAAGAAAACTGTAACAGTCGACTAGCCTGGGCCCAGCAGGCAGAAAAGAAAAGGAAAGATCCCTGCAGGTGCCCCACCGAGTAAAAGGTCAAAATCAATCAAACCGGTTGGAGTAATGAGAAACCAGGTATGGTTTGTGGATAAACCAAGAGCTGATCGCTGGAAAAATGTACAATAAAGGTGTCTAGTCTTGGAAAGGGTACTCAATGAGAACAGATTTTCTTCCAAATACATGGTGGAGCTGTTTAAAAGAACAAGTTTGTATCATTCCCTGAAAAAGGCGAAGAGATTTGATGAAACAGTGGTGAGATAGGTGATAGCCAATTTGAGTGAAGAATTCAGTAATGAGACGAGCTCTGAGTATGGGCTGATATGGGTCAGGGGGAGCCAGATCAAAATCACACCAGAGATTACTAAGAGAAATGGATTGCAAATTAGGTAGCCACGGTAACTGAAAATTCCAAAGCTTTAAATGCTATATTTACTGCTATGGATGCTAACAATTTCATGTTAATATCCAATTGTGATACGGCCAAACAAGCTTGAGAGATTCTTCAAACAGTCCATGAGGGAACAGACAAGGTGAGAACTTCCAGAAGGCAGATTGTCACCTCCAGATTTTAAAGCCTGAAGATCCAGGAAGAAGAGACAATTGTTGAGTTCAATGTCAGATTATGTGACATATCCAATGAGGTCCATGCTCTTGGTGAACCAATTCAGGAGAAGAAATTGGTAAGGAAAGTCCTCAGATCACTCACCTTGAGGTTTGATATGAAGGTCATAACCATTGAAGAAGCTTAAAATGTCAAGCATGTGATGTTGGATGTGCTGATTGGCTCACTGAGACAGTTTGAGATGAAAGTCACATAGACTGCTTCACCACTCCATTGGAAAGACCTCGGGTTGAAAACTGAGACAAAAAGGAAAGAGGCTGTCCCAAATGATGTCAACCAACAACCTTGGAAAGTTCATGAAGAGAACGGACTAGAATCCTTCATACTTAGGTCAGTCATCCAGGGGGAGAAACCGAAGAGGAGAAAATTCTTAGAGAAAGAACAAGGATGCTGACAAAGACAATGATGAAGGAAAACACAAATAGAAAGGAATCCAGTGTCGGGAGTGTGAGGGATATGGTCACAAGAAAATTAAATGCCCTATATATTAGAAGAAAAACAACAAGTCTCTCATGGAAAATTGGTGTGATAAAGGCAGTGAAGAGGAGACTGGTCACAAAAGAAATCTAGCCCTGACTACTGTGTTTTGTAATGTTGATTCAGATCAAATAAAGATAGAGTTTGTTTATGGGATTGTTGAATCTGATAGCAGTGAAGAATATTCAGTAGAAACTATAGCTGATCAGTTCAGGCTGATACAAGAAAAGTGTTTGGAAGTTATTGAAGCCAACAGAGAACTATTGTCAAAGGTTTCAAAACTGGTAGATTAAAGAGATAACCTTCAAAGCATCATTACCTATTTGTCCAAGAAACAATCAGATGATGCTAAGACAATTGGTGAGGTATGTAAACAGAGAATCACACCTGAAGCAAACAGAGGAGAGTCATCCATTCTGGATGAGATTCTAGTTTACCAAAGGTATGGACGTGGGACTGAAGGTCTTGGATACACTGGTGATGAAGGAACAAATATAACTACATTTTTCAAAGCTACAGTGATTGATCAAAGTGTAAGTGTTCAGAAGGGTTCAGTCACAGTTGTTCCAAAGACAGTGCCAGAAAAGAAGTACAAGAGAGTGCTGAAGCAATCTCTAGATTAGTCACATGCTCGGAAACACAGATCAAAGCAGAAGAAATGATATGCTTGTGATCAAACTGGACATCTTCAGAGAAAGTGTCCAACACTGACCGTATACAGATAGACTCGAAGAAGATCAAATGGCCGACGAGTCAAAACAAGGAATCCCTCGAGCACGTATGAATACTATAGTACACAGTTACAGGTAAACCGAGGTTATCGTGTTACTGTTCAAGAAACATACAGGAGTGGTGGAGAGGCATACACTCAGAGAAGGAGGCACAGAAGGAAACGAAGCAAATATCACTCTTCAAAGGCCGCAAAAATTAAAAGTACATCTGAGAAAAACAAGTGTCAAAAGCGCTGGATGGAGGTGAAAAGGAGCAAGTGTCAAAAGCGCTGGGTTGAGAAAAAGATAGCAAACATCCCCACTAAGGAACAGAAGCTTGCAGTAAAAGTAATTTTGGATCTAGACAGGACAAGTTAACAGAGTGCTGAAGCACTCCCTGGGGCTTGGATCTAGACATCAAAAGTTATTTTGGATCTAGACAAGACAAGGACAAGTTATTTTGGACCTAGTCAGGACAAGCTTGCAGCAAAATATTGGAACTTGAAATTTCAAGTGTCTCTACTTATGCAGGTTTGTGAACTAGCATTTGCTGCAGCACACTCTTGTTCACTTAAATGTAGACACAGCAGACAATGAATAGGACACAGATTTGTTCACCCAGTTCGGCCAATCTGCCCACGTCTGGGGAGGACTATTCTCCAGTCCTCAATCCACTCAACCAAAGGTTCAAAGCACACTCGGTTACAACGCACGCAACCTATGCTACTTTAACCCCGTGTGGACTACTCAACACAATCAGAACAAGCTCTGATTTGTGTCAGCACACTCTCTACAATATGTCAGTCTAGAATAGCTACAATCCTCTCAAAGAACTCAGCCTATTCTATACTACACTACTCAGCAGGGTTGCTGCAGCAACAGCTGTAACACACAGCTGAAGCACACTGTCCGCGTCGCTCCAAGGCCTTCTGCCGAGCCGATCGAACCACTCCAAGAGCGCTGCACACTCTGAGTAACTCCCCCTCACTCAGTGACCACCTGCCACTAGTGAGTTCTTCCGCACGAACCTCGACCGAGCCTTCCACCCGTCAGTTCTCCCGCGGCTGCCTTTGATCAACCAACAAGCTCCACAGCTCTAAATTGGCTTCCAGATCAAAGCACGAATCAGTCTCTGCAAGACCTGATTCTCTTCTGCAATACGCACCACAGCTCTGCGCTCAACGCTCTACCCGTGTGTGTTGATCGAAGAACAACTCTCGTAGCACACCCAGAAAAATCCTCACTCTGAATTCTGTGTCTACTCTCGTGTATCACTCAGCTTCGATCACACTCTACAGCCCTCAAACCTTTTGCTTAAATACCCTCACCACTTTAAGCAATTTCCAGGTTTAGGCAATTGACCCACAAGATCAATTATCTCCTAAAATCTAGGAGATTAGATTTGATTCATATCTTTAAGCACATCTCCTTCTCTGACTAGTAATCCTTGCTGAAATATGCTCAGCAGCATATTAGAAATTCTTCTAAGCACTTTCACAAAGCTGCCAAACCTTCAAAACTCACCCAGCACAAAAACTGCTACTCGGACAGTTGAACTAGCTCTTGAACCAGCACCTGCTGCAGCATCCCCTGCTGCATCTGTTGCTGGTTTACTTCTGCTGGCCTCCTTGATTGATTGAGCTGCAGCAGCTCCTTGTTCACTCATGCTGGTTTTGTCAAACACTGCCATACTTGCATTATCAATCTCCCCCTTGGCATTTTGACAAAACCTTAAGGCCAATGCACTCTTCCGAAAACCAGAAACGAAATACTCTAAATAAAAATAATAGAGAGTAATAGGAAGATGAGGCCACACTCGGCCATAGCATAATGACCACGCAGGGTCAGAAAAATAATGTCAAACAATTTTCATCAGCAGTAGTAGTTTAGCAACAAAACAACTTCTTCTTCCCCTTTTTGTCAAGATGCTCAAGGGGCCTGCTCATCATCGGCAGGGTACTCCAGGTCTCGGAGGAGGCTCCTGATCTGTCCACGCCTGGCATCCCTCCTCTTGGCTTCAGCTTCAAGAATAGCCAGCTCAGACCGGAGGTGACTCACAATCCTGGCACGGAGAGCAGACTGGATTGTGGCAGCAGGGGGAGGAAATTCCTCCAGGGGAGCTGGAGCTGCAGAACCAACCAAGAGAAGATCTTCATAGGCAACATCCACTGCATGTTTTCCCTTGAATAGTTTGTGATCAACAGTGAAGACCTGCAGCTCCTCAGATAAGCCTTCAGTAATAGCTCCGAACTCTGGGTGCTGAGAAACCATGATCCCATGGATGAGGGAGGGCAGCACAATAGGCCTGCTGGAGGAAGCGCTCCCGGCATGAGTAGCAAGCTGAGGGAACATCACACTTCCCAGGCTGATCTTCCTCCTCTTTCCAATAGAATAGAGAAGGTTAGCAAAATCTTTGTTGACCTTCCCTCTGTGAGAGCTAGGAATCCAGTTCCTTACACCAAGATGATACAGCAGAGCATACTTGGAGGTTAGCTCAGCTGCACTGAGATTTGGGCCGCCCCAAGACAGGCACACTCCCGCTGTTAGGACCTTCGCCAATAATTCCGGCTTCACATCAGTGGGCGCCCTTCCATTCTCATGAATCCCAAGGAATGCATCAATAATTTCCGGGGTAATAACCACTTGTTTACCCCTTACCCAGCTTCTCCCATACTCATCAGCTCCTTCTTCTCCAAATTTTTCTTCCATATTCACTATAAATTCTCTAACCAGAATAATATTGAAACGGTGAGGAAAGGTTAGGGACTTGAGCAGATTTACCTCAGTCAGAAGCTCAATCATAGCAGCTGATCTATACTTATCTTGCACCAGTCGCTTCTCATGCACAATGTGTGTCCGCTCAACAGTACTCCAGGTTCGAGAGACGCTTTTGTTCCTGAACCATGTGCCACCGACTGTGAGAGCAGAGAAATCTTCAGCTGCAGGTCCTTTCTCAGAGGGTCCACCAAGAGAACCTGCTTCTTCTTCTTCACTGGATGAGCTTTCACTACTGGAGCCTGGGATCAGAATAGGAGCTTTTCCCTTGTCTGAAGAAGGAGGATGTGCTGCAGCAGGTTCTTGTTCAGGGGACTCAGCAGCTGTTTCAACCCCTTCACCAATAATACCTGGGGACATGATTAATGATCTGCACTCTTCTACTGCAGGGACTGCTGCAGCAGTCTCTGCTGCTAGTTCTTCTTCAGAAGCAACTTCAGCCATATCCGCTTCTGGCAGCGCAGCAGAACTGGAGACAGGTTCTCCATCACGTACCAGCCGCCTCCTCTTCTGCGAAGCTCCTTCAGAGGGAGAGGGCTCACTGTGCGACACAGGAAGAGGGTTTGGTTCCCACACAACCACATCCAGCGGCTGAGCGGGGTCTTCATTTCGTGCCTTGGTCCTTCTTTCAGACCTCCCTTGCCTGTCTGCTGCCAGATTCTTCTTCAAACCGCGTGTCTTCACCATTGCTGTAGAGATGTGGAAGGAAAGAGGAGCGCACAGAGGATGATCGGCAGAGATTTCTGAGAAGCCCTTTTGCTCTTGATCTGTGCCCTAGAAAATATTTACCCGTTATTTTCTTTTTCCTTTTTGAAGTTGTAAGTCACGTGCCTCCCATGTGCAAATATTTTCCTTTCCATCCTCAGCAACCAACACATGTGAACAAGCTAATTCGGACCAGGTTGCTGCAGCACATGTGAGCTTGTTCACCTATTCAATTCAGGCTGCAGTTGCTCAGAGGATCCTTGGGAGAATCTGGTGGAGTCTTCTTCACCCATACTTGGAATACACCATAGCTTTTCTTCTTCTGATCTTCCAGCCTCCTAACTTTTTGTTTGGGTTTCCATATTTGTACCATCTGTGTTTTACCCTTGTTTTTAGCAATCCAGTGCTCTTGTGCAGCAACATGACATGGAGTCTTTGTGCAACATGTGCTGATTCTGGACTTTGCTCCCCCTTTTTCAGCTGAGCAAGTTCTGTGTTGCTGCTTCAGATTGGAGTTGATCTTCTGCTTCCCAACACTTGTACCAGTACTCCACTTGTTCTGAGACTTTTGTTTTGTTTGAGAAAAAAGTTGTCCATGATGCTGCAGCATCCTCTTGTTCACATGTCTAGATCCAATTTTCTCTGCCATTTTTTAGGAGGCATCTGAATTCTTCTTCTCGTCTGTCTCACCATCTGAGGCTTTAATGAACACTGTCCCTTTAGAGCTTTCTTCACTAGTATATCCAAGCCCTGTTTTCCCTTTTCCAAGTCTTTGGTAAGATAATATTTCGTCCAGAATATTGCTCTGCGGGTCAGCTGTCTTGGCTACTGCTGGAGTGGATTCAACAGAGGTCTGTCTTTCTGAATCTTCCCTTTTTAGAATAGTAACTTGATTATCAACTGTGGGTAGACATTTTCTTCGTTCTTCTTCCAAGAGATTTACTCTGTCAGTCAAGGTCTGATTGGTCTGAAGAACTGCCTCACATTGTTTGAGTATCTTCCTCAGAAGATCAGCAAAACTGTCAGGTGAGTCTTCTTCATCTTCACTCTCAGAGACTTCAATCCCATAGTGAATTTCTACCTTCTTTAGCTCATTGAGGTGGACATCTGAAACACTTGTCAGCACAACACAGTTTTCTTCATCACTTTCATCCGAATCACTCCATTTTGCTGTCATGGATTTGCTGTTCTTTTTCTCAGAATTCTTGAGGGGTTTGCTTGGACAATCAGCCTCAATGTGTCCATATCCTTCACAGTTCCAGCATTGAACTCCCTTTTTCATCTCTTTCTTGTCATCTTCGTCCAGAGCTGGTTCTTTCCCTTTCTTCTTTCTTTCACTGCCCCTTCTGAATTGTCTTCGCGAGGAAGAGCTTCTCTCAGTTCTGGATTCCATGTTTTTCAGAAACTTCCCTAGATTTTTAACAAGCATGCTCAACTGATCGTCTGGAACTGTCTGCTTGGTTTCTGCTTCAGCCTTCAAACCAACATTCTTGTCCTTGGAAGTGGTGTCTTCTTTGACCAGTTTCATCTCAAATTGTTTGAGAGACCCCATCAGCTCTTCCAACCTCATGAATCTGACATTCTGAGCCTCTTCAATGGCTGTCACCTTCATGTCAAACTTTGTGGGCAGCGATCTGAGAACCTTTCTGATAAGCTTTTCTTCTGGGATGGGCTCACCAAGGGAATGAGCTTCATTTGCAAGATCACAGAGTTTAGCATTAAACTCAGTGACTGTTTCCTCATCCAGCATCCTCAGATTTTCAAATTGTGTGGCAATGATCTGGAGCCTTGATAGCTTCACTCTATCAGTTCCTTCATGGGCAGTTTGCAGAATCTCCCATGCTTGCTTGGCCAAATCACAGTTTGATATCAACCTGAAATTGTTAGCATCAACTGCAGCAAAAATTGCATTCAAAGCCTTTGAATTACCAGTTGCTGCAGCACCTTCTTCAGCAGTCCACTGCTCTTCAGGTTTTATTCTTGTCACTCCTTGCTCATCTATGGTGATTGGGGGAGACCACTGAATCACGACAGCTCTCCATGTCTTCTCATCAATAGCCTTGAGAAAGGTTTTCATTCTAGCTTTCCAATAACCATAATTGCTCTCTTCCAAAAGGGGAGGTCTACTTGTGCTCTGTCCTTCCTTCATTGTCTTGGCTACTTCGGAGACACTGTAGGACCTTTTTAACTCTGTGTGTCGAGTTCCCGCTCTGATACCAATTGAAATTTCAAGTGTCTCTACTTATGCAGGTTTGTGAACTAGCAGTTGCTGCAGCACACTCTTGTTCACTTAAATGTAGACACAGCAGACAATGAATAGGACACAGATTTGTTCACCCAGTTCGGCCAATCTGCCTACGTCTGGGGAGGACTATTCTCCAGTCCTCAATCCACTCAACCAAAGGTTCAAAGCACACTCGGTTACAACGCACGCAACCTATGCTACTTTAACCCCGTGTGGACTACTCAACACAATCAGAACAAGCTCTGATTTGTGTCAGCACACCCTCTACAATATGTCAGTCTAGAATAGCTACAATCCTCTCAAAGAACTCAGCCTATTCTATACTACACTACTCAGCAGGGTTGCTGCAGCAACAGCTGTAACACACAGCTGAAGCACACTGTCCGCGTCGCTCCAAGGCCTTCTGCCGAGCCGATCGAACCACTCCAAGAGCGCTGCACACTCTGAGTAACTCCCCCTCACTCAGTGACCACCTGCCACTAGTGAGTTCTTCCGCACGAACCTCGACCGAGCCTTCCACCCGTCAGTTCTCCCGCGGCTGCCTTTGATCAACCAACAAGCTCCACAGCTCTAAATTGGCTTCCAGATCAAAGCACGAATCAGTCTCTGCAAGACCTGATTCTCTTCTGCAATACGCACCACAGCTCTGCGCTCAACGCTCTGCCCGTGTGTGTTGATCGAAGAACAACTCTCGTAGCACACCCAGAAAAATCCTCACTCTGAATTCTGTGTCTACTCTCGTGTATCACTCAACTTCGATCACACTCTACAGCCCTCAAACCTTCTGCTTAAATACCCTCACCACTTTAAGCAATTTCCAGGTTTAGGCAATTGACCCACAAGATCAATTATCTCCTAAAATCTAGGAGATTAGATTTGATTCATATCTTTAAGCACATCTCCTTCTCTGACTAGTAATCCTTGCTGAAATATGCTCAGCAGCATATTAGAAATTCTTCTAAGCACTTTCACAAAGCTGCCAAACCTTCAAAACTCACCCAGCACAAAAACTGCTACTCGGACAGTTGAACTAGCTCTTGAACCAGCACCTGCTGCAGCATCCCCTGCTGCATCTGTTGCTGGTTTACTTCTGCTGGCCTCCTTGATTGATTGAGCTGCAGCAGCTCCTTGTTCACTCATGCTGGTTTTGTCAAACACTGCCATACTTGCATTATCAGAACTATATTTTTTGAACGTTGTCTTCAGAAGTAGGCGATTAAGGAGAAGTCGACACGTGTCCAGTATTTTTGAAAAAGTGAGAAAAAAGCCGAAAAAGGGTTTAACGCTATTTATCCGTTTCAGATCTCGGGCTCCGAGAAGATCCGGCGATTTCAGCGATGAAGTTGTCAAACACTCAGATAAGTATCCACAATAGTGAAAAGAGAGGAGCTAAGGTATAAAAACGCAAGGGAGGTTATGTCAAGCGAAAAGGCAGTGATGTTCTAGTGAGTGATCCCCCAACAACAAAAAGAAGTTCTTCGCTGCAGATCAACGAACCAATAGATGTTCCTCGGTTGACTTGGATCCCGTCCACCGACCAAGCAGAAGCTAGCCCGTCCACCAAAGCAGACATTATGCCCACACACGAGGGTGTAGCCCTAAGTTCCGCAAGCAAAAGCCACAACCATAGTGGTGAAGAGACTGCTTAAGCATCGTCAGGGTCCAACACTGAATCAGATTATGCCTCCCATGAGTTACGAACGAAGAAGGTTCAGGACAGATAGGTGGCTACAGTTCCTACTCCTTAGTCTGAGCCTGAACCAGCTGCTGTTGCAAGCAGTGAAGTAGTGGGGCTGAGGCAGTGGAATGCCCTCGTTCAAGGAAACTAGTGAGCAGAGGGAAAGAGCCAATGGTAGCTATCTCTTCAAGTGAAGAATAGAATGCTGAAGCATAATCTACAAACTCAGATGATTACAGACTAGCTCCTAGACCCTGACCAGAGCCATCCACTAGAAGAACTGCATCTTCTCCAACAATATCACCTGAGACCGGCCATGACCGACAAGGAGTTTGGTTTGTTTCCCAAAAGGCTGCCGGTTCTTGGGAGGTGATCAACCGCAGAACTCTGATGGCTTAGAAAGTGCTGGAGGTTGGCGGGTTTCGTGCACTGATAAGCGGATAAATGACCTTATATTTGTCCATATTTTCCCTTTACTTCTTGTTTGTTCCGTTATTTTATAAAGTCATTTGATGTTTTCTTTGTCCATTTCAGGGTGAAAATGTGTATTACATGATATGAAGTGATCCGAAGAAAATCTGATTGAATTCCGATCGATCGAAAGCAAAAACGAGCAAAAGGCAAAAGTGAGTCGGCCACCCTTGGCAGAATGACCTCTTCCTCTTAAAATGCTTTCCGAGAACGTGTTGCTTATCCGATTGAGGCGTCCTATAGCTTGTTGGAAAGATAATTGAAAGGGCTACAACTTTGTAGTTTACATAAAGACGTAAGGGTTTGACCGAATCAATTGACGGTTTGACCGAATTAAAAGTGATTCGGCCAGGACAAAGTGATTCGGCCAGCCATGAAACAGCACTGAGGTATTGATTCGGACGAATCAAATCAAGGCCTGCCCGAATCACTTGATTCGGGGACAGTTCGCCTGAAGATCAAATCTGGGCAGATTGACCTGTTCATCATCGAAGGCTTGCTGAGAGCGCGATTCTTATTTGATTGAGGCGTGCCATATCGTTTTAGAAAGCTAACTCAAAGATCTACAACTTTGTAGTTTACGTCAAGACGTGATTCGAAGGTTTAAATGGTCAAGAAAGCAAGTTACCTACGCTGCAGAAGTGATTCGCCCAAGGAGAAGGATTTCATCTCATGGACCAAGGTTTAATGGAATCAAATAAGGATTGACCGAATCAAAAAGTGATTCGGCCAAGGAAACGTGATTCCCCCAGCTCAAAACAACACTGAGATAGTGATTCGCCCGAATCACCTGCAGAGTGACCTGTTCACCTTCGAAGGCTTGCCGAGCGCATGATTCTTATCCGATTGGGGCGTGCTATAGCTTGTTGGAAAGATAATTCAAAGGGCTACAATTTTGTAGTTAAATGGTCAAAAAGGCAAGAATCTAGCACTACAAAGTTGATTCGGGCATTGCGGGTGATTTGGTAATTTCCAAAAACAGTATAAATAGAAGAAGAGGAGAAAAATCAAGGGGTGCCTTTGGGTGCCTAGGGTTCCTCTCATGGGACGAAACCCTAATTGGAGAATGATCGCGCGTCGTTCTGCGCGTCAAATATAATCCTTCCTCTTCCACTAGTACAGCGATTAAGTAAGGGTCGATCTCCACAGGGAGCAAGTAGTTCAGTTTTAGCCAGTAACCTATACCTACGAAGATTGGGGGGTGAGTGATTGGGTTGCGCAGTGCGCAAGTAAACAGTTATAAAATGCAGGGAATTGCACTAGACGTGCCCAGGCAATAGAGATTAGGTACTATGACTATGAGAAGTATCGGCGCAGACAATCCTCTATGAGTGCATTCCTTATCATCGACTCTAAATGTCTATAGCCTTATATTACTTAAGTTAGTGTCCGGTCAAGGCTTCCTAACATATGCGCATGTTCCGATCAAAGTTCATGTGCTATTAATTCTTGCACTAGACTTAAACAACTACGAATCCGATCAAGGTAGTAATTGCCTATCCTAGCGCGGTACTCCTAGTTGGCACCGTCAGGCTATTCAACTAGTTTAACAAACAACAATAAGTGACAAGAGTAAGATTGCGGTTCAAGGCTTCCCCTACTCATGCAACAAGCTGCCAGTAATGTGCACAGAATTAATATAAGCAAGCAAGCTATGCATTAAGCGCAAGTCTCAAAGGAAATACTCATAGATTCATGTCCAACCGATACTAAGCGTTTAGCTAGACATGCTAGTGATAAACATCATAGAAACAGTAAATAATAACTAAAGTATCCAAGAGAACAATAGCAAACAGTGGGTGCAGATTGTAGTCTTGGCGGGCGCAGTCGGTTGGCGCAATCCTCTCAGCAAGCTCGTGTGTTTTCCAGTCCTGGTGCGCAGTGCCTCCTTGGTGTGCCTCTGATGATCTCTGAATTGAGCCTCTCTCTCCTCTCTCCCTCTCTCTAAACCCTAGCCTCCTTCTCTTCTTTATATACTGCTCTGAGGCTCGCTCTTGGCAACTTCCAAATCTGGTCGTGTCAGGATTTGGAAACATCATCATCTGCGCCTGGCGCACGGCATGTGCGTAGCGCAATCGGTTGGCGCACCGTGGTCGATTCTGCCAATTTCTTCTGTTTGCGCCGCTAGCTCCGCAGGCTGTGTGATGCGCGTCCTAAGCGTTGCCTGTTAGCGCGTATCCGACTTAGGCCCTTGTTTTGCCCTGAAATACAAAAACACTGGAAACCAGTAATCTTGTACACAAAATAATGCAAACAAGCATAGGGTTATGATCTAAATAATGCGTATGAATAAGCTCTATCAAACCCCCCACACTTGCCCCTTGTTCGTCCTCGAACAAGCACTAAAGCACGGATACTATTACCTCTCTGGAGTCTAGCACACAGTCTTGCACTGTGGCGCGATCTGCACTACTGATCACCTTGCGCTGCACTTCCTCCTGCGCACATCTGCTGTCAACAGTTTAAATATAGTGATTTCGCAATTCATTACCTCTCAGCTGGGATGAAGATCATTTCGGATGCCTGGGAGATAGTTCTTTATAGGCGCCAGGTTGTCAGCTCTCACTCCGAGGATGGGTATATGGTTAACAGCGCAAGCTTCTTCCCGAGCGTGATTCTTCCGCGCACTTCCTGGGAACTCAAGCCTTTTGATGATTTTCTGTGGATTTGTGCGCCCGCTGGTACTCATTGTGCGCACGCTGATTCTTTTTTTTTTTTTTTTGTAGCGCATATCATCTGCTGGTATGTTTTCTTTTGTACAGCTTTGTCTATGATTCCTATCTTTCCCAGAACGGTTCCAGTCTCGGCCTTCAGATAACAGCTATGGAGCAACGCCCCGCTCTCCCTTCATGGTCTGTCTGCGCAGGTCGGCGCACGCGTTTACACCCGCACCCGCCTTCCTTAGCTCAACTTCCAGAGGGAAGGTGGTCTGTTTTCCCACCTCGCCACGCTTATGGGTATCTCGCCTTCGGCATCTGCGTGACTGAGCGCGCTCTCTTGTTCCGAAGGTCGCGAAGCACAGGCCTCCACTCGCGCTCTCGACCATATACCTCTCCTCTGAAGCGCGAACGACTAACCGCCTCTCTAGAGCGTTTCTGTCAACTCCACATCTCCTGTATATCCCAACCAACAGGAGCAGAAAAGCGAAAAAAATAATACTAAAAACAGTTGATAGCGCACGGCGCAATATGGGTAGCGCAAACAAGCTAAACAGTGCGCGCAACTCGCACACAAGCGCACTACTGCTACTGTTTCCGTAAATAAAACTATGCTACACTATAGAGCTCAAAAAAACGTGAAATGTAAGTGTAACGCTCCCCCCCACACTTAAACAGAGACGTGTCCCCACGACTCAAGCTCAAGCGCACGGATGAGGCGCACACGCATGCAAGCGAAAATGAAGCACATAATAATGAAGAATAGATAGTCAAAGCAGCGCAAATATAGCATAGGGGCACAAAATATGTAGCACAAGAGTTCAGCACACAAATATAGCAACAAAATATCAAAATAAAGTTCAGCATATAAAGGAAAATGGACACCACCCGAAAGAAATAAGCGCTCCCCCCCGCAGCTCTAGAGGTCATCTGAGCTGGACGCAGCCGCTGAACTATGCGCCTCCTCCTCTGAAGAATCCGTCGTATATTCGGAGCTGGAGGAAGGCGGTACAACTGATAGGGCGACAGGCTGTGCCTCGCCATCATCCTCTGAAACGCGGTCCCATAGCGATTCTGAGCTGGTGCTAATGATGGGTTCGGCTATAGGGGACCTTGGAATGGACGGCTGGGCAGGGGAAGGTGCGGGTACTTGGTCTAGGTCGGGATGGGTTCTGCTGGTGCTTGTGTTGGGGCTGATGGTGCAGGTACTGACTCAGATGGTGGCGCCGGGGCTGGTGCTGGTACTGGTACTGGAGAGGGTGCTGCTGGATATACTGGGGGCTGAGTAGGAGGGCTGGCTCGCTGATGCAGCTCACTGGGGGACCCTGGAGGTGGCCGGTGCAGGCTGAGGAGAGGGGGAATCGCGTCTCCAAATCTCCACCCGGAAGGTGGGCTCATGCTTAAGTCCGCCCCCTCTGGCGCTAAGTATTCGAGCACACGCATGACGTTGAACATCATGCGCTGCTCTGCTGATGCTTCCTCAGGCGCCTCCTCAGCCTCGGTCCTTGGGCGCTTTCCGCGTGCACCAGGGGGAGAATCCTCGATGGAAATGGTAACTGGCTCCCCTTGTGGTGCACGGGCCCTCTGGTGCGCTCCAGTCTGCGCGCGGGTCCTCGCGCGTCTGACTGGAGGCACAACTGGCTCTGGGGCCTCGTCCTCCTCCATCTCCTGCGCGGCCTCTGCTGCCTGCGCACTGCTCTCTGCCCTTGGCCTTGGTACTCTGGCCGGCTGCAGGCGGTAGCACCATTCCAATGTGCCATCTTCCTTCACAGCTACCGCCCTGATCTGCAGCATGTGGGCGCGGTCTAGCGGGACAGCCGGCACCATTGTGTGCTCTGGCACCTCGGGCTCTCCATGTAACGCCCGCAGCAGGTGCGTAATTATCCCTCCGCAGGTCAGCGGTCCTCTTGCGCTGACCCGGCTCCAGTGGACCACCATGTCCGAAACAAATGGCACCCTCCTTCCGTAATACAGCCCCTTCAAGATGTCCAAGTCCAGGAGGTTGATCTTGGGCGCACCATTAAATCGCCCGATGACTGCATAAGCGACCAGGCGCCACAAGTAGAACATCCATGGGTCACGCAGCTCTCGTCCCCTGCTGCGCCCCGCGGCAAAGACTGGCCCGGTCGCCATCTCGCGCCAAGCCTCCTGGTTGGTGTGCGTGTCCAGGTCTTCCTTGCGCACCTTCGCGCACCTCAGTGTGCGCTTCAGCCTCTTAGTTGAGGCAATGTACCAGACACCCCTATGTCTGTACCTGATCTCCCGGTTGTCCGCCTCCAGTGATGCTAAAAATTCGCACATATCCTCCTTGTTTGATGCGCTGTTGAGTTCCAACAGCGCCTCCCAGCCTGCTAACGCCAGCCTCTCCACAACGAGGTCCTCCAGTCCGACCTCGCGCAGGAAGTCCTTGCTAATGTACGGAGTCCCGTACATGTCCTGTCTCAGAAATGCTGCCTACTTGCTGGCGAAAACAGCTGGGGTCTCTTGGTCCGCGGCAGGCTGCATTGTGGCTGGGGTGCTCGGGTCAACGCTGGTCAACACTCCTCAAACACTTCTAAAAATCCAAACTCCTCCGAATGCACTGAAACTCTCACCAAAGGAGCGCCTACTGCCCGCCTACAAAACCCTCTAAACACTACTCCAATCGGCGCACTCTAACCTGGTGCGATTTCAAAACCCTAGAGCACTCCTCCGTACAAAACCCTACTGGAATCGTGCTCAGATCTGGAGGAAAGGTTACCTGGGGGTAGTGCGGCCGTGTGGTCCTTGAATCTCTCTACACTGAAACTGGGATGAGTGCCGGACAGCGGGTGGAGGTGTGAAAGCGGGAGCTGCTGGTAACGGTCGAGTGAAAAGATGCTGAAAATTTCTTAAGTCCTGCCCTTATATACCCCTCTGACTGACGCAGCTGTCCTGCGCACTGTGGTGCTCACGGACTTGCGCACCGCTGCTCGACTAAAAACTACAAGTCCTAAAATAACTAAAGACACTAGAAAAACTTAAAAGAAAGACATGAAAAAGTAAAACGAGTCGGGTTACCTCCCAACAAGTGCCTTTGTTTAACGTCGTTGGCTCGACTGTACCTCGTTACGTGCCCAAATGTGTACCGGCGACTTCCCCCACTCTTGCTCCTGAGTGATCCTGCGCTTGTGCATGGGTTGTGCTCTGCTTGGTCCTGCGCAAAGGGTGAGAAGGGTAGTCAACATGGATAGTATGTGAGAAGTCTGCAGTAACGAGGGTAGATGAAGAGGAAGAAGAAATGTGAGCAATTATTTCTAGTTCTCCCTCTGCTGCATCTGGTGGTGCCTCTGGTGCAGCAGCTGGCGCATCTGTTATCTCTGGCTCTGCCAACTCAATGTCGCGCACTGTGTCGTCCCAAGGTTCTCCGAGATATCGTTTGACTCTCTGCCCATTCACCTGAAAACGATGCCGGTGCTCGTTTTCTAATTCGATTGTTCCATAGGGGAAAATCTTGGTGACTGTGTACGGTCCAGTCCATTTGCTGCGCAGCTTTCCAGGCATGAGCTTCAGGCGTGAGGAGAATAATAATACCCGGTCTCCTGGCTCAAAAGTGCGTCTGAGGATATGCTTATCATGAAACGCCTTTGTCCGCTCCTTGTAATCGCGCAATCCCTCATAGGCATCCAGGCGCAGCTCCTCTAATTCACTCAGCTCAAACGCGCGCTCCTTGCCAGCCTCGTCCAGGTTTAGGTTACAAATGCGTAAGGCCCAATATGCTTTATGCTCTAGCTCTACTGGCAGGTGGCATGCTTTTCCGTAGACCAACCGGAATGGTGAAGTCCCAATGGGTGTCTTATGCGCAGTACGGTATGCCCACAGCGCATCGTCAAGGCGCTGGCTCCAATCTTTGCGCGATGGTCGCACAGTCTTCTCCAGGATGCGCTTGATTTCTCTGTTAGAGACCTCGGCCTGTCCATTTGTCTGAGGGTGATAGGCAATGGACGTCTTGTGGCGCACCCCATAATGCTTGAAAACTTGCGCCATGATCCTGTTGCAAAAGTGCGTCCCCTGGTCGCTGATGATTGCCTTATGCACCCCGTACCTGCAAAAGATGTTAGTTTTCAGAAATTCAGCGACCGTCTTACCATCATCCTTCCGTGTGGCCTTAGCTTCGACCCATTTGGAGACATAGTCCACCGCGACCAATATGTATTCATATCCTGCAGACGGGGGAAAAGGCCCCATGAAGTCAATTCCCCATATGTCAAATACTTCATCCACTAGAATTGGCATCTGCGGCATCTCGTTGCGCGCTGATATGCCTCCTGTGCGCTGGCACCTGTCACAATTTCTGCAATAGTCATAAGCGTCTCTAAACAGGTGCGGCCAATAAAATCCGCAGTCCAGGACCTTCCTGCTGGTGCGCTTGGGATCAAAGTGTCCTCCACATGCGTGCGCATGACAAAACATCAAAACAGAGTTAAATTCATGGTCAGGCACGCAACGCCTTAATATCTGATCTGGTCCTATTCTAAGCATATAAGGATCATCCCAAATATAATGTTTGGACTCATGTTTCAATCTCATGCACTGCGTTTTATTAAAATGCGGAGGAAACGTACCTGTGACCAGGTAATTCGCAATGTGCGCATACCATGGTACCTTACCTGTCAGCGCCATCAGATGCTCGTCAGGAAATGTCTCAGTGATCTGCCCTGGCTCCTCCTCCTTCATGATCCTGCTCAGGTGGTCCGCAACTGTGTTCTCCGTGCCCTTCTTGTCTTTGATCTCCAGGTCGAATTCCTGCAGTAGGAGCACCCAGGGCATCAGGCGTGGCTTAGTCTCCTTCTTGGACATTAGGTAGCGGATGGCTGCGTGGTCTGTGTATATGATGACCCTGGCGCCTAGAACATATGCACGGAACTTCTCTAGCGCAAACACAATTGCCAGAAGCTCCTTCTCCGTGGTGGTATAGTTCCTCTGCGCAGCGTCCAGTGTGCGCGATGCATAATAAATGGCGTGCGGTTTCTTGTCCACTCGCTGCCCCAGGACTGCACCTACTGCATAATCGCTTGCGTCGCACATCAGTTCAAATGGGAGGTTCCAGTCTGGTGCGCGCATCACTGGCGCACTGGTCAGTGCTTCCTTCAGCTTATCAAACGCGGCCCTGCACTCATCAGTAAAATCGAAGCACACATCTTTTTGCAAGAGGTTAGACTGGGGAATACAAATTTTAGAGAAGTCTTTGATAAAACGCCTGTAAAACCCAGCGTGCCCGAGGAATGACTTCACGTCGCGCACGCTAGTGGCATAAGGTAGATTAGAAATAAGGTCTATCTTAGCTTTGTCTACCTTGATCCCCTCCTCTGAGATGATGTGTCCTAGCACTACACCATGCGTTACCATGAAATGGCATTTTTCATAATTAAGCACTAGGTTCTTAGAAATGCAGCGTGCTAAGACCTTGTCTAGATGAGTTAAGCACGCATCAAAGGTATCTCCATATACAGTAAAATCATCCATGAACACTTCTATGCATATACCAATCATATCAGAGAAAATGCTCATGACAAGGCGTTGGAATGTACCTGGCGCGTTGCACAGCCCAAATGACATGCGCCGAAACGCAAATGTACCGAACGGGCAGGTGAACGTGGTCTTCTCCTGATCCTCCGCAGCTATGGGTATCTGATTGTACCCTGAATATCCGTCCAAGAAACAAAAATAGGGCTTACCTGCTAATCGATCCAGCATCTGATCCATGAAGGGTAGCGGGAAATGGTCCTTGCGCGTGACTGCGTTAAGCTTCCTGTAGTCGATGCACATGCGCCATCCAGTCTGAATGCGCTTGGGAACTAGCTCGCCCTGCGCATTCTCCTCCACTGTGATTCCTCCCTTCTTAGGCACAACGTGCACTTGACTGACCCATTTGCTGTCCGAGATGGGGTAAATGACTCCTGCGTCAAGCAACTTTAGAATTTCCTTCTGCACTACCTCCATCATTTTTGGGTTCAATCTGCGCTGAGCCTCCCTGGATGGTTTGGCACCATCTTCCAACAGAATTCTATGCATGCATAAGTCTGGGCTCACTCCACGCAGATCTGCCAGCGTCCATCCTATAGCGCGCTGATTCCTGCGCAGCACTTGTTGTAAACGCACTTCCTGCTCCTCTTCTAGTCCTTTCTTTATGATTACTGGCAGGGTGTCCTCATTTCCCAAGAAAATGTATTTAAGGTGCTCTGGAAGTTGCTTCAGCTCAACCTTGGGTGCCTGTTCAATGGAGGGCAAGATTTTATTGGTAGTGCAAATATGAACTATATCGTGTACCTGTTTGAGTTCTGGTTCAGCACTGCTCAGCTTCTCGTCTTCCTGCTCCTCCAACTCTGCCTGTGCCAGTGGCTCTGGTTCTATTACTGCGCTTGCACATTGCGCATCTGAGACTAAATCGTCAATGCTGTCCATCGCGTGCACTGTGGCGTCCTCGTGTGGGTGCTGCATCCCCTTGAATATATTGAAATGGATCTCTTCGCCATCTACCTCCATGGAGAGCATGCCCCTCCACACGTCTATCTTTGTGCGTGCGGTCATCAGGAAAGGTCTGCCCAGTAGGATCTGCGCACTGCTGGTGCTTGATTCACCCTCCATTTCCAGCACATAAAAATCTACTGGGAATACCAGCTCTCCAACTCGCACAAGAACATCTTCTATCATGCCTGCAGGTTGCTTGCAAGACCGATCTGCTAGCTGAATAGTGAGACCTGCAGGCTTTAGTGGTCCAAGGCGCAATGTCGCATATAGGGAATAAGGTAACAAATTGATGGATGCGCCTAAATCAATCATGCAATTGCTTACTGTAGACTTACCTAAAGTGCAAGGGATAGTGAACGTACCTGGGTCTCGGCACTTAGGTGGTACCTTATGTTGCACGATCGCTGAGGCCTGCGCATTTAGCATTACCTGTGTGCATTCGCCTTTCCTCCTCTTGTTTGTGCACAGCTCCTTTAAAAACTTGGCGTACCTGGGAATCTGCCGAACTGCTTCGATAAGGGGAATGTTGATTTCCACCTTGCTGAATAACTCGTATAGCTCTTTGTCCAGCGTCTCCTTTCTAGCCGATGGTGCCTGCACAGGAAAAGGTGCAGGTATATTAGTGCGATTCGTGCCCTTGTCGTTTATTTGTGTTATACCTGGCGCCTCGCCCTGCTGGCTTGTGGCTGGCACTTCTGGTTGCGCATCTTGCTCTGGTTGCGCATTCTGTTCTGCTGGATCCGGGACTTGCGCAACTGGTTGCGCGGGCGTCTGCGTGGTCTGCTCTGTTCCTATTATGCGCCCAGTCCTCAGTGTTACTGCATTGACTCCTCCTTTAGGGTTCTGAATCACTTGCGAAGGCAGGTTGCCATCGCTCTTCTTTAGCTCATACACCGTAGTAGCGATCTGTGATAGCTGCTTTTCAATGGACTCGAACCTCTTGTCATACTTCTCGTCATTTTTGCGCACTGTGTCTGCTAGCTGCCCCACGATATCTTCCAAAGATCGCCTCGGTTGCTGGTTGATATGCGCTGGTGCGTCAGTGCGGCGATGCGGTGGGTTGTAGGGTGCAGCTTGTTGCGTCTGCTGTGGTGCGCACTGATCTGTGGACTGCCTCTGGAAATTGTTCTCCTCCTTCCATCTGAATCCATTTGCTGCCAGTCCAAAGCGCGGCTGATTCTGCCTCGGTGGTCCTCTGTTATCCCATCCTCCAAAAGCATTGACATCTCCAGATTCCTCGAAAAGTGTGGGACACTCATCAGTTTTGTGCTCGGTGGACCTGCAGAATTCACATACCTTTGGCGCAAGTGGTTGTGCGCTTTGCGCACTCATCAACTTCTGCAGCATGGCCTTCATTTCCTTGATCTCAGCGCTTGTTTCTACCTGATGCACAGAACGAGTACGACTATTTTCAAGTGTTAGCTGATGTCTTACCTGACCAGCAAAGTCTTCTATCAGCTGCCACGCGTCTTCTGGATACATGTTGCAAATGTTGCCTCCTGCGCATGCGTTCAATAACCTCAGCTCCATGGGTAGCAATCCATTTAGGAAGTTCTCTATCAGCACATTCTGGGGCAGGCCATGGTTGTAGCAGTTGGCCTCTAGCTCCCTGAAACGCTCGTAATATTCTGACAGTGACTCCCCTGCGCTCTGCCTTGGCGCGGCCAGTTCTCTCCTGAGTAGCGCGATCTTTGCTGCTGGATAGAATTTGTCCAGGAATTTCTTTTGCAGCTGCTCCCATGTGTGAATTGATCCGGCTGGTAAGTTCATCAACCAATGTCTGGCTGTATCACACAGTGAAAATGGGAATGCCTTCATTTTCAGCGCTTCATCGCTTTCCCCTTCGGTCTTCATGTTCTTGCATATGACTAGGAACTCTCGCACATGCTTGACTGGATTTTCATTGTTCATCCCGTGGAACTTGGGCATGTGATGGATGAGCGAGCTCCTTAGCTCGAAATGACCGTCTGGTGGAAGCACGATGCACCATGGCTAGTTAACAGTGATAGGGGCTGACATCTCGCGCACTGTTCTGCGTCGCGCAGCTTGCCGCGCGGGTGGCGCATTGTACAATTCAGCGGCCATCCTTGCTTCAACCTCGCGCTGCACTTCCTCTCTGAACAGGGCTGCGCGGTTATGTGCTCTTGCTTCCTCTGGGGTTCTGTCCCCTAAGTTGTCTCCTACGACACTGTTATCCTCCATAACCTGTTCTATATCTCAAAGAAAACGAAATTAAAAGATAACTAATGCTGCTGCGTCTGTCAGTGAGCAACTAGAATCTGCGCAGCGCAACTGTTTCAAGGTTGCGCAGGCTAATGGTGATTGCGCGCTGTCAGAAACAACAACGAGAAAACAAAACAAACTGAAATAACTAGTTACTAAAAGGAAAAAACGTAAACTAGCTAGAACTTAGCTGTGTTGCTCCCCGGCAACGGCGCCAAAATTTGATCGCGCGTCGTTGTGCGCGTCAAATATAATCCTTCCTCTTCCACTAGTACAGCGATTAAGTAAGGGTCGATCTCCACAGGGAGCAAGTAGTTCAGTTTTAGCCAGTAACCTATACCTACGAAGATTAGGGGGTGAGTGATTGGGTTGCGCAGTGCGCAAGTAAACAGTTATAAAACGCAGGGAATTGCACTAGAAGTGCGCAGGCAATAGAGATTAGGTACTATGACTATGAGAAGTATCGGCGCAGACAATCCTCTATGAGTGCATTCCTTATCATCGACTCTAAATGTCTATAGCCTTATATTACTTAAGTTAGTGTCCGGTCAAGGCTTCCTAACATGTGCGCATGTTCCGATCAAAGTTCATGTGCTATTAATTCTTGCACTAGACTTAAACAACTACGAATCCGATCAAGGTAGTAATTGCCTATCCTAGCGCGTTACTCCTAGTTGGCACCGTCAGGCTATTCAACTAGTTTAACAAACAACAACAAGTGACAAGAGTAAGATTGCGGTTCAAGGCTTCCCCTACTCATGCAACAAGCTGCCAGTAATGTGCACAGAATTAATATAAGCAAGCAAGCTATGCATTAAGCGCAAGTCTCAAAGGAAATACTCATAGATTCATGTCCAACCGATACTAAGCGTTTAGCTAGACATGCTAGTGATAAACATCATAGAAACAGTAAATAATAACTAAAGTATCCAAGAGATTAATAGCAAACAGTGCGTGCAGATTGTAGTCTTGGCGGGCGCAGTCGGCTGGCGCAATCCTCTCAGCAAGCTCGTGTGTTTTCCAGTCCTGGTGCGCAGTGCCTCCTTGGTGTGCCTCTGATGATCTCTGAATTGAGTCTCTCTCTCCTCTCTCCCTCTCTCTAAACCCTAGCCTCCTTCTCTTCTTTATATACTGCTCTGAGGCTCGCTCTTGGCAACTTCCAAATCTGGTCGTGTCAGGATTTGGAAACATCATCATCTGCGCTTGGCGCACGGCATGTGCGTAGCGCAATCGGTTGGCGCACCGTGGTCGATTCTGCCAATTTCTTCTGTTTGCGCCGCTAGCTTCGCAGGCTGTGTGATGCGCGTCCTAAGCGTTGCCTGTTAGCGCGTATCCGACTTAGGCCCTTGTTTTGCCCTGAAATACAAAAACACTGGAAACCAGTAATCTTGTACACAAAATAATGCAAACAAGCATAGGGTTATGATCTAAATAATGCGTATGAATAAGCTCTATCAGAGAACATGAAGAATTGTCAAGAATTCGGAGAAGACATCATCAATTATAGACTCTACATCAACCCTTTACTCATTCTCTAAACCCTACTTCTCTACTTCTTTACTTTCCCTTGTTGAACTATTTCATTAAGTTTTGTTTCAAATTCACCATGAGTGACACATGAGTGAGTGGTGAGTAGTTGTTTAGTAGTTGGGATTCTTATGGATCCTTTAGGTTTGATTGTAATGCAAGACTTGTCTTTTTATCTATATGAATGAAGTTTGGTTGAAAATACTCATGCTTTCTCTTCATATCAATTTTGTGCACACCAAGTGTTTGACGAAACGCATGAATGAGTACGAATTGGTAGAACGCCTAGGGATGGAATGAGAGTTGAACCTAGGTTGTTTAGAAGATTGAGCATGTTAATTTTACGTTGCGTTTGTGCGCGAGAGTGACATACGCATTCCACTAGGCTAAGTATTGAGCGACTTTAGTTAATTATCAATAGACCGAGGGGTTGAGATTAGGAGACTTTTGTTCTACGCGGTTCAGTAGAGCGAGAGTTTGATAACCGTACTATTTAGGTATTATTCCCATTCTAGAGAAGGAGCGAGAGTTGTATTTAGAATGTGTGATACCTTAGCCTAGAACCATCACTCGAAATTACTCATGATTTAGACAAGTTTTGTGTTGCTAATCGCATGACCTAAGGGTGAAGTAGGATTCCGACTACGCTTTCTCTTAGATCATATTTCATCTTTTAGTATTCACTAGAGATACCTCACCTAAAGGAAAACCCCCCCCCCCCTTTATTTAGTAGACTTGCATTAGGCATTACTAGCTAGCTTTAGACTAATCTAAGCTTTTCTCTTGGGTTCGACTCGAGGTCACTCGGATTATAAATATTGTTTGAACACCGTGATTGGACTAGTATTTGTACTACCGCCAGCACGTTCATGCACCCGAGGTGATCTCACTGTTGAGAGAGGTAAAATTGCTGAGCTCCTTGAATTTTACCAAGCATTACAATTTGCATATAGTTAAGGAGTTTTTAGCAAATATTGATAGAGACTTTGGAGTAGCAAACAATATGGGACAAGTTTTTGCATAGTCCACCCGTGAGCACAACAGCTAGCCTGTCAGAGCTCACCCCAGCCGGAGGAATTTGCAATATGAGACAAGTTTTGTTAGACGACTGAGGGTGGTGATCACACCGGCTGTGATAAATAAATTTCTAAGGGTTGATGAGAATGCCATTCCTCCGGCTGAGGTGAGCTCTGACAGGCTGGTTGTTGTGCTCACGGGTGGACTGTGCAAAAGTTGGGTATCCCCCAATTTAAGAGCTTCAGATTTAACCAAAAAGTATGCCATTCTCTATTCCTTCGCGGTGAAAAACTAGATGCCTAGTTCACACAACGGCAAGGTGAACAAAGCCATGGGGCAGCTACTATTCAGTATTATCGCACATGCTGTCAAGCCAAAGACCAATCTGTGCATTGAATTTCGTTCGCTCATAAATGAGATTCTGATCAGTCAGCACAAAGAGCTGGAAGCTGCACAAGAAGGCATGTCTGGTGCCCCTCAAGTATTCTTGCTGGACCACAAGGTTTTTAAAGGGAGACATGTGGTGGACATTTCTGAAGGGTAACTAGTTTTTGAAGACCCGGAGAGTGCTGAAGCACTCCCTGATGCTCCAGCTCCAGCCATAAATGCTGCTATGAAAGGGTGATCAGTCACCTCAAGTCAGAGCGTGCATACCTGACAGCAGAGGCAAAGAAGAACTCAATACGGAGAACCGAGATCAACCGTCTCCTCCATGACTTGGAGTACCCAGCAACCAGCAGCACTGCCCCCTCAATACGCGGAGTGAATGAATGAAGCCTTCGGCATTTGCGCCAAAAAGGTAGAGAAGGTTGTAATAAGCCTAGACACTTACTTGACTTGCTCGTAGAAATTTTATTACTTTTGGTGTTTAGCACACTTGAGGGATTCTAAACACAAAGGTAATAAGTAGTGCAGTTATCTACTCTAGCTCTAGTTTTTACCAGAGTATCTGGATCAGTGGTCTAGCTTAGGTTCTGTGTAAGTTTTGTCAAAATGCCAAGGGGGAGGTTGTTGAGGATATGGCATTCCTTGACAAAACTGCTCAAGAGACTACTGAAGGACTCCCTGAAGATTAATGGCTGGAACACAATTTGAAGACTAACAAAACAACAACAAACAAAGAACCAAAGTCTGCTTCATCAATCCCTAAAGATTTGAAGCTGAGACACTATCTAAAGAATGGGCGAGAGACAACTATGAAGAGACAGAGTCTGCTTCAATACTCCGTAATGATCCAAAGCTAGAGCATAATGCCCGATCAACCTGGAGTTGCACGGTGAGGCACCGGAGTGGTCCGTTTGGCATTCGGGAAGCTTAGAGTTATGCAGACGTCATCAAGAGCTCAACAAATGCCAGCACGTGGTAAAAGAAGATATAGATCCAAGAGTCCAAATTTGGCAATGGAATCACCAACAAACTTGCTAGAATCTAGGATAAGATTCTGATAATGATTCTTGGCATTTTTGGTGGGCTGGTGTGCTTGTATAGGAAGGCTGAACGCACCACGGAGAACATGCACGATCAGAGAGCAACACAGAACAAATACAGAGAGATCAACCATGGTAGCAGGGCTTATACATTGAGTTGAAGACTGGTGTTGTGTGCAGAAGGAATTAGAACTCGTGGAGTTTCATTCGGGATTAATCTAGAGTTCAACTGGAGCCCTGCTTGTTGAAGGAACATTCAGAGCTTGGTGATCAGTCGCGGACAGGCATTGTCGCGGGCTGCGTAGCATTGATCGAGGCTACCCAAGAGTGACAGAGTGTGTCATTGATTGAGGGGGAGTAGAGACTGATTTTGAAGAAATCTGAGTGTCCGACTGTTTGGCGGGAGAGCTGTAATTGTAGACTAGAGATACAGTAACTCTGGTGAAGAGTGTGCTTAAGCAGTCCGTGTACCACACATTGAAATAGAATAGGATAGGTCTGTGAGTCAGGTCTGCAGCTATTTGGTGTAGGTAGTACGGAGAGAGTCTGTGTGATCAGACTGCTAGCTAGTCTAGGTGGCTAGACTAAGCATAAGATTTCGGCTAGGTGATGAGTAAAGGTGTGAGTCCTTTGTACTTCGAATTGAGATAGTGGAATCTTGAGGATCGGTGTATTCCCTTCAGACGTAGGCAAGTTGCCGAATTGGGTGAATAATCTTCTGTGTCTTTCTTATTCTGTTAGTAGAGTAAATTCCGCAGAACGATACAGAGAGTGCTTCTGTAGAAGCTGTAACTCCAGAGGCTGTAACTCGGCATCAGCAACGCATCAGAAGTTCAAAGTGTGATGATAGTGAAGGCTATTTTATGTTGACAGATTGAGCTAAGATTTCGACTAGTTAGGAGTAGTGGTATACTCTAACTGAGATAGTGAAATCTTGAGGACCGAGAGTTATCGTCCTCAGACGTAGGCTGTTGCCGAGCTGACTGAACAATCTGTTTGTGTTCTTCAGGTGTGGCCAAACCATCAACAGCATTAGAGGGGCAGAAACTTCTGAAGCAACCTGTGGTGTCTCATCAATAGCAACGCAGTGCTAATTTCAAATACAAAAAAGAAGGAATCTTGCTGGAGCACACCTTTACTCAGTAGTGGGTTTTCACTTCTTAAAACTGACCTTTAGTCCGTAGTGGGTATTCCTTTTATTTAGGGCTCTAGTTGGTGGGTCTTAGTCTGGTCGGACTATTGTGTGTATTTATTCTAGTATATATATATATATTCATTCTTATAACTCAAAAAGAGACAGTTACAAATGAGCGCTCAAAGCCAAAAGGGAAAGACGGAGCTAATCGAAGTCCTTTCTTAATAAAAATTCGTCTGCCAATGCCTTCTGCGAAACAAAAGACAACTTTTGCCTCAAAATGGAGAGCGCTGTCGGTGGCTCCATACCCTTCGCCTCCGCCCACCTCGCCGCCACTGTCCTGATCAACTGATCCGCCCTCGCTCCAAAACCTGCTACAGATTCCATGATGAAAGGCTCGAACATAAGACCATTGGCTGAACAAAAAGCCCTATACTTAGAGATCTTCCTCTCCTCTGATCTCCTAGCAGCCTCCCCTGACCCCCGCCCTGCCCCTCCTCCCACAAAAGGAGAGACAATGGATACATCCATACAAAGATCCTTCCCTGCATCCCAAGCCGGTACTAAAATGTCCGCTGGCTACTCTCCCCCATCGAGAAGGCCAGCCACCTCCAGCCTAGGCTCCAAATTAGCCACCCTAAAAAAGCGTATAACGCATCTCTCACCGCGTTATGCCTTCGAATCCTCTTCCCACCCCCCCGGAAAATGGGAATCGTGATCCCCCGCCGCGTCGGACGTGTGAAACCCTCTACAGGCTATACAAGCCCGGGAAACTGCAAACACATCGTGCCCGGTACGGTACCTGAGGACCAAGCGATACGCCGCCGGGCTCATATGAAGCCCAAAGAAAGGCGTAGGTATCGTTGTGGTCCAAATACCACTCCCCGACACAGAAACAACATCCACCAGAGTACTCACCCAGACCCCTCCCTGCCCCTTGATCTCTACCCTGATGACTTCCGCAGCCAGGAGGGTAAGCCACTGTTGTGGCTTAGCCTTCGACCTAAGCTCATCCAATCCAACTGGGGAGGTGGGACGAAATCTCAAATTCCACCTCTCAAGCAAGACTCCGCACCTGGACGAAGAGAAAGAATCCTTCGTAAGCATCTTCCATAAACCTCCAGCCTGAACCAAGGAGGCCACTTCAGCTGAGAGAGCCACATCGCTCTCCACAGGAATTCCAAGCCCACCAAACTTAAGAAGTAAACCCACCAATCTTCTTTGCTCCATCGTGAAACCCGTGTTCCAGCTATGCACCAAACTCTGATGCACCGCTGTGTCGAAAGAGCGAATCAACCCTTCAAATCCAATCGGGCGGTGAACATCGCAAATTATACATCATCTTCGGCATGCCTACGTAGGCACGCAAAAGCAGCAACTCCAGCTGCGGATTATCCAACTTAGACACCTCAGTTAGAATGGCCTGAATGCCTAGAACTCTCTTCCCCACCACCTCATCGGCCCCTCTCCCATCCGCTGAAATAGGATTACCCAAAACAGATAAAGCCTAGGAGTCCGAGACCACAATCCCGTCTGGCACCTCAGGAGGCCGGTTCCTGCCACCCCTTGTACACCACCATAAGGATTTGGTATGGTTCACCACCAACCCAAGCCGTGGCCCCGAATCCCGAATGACCCCAAACGCCATCGACAAATCCTCTCTATGTCCCATCAATATACCATCGTCCAGGTACCAAGCGTTAAGCATCAAACGAGGACATACTCTCCAATCCGATGAAGCAAAGGCTGCAAAGCGACGACAAAAAGCAACGGCCCCAAAGGATCGCCTTGCTGCACCCCTCGACAACTAAGAACGGTCAACTCTCCAAAAAAGAGCAAAGCTTGAGACCCATAACAATACTCAACCCAAGCGCTCAGCGCTGGGAAATGAAGCCGCACTCCTTCCAAGAAAACCTCTATACTGACCATATTAAAAGCATTTGTGAGATCCAACTTCAAAACCCCTAGCCCCTCATCGGCTGAATGCTTCCCCATCAAGTGGTTTAAAGAGTGTGTAATAGCATCTGCTGCCCCTCTCACTCCCACCCCCAACTGAAAAGGCAATAAATAAGTCGTCGCTGAAACTTTAACAACACTCAGAGCCACCCTCGATGTAAGACGCCGCCAAACCTCTTCCACTGCGACCGGCCTAACCCCTCCTCCAGGTTTCGCAAGAGGAATAACTAGAGCACTCATAAGAAGGGGAGCCAAACTAAGAGGCGCTCTCCCACTGAGCAAAAGCGCGACATGGGCTATGAAAACTCTCTGCAACGGAACTGCCTCCACCCGACCTGCGACCCCCTGAACAATATCCAATAACAACTGCGGCTTTAGCCCATCCCGCCCCCCGACGGAACCGCTCGGAAAAGAATCAAGAGCCCGCGACACCTCCTCCCAAGAAGGCTGATAGAGCCTAGTTATATGCGCTATTTAGATCTTAACATTGTGCTTGTTTGCATTATTTTGTGTACAAGATTATTGGTTTTCGGTCTTTTTGTATTTCAGGATGAAACAGGAGCATAAGCCAGATGCGCGCTAACGGGCGCTTTTAAAGAGCGCAATGCACGACCTGCGGAGCTAGCAGCGCAAAAGGAGATAGGAGATAGCTGATTCAGACTATAGTGCGCAAACCAATTGCGCAAAGCGAGTAGCGCAATCAACGTGCGCAGCAAGCCATGCGCAGGATAGCAGCGTTTCTAAATTTTGATCATCATTATCCCTACAAAATCTCCTAGATTTGGTAGTAGCTAAGATTCTCACGGGACAAATCTAAGCATTCCTTGGGCTTCAAGACCAGTATATAAAGAGGAGGGAAGCTAGGGTTTGGAGAGAGACATATAGCAACAGAAGACAGACGAGCTCCAGAAATCCTGCCGTCGAGATTCTGCGCGAACCACCTGCGCCAGCCAAAAATAGCAACCTGCGATTGCACCGGCTTGCTACTTTTCCTTGGCTGCTTTAGTTTTACTTATTATTTCTATGATGTTTGCTTCTAGCATGTCTAGCTAAACACCTTGTATCGGTTGGGCATGATTCTATGAAGTATTTCCTTTGAGACTTGTGTTTAATGCTTAGTTCGTCTACTTATATTAATTCTATGCACATGGGTGATAATTAGTTGTGCGAATAAGAGAAGCCTTGAACCGCAATCTTATTCTAACTGCTCGTTATTGTATGTTAAACTGGTTGATAACTTGACGGTGATAACTAGGAGTAACACACTAGGATAATCGGCTACTACTGTGATTGGATTCGTAGTTGCTTAGACTAGTTTCAAGAATTAATAGCTCATGGACTTTGATCGGAATATGCGCGCACGTTAGGAAGCCTTGATCGGACACTAACTTAAGTAGAACTGCACTATAGATGTTTAGAATCGATGATAAGGGAAACATTCATAGAGGATTGTCTTTACCGATACTTTTCATAGTTATAGTACTTAATATCTACTGCCTGCGCACGTATAGTGCAATTCTGCTTTCACTACTTTTCATTCGCGCACCTGCGCAACCCAATCACTCACAACCCCCAATTTTGTAAGTTGTAGGTTGCTAGCGAAGACGAGTCTGCACGCTCCTTGTGGAATCGACCCTGACTTAGCCGCTGTACTGAGTGGAGAAGGAAGGATTAATTTGACGCGTACAATGACGCGCGATCAAATTTTGGCCCCGTGCTGGGGAGCAACACGGATAAGTTTTAACTAATTCAAATTTTCTTTTATAGTAGTTAGTTATTTCTTTTTTTATTTTATTTTTCGTTGGTGTTTCTGACAGTACGCAATCAACATCAGCCTGCGCAACCATGAAACGGTTGCGCTGCATAGATTAAAGTTGCACACCGACAGGGGCAACAACCTAGTTGTCTTTTAATTTCGTTTTCTTTAAGTTTAGAACAGGGTATGGAGAATAATAGTGTCATCGGTGATAACTTAAGGGACAGAACCCCAGAGGGACCTAACAATGCAAGGGCAGATAACCGCGCAGCTCGGTTCAGAGAGGAAGTACAGCGCGAAGTTGATGCTCGGATGGCCGCTGAAGCAGTGTATAATGCGCAACCCGCGCAACAGATCATGCGACGCAGAACAGTGCGCGAGATGTCGACTCCAATCACAGTCAACCAACCTTGGTGCATAGTACTTCCACCCGATGGGCATTTTTAACTACCGAGCTCATTCATTCATCATATGCCTAAGTTTCATGGGATGAACAACGAGAACCCGGTCAAGCATGTGCGTGAATTCCTAGTTATCTGCGAGAACATGAAGACCGATGGGGAGAGTGAAGAAGCGCTGAAGCTGAAGGCGTTCCCCTTTTCATTGTGTGATGCAGCCATGCATTGGCTGATGAGTTTACCAGCAGGATCTATACACACATGGGAGCAGCTCCAGAAGAAGTTCTTGGATAAGTTCTACCCCGTAGCTAAGATCGCGCTACTCAGGAGGGAATTGGCCGCGCCTAGGCAGGGCGTAGGAGAGTCACTATCAGAGTACTACGAGCGTTTCAGGGAGCTGGAAGCCAACTGCTATAATCATGGCCTGCCCCAAAATGTGCTGATAGAGAATTTCCTGAATGGGCTACAACCGATGGAACTTAGTTTGTTGAATGCATGCGCAGGCGGTGACATATGTAACATGTACCTGGAGGATGTATGGCAGATGATAAAGGATTCTGATGGACAGGTGAGGCATCAATTGACGCTCGAGAACAGTCGTGCGCGCGCTGTGCACCAGGTGGATTCCAGTGTTGAAATAAAGGAGATGAAAGCCGTGCTACAGAAGCTGATGAATGCGCAAGACACGCAACCAGTTGCGCCGAAGGCATGCGAGTTCTGTATGTCCACTGAGCACAAAACCAACGCATGTCCCATACTTTTCGAGGAATCAGGAGATGTAAATGCTCTAGGAGGATGGGTGATCGCGCGTCGTTGTACTCGTCAAATTAATCCTTCGTCTTCCACTTAGTATAGCGGTTAAGTCAGGGTCGATCTCCACAGGGAGCAAGCAGATTCGCTCTAACTAGTGACCTACACTTACGAAAATTGGGGTGTGAGTGATTGGGTTGCGCAGGTGCGCGAATGACAGTAGTTAACGCAGAACTTGCACTAGACGTGAGCACGCAGTAGAGATTAAGTACTATGACTATGAAAAGTATCGGGCAGACAATCCTCTATGAATGTATTCCTTATCATCGACTCTAAACGTCTATAGTTTGGTTTTACTTATGTTAGTGTCCGATCAAGGCTTCCTAACTTGTGCGCATGTTCCGATCAAAGTTCGTGAGCTATTAATTCTTAAAACTAGTCTAAGCAGCTACAAATCCTGTCACAGTAGCAGCTGATTATCCTAGCGCGTTACTCCTAGTTGTCACCGTCAAGCTATCAACTAGTTTAACATATAACAAACAAGTAGTACGAGTAAGATTGCGGTTCAAGGCTTCCCGTACTCATGCAACTAGCTGTCAACCGTATGCACAGAATTAATACAAGCAAACAAACTATGCATTAAGCACAAGTCTCAAAGGAAATACTCATAGAATCATGCCCAACCGATACAAAGCGTTTAGCTAGACATGCTAGTAGTAAACATCATAGAAATAGTAAATAACAACTAAAGTATCCAAGAAAATAGTAACAAGCAGGTGCGTGCAGGTTGTAGTCTCTTGGCTGGCGTAGTCGGCTAGCGCAGGTCCTCTCAGCAACTCGTGTGTTTTTCAGTTCTGCCTCTCTCTCGTTGATGATGATCAAACCCTAGCCTTCCTCTCTTTATATACTGCTCATGAGGCCCAAGGACGGCCTTGGCAACTTCCAAATCTGATGGTGTCAAGATTTGGAAACACCAATATCCTGCTCATGGCGCACTGCACACATTGGTTAGCACAATCGGTCTGCGCACCGTAATCGACTGCCACTTCCTATCCTGTCTGCGCTGCTAGCTCCGCAGGCTGTGTGTTGCGCTCCTCAAACGCTGCCCCCCACACTTGCCCTTGTTCGTCCCGAACAAGTACCCAAGCACGGATCCAATTACCTCTCTGGAGTCTAGCGCACAGTCTTGCACTCTGGCGCTATCCGCACTACTGTTCACCTTGTGCGGCTCTATCACCTGCGCGCATCTGCTCTCAACAGTTCTAATATAATAATTTCGAAATTCGTTACCTCTCAGCTGGGATGAAGATCATTTCGGATGGCTGGGAGATAGCTCTTCATAGGCTCCGGGTTGTCAGCTTCTACTCCGAGGACGGGTATATGGTTAATAGCGCAAGCTTCTTCCGGTGCGTGATTCTTCCGCGCACTTCCTGGGAACCCGAGCCTTTTTGATGATTTTCTTGTGAATCTTGCGCAAGCTGGTACGTATTTGTGCGCATGCTAATTCTTTTGTAGCGCATATCATCTGCTGGTGTTTTTTTTTCTTTTCTTTTTGTACAGGTTAACCCATGGTTCCTATGTTCCCAGAACGGTTCCAGTCTAGGCCTCCGGATAGCAGCTATGGAACAACGCTCCGCTCACCCTCCTTGATCTAATTGCGCAGGCCAGCGCACGCGTTTACTCCCACGCCCGCCTTCCATAGCTTGACTTCTAGAGGAAAGGTGGTCTGTTTTCCCACCTCGCCACGCTTTGGGTATTCGCCTTCGGCATCTGCGTGGCTGAGCGCGCTCTATTGTTTCGAAGGTCGCGAAGCACCGGCGTCCACTAGCGCTCTCGACCATATACCTCACCTTCGAAACAAAAACGACTAACCGCCTCTCTAGAGCATTTCTGTCAACTCCACATCCCCTGTATATCCCAACTAAAAGGAGCCGAAAAATCGAAAAAAATATACTAAACAGTTGATAGCAGCGCATGCAAGATGAATAGGGCAATATAAGCTGGAGAGTGTGCGCAACCCGCACACAAGCGCACCACTGCTACTATTTTCTTCAACTAAACTAAGCTACACTACAAAGCTCAAAAAAACGTGAAATGTAAATGTAGCGCTCCCCTCCCACACTTAACAGAGACGTGTCCCCATGACTCATGCTCAAGCGCAACGGAGAGCGCACACATGCATGCAAGCAAAACAAAGAACATAAGAAAAAAAAACATATAGTCATCGCAGCAACAATATAGTCAGGGGTCACAAAATATTCAGCACAATATAGCAACATCGAGCAATAGTTTTCAAAAAAGATAAGAAACCACCCGAAAGAAATGCGCGCCCTCACTGCAACCCTAGATATCCTCGGAGCTGGACTCAGCCGCGGATCCGTGCGCCTCCTCATCTGAAGAATCAGTCTCATACTCGGAACTTGAGGCCGGCGGCACTACAGAAACGGCGGCGGGCTGGGACCGGCGGCGGAGGCGGCTGGCACTATAGAAACGGCGGCGGCGGCGGGCCGGAGGCAAGAGGTCGTCCTCTGAGATAGGGTCCCATAGTGAATCTGAGCTGAAACTCATGATGGGATCGGCTTCAGGGGACCGGTGAACAGAAGGCTGTGCAGGGGGTGCTGCAGGTGCTCGGACCGGGTCTACTACTAGGGTGGGCTCTGCTGCATGGACCGGGGACTGGGTAGGAGGGCTGGCTGGCGGGCGCGGCTTGCTGGGGGATCCTGGAGGCGGCCTACGCAGACTGAGGAGAGGGGGGGGATAGAATCTCTAAATTTCCACCCTGATGGTGGGCTCATGCTCAGGTCTGCCCCTTCTGGCGCTAAATACTCGAGCACGCGCATGACGTTGAACATCATGCGCTGCTCCGCTGATACCTCAGGCGCCTCCTCTGCCTCTGTCCTGGGGCGCTTTGCTCGTGCACGCGGGGGAGAATCATTAATGGCTATGGTAACTGGCTCCCCCTGCGGTGCACTCGCCCTCCTGCGCGCTCCAGTCTGTGCACGAGTCCTCATGCGCCTGACTGGAGGCGCGACCTGCTCTGGGGCCTCTTTCAACTCCCTTTCCTCAGCGGCCTCCTCTGGCTGCGCGCTGCTCTCTGCTCGTTGCCTCGGCGCTCTGGCCGGCTGCAGCTGGTAGCACCATTCCAAGGACCCATCCTCTCTCATGGCCACCGCTTTGAGCTTCAGCAAATGGGCACGGTCCAGGGGAACAGCTGGCACTACCGTGTGCTCGAGCACCTCCGGCTCTCCATGCAGCGCACGCAGCAGGTGCGTGATCATTCCTCCACAAGTCAGCGGCCCCTTCGTGCTGACCCAACTCCAATGCACCACCATATCTGAGACGACCAGCACCTTCTTCCCATAGTAAAATCCCTTCAAAATATCTATGTCCAGCAGGCTGATCTTCGGCGCACCATTAAAATGCCCGATGATTGCATAGGCGACCATGCGCCATAGGTAGAACATCCACGGGTAGCGCAGCTCGTGTCCTCGGCTGCGCCGCGGGGCAAAAACTGGGCCGGTCGCCATCTCACGCCACGCCTCCTGATTCGTGTGCGTGTCTAAATCCGCCTCACGCACCTTGGCGCACCTCAGCGTGTGCTTCAGCCTCTTGGCCGAGGCAATGTACCAGACCCCTCTGTGCCGGTACCTGATCTCCAAATCGGCCGTCTCCAGCGACGCCAAAAACTGACAAGTATCCTCCTTGACAGTTGCGCTGTTGATCTCCAATAGCGCCACCCAGCCCGCCAGCACGAGCTTCTCCACAATGAGGTCCTCCATCCCGACCTCGCGCAGGAAGTCCCTGCTGATGTACGTGGTCCCGTACATCTCCAGCCTCATGAAAGCGTCATATTTGCTGGCGAATGATGCTGGGGTCTCTTCATCCTCGGCAGGCTGCATGGTGCGCTAGGGGTCCTCCGGTCAACTACGGTCAAAGCTCCACAAATGCCCAAAAACCAAACTCCGCCAAATGCCCTGAAATTGTCACCCACAGGTCGCCGAACGCCGCCTACAAAATCCACTACCCAGAACTCCAAATGGTGCGGACGATCTAGGTGCGATTTCAAACCTAGGGCAGCCTTCCTATCTCACAAACCCTAACTGAATCGGCTCAAATCTGAGGGGAAGGGTTACCTGGTGAGTGTGCGACGGTAAGCTCTTCGAATCTTTCTAAACGGAAGCCTGGCTGAGGGCAGGAGCTTTCTTGCAACGGTCGACTGTAAAAAATGCTGAAATTTTTCTAAGTCCTGGCCTTTTATACCCCCTATCTGGCGCAGCTGTTCTGCGCACTGAGTTTGCGCACTGGCCCGTGCACTGCTGCGCGAATAAAACTACAAGTCCTAAACTAGCTAAAAGACACTAGAAAAACTAAAAAAAAACGTGTAAGAGTAGAACGTGTCGGGTTACCTCCCGACAAGTGCCTTTGTTTAACGTCGTTGGCTCGACTGTACCTCGTTACTTGCCTAAAAGTGTGCCAGCGACCTCCCCCACTCTTGCTCCTGAGTGACCCCGCGCTTGTGCGTGTGTTGCGTTCTCCTTGGTCCTGCGCAAAGGATCGGAAGGGTGGTCAGCATGGTTAATATGAGGTGACAAATCATAAGTAATGAGGTTAGGTAAAGAGGAAGAAGAAATATGAGCAATAGTTCCCAGTTCTCCCTCTAGTGCATCTGGTGGCGACTCTGGCGCAGCAACCTGCGCATCTGCTATCTCTGGCTCTGCCAATTCAACTTCGAGTGCTGTGCCATCCCAAGGTTCTCCTAAATACTTTTTGACTCTCTGCCCATTGACCTGAAAACGATACCGGTGCTCGTTTTCTAACTCGATTGTTCCGTAAGGGAAAACATTGGTAACCGTGTATGGCCCCGTCCATTTGCTGCGCAGCTTCCCAGGCATGAGCTTTAGGCGTGAGGAGAACAATAGTACCTGGTCTCCTAGCTCAAAAGTGCGTCTGAGGATGTTTTTGTCGTGAAATGCCTTTGTGCGTGCCTTGTAGTCGCCCAGCCCCTCATATGCATCCAGGCGCAGCTCCTCTAACTCGCTCAGTTCAAATGCGCGCTCCTTGCTAGCCTCGTCTAGATTCAGGTTGCAAACGCGCAATGCCCAGTATGCTTTGTGCTCCAACTCCACTGGCAGGTGGCAAGCTTTTCCATAAACCAACCGAAACGGTGAAGTCCCAATTGGTGTCTTATGTGCGGTTCGGTATGCCCATAGCGCATCGTCAAGGCGCTGGCTCAAGTCTTTGCACGATGGTCTCACAGTTTTCTCCAGGATGCGCTTGATCTCTCGGTTGGAAACCTCGGCCTGTCCATTCGTCTGAGGGTGGTAAGTGGTGGACGTCTTGTGGCGCACTCCATAATGCTTGAATACCTACGCCACTACCCTGTTGCAAAAATGCGTCCCCTGGTCGCTGATGATTGCCTTAGGCACCCCGTACCTGCAAAAGATGTTAGTTCTCAAAAAATCAGCGACCGTCTTACCATCATCCTTCCGTGTGGCCTTAGCCTCGACCCATTTGGAGACATAATCCACCGTGACCAATATATACTCATATCCGGAAGATGGAGGAAATGGCTCCATGATCCGCGCGTCGTTGTGCGCGTCAAATTAATTCCTTCCTCTTCCCCTAGCACAGCGGTTAAGTAAGGGTCGATCTCCATAGGGAGCAAGTAGTTCAGTTTTAGCCAGTAACCTACACTTATGAAATTGGGGGGTGAGTGGTTGGTTTGCGCGATGCGCAAGTAACAGTGGTATCGTAACGCAGGCAATAGAGATTAAGTACTATGACTATGAGATGTATCGGGCAGACAATCCTCTATGAATGCATTCCTTATCACTGACTCTAAACGTCTATAGTATGGGTTACTTATGTTAGTGTCCGATCAAGGCTTCCTAACATGTGCGCATGTTCCGATCAAAGTTCATGAGCTATTAATTCTTGAACTAGTCTAAAACAACTACGAATCCGATCAAAGTAATAATTGCTTATCCTAGCTCGTTACTCCTAGTTGGCACCGTCAGGCTATTCAACCAGGTTAACATACAACAGCAAGCAACAAGAGTAAGATTGCGGTTCAAGGCTTCCCCTACTCATGCAACTAGCTGTCAACCGTGTGCACAGAATTAATACAAGCAAGCACACTACGCATTAAGCACAAGTCTCAAAGGAAATACTCATAGATTCATGCCCCACCGATACAAAGCGTTTAGCTAGACATGCTAGTGATAAACATCATAGAAACAGTAAATAACAACTAAAGTAACCGAGAGAACAATAGCAAACAGTGCGTGCAGGTTGCAGTCTTGGCGGGCGTAGTCAGCTAGCGCGGGTCCTCTCAGCAAGCTCGTGTGTTTTCAGCTTTGCCACTCTCTCGCGTGCCTCTCAGTCTGTTGTGTGTCGTCTCGATCGTCCCTCGATCTCCTCTGATGTCCTCTCAAACCCTAGACTTCCTCTTGTTTATATACTGCCCAGGAAGCCCAACCTTGGCAACTTCCAAATCTGGTGCTGTCAGGATTTGGAAATACTGGACCCTGCGCTTGGCGCACTGTATACTGCTTAGCGCACTTGGCCTGCGCAACTCTGCTGATTCTGCCAATTCCTCTCTTTGCGCCGCTAGCTCCGCAGGCTGATTTTTCACTCCTAGAACGCTGCCTGTTAGCGCGTATCCGACTTAAGTCCTCGCTTAGCCCTGTAATACAAAACACTGGAAACCAGTAATCTTGCACACAAAATGATGCAAACAAGCATAGGGTTAGGATCTAAATAATGTGTATAAATGAGCTCTATCACCCCATGAAGTCAATTCCCCAAATATCGAATACTTCATCCACTAGAATTGGCGTCTGCGGCATCTCATTGCGCGCTGATATGCTCCCTGTGCGCTGGCACCTGTCACAGCTCCTGCAGTGGTTATACGAGTCACTAAACAAGTGCGGCCAATAAAATCCGCAATCCAGGATCTTTCTGCTCGTGCGCTTTGGACCAAAGTGTCCTCCACATGCGTGCGCATGACAAAACATCAAAATAGAGTTAATTTCATGGTCAGGCACGCACCGCCTCAAAATTTGATCAGGTCCTATTCTGAGCATATACGGATCATCCCAAATGTAATAATTGGACTCATGCTTTAATCTCATGCATTGGATCTTAGTGAAATAGGGAGGAAACGTACCTGTGACCAGGTAATTTGCAATGTGCGTATACCATGGTACCTTACCTGTCAGCGCCATCAAATGCTCGTCAGGGAATGTCTCCGTGATCCGCCCTGGCTCCTCCTCAGGTGGTCAGCGACTGTGTTTTCCGTGCCCTTCTTATCCTTGATTTCCAAGTCGAACTCCTGAAGTAGGAGCACCCAGCGCATCAGGCGCGGCTTAGTCTCCCTCTTGGACATTAGGTAACGGATGGCTGCGTGGTCTGTGTAGACGATGACTCTGGCGCCTAGAACATATGCGCGGAACTTCTCTAGCGCAAAAACGATTGCCAGAAGTTCCTTCTCCGTGGTGGTGTAGTTCCTCTGCGCAGTGTCCAGTGTGCGCGATGCATAATAAATGGCGTGCGGCTTCTTGTCCACGCGTTGCCTCAGGACTGCACCTACTGCATAGTCGCTTGCGTCGCACATCAGTTCAAACGGCAGGTTCCAGTCTGGCGCGCGCATCATTGGCGCACTTGTAAGCGCCTCCTTCAACTTATCAAACGCGGCCCTGCACTCATCAGTAAATTCGAAACACACATCCTTTTGCAAGAGGTTAGACAGGGGTATACAAATCTTAGAAAAATCTTTTATGAAACGCCTGTAAAACCCAGAATGCGCAAGGAATGATTTCACATCGCGCACGTTAGTGGAATAAGGTAGATTAGAAATAAGATCTATTTTGGCCTTATCTACCTTGATCCCCTCCTGCGAGATAATATGTCCTAGTACTACATCATGCGATACCATGAAATGACATTTTTGATAATTGAGCACTAGGTTTTTTGAAATGCAGCGCGCTAAGACCTTATCAAGATGAGTTAAGCATGCGTCAAAGGTACTTCCGTACACAGTAAAATCATCCATGAACACTTCTACCAATCATATCAGAAAAGATGCAAATGACTAGACGTTGGAATGTACCTGGCGCGTTACACAGCCCAAATGACATGCGTCGAAACGCAAACGTACCGAATGGGCAGGTAAACGTAGTTTTCTCTTGATCCTCCGCAGCTATGGGTATCTGATTGTACCCTGAATACCCGTCCAAGAAACAAAAGAAGGGCTTCCCCGCTAATCGATCTAGCATCTGGTCCATGAAGGGTAGCGGGAAATGGTCCTTGAGCGTGACTGCGTTAAGCTTCCTGTAGTCGATGCACATGCGCCATCCAGTTTGCAGGCGCTTGGGAACTAGCTCGCCCTGCGCATTCTCCTCTACTGTGATTCCTCCTTTCTTCGGCACAACGTGCACTGGACTGACCCATTTGCTGTCCGAGATGGGGTAGATGACTCCTGCGTCAAGCAGCTTCAGGATCTCCTTCTGAACCACCTCCATCATATTCGGGTTTAATCTGCGCTGAGGCTCCCTGGATGGTTTGGCACCATCTTCCAATAGAATCCTATGCATGCATACGTCCGGGCTCACTCCGCGCAGGTCAGCAAGTGTCCATCCTATAGCACGCTGGTTCTTGCGCAGCACCTGCTGTAATCGCGCCTCCTGCCCCTCTTCTAATCCTTTCTTTATGATTACTGGCAGGGTGTCCTCATTTCCCAAGAATATGTATTTGAGGTGCTCGGGGAGTTGCTTCAGCTCGACCTTGGGTGCCTGTTCAGTAGAGGGCAAGATTTTATTAGTAGTGAAGACACAAACTATATCGTGTAACTGTCTGGATGATGGTTCAGCACTGCTCAGCTCGTCCTCCTACGCCTCCAACTCTGCCTGTGCCATTGTCTCAGGTCCTTCTGCTGCGCTCGCACATTGCACATCTGCAACCAAGTCATCTATGCTGTCCATTGCGTGCACTGTGGCGTCCTCATGAGGGTGCTGCATCCCTTTGAATATGTTGAAGTGAATTTCCTCGCCGTCAACTTCCATTGAGAGCGTACCCCACCACACGTCTATCTTTGTGCGCGCTGTCATCAGAAACGGTCTGCCCAGTAGGATCCGCGCACTTCCCTTGCTCGACTCACCCTCCATTTCTAAGACGTAGAAATTTGCTGGGAACACCAGCTCTCCTACTCGGATGAGGACGTCCTCGATCATGCCCGTCGGTTGCTTGCACGACCGATCTGCTAGCTGAATCGTGAGACCTGCAGGCTTTAGTGGTCCAAGGAGAATAACCTCAGCTCCATGGGTAGCAATCCATTCAGGAATTTCTCTATCAGCACATTTTGGGGCAGGCCGTGATTGTTGCAGTTGGCCTCCAGTTCCCTGAAACGCTCATAATACTCCGATAGTGATTCTCCTTCGCCCTGCCTAGGTGCGGCCAGCTCCCTCCTGAGTAGCGCGATCTTGGCTGCGGGATAGAACTTGTCCAAGAACTTCTTCTGCAGCTGCTCCCATGTGTGAATTGATCCTGCTGGTAAGTTCATCAGCCAATGCCTGGCCGTATCACACAGTGAAAAAGGGAATGCCTTCATCTTCAGTGCTTCGTCGCTCTCCCCTTCGGTCTTCATGTTCTCGCAAATAACTAGGAATTCTCGCACATGCTTGACTGGATTTTCATTGTTCATCCCGTGAAACTTGGGCATGTGATGAATGAGCGAGCTCCTTAGCTCAAAATGACCGTCTGGTGGAAGCACTATGCACCATGGCTGGTTAACAGTGATTGGAGCTGACATCTCGCGCACTATTCTGCGTCGCGCGACCTGTCCCGCGGGTGGCGCATTATACTTTTCAGCTGCCATCCGTGCTTCAACCTCGCGCTGCACTTCCTCTCTGAACCGAGCTGCACGGTTATCTACCCTTGCATTGTCTGGGGTTCTGTCCCCTAAGTTATCTCCAATGACGCTGTTATCCTCCATGACCTGTTCTAAATCTCAAAGAAAACGAAATTAAAAGATAACTAAGCTGTCGCGTCTGTCAGTGCGCAACTCGAATCTGCGCAGCGCAACTGTTTCAAGGTTGCGCAGGCTGATGTTGATTGCGCGCTGTCAGAAACAACAACGAGAAAAACAAAACAAACTGAAATAACTAGCTACTATAAAGGAAAACTTAAACTAGTTAAAACTTAGCTCCAAAATTTGATCGCGCGTCGTTGTACGCGTCAAATTAATCCTTCCTCTTCCACTTAGTATAGCGGTTAAGTCAGGGTCGATCTCCATAGGGAGCAAGCAGATTCGCTCTAACTAGTGACCTACACTTACGAAAATTGGGGTGTGAGTGATTGGGTTGCGCAGGTGCGTGAATGACAGTAGTTAACGCAGAACTTGCACTAGACGTGCGCAGGCAGTAGAGATTAAGTACTATGACTATGAAAAGTATCGGGCAGACAATCCTCTATGAATGTATTCCTTATCACCGATCAAGGCTTCCTAACTTATGCGCATGTTCCGATCAAAGTTCATGAGCTATTAATTCTTAAAACTAGTCTAAGCAGCTACGAATCCTGTCACAGTAGCAGCTGATTATCCTAACGCGTTACTCCTAGTTATCACCGTCAAGCTATCAACTAGTTTAACATATAACAGACAAGTAGTACGAGTAAGATTGCGGTTCAAGGCTTCCCCTACTCATGCAACTAGCTGTCAACCGTGTGCACAGAATTAATACAAGCAAACAAACTATGCATTAAGCACAAGTCTCAAAGGAAATACTCATAGAATCATGCCCAACCGATACAAAGCGTTTAGCTAGACATGCTAGTAGTAAACATCATAGAAATAGTAAATAACAGCTAAAGTATCCAAGAAAACAGTAACAAGCAGGTGCGTGCAGCTTGCAGTCTCTCGGCTGGCGCAGTCGGCTAGCGCAGGTCCTCTCAGCAGCTCGTGTGTTTTTCAGTTCTGCCTCTCTCTCGTTGATGATGATCAAACCCTAGCCTTCCTCTCTTTATATACTGCTCATGAGGCCCAAGGACGGCCTTGGCAACTTCCAAATCTGATGGTGTCAAGATTTGGAAACACCAATATCCTGCGCATGGCGCACTGCACACATTGGTTAGCGCAATCAGTCTGCGCACCGTAGTCGACTGCCACTTCCTATCCTGTTTGCGCTGCTAGCTCCGCAGGCTGTGTGTTGCGCTCCTCAAACGCTGCCTGTTAGCGCGTATCCGACTTAGGCCCTCATTTTGCCCTGGAATACAAAAACACCGGAAACTAGTAATCTTGTACACAAAATAATGCAAGCAAGCATAGTGTTAGGATCTAAATAGCGCGTATAAATAGGTTCTATCAATGGGACAATAGAGGACCGCAGAGGCAGAATCAGCTGCGCTTTGGACTAGCCGCAAATGGATTCAGATGGAAGGAAGACACAATCTCCAAAGGCAGCCCGCGAAATATCACACACCACAGCAGGCGCAGCAAGCATACAACCCACCGCACCGCCGCAATGATGCACCAGCACAGAATAACCAGCAACTGCGGCGCTCCTTAGAAGACATAGTGGGTCAGTTAGCAGATACTGTGCGCAAGAATGATGAAAAGTATGACAAGAGGTTCGAGTCAATTGAGAAGCAGTTGTCGCAGATTGCTACCACGGTTTATGAGCTGAAAAGAGCGATGGCAACCTACCTTCGCAAATGATTCAAAACCCTAAGGGAGGAGTTAACGCCGTAACGCTGAGGACTGGGCGCACAGTTGGGACAGCTCCGGCCGCGAAGGTGCCTGCGCAGCCAGTTGCGCAACCTCCAGAGCCAGCACAGCCGGATACGCAACCAGCTACGCAAGCTACAAACCAACAGGGCATGGTGCCAGGTATGATACAATCAGGAGAAAAGAGTATAAATCGTACTAACGCACCTGCACCTTTTCTTGTGCAGACAACTTAAGCAAGGAAGGAGGCGCTAGACAAGGAGCTGTATGAATTATTCAGTAAGGTGGAAATAAACATTCCCCTGATTGAGGCAGTTCGGCAGATCATTAGATACGCCAAGTTCTTGAAGGCGCTGTGCACAGACAAGAGGAGGAAAGGCAAGTGCGCACAAGTAATGCTTAACGCGCATGCATCAGCAATTGCGCAAGACAAGGTACCATCTAAATGCCGGGATACAGGTACGTTCACCATACCGTGCACCTTAGGTAAGACCACGGTAAGCAACTGCATGATTGATCTCGGTGCATCTATAAATGTGCTTCCTTACTCCTTGTATGTGTCATTGCACCTTGGTCCACTAAAGCCTGCAGGTCTCACCATCCAATTAGCAGATCGGTCGTGCAAACAACCGACGTTCTCGTCCAAGTGGGAGAGCTGGTGTTCTCAGCAGATTTCTACGTCTTGGAGATGGAGGGTGAGCCGAGCAAGGGAAGCGCGCAAATCCTACTAGGCAGACCATTTCTGATGACTGCGCGCACAAAGATAGACGTGTGGAAAGGTACGCTCTCAATGGAGGTAGATGGCGAGGAGATTCACTTTAACATTTTTAAGGGGATGCAGCATCCTCATGAGGACGCCACAGTGCACGCGTTGGATAGTATGGACGACTTGGTTGCGCATGCGCAGTGTGCATCCACAACAGGGGAGCCTGCGCCACTGACACAGACAGAGATGGAGGCGCATGATGATGAGCTGAGCAGCACAGAACCAGTGTCCAGGCAGGTATATGATCTGGTTAGTGTTTGCGCTACTAATAAAATCCTACCTTCTATTGAACAGGCACCCAAAGTTGAGCTGAAGCAATTGCCCGAGCACTTAAAGTACATATTCCTTGGCAATAAGGACACCCTGCCTGTCATTATAAAGAAAGGATTAGAGGAGGAGCAGGAAGCGCGATTACAGGAGGTGTTGCGCAAGAACCAGCGCGCTATAGGATGGACATTAGCTGACTTGTGCGGAGTAAGCCCTGATGTGTGTATGCACAGAATTCTGCTGGAAAATGGTGCCAAATCATCCAGGGAACCTCAGCGCAGACAGAATCCAATTATGATGGAGGTAGTGCAGAAGGAGATCCTGAAGCTGCTTGACGCAGGAGTAATCTACCCGATCTCAGACAGTAAGTGGGTAAGTCCAGTGCCAGTTGTGCCAAAGAAAGGAGGCATCACAGTGGAGGAAAATGCGCAGGGCGAGCTAGTTCCCAAGCGCATACAGACTGGATGCCGCATGTGCATTGACTACAGGAAGCTAAACGCAGTCATGCGCAAGGATCACTTCCCGCTACCGTTCATGGACGAGATGCTCGACCGTTTGGCAGGAAAACCGCACTTTTGCTTCCTGGACGATTACTCAGGGTAATTCAGATACCTATAGTTGCGGAGGATCAGGAGAAGACAACCTTTACCTACCCATTCGGTACCTTTGCATTCTGGCGCATGTCGTTTGGGCTGTGTATTGCGCCAGGTACGTTCCAACACTTAGTCATGAGCATTTTCTCTAATATGATTGGTTTATGTATAGAGGTGTTCATGGATGACTTTACTGTGCATGGTGAGACTTTTGATGCATGTTTGGATAATCTTGATAGGGTCTTAGCGCGCTGCATTACCAAGAACCTAGTTCTCAATTATGAAAAATGTCACTTTATGGTATCACATGGAGTAGTACTAGGACATATTATCTCACAGGAAGGAATTAAGGTTGATAAAGCAAAAATAGATCTTATCTCAAATCTGCCTTATTCCACTAATGTGCGCGACGTTAAGTCATTTCTTGGGCATGCAGGGTTCTACAGACGTTTTATAAAAGATTTTTCTAAAATATGTATTCCCTTGTCTAACCTCCTTCAAAAGGATGTGTGCTTTGAGTTCACTGATGAGTGCAGGAATGCTTTTGATAAGCTGAAGGATGCACTGACCAGTGCGCCAGTGATGCGCGCAGCAGACTGGAACTTACCCTTTGAGCTGATGTGTGATGCAAGTGACTACGCCGTAGGCGCAGTATTGGGTCAGCGCGTGGATAAGCGGCCGCACGTTATCTATTATGCGTCGCGCACACTGGACACTGCGCAGAGGAACTACACCCCGACTGAGAAGGAACTTCTGGCAATCGTATTGGCGCTGGAGAAGTTCCGCGCATATGTTATGGGCGCTAGAGTCATTGTCTACACTGACCACACTGCTATCCGTTACCTGATGTCCAAGAAAGAGACTAAGCCGTGCTTGATGCGCTGGTTGCTTCTGCTCCAAGAGTTCGATTTAGAGATCAAGGATAAGAAGGGAACGGAAAACACTGTTGCTGATCACTTAAGCAGGATAGTGAAAGAAGAGGAGCCAGGGCAGATCACGGAGACATTCCCTGACGAGCACCGGATGGCGCTGAACGGTAAGGTACCATGGTATGCGCATAAAGCTCAATGCCTAAGGTTAAAACATGAGTCTAAATATTACGTTTGGGATGATCCGTACATGCTTAGAATAGGCCCTGATCAGATCTTGAGGCGATGTGTGCCTGATCATGAGATGAGCTCTATTTTGAGGTTTTGTCTTGCGCACGCGTGCGGAGGACACTTTGATCGAAAGCGCACGAGCAGGAAAATCCTAGATTGCGTTTTTTATTGGCCGCACTTAGTTCGTGACTCATATAACCACTGCAGGGCTTGTGACAGGTGTCAGCGCATAGGAAATATACCAGCGCGCAACGAGATGCCACAGACGCCAATATTGGTAGACGAATTGTTCGACTTGTGGGGGATTGACTTCATTGGGCCGTTTCCTCCATCTTTTGGATACGAGTACATACTATTTGCGGTGGATTATGCCTCGAAGTGGGTCGAAGCTGAGGCCAAGCGCAAGGATGATGGTAAAACGGTTGCTGAGTTTTTAAGGACTAACATTTTCTGCAGGTACGGAGTGCCTAAGGCAATAATCAGCGACCAGGGGACGCACTTCTGCAACAGAATAGTGGCGCAGGTACTAAAGCATTATGGAGTGCGCCAAAAGACGTCCACTGCATACCATCCTCAAACGAATGGCCAGGCCGAAGTTTCCAACAGAGAGATTAAGCGCATTCTGGAGAAAACCGTGAGACCTACGCGCAAAGACTGGAGCCAGCGGCTGGATGATGCACTTTGGGCATATAGGACTGCGCACAAGACACCGATTGGGACTTCACCATTTCGGTTGGTGTATGGAAAAGCGTGCCACCTACCGGTTGAGTTGGAACACAAGGCATACTGGGCCTTGCGCACTTGCAATCTGAACCTCGACGAGGCTGGTAAGGAGCGCGCATTTGAATTGAGCGAGCTAGAGGAGCTGCGCCTGGATGCATATGAGGGGCTGCGCGACTACAAAGCGCGCACAAAAGCATTTCACGATAAGTACATCCTCAACAGCACCTTCGAGCCAGGAGACTAGGTGCTTTTGTTCTCCTCGCGCTTAAAGCTGATGCCCGGGAAGCTGCGCAGCAAGTGGACGGGACCATACACAATCACAAAGGTTTTCCCATATGGAACAATCGAGATAGAGAACGAGCGCAAGCATCGTTTTCAGGTTAATGGGCAAAGAGTAAGGAAATACTTAGGAGAACCTTGGGATGAGGCCACGCGTGAAGTTGATTTGGCGGAACCAGAGATAGAGGATGCGTAGGTTGCTGCGCTAGAGATACAACCTGATGCACCTGAGGGAGAACTAGGAGCTATTGCTTATATATCTTCTCTCTCACTGATTAACCTCGTTACTTATGATGTGTCACATGATTTTGGCCACGCTGACCACCTATCTGTTCCTTTGCGCAGGACTAAGGAAGACATAGCACGCGCGGATGCGCAAGAGCAAGTGTGGGGTAGTCACATGCGCAAACTTGAGCAAGTAACGAGGTACTGTCGAGCCAACGACGTTAAGCAAAGGCACTTGTCGGGAGGTAACCCGACACGTTTTATTTTTTACACGTTTTTATTTTTACACGTTTTTTTACTTATTAGTTGTCCGAGTAGCATGCATGAGTGCGCTCTCCGTTGCGCTTGAGCATGAGTCGTGGGGACACGTCTCTATTTAAGTGTGGGGGGGGGGGGGGGCGTTACTTGTGTGCGGATTGCGCACACCTTTCGACTTGTTTTGTCTTATTCATCCTACATGCGCTACTATTAACCGTTTTAGTATAATTTTTTCGATTTTTTTGTCTTTTTAGTTGGGATATACATGGCATGTGGAGTTGACAGAAAAAGCTCTAGAGAGGCGGTTAGTCGTTTTTGCTTCGAGATTAAGGTACATGGCTAAAAGCGCTAGTGGAGGCCTGTGCTTCGCAACCTTCAGAACAATAGAGCGCGCTCAGCCACGTAGATGCCAAAGGCGAATACCCAAAGCGTGGCGAGGTGGGAAAACAGACCACCTTTCCTCTGGAAGTCGAGTGTAGGAAAGTGGGCGCGGGTGTAAACGCGTGCGCTGACCTGCGCAAGTAGATCAAGGAGGGAGAGCGGGGCGTTGTTCCATAGCTGCTATCCGAAGGCCGAGACTGGAACCGTTCTGGGAATATAAGAAAAGTGGACAAAGCTGTATAAAAGGAAAGAAACCAGCATGCGCACACAACTCCATATTAGCGCATGGGCAAGTCCAAGAGTAAAAAAAAAAATATCGTCAAGGACGAAAGGCTTGAGTTCCCAAGCAGCTGGCGAATGAATCACGCACCTGAAGAAGCTTGCGCGATTAATCATGTACCAGAAATCGGAGTAAAGACTGACAACCAGGAGCCTATGGAGAGCTATCTCCCAATCATCCAAATTAAATTGCATCCTAGCTGAAAGGTAACGAATTTCGAAGTTATTATATTAAAATTGTTGAGGGTATGTGCGCGAAGGTGATAGAGCAACACAGGGTGAACCGATGTGCAGATCGCGCATGAGTGTAAGGCTGTGCGCTAGACTTCAGAGAGGTAATTGTATATGTGCTTAAGTACTTGTTCGGGACGAACAAGGGCAAGTGTGGGGGGTTTGATAGAGCCTAGTTAAATGTGCTATTTAGATCTTAACACTGTGCTTGTTTGCATTATTTTGTGTACAAGATTACTGGTTTTCGGTATTTTTGTATTTCAGGATGACAAGAGCATAAGCCAGATGCCCGCTAACGGGCGCTTTTAAAGAGCGCAATGCACGACCTGCGGAGCTAGCAGCGCAAAAGGAGATAGAAGATAGCTGATTCAGACTACAGTGCGCAAACCAACTGCGCAAAGCGAGTAGCTAAATCAACTTGCGCAGCGAGCCATGCGCAGGATAGCAGCGTTTCTAAATTTTGATCATCATTATCCCTACAAAATCTCCTAGATTTGGGAAGTAGCTAAGATTCTCACGGGCCAAATCTAAGCATTCCTTAGGCTTCAAGACCAGTATATAAAGAGGAGGGAAGCTAGGGTTTTGAGATATATATGGTGAGAGAGACATATAGCAACAGAAGACACACGAGCTCCACAAATCCTGCCGTCGAGATTCTGCGCGAACCACCTGTGCCAGCCGAAAACAGCAACCTGCGATTGCACCGGCCTGCTACTTTTCCTTGACTGCTTTAGTTTTACTTATTATTTCTATGATGTTTGCTTGTAGCATGTCTAGCTAAACACCTTGTATCGGTTGGGCATGATTCTATGAAGTATTTCCTTTGAGACTTGTGTTTAATGCTTAGTTCGTCTACTTATATTAATTCTATGCACATGGGTGATAATTAGTTGTGCGAATAAGAGAAGCCTTGAACCGCAATCTTATTCTAACTGCTCGTTATTGTATGTTAAACTGGTTGATAACTTGACGGTGATAACTAGGAGTAACACACTAGGATAATCGGCTACTACTGTGATAGGATTCGTAGCTGCTTAGACTAGTTTCAAGAATTAATAGCTCATGGACTTTGATCGGAACATGCGCGCACGTTAGGAAGCCTTGATCGGACACTAACTTAAGTAGAACTGCACTATAGATGTTTAGAGTCGATGATAAGGGATACATTCATAGAGGATTGTCTTTACCGATACTTTTCATATTTATAGTACTTAATATCTACTGCCTGTGCACGTATGGTGCAATTCTGCTTTCACTGCTGTTCATTCGCGCACCTGCGCAACCCAATCACTCACAACCCCCAATTTCGTAAGTTGTAGGTTGCTAGCAAAGACGAGTCTGCACGCTCCTTGTGGGATCGACCCTGACTTAGCCGCTGTACTCAGTGGAGAAGGAAGGATTAATTTGACGCGTACAACGACGCGCGATCAAAGGCACAATCGAATCAGGAGACAGCCCCGTGGGAATCCCTGGAGGTGGACCCTGCGGGTGCTTACGGACGAGCTCATCAATCACCTCTTGTGACCGCGGCAATACCCCTCCACTAACTAAAGCACCCGCCGCATCACCGAGACGACCCATCGTCGCCAACTTCCTGCAGCACTTCACATTAACCTTCCTCTGGTCTTCCTCAGAAAAAAATGGCACCCGCCTCCCAGACGCCCCCAACCCCAAAGCCTCCTGCCAAAGACGACGCTGACCGTCCCCTCCCCCTCCCCACATCTCTAACTTACGAGCCACCAACTCAGCCAAGGAGACTCCATCCCTTTCTTCTTTTTTGACCGATCGAAGAACTGATACAACAAAAATCTGCATGATCCCCCACCGGTCACCAGGAACCTCATTAACCACTCTAACTGCTTCGACATAGCACTTAGCCACCCCTCTCCTAAAAGCTCTTGGAATGAAGTTCAGAGTTGGAATCGCAGCACACCTCAATTTCTTGAGAACCTCAGGATCTTCGTCCACAGGGTCAAAACCACCAGGAACCTCCTCAAGGACCGTCAGGTCCTGCTGCACATCTATCACTTCCCTCAAAACCGGCACCACCGATCCAGCCGGCATGCTAATCGGCAACTCCTCGGAACCAACGAAGGTGGCCCCACAACCGCAGCCTCGACACCGAGTCCCCACCCTATACGTCTTACTGCACCCCCCGCACAACCATCTCCCATGCCCATGAAGGTGTTGAACTTACTCCACCAGCCCCCTTCCCGACAGACATTCACTCCGCGACCTTCTCAAGTGGCAAGATACATGATCCCGCAAAGCACTACTGCCCCTCATATTCACGCCAAATCTTGGACAAAACGAAAAAGGGCACTTCCAACCCAGGCCCAAACCGCCCAATACGTCATTAACAAGACCACTATCTTAAGACTCCATCTCATTCCACAGCTTTCTTAAACTACAAACTGATTCTGGTGCCCAACATGCTAATGAAAAAAATCCACACCTACCATGCCCAACCCTTCCCAAGCTCCTTGATCAAGTAAACCCTATTCTGGCCACACCTCTCACTGACTGTCACTCTCTCTCCACTCCAAAACCCACTAGCACGACACTAAACCCCAGAAACAAAGCTCCGATTTTCAAACCCCGGCCTCTGCAACATCTACAATGGCCGCTCGCTCCAGCTCCCACTTCCGCATCGATCGAAACACCGACGTTTCACCAGCTTCGTGGAGCTCAAGCTCAGCCCTCCTCCTGCCCTGGCTCTTGACTACAGTGAGGTCTTCGGGAGGGTGCACGGAGAAGGAGTCTCTGTACTGAAGCTATCTGTTCTCGACCAGGATGGTGAAAAGGAGTCGCCTTTCGACCTGGGTCCTGTGGACTACGCCGAGGCTTTCGGAGATGGATGAACGATTAGGATTCAGCAGTGCCCATACCAAGCTTTTCCGAACCAGATCCAACCTCGGACCTCACCACCCACTCAGATGAAGAGCGTAGAAGTAACTCGGACCGTTATGGCATAGCAACCAAGAGAGACATAATCCTGGCTGTCTTCATGATTGTCCTTGCTCTATTTTCAAACTTGGTGGCAATATAAAGTGATGCCTATGCCTTGTTCAAGAAGAACAAATCCCAACAGAATAAGCCTGTTGAAGTTGGATCGGTTCCCTGAGAACGCGCACAAACTTACTTGACTAGCACGACACTAAACCCTAGAAACAAAGCTCTAATTTTCAAACCCCGACTTTATTCTAGTTGTTTGCTGAAGGAAGGGCATTCTTCAACTTCCTCTCTCTCTCTCTCTCTCCATCCCTCCTGTAAAACATTTCATCTATAAAAAGCTTTCAATATCAATAAAGCATAAGGCTTGAAGTATTCAGCAAAGATCCTGTAAGAACTCTTTCTAAAAAAAATTGTCAGTTCAATTTTGTCTAAAACAAATGCTTGGCCTTATGGGCTAAACTCCCTCGGTATGTGAAAACATCAAGTAATTAATGATATGTTACTTTCTTAATGACTCGATTCTATATGGAACTCAGGACTCCCAGCTTATAATCCAGAGGAACATTATACAAATCACAACATAATGCAGTCAAAATCAATTTTGTAGCCAGATCAAAGATTAAAAGGTTCCTGGTTCTAATAACAGGCATAGTTGTACAATAGGCTAGACCCTGATTCTCCACACTTTTGCCAGTTTGTTGCTGAGATTGGCGTGTTGAGAGTTTTTGGTGTGTTTCTATGTGTGGGTTGGTCAGAAGTTAGTCCAATTGTACAGCATAGTGAAAGTTATAATACAACTGTAATTAAGGCATCCTAGCCTTACTTCTTGGATAATCTCTTGATTGCATCCACATAATTGAGGGTTTGTATCCCCCCCCCCAACTTTTGCATGATTGTTGTTGTTCTAGTATGGGTTGGCTAGAAAATAATTCAAGAGTCTGTCTTAAATTTGAGAAAAATATCCTTCCCATTAAAGGTTCCTATGATTCCTTCAGTATCAACCTCTTTCAAAGGGTAAATCTTAGTAAGAAACGGAGTTCTAAGAATGACTGTGTTAGTAATATCTTTGTCTAATAGAAAGCTTGTCTGAATATAGGCATTGTTTATGCAAATTTTTGCTTTGGGAAGCTAATATATGATATTTAATTGATCCCCTCCCGCATGAGACAAGGTATGCGTAGTCTTATGAAAATACTTGGTTGGAATCAGACCTTCCTGAATGACATTAAATCCGCTCCACTATCAACTAGAGCAATGAATTCTTTAGAGTAATAATTATCAATTAGCAGTGTAATTTTAATATGTCATTTATGTGTTACAAACATTTCTAATGTGGACAGTAGATGTTTGTCAGACTCAATTTTATCAAGTATTTGGCCATTGATAGCCGCCTCTGAAGTTATTACTTCTTCCCTTTTCAATTTTTGAAATCCTTTGGTCAAGCTTTTTATTTTCTTGCCTAATCTCAATAATTTTTTTTTTGAGATTATTAATCTCAATGGTTAGATCTTATGTTGATGTGGGACTTTCAATAATTTTTCTATCTTTGATTCTTTTATAAACTTACGTCATTAAGTAAGCTTCTGAGGATGGAGTAATAGTCTCTTCTTTATCTTCCTTTGATTTGGAAGTTTCTAGAATGCCTTCTAACTTATCAATTATTTTTTATCTGAGGGTAGGATCTTTAATGATTTTTAATAATTCTAAAGCATTCTTATTGTCTAAGACATTGATGCTAAAGTCTTGGAATTGAGCTTGAATCTTACAAAGTTGTTCCTCGTCTAGGTTACTCTCCTGCTCTTGGTTAGGACATGATTGTCCAAGAATTAGGGCTCAAAATTCAAAATCTGTTGAGAGGTATTCATTTCTCAGAATGTTTAGCTCTTCACTCATTGAGGATAAATCTGATAGATCAGATTCAGATTCTTCTGAATTAAGAAGGATCTTAGAAAGGATGCCTTTCATCTTATCATCTTCATTAAGATTGCTAATCTTCTTTTTTACCCAACAAGTCCGGACAAAATGGCCTATCTTACCACATTTTCTGCATATAATAGGTTTGTTTTTATCCCAATTTTTTCTTCTCTAGCGGCTTTACGCTGTCCTTTATCCTCAATTTTCTTTCTAGAAAATTTCATCTTTTTCTTTTATATTTTGGTATAAGCATCTTTATATTACCTGGCCGGTTCCTTAGTTTTACTAGTTGATGGTCTGTTGATTGCAAACTGGTCACAGAATTTACCTAATTGTTATTTTTCTATTAAGTTTTGTCTTTTCATTTGTTGATTGAGCCTAATCTCATTACAAAGGGTAATTCCCTCTAAAATTATGATGCGTTGTTGGTGACAGGTTACAGCAGGTTGCTATAGCAACCTCTTGTGCCACTTGCAGAAATTCTTTATTTAGGCGGAACCTGGAAAACGCAAAAACTTTGGTAACCCGGTTCGGAAACAGCCTCCGTCTGGGGAGGACTTCTCTCTAGTCCTCCAAGATTACACTATCACGGTTAAAGTACAAAGGATTCCAAAACTTAGCCTATGCTAGTTTAACCTATACTTCTAACCTAGTCAGAATCGCAGCTCAGTCCGATCACACAGACTAGCGTACATTGTCAACGTACTCCGGTAGTAGAACGCTACAGCTTTGATCACATAGACTTAGCCTATTCTAAAACAATGTCTTATAGCAGATGTTATAGCAACTTACTCTGTCAAGTTGCTGTAACTTCAATCCACGGCTCTCCATTCACTCCCTGCTGAGCAGTCCGACCTCCATGAGTTCTCCTAAGTCTGGCAATGCTTCCCCTTGATTAATGACCTCCTTAATATCCGGGAACTCTGCTTTGATCTTTGATAGTTCGTGATGTGCGCGCAAAGTGCATAGTATTTATGTGCATTACCCTTTTAGTTCTTGTTCATTCCGTGATGTTATATAAGTCTTTTGATGCTTTTCGCGTGCGTTTCAGGTTTATATCGAGTAGTTGGAGTCACGCAGCAGCTTAGAAGAGTTTCGGACAAAATCCAGTCGATTGCGGGCGAAAGCGCAAAAGAATCATGATACTGAAGATTCGCCCGAGTCACATTGTGACTCGCCCGAGTCAATGTGACTCGGCCTGGACTAGTTGACTCGCCCGGATCAAAGCACTCGGGCAAATTGGAACTCTCTGGAAAGTTGACTCGCCCGAGTCAACTATTTGACTAACACGAGTCAGTTCTGCCCGAGTCACGAAGCGCAAGACCGAGTCAAGAAGTGACTCGGCCAAATTGGAACTCTCTGGAAAGTTGACTCGCCCGAGTCAACTATTCAACTCGGTCAACGCTGGTCAACTCGGTCAACGCTGGTCAACTCGGTCAATGCTGGTCAAACCTTCTAGGTATAAATGAAAAGCTTTGAAGAGAGAGAAAAGAATCTCAATTTTAAAGAAAACTCAAGAAATCTTTCAAACCCTAAGGAGCAAAGATCCAACCTTTGGAGAAGATCAAGCTTGGTTGAAGATTGGAGCTTGGATTGAAGATCATTCAAGACCTAGACTACTTTTCTAAACCCTTAACTTTGTATTTACATTCATGTTTCACTTATTAATTATGTATTTGTGCACACTCATTATGAGTGAGTAGTTGTTCTTGTGGTTGAGGATTAAATGGATCCCCTAGGATTGGATATGATGTAGAACTCTAATTTATTGCATTGAATGAAGGTTGGTTTGATTATATTGTGCCCTAGCTATGTATTCATTGTATGCACACCAAGTGTTTGACGAAATGCTTAAGTGAGTATGCTTGGTTAAAACCCCTAAGGAAGGAGCGAGAGTTGAACTTAGGATGTTTCATAACTATTGTATGATCATAGATGGAGTGTTTGTGCGTGAGAGCGACATGCATTCTTGACATTAGGCTAAGTTTTGAGCGGATTTGAGTAACCGGCCAATAGACCGAGAGGGTGCGGTTATGGGGCTCAAATTCTACACGGTTCAATAGAATGAGAGTTTGAGAACCATGTCATTTATGTATCCTCTCCATTCTAGGGAAGGAGCGAGAGTTGAACCTAGAGCGGATGATGCATTAGCCTTACTTTTATCAACCAAATGTAGTTCATGCATGTATTAGTGAGTTATTTCATTTCCTCATATCTTAGGGGGGAAGTTGAATCCCTAGTCACCCTTTTTATTCATTAAGCAAAACCCAAAAATATCATTTATCTTTAGTGCTTGCTAGAGATACCTCTATAGGAGGACCAAACCCCCCCCCCCCCCAACCGTAGACTTACATTAGTAGCATTGATTAGTTGTCAATTAGTCTAAGCTTTTCCCTTGGGTTCGATCCGAGGTCACTCGGTTATAAATATTGTTTGATATTTGCGTGACTAGAATAGCACTTCATTTTGCTTGCCTAAAACGCCAACGTCAAAATGGCGCCGTTGCCGGGGAATAGCCATTAGACTAGATTGCTAGTTAGTATTACTTATTGTTAGTTTGCTTCACTTTCTATTTTCCTTTTTATTTTTAGTTGTCGTAATTCCTTGCGTGCGTGCTATTCTTGTTTGTCTCTATTAAAGTTCACACTTACAAAAGCTCTCTTTGATTGCTTCATAGGTGTTTGAATGCAAACTAGAGCAAAGAGCAAGAGAGCACAAGAACAAGCTTCTATCTCAACTACAAGCCAACCTTCTCATCCCTCCGCTTCACACGGGCTTAACTCCTCACTTGGATACTCCTTCGCCTACAGAAGCCGAACAACCAGAATATATGGACCTACAAATTCCAAGAAGGCAAGGAAATACTCCTCTTCCGCAAGAGGAAGAATAGAAAGACCGGTTTGGGCATACAATGCCTCGACCATTGGATATTATGGCTCACCCATCTACTTGGAAGAGGGTGAAGATCAAGAATTCGATATAAAATCCGCCCTCCTTCATATGGCAGCCGCGCATCAAAATGATGGGTATGTAAGGTCCCATGAAGACCCAAACTTTCCAAGGAGAGCACCTATCCAAGAGGAACCATCCCTAGCATCCATTGCCGCAATAGTGGCCGCAACTCAAGCTCAACAACAAAAGGATAGCCAACTCATCCTTCAAAAACTCGACCAATTGCAAGCGCATAGCGAAATGCTTGGGACTCAAATTGTTCAACAAGCCAGTTCTTCATCAAGATATCAAGAAAAATTGCCTTCTCAACCGGATGTGAACTCTTCCGAAACTATAAATGCCATCACCTTAAAGAGCGGAAGAGTCTTAGAAGAGCCCCAAGCGAAGACCAAAGTTGCCAACACAACCGTTGAGGTTGAGAAAGAAGGGCCTTCATCTCAAGAGAAGGTTGAGAAGAGAACAAAAGAAAAAGCTCAAGAGCCCGCTCCATATGTGCCTCCCATTCCATTTCCACAAAGATTGAAGAAGAAGAAGGAGGACACACATTTCAAGCGCTTTGCGGATATCTTGAGCAAACTCCAAGTGACTCTCCCCTTCACGGAGGTACTAACCCAAATGCCCACTTATCTTAAAGATATTATATCGCATAGGAGAGAAATGCATGTGAAATTTCACAGCGTCTCACTTAGACAGATTTGTGAACTAGCAGTTGCTGCAGCACACTCTTGTTCACAAGAAATAATCTCAGCAAGCAATGAACAAAGGCACAGGTTTGTTCACCCAGTTCGGCCAAACTGCCTACGTCTGGGGAGGACTATTCTCCAGTCCTCAATCCACTCAATCAAAGGTCCCAAGCACACTCGGTTACAACGCACGCAACCTATGCTACTTTAACCCCGTGTGGATCACAGAACACAATCAGAACAAGCTCTGATTTGTGTCAGCACACCCTCTACAGTATGTCAGTCTAGAATAGCTACAATCTTCTCAAAGAACTTAGCCTATTCTATACTACACTACTCAGCAGAGTTGCTGCAGCAACAGCTGTAACACACAGCTGAAGCACAATGTCCGCGTCGCTCCAAGGCCTTCTGCCGAGCCGATCGAACCACTCCAAGAGCGCTGCACACTCTGAGTAACTCCCCCTCACTCAGTGACCACCTGTCACTAGTGAGTTCTTCCGCACGAACCTCCACCGAGCCTTCCACCCGTCAGTTCTTCCGCGGCTGCCTTTGATCAACCAACAAGCTCCACAGCTCTGAATTGGCTTCCAGATCAATGCACAAATCAGTCTCTGCAAGACCTGATTCTCTTCTGCAATGCTCACCACAGCTCTGCGCTCAACGCTTTGCCCGTGTGTGTTTGATCGAAGAACAACGTCCGTAGCACCCAGAAAGTTCCTTCTCTGAAATCTGTGTCTACTCTCGTGTATCACTCAGCTTCGATCACCCTCTTCAGCCCTAACTCCTTCTGCTTAAATACCCACACCACTTTAAGCAGTTTCCAGGTTTAGGCAATTGATCCACAAGATCAATTATCTCCTAAAATCTAGGAGATTAGATTTGATTAATATCTTCAATGCAAATCTCCTTCCTCTGACCAGTAAACCTTGCTGGAATATGCTCAACAGCATTTTAGAAATTCTTCTAAGAGCAAGAACACAACTGCCATACCTTCAAAGCTCACCAAGTACATAACTGCTACTCGGACAGTTGATACAGCACTTGAACCAGCACCTGCTGCAGCATCCCCTGCTGTATCTGCTACTGCTTGTTTGTTTGAGCTGCAGCAGCTCCTTGTTCACATATGTTGGTTTTGTCAAACCTGCCATACTTGCATCATCAATCTCCCCCTTGGCATTTTGACAAAACCAAAGCACGCTCCGATGAACCGAAAGAAAAAAAACAAGCACTAATTACTCCAAAAAAAACATTTGAGAGAGTAAGTATAAAAGGCCACACTCGGCCATAGCATAATGACCACGCAGGGTCAGTAGAAGAAATGTTCATCAACAGTAGCAGTATTAATCTTCTTCTCCCCCTTTTTGTCATAGATGCTCAAGGGGCCTGCTCCTCATCCTCCAGGAACTCCAAGTCTCTGATTAGGCTCCTAATCTGGCCACGCCTGGCATCCCTCCGTTTGGCCTCAGTATCAAGAATGAGCAGCTCAGACCTGAGATGGCTCACAATTCTGGCACGAAGAGCTGGCTGAATGGATGCAGCAGGGGGAAGAGAGTCCTCCAGGGGAGCTGGAGCTGACGAACCAACCATTAGAAGATCCTCATAAGCAACATCCACGACATGTTTTCCCTTGAATAGCTTGTGATCTACTGTGAAGACCTGCAGCTCCTCAGATAAACCTTCAGAAATCTCACCAAACTCTGGGTGCTGAGAGACCATGATCCCATAGATGAGAGAGGGTAGCACAATAGGCTTGCTGGAGGAGGCACTCCCGGCATGAGTGGCCACTTGAGGGAACATAACACTGCCCAGGCTGATCTTCCTCTTCTTCCCAATAGAGTAGAGAAGGTTAGAAAAGTCTTTGTTAACCTTCCCCCTGTGAGAGCTAGGGATCCAATTTCGAATGCCCAGATGATACAGCAGGGCAAACTTGGAGGTAAGCTCAGCAGCATTGAGGTTAGGACCACCCCACGACAGGCACACTCCCCCTGTCAAAATCTTCGCCACAAACTCTGGCTTAACATCAGTGGGAGCTCTTGCATTCTCAGAAATTCCAAGAAATGCATCAATAATTTCAGGGGTAATAACCACTGACTTACCCCGTACCCAGCTTTTCCCATACTCAGCCGCCCCTTCATCTCCAAATTTCTCCTCCATATTCACAATAAATTCTCTAACCAGAATAATATTGAATCGGTGAGGAAAGGTTAGGGACTTGAGAAGATTTACCTCTGTCAGAAGCTGAATCATAGCAGCTGATCTGTACTTGTCGAGGACCAGTCTCTTCTCGTACACAATGTGTTTCCTCTCAACAGCACTCCAGGATTGAGAGGCACTTCTATTTCTGAACCATGTACCTCCCACTGTGAGAGCAGATAAGTCTACCGCTGGAGGTCCTCTCTCAGAAGGTCCACCAAGAGAGCCTTCTTCTTCTTCTTCACTGGCTGTTCCTTCACTGCTGGAGACTTGGATCAAGATAGGGGCTTTTCCCTTGTCTGAAGGAGGAGGATGTGCTGTAGCAGGTTCTTGTTCAGGGGACTCAGCAACTGTTTCAACCCCTTCACCAATAATGCCTGGGGACAGGACGAGTGATCTGTACTCCTCTTCTGTAGAGGCTGCTACAGCAGCCTCTGCTGCTTGTTCTTCTTCAGAGGCAACTTCAGTCACAGCCTCTTCTGGCAGCACAGCAGTACTGGAAACAGGTTCTCCATCACGTACCAGCCGCCTCCTCTTCTGGGTTGTTTCTGTGGGAGAAACAGGCTCGTTATGCGACACAGGAAGAGGAGCTGGTTCCCACACCACTACATCCAACCGCTGAGCAGGGTCTTCGTTGAGTGCCTTGGTCCTTCTCTCAGACCTGCCCTGCCTGTCTGCTGCCAGATTCTTCTTCAACCCGCGTGTCTTCACCATTTTTTGCAGAGATGTGGAGGGTTTGAGGAGCGCTCAGAGGATGATCGGCAGAGATTTTTGAGAAGCCCTTTTGCTCTTGATCTTTGCCCTAGAAAATATTTACCCGTTATTTTCTTTTTCCTTTTGAAGTTGTTAAGACACGTGCCTCCCATGTGCAAATATTTCCCTTTCCATCCTCAGTAACCAACACATGTGAACAAGCTTATTCTTGACCCGGTTGCTATAGCACATGCGAGCTGGTTCACCTGTTCAGTTCAGACTGCAGCATTGCTTGGAGGATCCTCAAGAGGTTCTGATGGGGCTTTCTTCACCCACTTTTGAGACAAACCAGAGTTTTTCTTCTTCTGATCTTCCATCCTCCTGTCTCTTCCTTTGTCATGTTTGGGTTTCCATATCTGTAACGACTGCTGTTTACATTTTTTTTTTGCAATCCAGTGCCCTTGTGTAACAGTCTTAGCAATCCTTCTCTGTGATTCTTTCCAGGAACTATTTTTCTGAGAAACAGTAAGAAACGGAGTCTTTATGCAATAAGAGTTGTTCCTGGATTTTACTCTTTCTTTTTCAACTGAGCAGGTTCTGCGCTGCTGCTTCAAATTAGAGTTGATTTTCTGATTCCCAACACTTGTACCAGTACTCTGTTTATTCTGAGTCTTTAGTTTTGTTTTAGAAAAATGATGTGCACGGTGCTGCAGCATCCCCTTGTTCACATGTCTGGTTCCAACTTTGTCTGGAGATTTTGAGAAGCTATCTGAATTCTTCTTCTCATCTGTCTCAACAGCTGAAGCTTTAATGAAAACTGTCCCTCTAGAGCTTTCTTTGCCAGTAAATCCAAGCCCTATTTTTCCTTTTCCAAGTCTTTGGTAAGACAGTATTTCGTCTAGGATATTACTCTGCGGATCAGCTGACTTGACTGTTGCTGGAGAGGACCCAGCAGAAATCTGTCTCCCTGAATCTTCTCTTTTTAGAATAGTAACTCGATTGTCGAATGGGAGTAGACCTTTCCTTCGTTCTTCTTCCAAAAGATTGACTCTGTCAGTCACGGCCTGATTAGTCTGAAGAACTGCCTCACATTGTTTCAGTACCTACCTCAGAAGATCAGCAAGACTGTCAGATGAGTCTTCTTCATCCTCACTTTCAGAGACTTCAATTCCATAATGAATTTCTACCTTCTTTGGCTCCCTGAGGTTGACATCTGAAACACTTGTCAGCACAACACAGTTCTCTTCATCACTTTCATCAGAGTCACTCCATTTTGCTGTCATGGACTTATTGTTCTTTTTCTCTGAATTCTTGAGAGGTTTGCTTGGACAATCAGCTTCAATGTGTCCATACCCTTCACAATTCCAGCATTGAACACCCTTTTTCATCTCTTTCCTCTCATCTTCATTCTGGGAAGATTCTTTTCCTTTTCTCTTGTTTTCTCCACCTCTTCTGAATTTTCGTGAAGATGAGCTTTGTCCAGTTCTTGAGTCCATGTTTTTCAGAAGTTTTCCTAGGTTCTTGACCATCATACTCAGCTGATCCTCTGCAACTGACTGCTTGGTTTCTGTTTCAGCTCTCAATCCAACATCCTTATCCTTAGGAGTGGCGTCTCCTTTGACCAGCTTCATCTCAAATTGTTTGAGAGACCCCATCAGCTCTTCCAACTTCATGAATCTGACATTTTGAGCTTCTTCAATGGCTGTCACTTTCATGTCAAATTTTGTGGGCAATGATCTGAGAACCTTTCTGATAAGCTTTTCTTCAGGAATGGGTTCTCCAAGGGCATGAGCTTCATTTGCAAGATCACAGAGTTTAGCATTAAACTCAGTGACTGTTTCTTCATCCAGCATCCTCAGATTCTCAAATTGTGTGGCAATTATCTGGAGTCTTGACAGCTTCACTCTATCAGTTCCTTCATGGGCAGTTTGCAGAATCTCCCATGCTTGTTTGGCCATGTCACAATTTGATATCAACCTGAAATTGTTAGCATCCACTGCAGCAAAAATTGCATTCAAAGCCTTTGAATTACCCGTTGCTGCAGCACCTTCTTCAGTAGTCCACTGCTCTTCAGGTTTTATTCTTGTCACTCCTTGCTCATCCATGGTGATTGGAGGAGACCACTGAACCACAACAGCTCTCCATGTCTTCTCATCGATAGCCCTGAGAATGGCTTTCATTCTAGCTTTCCAATATCCATAATTGCTCTCTTCCAATAATGGAGGTCTGCTTGTGCTCTGTCCTTCCTTCATTGTCTTGGCTTCTTCAAAGACACTGTAGGATCTTTTAACTCTGTGTGTCGAGTTCCCGCTCTGATACCAATTGAAATTTCACAGCGTCTCACTTAGGCAGATTTGTGAACTAGCAGTTGCTGCAGCACACTCTTGTTCACAAGAAATAATCTCAGCAAGCAATGAACAAAGGCACAGGTTTGTTCACCCAGTTCGGCCAAACTGCCTACGTCTGGGGAGGACTATTCTCCAGTCCTCAATCCACTCAATCAAAGGTCCCAAGCACACTCGGTTACAACGCACGCATCCTATGCTACTTTAACCCCGTGTGGATCACAGAACACAATCAGAACAAGCTCTGATTTGTGTCAGCACACCCTCTACAGTATGTCAGTCTAGAATAGCTACAATCTTCTCAAAGAACTTAGCCTATTCTATACTACACTACTCAGCAGAGTTGCTGCAGCAACAGCTGTAACACACAGCTGAAGCACAATGTCCGCGTCGCTCCAAGGCCTTCTGCCGAGCCGATCGAACCACTCCAAGAGCGTTGCACACTCTGAGTAACTCCCCCTCACTCAGTGACCACCTGTCACTAGTGAGTTCTTCCGCACGAACCTCCACCGAGCCTTCCACCCGTCAGTTCTTCCGCGGCTGCCTTTGATCAACCAACAAGCTCCACAGCTCTGAATTGGCTTCCAGATCAATGCACAAATCAGTCTCTGTAAGACCTGATTCTCTTCTGCAATGCTCACCACAGCTCTGCGCTCAACGCTCTGCCCGTGTGTGTTTGATCGAAGAACAACGTCCGTAGCACCCAAAAAGTTCCTTCTCTGAAATCTGTGTCTACTCTCGTGTATCACTCAACTTCGATCACCCTCTTCAGCCCTAACTCCTTCTGCTTAAATACCCACACCACTTTAAGCAGTTTCCAGGTTTAGGCAATTGATCCACAAGATCAATTATCTCCTAAAATCTAGGAGATTAGATTTGATTAATATCTTCAATGCAAATCTCCTTCCTCTGACCAGTAAACCTTGCTGGAATATGCTCAACAGCATTTTAGAAATTCTTCTAAGAGCAGGAACACAACTGCCATACCTTCAAAGCTCACCAAGTACATAACTGCTACTCGGACAGTTGATACAGCACTTGAACCAGCACCTGCTGCAGCATCCCTTGCTGTATCTGCTACTGCTTGTTTGTTTGAGCTGCAGCAGCTCCTTGTTCACATATGTTGGTTTTGTCAAACCTGCCATACTTGCATCATCAGCATGAAATTGATCACGTAGCTTTGGATGCTAATTGTAGCGCTATTATTCAACATAACATGCCTAGGAAGCTAAATGATCATGGTTCATTCTCTATTCCTATTGCTATTGGTGATTTTTGCATAGATAGTGCATCGTGTGATTTGGGAGCTAGTATTTTTTTGATGCCATTTTCCTTGTTTCAAAAACTTGACATGGGTGAACTCACTCCTACATCCATAAATCTTAGATTGGCGGATAGATCATCTAGGTTACCTAAGGGTATTTTAGAGGATGTTCCAATTAGAGTAGGGAAATTTTATGTTCCCGTTGACTTTTATGTGCTTGAAATGGATGAGGATCGTGAAATCCCTATCATACTAGGAAGGCCTTTCTTGAATACGGTAAAAGCCGTTATTAATTGTGGAGAGTGAGTTATAGAACTAAACTTGGGAACCGACAAAATTCAATTTTACTTGAAAAAGGTTTTAAATGCTCCTAGTAGTTCTATGGATTGTCATTTGCTTGAAATAAATGATGCTTGTGATGTTTTTGATGCCCATGATGAGTTGACAAATTTTGAGTACGAGTTGCTCACCAAAGATAGTGGTAGTCCATCTTTCGCCTCGTTGATGAATCTTGAGGACTGTAACAATCTCGATGAGGACACCATTGAAGAAGATACACGAAAAGGTAAGGAATTCGGTGAGGGATTGAAACCCCTTCCAGCGAATCTAAGGTATGAATTCCTCGGACCAAACAATTCACTACCCGTTATTATCGAAGCATCTCTTGATGAATGTGAAACCTCTAAGCTTATGCATGTGTTGCAATTGTATAAGGGTGCTATTGGGCATTCCATTGATGATTTGAAAGGGATTAGCCCCAAAGTTTGCATGCATAGGATAAGACTTGAGGAGAATGTGAAACCTAGTCGCGAATTTCTTAGGCGATTAAATCCTAAGCTTGGTGAGGTTGTGTTGAAAGAAGTGACTAAGTTGAGAGATGCGGGAATAATTTACTCGATCCCCGACTCCGAATGGGTGAGCCCAATTCATGTGGTGCCTAAGAAAGGCGGGCTCACCGTTGTGGAGAATGATAAAAATGAATTGATCCCTACGCGCACGGTCACGGGGTGGAGGATGTGCATAGACTATAGGAAATTAAACAAAGCCACCAAGAAAGATCATTTCCCAATTCCTTTTATTGATCAAATGCTAGAAAGATTAGCGGGACATGAATATTTTTTCTTTCTAGATGGTTTTAGTGGTTTTTTCCAAATTCCCATCCACCCCGATGACCAAGAAAAGACAACTTTTACTTGCCCCTATGGCACTTTTGCATATAGGAGAATGCCTTTTGGTCTTTGTAATGCGCCGGGTACTTTTCAAAGATGCATGATGTCCATATTTTCCGAATTTCTTGAAAATTCCATGGAAGTGTTTATGGATGATTTTTCGGTGCATGGATATTCTTTTGATGATTGTCTTACAAATCTTTCACGTGTTTTGGCTAGGTGCATTGAGATGGACTTAGTCCTCAATTGGGAGAAATGCCATTTCATGGTGAAAGAAGGCATAGTTTTGGGACATCGTGTTTCAAAGAGAGGGATCGAAGTCGATAGAGCTAAAATCGACGTGATTGAAAAGTTGCCACCTCCAAGGGATGTTAAAGGGATTAGAAGTTTTCTCGGGCATGCGGGCTTTTATCGAAGGTTTATTAAGGATTTTTCAAAGATAGCAAAGCCCCTCACAAATCTTCTACGCAAGGAGGTGGAATTTACTTTTGATGAGCCTTGTCTTGAGGCGTTTGAAGTATTGAAGCAAGCTTTGGTGACCGCACCTATTATTCAAGCACCGAATTGGGATTTACCATTCGAAATGATGTGCGATGCAAGTGATAGCGCCATTGGAGCCGTCTTGGGTCAACGAATCGATAAGCGCCTCCACGTAATCTATTATATTAGTAAGGCCCTTGACACTACCCAAGGAAACTACTCAACAACGGAGAAAGAGATGCTAGCCATTGTCTATGCCTTTGAAAAATTTAGGCAATACTTGATTGGTTCTAAAACAATAGTCTACACGGATCATGCCGCCATCAAGTATTTGGTTTCTAAGAAGGAAGCAAAGCCTAGACTTATCCGTTGGGTACTCCTATTGCAAGAATTTGATATAGAGATTAAGGACAAGAAAGGAGTAGAGAATGTAGTGGCGGATCACTTGTCAAGACTCGAACTAACCAAAGAAGAAGATTCAATAACGATTCCCGTAAATGACACATTCATTGGAGAATACTTGATGAGCATCGAGACCGCGCAAGCTCCATGGTATGCGGACTTCGTGAATTTCCTAGCTTGTGGAATTCTACCGGAGGGAGCAAATTACAATCAAAGGAAGAAATTCCTTCATGATGTCAACCGGTACTATTGGGACGAGCCTTATCTATATAGGTTTTGCGCGGATGGACTTTATAGATCATGTGTCGCGGAATGCGACCAACAAGGTATTCTTGAAGGATGTCACTCTTCTCCTTATGGCGGGCAGGGCTCAAGTTCCAAAACGGCCGCAAAGGTTCTTCAAAGCGGATTCTATTGGCCGAGTTTGTTCAAAGATGCATATGAGTTCGTGAAGTCTTGCGATGCGTGTCAAAGAACCGGAAATATTTCTAAGAGAGATGAAATGCCTCAAAAGGGTATTCTAGAGGTTGAGATATTCGACGTATGGGGGATCGATTACATGGGACCATTCCCATCTTCTTATGGAAATAAGTATATTTTGGTCGCCGTCGACTATGTCTCAAAATGGGTGGAAGCCATTGCCTCACCTTCTTGCGATGCCAAAGTTGTGATTAAGTTATTCAAGAAGGTCATCTTTCCAAGATTTGGAGCCCCTCGGACCGTAATTAGTGATAATGGTACTCATTTCAAAGAAAGACAATTCGAAGCGATGCTTCGAAAATATGGAGTTTATCATAAAATTGCAAAGCCTTATCACCCTCAAACTAGTGGACAAGTTGAAGTTTCTAATAGGGAGATAAAAGCTATTCTAGAAAAAACGGTGGGGAACTCAAGGAAGGATTGGTCTTCAAAGCTCGAAGAAGCTCTATGGGCATATCGCACCGCTTTCAAGACCCCGATTGGCATGTCACCATACCGCTTAGTCTATGGGAAGCCATGCCATCTCCCCGTCGAAATGGAGTACAAAGCCATGTGGGCAATCAAGAAGTTAAATTTTGACTTGAAGACGGCGATGGAAAAGAGAGTCCTCCAACTCCACGAACTAGATGAGATTAGACTCGACTCATATGAGAGTTCAAGAATTTATAAGGAGAGAACCAAATTGTGGCATGACAAGAAAATTCGGAGGAGGACTTTCTCAAAGGGGGATAGCGTATTGCTTTTCAACTCTAGACTTAGATTATTCCCGGAAAAATTGAAATCAAGATGGTCGGGGCCTTTCATAGTTGAAAAAGTATATGAAGATGGCCACTTCGAATTGATAAACAAAGAAGGTGAAACTTTCAAAGTAAATGGCCATCGAATTAAAGCCTACCATGGAGAAGTGCAAAGCTTGGAGCTTGGAGACTTCAAACTTGATGATTCTACCTAATTCCCTAATTATTGCATGCCATTTGAGAAGGGATCCTCGCAAAGGACTTCTCAAGTGTGTTTCTTATGAAGAAGGGAATCGGCTACGTCTTAGCCAAGACTTTAAACTAGGCTGATTTATTGCAACTGCCAAGAGCATCATACACGGACGGATGTGCATTAGGCTACCTCCACACGAGAGAAGTTCCTTCGCAACTTTCTCTTTACCATCCTTTGTTCTTTATATTGCTTAGGGACTAAGCAGAATTCTAAGTGTGGGGTGTTTTGCGCTTTTGCTTTGATTTTCTACAACTTGATTCTATGCTACACACTCACTTTGAGCACATTACACTCGCATAATTGCTCTCATCCAAGCTTTAAGTATTGATCACACGAAGTAATGTTTGCTAAGCAATTAAGTAGTATCAAAAAAAATTTTGGATTGAGTTGTGCCTTAAATTCATGAATCGCATCTTTAAGTCGATTGATCCTCTTTGTGATGATTTTATTCACATGATTCGATGTTCGGCTAGCTTAGTTCGATTCTTTTTTAAGCTCTTTCCATGCATGAAAAATGAAGTTGAGTTTAGCGAGCACAAAATAAAAAATGTTTTCATACAAAAAGCTTGTGCTTGCTCTTGGTTGCTTTTAGGTGATTTTAGCGTCCCTATTTAGCCTTTGCATTTGCTTTGCTCACACTTCATGCCCCATCAAATAACATTTAGGCACATTGTCAAGTCTTAAGTGTGGGGTGTTTCAAAATGATTGCGAAAGAAGAGAAAAAAAGAAAAAGGAAAAAAAAAGGCACATGAAAGAGAAAAGAAAAAGAAAAAGGCACATGAAAGAGAAAGAAAGAAAAAAGAATTATCATATTTTGAAGGTTTTGCATTTGCCGAGGGTTAGGAAGGTAATTTCCCCCTCGAAAGCATTTGTATAAACGCAAAAAAATAGGCACACTTAATTCTTGACTTTGTGCCTTTTCCACAAGTTCTTTCGCATATGTGTGAGCAAAGTTTTTGCATTGAGTTTTTAGGAAGCGTCTAAGGTATGACCCTCGTAATTTATTACTTAAGCATCCAGATTTGTACGAGGAAATTCTAAATTGTTCATTGTCAAAACTCCTCTTCTCTTACGGTTTATCACGTATAGTCTAAAATTTGAGAACGAGTTTATTGTCTTGAGCTTATGGACTTGCCATTAGCAAGCATATGTGATTGATTTGACAAAATTTTTGTTCTAGCGACGCTTTTCTTCATACTTCTTGCATAGGAAATTGAGCGGAAATTTGAATTTGACGAATGCTAGGTTGATATTGATTCTATGAGTATTTATTGTCACATTGAAGTGAATGATCCTTAGAGTTTGCGTGAAGTGAATGATTTGCACAACTCTATTATTATTTGAGGTGATAGTGAAGTACTTGCTTAGCTAGCTATATTTGGATTTTGAACTCTCATGGATGATTGCAAGTGGGATTTGTGAGTATTCCTTTTCTGAAAACTCTCAAAAGACTAACCTCGAAAGTGAATTAGGAGTAGGCGTACTTTTAGTTAACTTGTTTCCATGTTAGGTTAGGAAATCGTAGTAGAATTGAATGGATCTTCATGATAGTAAGTATTGCTATGCGCCATTACATAGTTTCATATTTTATAGCATCTTACTCCTTTCATGACTTATGCATTTACTTGTTCGGGACGAACAAGAATTAAGTGTGGGGTATTTTGTGCGCGCAAAGTGCATAGTATTTATGTGCATTCCCCTTTTAGTTCTTGTTCATTCCGTGATGTTATATAAGTCTTTTGATGCTTTTCGCGTGCGTTTCAGGTTTATATCGAGTAGTTGGAGTCACGCAGCAGCTTAGAAGAGTTTCGGACAAAATCCAGTCGATTGCGGGCGAAAGCGCAAAAGAATCATGATAATGAAGATTTGCCCGAGTCACATTGGGACTCGCCCGAGTCAATGTGACTCGGCCTGGACTAGTTGACTCGCCCGGATCAAAGCACTCGGGCAAATTGGAACTCTCTGGAAAGTTGACTCGCCCGAGTCAACTATTTGACTCGCCCGAGTCAGTTCTGCCCGAGTCACGAAGCGCAAGACCGAGTCAAGAAGTGACTCGGCCAAATTGGAACTCTCTGGAAAGTTGACTCGCCCGAGTCAGTTCTGCCCGACTCACGAAGCGCAAGACCGAGTCAAGAAGTGACTCGGCCAAATTCGAACCCTCTGGAAAGTATACTCGCCCGAGTCAACTATTCAACTTGGTCAACGCTGGTCAACTCGGTCAACGCTGGTCAACTCGGTCAATGCTGGTCAAACCTTCTAGGTATAAATGAAAAGCTTTGAAGAGAGAGAAAAGAATCTCAATTTTAAAGAAAACTCAAGAAATCTTTCAAACCCTAAAGAGCAAAGATCAAACCTTTGGAGAAGATCAAGCTTGGTTGAAGATTGGAGCTTGGATTGAAGATCATTCAAGACCTAGACTACTTTTCTAAACCCTTAACTTTGTATTTACATTCATGTTTCACTTATTAATCATGTATTTGTGCACATTCATTATGAGTGAGTAGTTGTTCTTGTGGTTGAGGATTAAATGGATCCCCTAGGATTGGATATGATGTAGAACTCTAATTTATTGCATTGAATGAAGGTTGGTTTGATTATATTGTGCCCTAGCTATGTATTCATTGTATGCACACCAAGTGTTTGACGAAATGCTTAAGTGAGTATGCTTGGTTAAAACCCCTAAGGAAAGAGCGAGAGTTGAACTTAGGATGTTTCATAGCTATTGTATGATCATAGATGGAGTGTTTGTGCGTGAGAGCGACATGCATTCTTGACATTAGGCTAAGTTTTGAGCGGATTTGAGTAACCGGCCAATAGACCGAGAGGGTGCGGTTATGGGGCTCAAATTCTACACGGTTCAATAGAATGAGAGTTTGAGAACCATGTCATTTATGTATCCTCTCCATTCTAGGGAAGGAGCGAGAGTTGAACCTAGAGCGGATGATGGATTAGCCTTACTTTTAGCAACCAAATGTAGTTCATGCATGTATTAGTGAGTTATTTCATTTCCTCATATCTTAGGGGGGAAGTTGAATCCCTAGTCACCCTTTTTATTCATTAAGCAAAACCCAGAAATATCATTTATCTTTAGTACTTGCTAGAGATACCTCTATAGGAGGACCAAACCCCCCCCCCCCCCCCCCAACCGTAGACTTACATTAGTAGCATTGATTAGTTGTCAATTAGTCTAAGCTTTTCCCTTGGGTTCGATCCGAGGTCACTCGGTTATAAATATTGTTTGATATTTGTGTGACTAGAATAGCACTTCATTTTGCTTGCCTAAAACGCCAACGTCAAAATGGCGCCGTTGCCGGGGAATAGCCATTAGACTAGATTGCTAGTTAGTATTACTTATTGTTAGTTTGCTTCACTTTCTATTTTCCTTTTTATTTTTAGTTGTCGTAATTCCTTGCGTGCGTGCTATTCTTGTTTGTCTCTATTAAAGTTCACACTTACAAAAGCTCTCTTTGATTGCTTCATAGGTGTTTGAATGCAAACTAGAGCAAAGAGCAAGAGAGCACAAGAACAAGCTTCTATCTCAACTACAAGCCAACCTTCTCATCCCTCCGCTTCACACGGGCTTAACTCCTCACTTGGATACTCCTTCGCCTACACAAGCCGAACAACCAGAATATATGGACCTACAAATTCCAAGAAGGCAAGGAAATACTCCTCTTCCGCAAGAGGAAGAATAGAAAGACCGGTTTGGGCATACAATGCCTCGACCATTGGATATTATGGCTCACCCATCTACTTGGAAGAGGGTGAAGATCAAGAATTCGATATAAAATCCGCCCTCCTTCATATGGCAGCCGCGCATCAAAATGATGGGTATGTAAGGTCCCATGAAGACCCAAACTTTCCAAGGAGAGCACCTATCCAAGAGGAACCATCCCTAGCATCCATTGCCGCAATAGTGGCCGCAACTCAAGCTCAACAACAAAAGGATAGCCAACTCATCCTTCAAAAACTCGACCAATTGCAAGCGCATAGCGAAATGCTTGGGACTCAAATTGTTCAACAAGCCAGTTCTTCATCAAGATATCAAGAAAAATTGCCTTCTCAACCGGATGTGAACTCTTCCGAAACTATAAATGCCATCACCTTAAAGAGCGGAAGAGTCTTAGAAGAGCCCCAAGCGAAGACCAAAGTTGCCAACACAACCGTTGAGGTTGAGAAAGAAGGGCCTTCATCTCAAGAGAAGGTTGAGAAGAGAACAAAAGAAAAAGCTCAAGAGCCCGCTCCATATGTGCCTCCCATTCCATTTCCACAAAGATTGAAGAAGAAGAAGGAGGACACACATTTCAAGCGCTTTGCGGATATCTTGAGCAAACTCCAAGTGACTCTCCCCTTCACGGAGGTACTAACCCAAATGCCCACTTATCTTAAAGATATTATATCGCATAGGAGAGAAATGCATGAAATTGATCACGTAGCTTTGGATGCTAATTGTAGCGCTATTATTCAACATAACATGCCTAGGAAGCTAAATGATCATGGTTCATTCTCTATTCCTATTGCTATTGGTGATTTTTGCATAGATAGTGCATTGTGTGATTTGGGAGCTAGTATTTCTTTGATGCCATTTTCCTTGTTTCAAAAACTTGACATGGGTGAACTCACTCCTACATCCATAAATCTTAGATTGGCGAATAGATCATCTAGGTTACCTAAGGGTATTTTAGAAGATGTTCCAATTAGAGTAGGGAAATTTTATGTTCCCGTTGACTTTTATGTGCTTGAAATGGATGAGGATCGTGAAATCCCTATCATACTAGGAAGGCCTTTCTTGAATACGGTAAAAGCCGTTATTAATTGTGGAGAGGGAGTTATAGAACTAAACTTGGGAACCGACAAAATTAAATTTTACTTGAAAAAGGTTTTAAATGCTCCTAGTAGTTCTATGGATTGTCATTTGCTTGAAATAAATGATGCTTGTGATGTTTTTGATGCCCATGATGAGTTGACAAATTTTGAGTACGAGTTGCTCACCAAAGATAGTGGTAGTCCATCTTTCGCCTCGCCCGGATCAAAGCACTCGGGCAAATTGGAACTCTCTGGAAAGTTAACTCGCCCGAGTCAACTATTTGACTCGCCCGAGTCAACTATGTGACTCGCCCGAGTCAGTTCTGCCCGAGTCACGAAGCGCAAGACCTAGTCAAGAAGTGACTCGGCCAAATTCGAACACTCTGGAAAGTTGACTCGCCCGAGTCAACTATTCAACTCGGTCAACGCTGGTCAACTCGGTCAATGCTGGTCAAACCTTCTAGGTATAAATGAAAAGCTTTGAAGAGAGAGAAAAGAATCTCAATTTTAAAGAAAACTCAAGAAATCTTTCAAACCCTAAAGAGCAAAGATCAAACCTTTGGAGAAGATCAAGCTTGGTTGAAGATTGGAGCTTGGATTGAAGATCATTCAAGACCTAGACTACTTTTCTAAACCCTTAACTTTGTATTTTACATTCATGTTTCACTTATTAATCATGTATTTGTGCACACTCATTATGAGTGAGTAGTTGTTCTTGTGGTTGAGGATTAAATGGATCCCCTAGGATTGAATATGATGTAGAACTCTAATTTATTGCATTGAATGAAGGTTGGTTTGATTATATTGTGCCCTAGCTATGTATTCATTGTATGCACACCAAGTGTTTGACGAAATGCTTAAGTGAGTATGCTTGGTTAAAACCCCTAAGGAAGGAGCGAGAGTTGAACTTAGGATGTTTCATAGCTATTGTATGATCATAGATGGAGTGTTTGTGCGTGAGAGCGACATGCATTCTTGACATTAGGCTAAGTTTTGAGCGGATTTGAGTAACCGGCCAATAGACCGAGAGGGTGCGGTTATGGGGCTCAAATTCTACACGGTTCAATAGAATGAGAGTTTGAGAACCATGTCATTTATGTATCCTCTCCATTCTAGGGAAGGAGCGAGAGTTGAACCTAGAGCGGATGATGCATTAGCCTTACTTTTATCAACCAAATGTAGTTCATGCATGTATTAGTGAGTTATTTCATTTCCTCATATCTTAGGGGGGAAGTTGAATCCCCAGTCACCCTTTTTATTCATTAAGCAAAACCCAAAAATATCATTTATCTTTAGTGCTTGCCCCCCCCCCCCCCCCAAAACCGTAGACTTACATTATTAGCATTGATTAGTTGTCAATTAGTCTAAGCTTTTCCCTTGGGTTCGATCCGAGGTCACTCGGTTATAAATATTGTTTGATATTTGAGTGACTAGAATAGCACTTCATTTTGCTTGCCTAAAACGCCAACGTCAGTCCGCGACAGCTCCTCTCCGCGACTATGCTCCAAAGCAAGTACATGATCTTTCATTGAGACTACGCTCCAGTTGAAGTTCGTAGATCAAGCTTAGATCAAACTCTGCTAGTCGTGATCTTCTCTCAGCTCTTGCACTCACAACTCTGCGCTCTAGCCTTTGGCTCCCGCTTTTTTCTTATGCATATTGTTTTGGGGTTGTGTGTGTATGCGTGTGTGCTGCATGATGAGCGGATAAATGACCTTATATTTGTCCATATTTTCCCTTTACTTTTTGATTGTTTTGTTATTTTATAAAGTCATTTGATGTTTTCTTTGTTCATTTCAGGTTGAAAATGCATACTACATGATACGAAGTGGTCCGAAGAAGTTTCGGATGAATTCCAGTCGATTGAGATCAAAAGCAGCAAATTTGGGCAAGACTGCAGAAGTGACTCGCTCGAATCACAAAGTGATTCGCCCATCAGCATGGCCGAATCACCTTAGGCGCACGAATCAAAGTGACTCGGGGAGGATTTGAGAGGTTTGACCGAATCACATGGAGGTTGACCGAATCGAAAAAGTGATTCGGCCAAGTGTAACAGCACTGAGTATATGATATGGCCGAATCAGAAAGTGATTCGCCCAGGTGCCCAAATCACTTCAGCTCTACAAGGATCATTGACCGAATCAAACAAGGGTTGACCGAATCAAAAAAGTGATTCGGCCAGGACAAAGTGATTCGCCCAGCTCGAAACAGCACTGAGTAAATGATTCGGACACCCTGTCCGAATCGTATTTTTTAGGCTTGTCCGAATCAAGTGATTCGGGCACTGCGGGCAAAATTTGAAAACTTTCAAAAGGTATAAATAGGATGAGATGCGAAATTAGAAGGGTTCTCTTCCAGAATTCGAAACCCTAGGCGATTGGCTCTTGGAGAAGTCGGAGAATTGTCAAGGATTGAAGGAAGAGACACACAATTGGAGACTCTACAACAAACCCCTACTCATCCACTACTCTTTTGCATCAAATTGGTGAACAATTACAATTTGAATATCATTTTTTGTTTTAAGCTCACCATGAGTGAGTAGTCTCATTGTAGTTGGGATCCTTATGGATCCCTTAGGTTTGATTGTAATACAAGACTTGTCTTTTTATCTATATGGATGGAGTTTGGTTGAAAATTCTTATGCTTGTTCTTCATGTTAATTCTATGCACACCAAGTGTTTAACGAAATGCTTGAATGAGTATGAGTTGACAAAACACCTAGGGATGGAATGAGAGTTGAACGTAGGTTGTTTACAAGATTGAGCATGATTATTTTAGGTTGCGTGTGTGCGCGAGAGTGACATACGCATTCCACTAGGCTAAGTTTTAAGCGACTTTAGTTAACTATCAAAAGACCAAGAGGTTGAGATTAGGAGACTTTAGTTCTACGCGGTTCAATAGAGCGAGAGTTTGAGAACCGTACTATTTAGGTATTATTCCCATTCTAGAGAAGGAGCGAGAGTTGAATTTAGAATGTGTGATACCTTAGCCTAGAACCATCACTCGAATTTACTCATGATTTAGACAAGTTTTGTATTGCTAATCGCATGACCTAGGGGTGAAGTAGGATTTCGACTACGCTTTCTCTATTATTTTCCCTTAGACCTTATTTCATATTGTCTTTAGTATTCAATAGAGATACCTCACCTAGAGGAAAAACCCCCTTTATTTAGCAGACTTGCATTAGGCATTACTAGCTAGCTTTAGACTAATCTAGGCTTTTCTCTTGGGTTCGACTCGAGGTCACTCGGATATAAATATTGTTTGAACACCGTGATTGGACTAGTATTCATACTACCGCTACAACCACAGCGTTTCAAAATGGCGCCGTTGCGGGGGATTAGCCATTAGACTAGTTTGCTTTTTAGTATTGTTTTAGTTAGTCTACTTTTTTTTTTTTTTTGATTTTGATTGCTTGTTTGTGTGCTATTCTTGCCTACTCTAATTTAAGTTCACACTTACTAATGCTTTTTTCGATCGCTTGGTAGGTGGTTGAATGCAAACTCGATCGCGCACGAAAAAGGCACAAGAACAAGCTTCTGCATCAACACCAAATTTTGATACCCCCCTTCCTCAAATTCAAGTTGATCAACTTATAATGGAGAATATGGAACAACCACCAGCAAGAATTGCATCAACCGAATCCGAGGAGGCTAGGGAATGCCGCTCGTCCGCAAGAGGATGATGAGAGAGAGGTTGGGGACTACATTGCCCCAACCATTGGACATTACGGATCACCCATTTATTTGGAAGAGGGTGACGATAAGGAATTCGAAATAAAGTCGGCGCTTCTCCACATGGTAGCCGCGAATCAATTTGAAGGGTATGGTAACCCTAATGCGCATTTAGCACAATTTAAAGAATTATGTTGGACTTACAAAGTGCAGGAGATCAGACCGGAGGCCATATATATGAAGGTATTTCCATTCTCGCTAAGCGGAAAAGCCAAGGGTTGGCTAATGAGTCACGAGCCGAATACCTTCCACACATGGGAACAACTTGCTCAAGCCTTCCTAATTCAATTCTTCCCGCCAGCAAAGACTAAAAAAATCCGAGATAGAATATGCCAATTCACGCAACAAGATGATGAGAATTTTCATGAGGCATATAAGCGCTTCAAAGAGCTACAAAGAGATTGTCCGCATCACGGAATTCAGCAAGTGGCAGCTCATGCAAAGCTTCTATGATGGAATGGATCAAGACGCGAGAAACCATATGGACCAAGCTAGCGGAGGAGCAATGATGGACTTGAGAGCCTCCGATGGTTTAAAGATTATTGACAAAATCGCGCGGAATTAACATCAATGGGGTGGAGAAAGGAACCACCAAAAAAAGAAAGGGAAGGAGCATACCTCCAAAGCCGTGACGAAAGAAGATTTCATTCCCTAGCAAAGACGGTGAATTCCTTGGCAGCTTCAATTGGAAATTTAAACCTCAACAAAAAGAGAGAAAACCAGCAAATTTGCGGCATTTGTGCTAGCCCGGCGCATAATGATGACTCGTGCACCGCAAAGCACGCGGGCGAGTATGAGGATATTAATAACTTGGTGAGAAATCAAGGGAGAGAATATGCGCCACCGCAAGCTAGCGGTTATCAGCCAAGGAACCCTCCAGCCCATGTGAGATTCCATGAAGATCCGAATTTTCCAAGAAGACCGCCGCTGAATATAGAACCCAAACCAGCGCCGCCAGGATTTGTTCCAAGAAATCAGAATCAAGGAGCTCCCTCCAACACACATCAGCCGAGGAATAATTATCAAAGCGGAAATTACCAAAGACCAAACAATTTCAACCATCAAAATCAAGGAACGCACCAAAGGCACGAAGAGAAACAAAGCAACGAGGAGCCATCCCTGATTTCTATTGTTGCCCAGTTAGCCGCGACTCAAGCCCAGTAGCAAAAAGACAACCAGCTTATTCTTCAGAGGCTAGATCAATTGCAAGCGCACAATAAAATGCTCGAAACTCAGATTGCGCAACAAGCTGGCTAGTCTTCGAAATATCAAGGGAAGCTGCCCTCGCAACCTGATGTGAACTCCTTCGAGACGATCAACGAAATTACACTCAAGAGTGGAAGAGTTCTAGAGGAGCCGCAGCCAAAGGCCAAAGTGGGAAAGGCAGTAGATGGAGTTGTTGAAGAAGAGTCTTTGCCGCAAAATTCGAGTGATGTACGGGAGAAGGAAAAGCCGCAGGAGCCAGCACCTTATGTGGCGCCGATTCCCTTCCCCCAAAGGCTGAAAAAGAAGAAGGAGGATGCGTATTTCAAGCGCTTTGCGGATATGCTGAAAAAGCTGCAAGTGACTTTGCCATTTACTGCGGTACTCACTCAAATGCCTACCTATGCTAAATTTTTGAAAGATATTATGTCTCATAGAAGGGAAATGCATGATGTAGACCGTGTGGCTTTAGACGCAAATTGTAGTGCTATAATTCAGCGTGCCAATCCTAGGAAGCTTAGCGATCATGGGTCATTTTCTATTCCTATTTCTATTGGAGAAATTAGCATAGCTAGTGCATTGTGTGATTTAGGTACTAGCATATCTTTAATGTCTTATTCACTTTTTAATAAGCTAGATATGGGGGAATTGACTCCAACCACGGTAAATTTGAGATTAGTGGATCGTTCTTCTCGGGCACCTAAGGGTATCCTAGAAGGCGTTCCCATTAAGGTTGGGCAATTTTATGTTCCGATTGATTTTTACGCGTTAGACATGGATGAAGATAAGGAAATCCCCATAATTCTAGGTAGGCCATTTTTGAACACAGTTAAGGCTATTACAGATTGCGGGAAAGGTACAATCGAATTAAATTTTGGTAGTGAAAAGATCAAATTCGATTTGAAAAGCATGCTTAGGACACCTAGTAATTCCATGGATTGTTGATCGCGCGTCGTTGTACGCGTCAAATTAATCCTTCCTCTTCCACTTAGTATAGCGGTTAAGTCAGGGTCGATCTCCACAGGGAGCAAGCAGATTCACTCTAACTAGTGACCTACACTTACGAAAATTGGAGTGTGAGTGATTGGGTTGCGCAGAGCGCAAGTAAACAGTAGTTAACACAGAACTTGCACCAGACGTGCGCAGGCAGTAGAGATTAAGTACTATGACTATGAAAAGTATCGGGCAGACAATCCTCTATGAATGTATTCCTTATCATCGACTCTAAACGTCTATAGTTTGGTTTACTTATGTTAGTGTCCGATCAAGGCTTCCTAACATGTGCGCATGTTCCGATCAAAGTTCATGAGCTATTAATTCTTAAAACTAGTCTAAGCAGCTACGAATCCTGTCACAGTAGCAGCTGATTATCCTAGCGCGTTACTCCTAGTTGTCACTGTCAAGCTATCAACTAGTTTCACATATAACAGACAAGTAGTACGAGTAAGATTGCGGTTCAAGGCTTCCCCTACTCTTGCAACTAGCTGTCAATCGTGTGCACAGAATTAATACAAGCAAACAAACTATGCATTAAGCACAAGTCTCAAAGGAAATACTCATAGAATCATGCCCAACCGATACAAAGCGTTTAGCTAGACATGCTAGTAGTAAACATCATAGAAACAGTAAATAATAGCTAAAGTATCCAAGAAAATAGTAGCAAGCAGGTGCGTGCAGGTTGCAGTCTCTCGGCTGGCGCAGTCGGCTAGCGCAGGTCCTCTCAGCAGCTCGTGTGTTTTTCAGTTCTGCCTCTCTCTCGTTGATGATGATCAAACCCTAGCCTTCCTCTCTTTATATACTGCTCATGAGGCCCAAGGACCGCCTTGGCAACTTCCAAATCTAATGGTGTCAAGATTTGGAAACACCAATATCCTGCGCATGGCGCACTGCACACACTGGTTAGCGCAATCGGTCTGCGCACCTTAGTCGACTCTGCCACTTCCTATCCTGTTTGCGCTGCTAGCTCCGCAGGCTGTGTGTTGCGCTCCTCAAACGCTGCCTGTTAGGCCCTCGTTTTGCCCTGGAATACAAAAACACCGGAAACCAGTAATCTTGTACACAAAATGATGCAAACAAGCATAGTGTTAGGATCTAAATAGCGCGTATAAATAGGCTCTATCAATTGTCACTTGATTGAATCATATGATGCGTATAATGTTTTTGACTCTCTTGATAAACTAACGAGCCGTGAGTATGAGTTGCTTGCACAAGAGGAAAATAGCTCGTTATTCACCTCTATAATGGAAGTTGATGAGGATCCCGCTGATTTTAATGATGGTGCGAAAGTAATAAATGAGGCGCCAAAAGGTAAGGAATTCGGTGAGGGGTTGAAACTTCTTCCACCGAATCTAAGGTATGAATTCTTGGGACCAAACGAATATTTACCTGTTATCGTAGAAGCTTCTTTGAATAATGTGAAACTTCTAAATTGATGAATGTGTTGCATGAATATAAAGGTGCCATTGGGCACTCCATTGATGATTTGAAGGGGATTAACCCCGATGTTTGCATGCATAGAATTCGTTTAGAAGATAATGCGAAGCCTAGTCGCGAGTTCCTTAGGCGTTTAAATCCTAAGCTAGGAGATGTTGTATTGAAGGAAGTCATGAAATTGCGAAATGCAGGGATTATTTATGTTGTCCCAGATTCTGAAGGGTGAGCCCAATTCATGTGGTGCCTAAAAAGGGCGGGCTCACCGTGGTTAGAAATGAGAAAAATGAGTTGATACCTACGCGTACTGTCACGGGGTGGAGAATGTGCGTAGACTATAGGAAGTTAAATTCTGCCACTAAGAAAGATCACTTTCCCATTCCCTTTATAGATCAAATGTTTGAACGTCTAGCGGGACATGAATATTTCTGTTTTCTTGATGGGTATAGTGGCTTCTTTCAAATTCCTATCCAGCCCGATGACCAAGAAAAGACCACACTTACTTGCCCCTACGGCACATTTGCATATAGGAGGATGCCCTTTGGTCTTTGTAATGCACCGGGAACTTTTCAACGTTGTATGATGTCCATTTTTGCTGATTTTTTAGAGACTTCTATGGAAGTATTTATGGACGATTTTTCTATGCATGGTTACTCATTTGATGATTGTCTCACAAATTTGTCTCGTGTGTTGGCTAGGTGTATTGAGATGGACCTAGTACTAAATTGGGAGAAATGCCATTTTATGGTCAAAGAGGGCATTGTGTTGGGACACCTTGTGTCAAAAAGAGGAATTGAGGTTGATAGGGCCAAAATTGATGTTATTGAGAAGCTGCCACCACTGAGAGATGCGAAAGGAATACGGAGTTTCCTCGGGCATGCTGGATTTTATAGGAGGTTCATCAAGGACTTCTCGAAAATTGCTAAACCTCTTACAAATCTGCTATGTAATGAGGTAGAATTTAATTTCGATGAACCGTGCCACAAGCGTTTCAAACGCTAAAGACAGCCTTGGTGTACGCCCTGATAATTCAACCACCGAATTGGGAAATTCCATTTGAGCTAATGTGCGACGCTAGCTATAGCGCTATTGGAGCAGTATTGGGACAAAGGGTCGACAAGCGCTTGCACGTGATTTATTATGTGAGTAAAGCCCTTGACTCTACACAAGGAAATTATTCGACCACAGAAAAAGAGATGCTTGCCATTGTTTATGCCTTCGAGAAATTCAGACAATACTTCATCGGGTCCAAAACAATTGTCTACACGGACCATGCAGTGATTAAATATCTTATGGCAAAGAAGGAGGCAAAGCTGAGACTAATTCGCTGGATTCTCCTTTTACAAGAGTTCGATGTTGAAATTAAAGATAAGAAAGGAGTGGAAAATGTGGTCGCGGATCACCTATCGAGGCTTGAGCAAATCGGTGGGGATGATGCCAAGAGCGTGCCTATTGAAGACTCTTTTATTGGCGAATATTTGTTGAGCATTGAGACGACGCAAGCCCCTTGGTATGCTGATTTCGTAAATTTTCTTGCTTGTTGTATTCTACCGGAAGGGGCGAATCACAGTCAAAAGAAGAAATTTCTCCATGACGTGAACTGCTATTATTGGGATGAGCCATTTCTTTATAGGCTATGCGCTGATGGGTTATATCGGTCATGCATCGCGGAGGAGGATCAACAGGGTATTTTGCGAAGCTGCCACCCTTCCCCATATGGTGGACATGGCTCTAGCTCCAAAACAGCCGCGAAGGTTCTACAATGCGGTTTTTATTGGCCTACGTTGTCTAAGGACGCGTATGAATTTGTAAAATCTTGTGACGCATGCCAACGTACGGGAAATATTTCTAAGCGTGATGAGATGCCGCAGAAGGGAATCCTTGAGGTTGAAATATTTGATGTTTGGGGGATAGACTTCATGGGACCGTTCCCATCATCAAATGGGAACAAATATATTTTGGTTGCCGTCGATTACGTCTCCAAATGGGTGGAAGCCGTCATTGCTCCTTCTTGTGATGCTAATGTGGTAAAGAGACTTTTCACCAAAATAATATTTCCAAGGTTCGGTGCGCCAAGGACAGTGATTAGTGATAATGGATCGCATTTTAAAGAAAAACAGTTTGAGGCATTACTCCGAAAATATGGTGTCTACCACAAGATAGCGACGCCGTATCACCCTCAAACCAGCGGGCAAGTTGAAGTCTCTAATCGCGAGATCAAGGCAATATTGGAGAAGACGGTTAGTCGTTCTCGCAAGGATTGGTCGTCAAAGCTTGATGAAGCATTATGGGCTTACCGAACGGCGTTTAAGACACCAATCGGTATGTCCCCTTATAGACTCGTGTACGGGAAACCTTGCCATCTCCCCGTGGAACTCGAATATAAAGCCATGTGGGCTGTAAAGAAGCTGAATTTCGACTTCAAATCAGCAGGGGAAAAGAGGCTGCTCCAGCTTAATGAGTTAGATGAAATCAGACTTGACTCGTATGAAAATGCCAGAATTTACAAGGAGAAGACCAAGCTGTGGCACGACAAGAAAATTCAGAGGAGAACTTTCTCTAGGGGAGATAGCGTATTACTTTTCAACTCTAGACTTAGACTATTCCCTGAAAAGCTGAAATCAAGGTGGTCGGGACCTTTCAAGATCAAAAAAGTGTACGAAGATGGCCACTTCGAATTGATGAACAAAGAAGGCGAAACTTTCAAAGTGAATGGCCATCGAATTAAAGCGTACCATGGAGACGAGCAAAGCTTGAAGCTTGGAGACTTCAAGCTTGATGATTCCACCTAATTCCCAAATTATTGCATGCCACTTGAGAAGGGATCCTCGCAAAGGACTTCTCAAGTGCGTTTCTTATGAGAAGGGAATGGGCTACGTCTTAGCCAAGACGTTAAACTAGGCTGGTGAGTATTTGTGCTTTTGCTTCTACTTATTGGTAGTGTAGAGTTATTTTTGACTTTGTGGTGCGCCGTGCCTATATTAAGTTAGAGGTTTTAGGGATTTTGCGTTTCAGTGCACTCGAATTACCCCTTTTGTTTAATCATCTATGTGTAGAAATATTTAAGTGTGGGTATTTTGAGTGAGTATTAGGGAGATTTAAGTGATTGTGGAATCTGGTGCATTTTTGTGAAAATAATTTGTGCAGAGTGGCTGTTAACACACAGCAGTTGATTCGGTCGAATCAGTGTTCTGGCTTGCCCGAATCAGTTGACTCGTGCAACCTGAAACTTCTCAAAACAGCACTGAGTAAATGATTTCGGCGAATCACTTTTAGCCACCCCGAATCACTTTCAATTCGGACAAAGTCTGCGAACCAGTTTTGATTCGGACAGGGGATGTGCGAATCAGTTGACTCGTGCCGTCTCAAAGCAGCACTGAGTAAATGATTCGGCCGAATCATTTCTGATTCGGGCAACGACCCTTCACTCACCCTTGCTCGAATCAAATTTCATTCGGGCTTATATCCCGAATCAGCCTTTGTTTCCTCCCGTTTTTTTTCTCCCGAACCGCGAACCCTAAAATCTCCCCCACTCCGTCCGACCCCGTCCGTCGCCAGCCTCTTTCCTTCCGACCTAGCTTTCCGTCGCCAACACTTTCCCCTCCCCCCCCCCCCCCCCGAGCGAACCCTAAAACGCAGCCTCTGTCCCGCTTCGCCCGAAACACTCGCTCCAGCCGCTTCGCCCGTGCCCGACTCAGCTCTAATCCGGCCGAATCAGTTTCTACCTGCCTTGCTCCCATGGCTCGCACCAATACGAACACAGCTGGTCCATGATTTTTTCGCATGGCAAGGAGGTGTCATGGCGCGTATGGCAGCGCACATGGGTATCGCAGACATTCCACCACTGCCAGCACCATTCTCTCAGCCACCACTTCAGCCGACTATGCACCCTGCAGCCGCGAGCGATGACTCCATTTCAGCCATGGTTGAAGGCAGAGGTGATGGGGGACATGGTGAGGGAGCTACCAGGGTAGGCAGTGGGGCGCAGCATTTAGAAGAGGAGGCAGCCACTGAAGAGAGTGAAGAATCTGGTCTGGAGAGGCGCACGAAGCGTAGGAATGATGTTTAGATTGTTTTTATATTTGTCATGACTTATGGTGCTTCTATTACCATGTGAGTTGCTTGACTTGTCGATTTGTACTTTGACGTGCTTCGCCGTGATATATTTTGCATGACAGATGGTTTGCGTACTTGTATGTTTCTTACATTTGGCAGATTTTTCCTTAGAACAACATTTTGAACTGCCCTGGTAAATTGATTCAAACACACTGGCCGAATCACCCTTTTGGCCTTGTCCGAATCACCTATGATTCGGGGAACCATGCTATCCAAGCTCATTTGATTCGGAAAACTTGGCCGAATCACATTCTTTTGCCTTGTCCGAATCACATTTTGATTCGGGCACATGCATATTATCCGAACTGAACTGATTCGACCAGGTGTGGCCGAATCACATATTTTGCCTTCCCCGAATCAGAAAGTGATTCGGTCAGTCTTGAGCAGCAGTTTTCTCAGTTCACTTTGGAAATCCCTGCCACTTATTTGCATTTGTTCGACACCTTCTGCAAGCACTATAATACACTAGGTCATGACTTTTGATGCACACAGACATATCTAAGGGAACTCATCGTATGAATTGTCACACACTTGTTTTTCCAAATCTTTTGCCTAGCTATATGTTTCGCATTGCTATATATGTCATAGGTAGTTGTTTTTCCTCTGGGAATTCAGGTGTTGCGCTAACTTTTCTCTTGAGTTTCAGATTTGTTCCAACGGATCAGACCATCATTCACGGACCCCGGCGGATGTGCCTTTGGCTACCTCCACACGCGAGAAGTTCCTTCGCAACTTTCTCTTTACTCTTTATATTGCTTAGGGACTAAGCAAATTTTTAAGTGTGGGGTGTTTTGCTGTTTCACTTTTAGTTGCTTAACAACATGATTCTATGCTACATATTTATTTTGTGCGCATTATACTCGCATGATTGCTTTCATCCTAGCTTTAAGCATTGATCACACGAAGTAATGTTTGCTAAACATTTAAGTAGTGTCCTTTTTAAATTTTTGGATGAGTTGTGCCTTGAATTCATGAATCGTATCTTTAAGTCGATTGACACTCTTCGTGATAATTCTATTCGCATGATTCGGTATCTTGACTAGCTTAGTTCGATTCTTTTTAAGCTCTTTCCATGCATGAAAAATGAAGCTAAATTGTCGAGCACAAAAATAAAATAAAAATAGTTTTCACATAAAAACGTACGTGCCCTTGTTTGCTTTTAGGTGACTTTAGCATTCCTATTTAGCCTTTGCATTTGTTGAGCTCACACTTCATGCTCCATTATATATCACTTAGGCACATTGTCAAGTATTAAGTATGAGGTGTTTTAAGGTGTTTGAGAAAAAGAAAAAAACAGGAGAGGAACAAGAAAGAAAAAATTATATTTTTAAAGTTTTACAAATGCCGAGGGTTAGGAAGGTAAGGTCCCCCTTGAAAGCATTTGTATAAACGCAAAAATATTATTTGTTTATTTTTTTTGGTCAAGGAAAAGTTTTACAAATGCCGAGGGTTAGGAAGGTAAGTTCCCCCTTGAAAGCATTTGTATAAACGCAAAAAAATAATAATAAGCACACTTAATTCTTGAATTTGTGCCTATTCCGTAAGATTCTTTCGCATGTGTGTGAGTAAGGCATTTGCATTTCGCTTTAGGAAGTGTCTAAGGTATGACCCTCGTAATTTATTACTTGAGCATCAAGGTTTGTACAAGTGAAATTTAAAATCTTCAATGTCAAAACTCCTCTTCTCTTACGGATTATGGCGTATAGTCTAAAACTTGAGAATGAGTTTGATGTCATGAGCATATGGGCTTGCCCTTCACAAGCATATGTGATTGACTCGACAAAATTTTTGTGTAAGCGATGCTTCTCTTCATGCTACTTGCATTGGAAATTGAACGGTAATTTGAATTTGACGAATGCTAGTTTTGATATCGAACCTTTGAATGTTTGTTGTCACATTGAAGTGAATGATCCTTAGAGTTGCACAACTCCATTATTATGTGGGCTGATAAAGAACTACTTGTTTAGCAAACTATATTTGCATTTTGAACTCTTATGGATGATTGCAAGTAGGATTTGTGAGTAATCCTTTTCTGAAAACTCTCACCAGACTATAACTCGTCCACTAGGGTAGCCTAGGCGTTTAAAGGCTTGATGCATAGGCTAAATGCATCCGTGATTCCTACGACAGTGAGTTAGGAGTAGATTTCAATTTTCTTCGTTTAGTTACTTTTAGGTTAGGTTACATGAGTAGGGGTTGGATGTGTTATATGTGCGTAAGTTTTGCTACGTGCTTTGATACTGTCATATATAATCTAGCATCTTACTCTCCGCTTGACTTGTGCATATACTTGCTCGGGACGAACAAGACTTAAGTGTGGGTGTTTTGATGAGCGGATAAATGACCTTATAGTTGTCCATATTTTATAAAGTCATTTGATGTTTTCTTTGTCCATTTCAGGTTAAAAATGCATACTACATGATACGAAGTGGTCCGAAGAAGTTTCGGGTGAATTCCAGTCGATTGAGATCGAAAGCAGCAAAATTGGGCAAGACTGCAGAAGTGATTTGCCCATCAGCATGGCCGAATCACCTTAGCCGCATGATCGCGCTTCGTTGTACGCGTCAAATTAATCCTTCCTTCTCCACTTAGTACAGCGGCTAAGTCAGGGTCGATCCCACAAGGAGCGTGCAGACTCGTCTTCGCTAGCAACCTACAACTTACCAAATTGGGGGTTGTGAGTGATTGGGTTGCGCAGGTGCGTGAATGAACAGTAGTGAAAGCAGAATTGCACTATACGTGAGCAGGCAGTAGATATTAAGTACTATAACTATGAAAAGTATGGGTAAAGACAATCCTCTATGAATGTATCCCTTATCATTGACTCTAAACATCTATAGTGCAGTTCTACTTAAGTAGTGACCGATCAAGGCTTCCTAACGTGCGCGCATGTTCCGATCAAAGTCCATGAGCTATTAATTCTTGAAACTAGTCTAAGCAACTTCGAATCCTATCACAGTAGTAGCCGATTATCCTAGTGTGTTACTCCTAGTTGTCACCGTCAAGTTAACAACCAGTTTAACATACAATAATGAGCAGTTATAACATTCAAGGCTTCTCTTATTCGCACAACTAATTATCACCCATGTGCATAGAATTAATATAAGTAGACGAACTAAGCATTAAACACAAGTCTCAAAGGAAATACTTCATAGAATCATGCCCAACCGATACAAGGTGTTTAGCTAGACATGCTAGAAGCAAACATCATAAAAATAATAAGTAAAACTAAAGCAGCAAAGGAAAAGTAGCAAGCCGGTGCAATCGCAGGTTGCTATTTTCGGCTGGCGCAGGTGGTTCGCGCAGAATCTCGACGGCAAGATTTCTGGAGCTCGTGTGTCATCTGTTGCTATATGTCTCTCTCACTATGTATATATCTCCAAACCCTAGCTTCCCTCCTCTTTATATACTGGTCTTGAAGCCCAAGGAATGCTTAGATTTGGCCCGTGAGAATCTTAGCTACTTCCCAAATCTAGGAGATTTTGTAGGGATAATGATGATTAAAATTTAGAAACGCTGCTATCCTGCGCATGGCTCGCTGCGCACGTTGATTGCGCTACTCGCTTTGCGCAGTTGGTTTGCGCACTGCAGTCTGAATCAGCTATCTCCTATCTCCTTTTGGGCTGCTAGCTCCGCAGGTCGTGCATTGCGCTCTTTAAAAGCGCCCGTTAGCGCGCATCTGACTTATGCTCCTGTTTCATCCTGAAATACAAAAATACCGAAAACCAGTAATCTTGTACACAAAATAATGCAAACAAGCACAGTGTTAAGATCTAAATAACGCATATAACTAGGCTCTATCACCCGACTATGTGACATATCACATGAGGCTTATGCTCTCGGGGAACCAATTCATGAGGAAAAGTTGGTAAAGAAGGTACTCAGATCACTCACTTCAAAAATTGATATGAAGGTCGCAGCCATCGAGGAAGCACAAGATGTGAAGAACATGAGGCTGGAGGCACTGATCGGTTCACTAAGACAGTTATAGATGAAAGTTACAGAGACTGCTTCAGCACTCTCCGGGAAAGATCTCAGGCTGAAAGCAGAGACAAAAGAGAAAGAGGTTGTCCCAAATGTCAACCAACAATTGTCTCTGCTGATCAAATTTTTTGGAAAGTTCATGAAGAGAATGGACCAGAAACCTTTATATTCAGGTCAGTCATCCAGGAGGAGAAACCTAAGAGGGGAGATTTCTCAGAGAAAGAACAAAGATGCTGACAAAGACAATGATGAAGGAAAAGACAAATCGAAAGGAATCCAGTGCTGGGAATGCGAGGGATATGGACACAGACAGAGTGAGTGTCCAAGTTACCAGAAGAAGAGCAATAAGTCTCTCACAGCAAACTGGAGTAATATGACAGTGAGGAGGAGACCGATCACAAAGGGAATCTTGCTTTAACTACTATATTCCATAATGATGATTCAGATTCAATAAAGACAGAGTTTGATTATGGGATTATTGAATCTGAAAGTGATGATGATAAGGAATACTCAGTAGAAACTGTGGTTGATCAGTTCAAACTAATACAGCAAAAATGCCAAGAAGTCATTGAAGCAAACAGAGATCTTTTGTCAAAGGTTTCGGAACTGGAAGATGAAAGAGACAACCTTCAAAGCATCATTACCTCTCTGTCCAAGAAACAATCAGATGAAGCTAAGACAGTTGGTGAGGTATGTGAACAGAAAGTCACACCTGAGGCACACAGAGGAGAAACATCCATTCTAGATGAGATTCTGTCTTACTAAAGGTATGGAGGTGGGACTGAAGGCCTCAGATACACTGGCTAGGAAGGAACCGGCGTAACTACATTTGTGAAAGCCTCAATGATTGATCAAAGCACAAGTGGTCATAAGGGGTCTGTCACAATTAATCTAGTGAAAGTACCAGAAAAGAAGTCCAAGAGAGTGTTGAAGCGTTCTCTAGATCAGTCACATGCTCGGAAACCAAGATGAAAGTTGAAGAGTTGAAGAGATGCTACGCATGTGATCAAATTGGTCATCTACTAAGAAAGTGCCTAATACTGACCTAGTACAGGGTGACCGAAAGAAGATTAAATGATCGACGAGTCAGAACAAGGGATTCTTCAAGTACTTATGAGTACAACTCGACACAGAAGGAGGTAAACCAAGGTTATCGTGTTACTGTGTAGAAAACTTGCATGAGTGATGAAAAGGCTTTCCCTTAGAGAAGGAGACACAGAAAGAAGTGAAGCAATCATCACTCTTCAACAGCCGTGAAAATCAGAAGTAAACCTGAGGAGAACAAAGGGCGAATGCGCTGGGTGGAGGTGAAAAGGAATAAGGTTCAAAAGCACTGGGTTGAAAAAGAGGCAGCTGATATCCCCACTGAAGCAGGAATTAAGGAAATGAAGATTACAACAGAAGTCATCCTATTTCCAGAAAAGATAGATGAACAGAGTGTTGAAGCACTCTCTAGTGATTCAAAGCTGTAACCTTTTTGACCGTTGAAGAGAATGGCCTCTCAAGTGGCGACACGTGTCCCATTGTGTTTTTAAAATGAAAGAAAAAAAGGGCCGAGAAAGGGAATATTGGAAGTATTCGTTCGTAAAACTAGGGCAATTTTTCTCCAAGATGTCTTCAACGATCAGCCGTTCCTGACTTCAGAAAATCGTCCAAAATGGTGAAAACAAGGGGAGCCAAGGTTTACAAACGTAGGGGTGAGCCCAGAAAAAGAAAAAGTAGTGACATTCCCGTGAGTGATTCGCCATCAGCAAAAAGAAGCTCTTGGCTCCGGATCAACGAACCTACAGATGTTCCGCGGTTGACTTGGATCCCGACTACTAAACAAGGTAAGGTTGGGCCTTCCTACAATGCAGACATTGTGCCCTCAGACGTGGATGAGGCCTAGAGCTCCGCAAGAAAAAGCCCCAGTCAGAGTGGCGAAGGGATTGGTTTAGCATCTTCTGGGTCCAGCATTGACTCAGATGACTCCTCTCATGAGACACGATCGAAGAAAGCCCAGGACCGACAGGTGGCTGCCATTACAACCCTCCATGTAAACCAGAACAAGCTACTACCAGCTGTGGGGAAGGTGAGTCGGGCAATGGCGCTGCTCCTTTTCAAAAATGGGGAAAGGAAAAGGATGAATCTGAGGCAGATCATTTTTGATCAAATCAGTGAACATGCTGATAAAATCAAAGTCCAATTTGTGCGTTGGATTTCTTGTGCATATCTATGAGCTTATGATCAGCTAGCATACGGAGTTGGGCGCAACACATGAGGGTTTGTCAGGAGCTCCTCAAGTGTTCTCATTGGACCACAAGGTTTTCAAGGGCCGACACATTGTGGATATTGAAGAAGGTGAGCCTGACTTGGAGCCGGCTCGAGACAGTCCAAAGACTGCTGAAGTAATCTCTGATGCTCCAGCTTCTGCAGAGGACTTTGCTCTGAGGGCCAGGTTGATCAGCCTGTTGAATTCAGAACATGCTCATCTGACTGAAGTGATCAAGAAGAGTTCTTTACGAAGATCGTAGATCAGCAATGTCCTCCGTGACCTGGAGTACCCAGCAGCCAGCAGCACCACCCCAGGTCGGCCCGCTGAATGAATGAAGCCCTTGGCATTTGTGACAAAAAGAAGGAGAGAAGTTGTAATAGGATTTTTGACTCTAATGCTCGTTAGACTCTAACTCTGACCTAACTTGACATTATTTGTTTTATCCTGAACAGCTAGTGATAGAGCCTAGTTATATGCGTTATTTAGATCTTAACACTGTGCTTGTTTGCATTATTTTGTGTACAAGATTACTGGTTTTCGGTATTTTTGTATTTCAGGATAAAATAGGAGCATAAGACAGATGTGCGCTAACGGACGTTTTTGGAGCGCAATGCACGACCTGTGGAAGCTAGCAGCGCAAAAGGAGATAGCTGATTCGGGCTACAGTGCGCAAACCGACTGCGCGAAGCAAGTAGCGCAGTCCGCGTGCGTAGAATGGCAGAGTTTCTAAATATTGATCTCCTAGCTAAAAGTCTCTCGGGCAAAATCTAAGCATTCCTTGGGCTTCAAGACCACTATATAAGAGGAGGGAAGCTAGGGTTTCGAAGAGGGAGAGAGCAGATAGAGAGAAGGACACTCGGCAGCAAAACACACGAGCTACTTCAGCCAGAATCTGCGCGAACCACCTGCGCCAGCCGAGAACAGCACGCGCTATTGCGCCAACATGCTACGTTTTCTCTTGCTACTTTAGTTTTATTTATTATTGCTATGATGTTTGTTTCTAGCATGTCTAGCTAAACACTTTGTATCGGTTGGGCATGATTCTATGAAGTATTTCCTTTGAGACTTGTGCTTAATGCTTGGTTTGTCTACTTATGTTAATTCTATGCATATGGGTGATAATTAGTTGTGCGAATAGGAGAAGCCTTGAACCGCAATCTTGTTCTAATTGCTAGTTATTGTATGTTAAACTAGTTGATAGCTTGACGGTGACAACTAGGAGTAACGCACTAGGATAATCAGCTGCTACTATGATAGGATTCGTGGCTGCTTAGACTAGTTTCAGGGATTAATAGTGCATGGACTTTGATCGGAACATGCGCGCACGTTAGGAAGCCTTGACCGGATACTAACTTAAGTAGAAATGCACTATAGATGTTTAGAGTCGATGATAAGGGATACATTCATAGAGGATTGTCTACACCGATACTCTTCATAGTCATAGTACTTAAAATCTACTGCCTCGCACGCATCGTGCAATTCTGCTTTCACCACTGTTCATCCGCGCACCTACGCAACCCAATCACTCACAACCCCAATTGCGTAAGTTGTAGGTAGCTAGCTTAAACGAGTCTGCACGCTCCTTGAAACCATTGCGCTGTGCAGATTATAGTTGCGCCCTTACAGACGCAACAGCTTAGTTATCTTTTAATTTCGTTTTCCTTGAGATTTAGGACAGGACATGGAGGATAACAGTGTCATTGGAGATAACTTAGGGGACAGAACCCCAGAGGAACCTAACAATGCGAGGGCAGATAACCGCGCAGTTCGATTCAGAGAGGAAGTGCAGCGCGAAGTTGAAGCTCGGATGGCCGCTGAAGCAGTATATAATGCGGAACCCGCGCAACAGATCGTGCGACGCAGAACAGTGCGCGAGATGTCAGCTCCAATCACAGTCAACCAACCGTGGTGCATAGTGCTTCCACCCGATGGGCATTTTGAACGGAGCTCATTCATTCATCATATGCCGAAGTTCCATGGGATGAACAACGAAAACCCAGTCAAGCATGTGCGCGAATTCCTAGTTATCTGGGAGAACATGAAGACCGACGGGGAGAGTGAAGAAGCGCTAAAGCTGAAGGCGTTCCCTTTTTCATTGTGTGATACAGCCAGGCATTGGCTGATGAGCGTACCAGCAGGATCTATTCGCACATGGGAGCAGCTCCAGAAGAAGTTCTTGGACAAGTTCTACCCCGCAGCAAAGATTGCGCTACTCAGGAGGGAATTGGTCGCACCTAGACAGGGCGTAGGAGAGTCATTGTCAGAATACTATGAGCGTTTCAGGGAGCTGGAGGCCAATTGCTACAACCATGGCCTGCCCCAACATGTGCTGATAGAGAATTTCTTGAACGGGCTACAACCGATGGAACTTAGACTGCTGAATGCATGCGCAGGAGGTGATATATGCAACATGTACCCGGAGGATGTATGGCAGATGATCAAGGACTTTGCTGGACAGGTAAGGCATCAACTGACGCTCGAGAACAGTCGTGCGCGCACTGTGCACCAGGTGGATTCCAGTGCTGAAATTAAGGAAATGAAAGCCATGCTGCAGAAACTGATGAGTGTGCAAGGCGCGCAACCAGTTGCGCCAAAGGTATGCGAGTTCTGTACGTCCACTGAGCACAAAACCGATGCATGTCCCACACTTTTCGAGGAATCAGGAGATGTCAATGTTCTAGGAGGATGGGACAATAAAGGACCGTAGAGGCAGAATCAACCGCGCTTTGGCTTGGCCGTAAAAGGATTCAGATGGAGGGAGGACAGCAATCCCCAAAGGCAGCCGGCGGAATATCGTGCACCTCAGCAGGCGCAGCAAGCATACAACCCACCGCGCCGTCGCAATGACGCACCAACACAGAACAACCAGCAACCGCGGCGCTTGATAGAGCCTATTTATACGCACTATTTAGATCCTAACGCTTGGCTTGTTTGCAGTATTTTGTGTACAAGATTACTGGTTTCCGGTGTTTTTGTATTCCTGGACAAAACAAGGGCCTAAGTCGGATACGCGCTAATAGGCGCATTTAAGGAGCGCAACACACAGCCTGCGGAGCTAGCAGCGCAAACAGGATAAGAGGTGGCAGATTCAGACTGCGGTGTGCCAACCAACTGCGCGAACCAACATGCGCAGTGAGCCATGCGCAGGGTAGCGGTATTTCCAAATCTTGAACACCATATCCCTACAAAATCTCCTAGGATTTGGAAGTTGCCAGGATATAAAGAGAGGAAGGCTAGGGTTTGAGAGAGACGACACGAGAACAAGAGAGAGAGCCAGAACTGAAAAACACACGAGCTGCTGCGAGGACCTGCGCCAGTCGACTGCGCTAGCCGAGACACAGCAACCTGCACGCACCTGCTTGTTACTGTTTCCTTGGATACTTTAGCTTTTATTTACTATTTCTATGATGTTTACTACTAGCATATCTAGCTAAACGCTTTGTATTGGTTGGGCATGATTCTATGAGTATTTCCTTTGAGACTTGTGCTTAATGCATAGTTTGTTTGCTTGTATTAATTCTGTGCATACGGTTCACAGCTAGTTGCATGAGTAGGGGAAGCCTTGAACCGCAATCTTACTCCTACTACTTGTTTGTTATATGTTAAACTAGTTGGTAGCTTGACGGTGACAACTAGGAGTAATGCGCTAGGGTAATCAGCTGCTACTATGACAGGATTCGTAGTTGCTTAGATTAGTTTCAAGAATTAATAGCTCATGAACTTTGATCGGAACATGCGCACAAGTTAGGAAGCCTTGATCGGACACTAACTTTAGTAAATCAAACTATAGACGTTTAGAGTCGATGATAAGGAATACATTTATAGAGGATTGTCTGCCCGATACTTCTCATAGTCATAGTACTTAATCTCTACTGCCTGCGCACGTCTAGTGCAAAAATCTGCTTCACTACTGTTCATTCGCGCACCTGCGCTACCCAATCACTCACAACCCCAATTTTCGTAAGTTGTAGGTTTGCTAGCTAGAACGAGTCTGCTTGCTCCCTGTGGCATCGACCCTGACTTGGCCTCTATACTAAGTGGAGAAGGAAGGATTAATTTGACGCGTACAATGACCCGCGATCAGCGCTCCCTAGAAGACATAGTGGGTCAGTTGGCAGACACCGTGCGCAAGAACGATGAAAATATGACAAGAGGTTCGAGTCAATTGAGAAGCAGCTGTCACAGATTGCTACCACGGTCTATGAGCTGAAAAAGAGCGATGGCAACTTGCCTTCGCAAGTGATCCAAAACCCTAAGGGAGGAGTTAACGCCGTAACACTAAGGACTGGGCGCACAGTGGGGACAGCTCCAACCGCAAAGGAGCCAGCGCCGCCAGTTGCGCAACTTCCAGAGCCAGAACAGCCGGATGCGCAACCAGCTGCGCCAGCTACAAACCAGCAGGAGGTGGCGCCAGGTATGATACAATTAGAAAAAAAGAGCACTAATGCACCTGCACCATTTCCTGTGCAGGCACCTTTAGCAAGGAAGGAGGCGCTGGACAAGGAGTTATACGAGTTATTCAGCAAGGTGGAAATAAACATCCCCCTGATTGAGGCAGTTCGGCAGATTCCCAGATATGCTAAGTTTTTGAAGGAGCTGTGCACAAACAAGAGGAGAAAAGGCTAGTGCGCACAAGTAACGCTTAACGCACAGGCATCAGCAATTGTGCAACACAAGCTACCTCCTAAATTCCGGGATCCAGGTACGTTCACCATACCGTGCACCCTAGGTAAGACCACGGTAAGCAACTGCATGATTGATCTCGGTGCATCTATAAATGTGCTTCCTTACTCCTTGTATGTGTCATTGCACCTTGGTCCACTAAAGCCTGCAGGTCTCACCATCCAACTAGCAGATCGGTCGTGCAAACAACCGACGGGCATGATAGAGGACGTTCTTGTCCGAGTAGGAGAGCTGGTGTTCCCAGCAGATTTCTATGTCCTGGAGATGGAGGGCGAGCCGAGCAAGGGAAGCGCGCAAATCCTACTGGGCAGACCATTTCTGATGACAGCACGCACAAAGATAGACATATGGAAAGGCACGCTCTCAATGGAGGTAGATGGCGAGGAGATTCACTTCAACTTTTCAAGGGGATGCAGCATCCTCATGAGGACGCCACAGGGCACGCATTAGACAATATGAACGACTTGGTTGCGCATGCGCAATGTGCGAGCGCAACAGGGGAGCCTGCACCATCGGCATTGACAGAGTTGGAGGAACAAGATGAAAAGCTGAGCAACACAGAACCAGTGTCCCGACAGGTATGTGATCTGGTTAATGTTTGCGCTACTAATGAAATTCTGCCTTCTGTGGAACAGGCACCAAAGGTGGAACTAAAGCAATTGCCCGAGCACTTGAAGTACATCTTCCTGGGCAATGAGGACACCCTGCCTGTCATCATAAAGAAAGGATTGGAAGAGGAGCAGGAGGCGCGATTGCAGGAGGTGTTGTGCAAGAACCAGAGCGCTATAGGATGTGCAATAGCTAACCTGCGCGGGGTAAGCCCTGATGTGTGCATGCACAGAATTCTGCTGGAAAACGATGCCAAACCATCCAGGGAACCTCAGCGCAGACTGAATCCGATTATGATGGAGGTAGTGCAGAAGGAGATCCTGAAGCTGCTTGACGCAGGAGTAATATACCCGATTTCAGACAGTAAATGGGTAAGTCCAGTGCACGTTGTACCAAAGAAAGGAGGCATCACAGTAGAGGAGAATGCGTAGGGCGAGCTAGTTCCCAAGCGCATACAGACTGGGAGGCGCATGTGCATTGACTACAGGAAGCTAAACGCAGTCACACGCAAGGATCATTTTCCGCTACCATTCATGGACCAGATGCTCGACCGGTTGGCAGGAAAGCCACACTTTTGCTTCTTGGACGGTTACTCAGGGTACAATCAGATCCCTATTGCTGCGGAGGATCAGGAGAAGACAACCTTTACCTGCCCATTCGGTACTTTTGCGTTCCGGCGCATGTCGTTTGGGCTGTGTAATGCGCTAGGTACGTTCCAACGCTTAGTCATGAGCATTTTCTCTGATATGATTGGCTTATGTATAGAGGTATTCATGGATGATTTCACTGTGCACGGTGAGACGTTTGATGCATGTTTGGATAATCTTGATAAGGTCTTAGCGCGCTGCATTACCAAGAACCTAGTCCTTAATTGAGAGAAATGTCACTTTATGGTGTCACATGAAGTAGTGCTAGGACATATCGTCTCGCAGGAAGGAATTAAGGTCGATAAAGTGAATATTGATCTTATCTCAAATCTGCCAATGTGCGCGACGTTAAGTCGTTCCTTGGGCATGCAGGGTTCTATAGGCGCTTTATTAAGGATTTTTCTAAAATATGTATCCCATTGTCTAACCTCCTTCAAAAGGATGTGTGCTTTGAGTTCACTGATGAGTGCAGGAATGCTTTTGACAATTAAAGGATGCGCTGACCAGTGCGCCAGTAATGCGCGCACCAGACTGGAACCTACCATTTGAGCTGATGTGCGATGCCAGTGATTATGCTGTAGGCACAGTACTTGGCCAGCGTGTGGATAAGAGGCCACATGCTATCTATTATGCGTCGCGCACACTTGATACTGCGCAGAGGAACTACACAACTACCGAGAAGGAACTTCTGGCAATCGTGTTTGCGCTGGAGAAGTTCCGCGCATATGTTCTGGGCGCTAAAGTCACTGTCTACACTGACCACGCTGCTATCCGCTACCTGATGTCCAAGAAAGAGACTAAGTCGCGCCTGATGCGCTGGTTGCTGCTACTCCAAGAGTTCGATCTAGAAATCAAGGATAAGAAGGGAACGGAAAACACTGTTGTTGATCACCTAAGCAGGATAGTGAAGGAAGAGGAGCCAGGACAGATCACGGAGACATTCCCTGACGAACATCTAATGGCGCTGAACGGTAAGGTACCATGGAATGCGCATATTGCAAATTACCTAGTCACAGGTGCGCTTCCTCCTCAATTAACTAAAACTCAATGCATGAGGTTAAAACATGAGTCTAAATATTACATTTGGGATGATCCGTACATGCTTAGAATAGGCTCTGATCAGATCTTGAGGCGATGTTTGCCTGAGCATGAGATGAGCTCTATTTTGAGATTTTGTCATGCGCACGCGTGCGGAGGACACTTTGGTCCAAGGCGCACGAGCAGGAAAATCCTAGATTGCGGTTTTTATTGGCCGCACTTATTTCGTGACTCATATAACCACTGTGCGGCTTGTGAGAGGTGTCAGCGCATAGGAAATGTCTCAGCGCGCAACGAGATGCCACAAACACCTATCCTGGTACACAAAGTGTTCGACTTGTGGGGAATTGACTTCATGGGGCCGTTTCCTGCATCTTTTGGATACGAATACATACTAGTTGCGGTGGACTATTGATCGCACGTCGTTGTGCGCGTCAAATTAATTCCTTCCTCTTCCACTAGTACAGCGGTTAAGTAAGGGTCGATCTCCACAGGGAGCAAGTAGTTCAGTTCTAGCCAGTGACCTACACTTACGAAGATTGGGGGGTGAGTGAGTGGGTTGCGCAGTACGCGAGTAAACAGTGGTATCGTAACACAGGAACTTGCACTAGACGTGCGCAGGCAGTAGAGATTAAGTACTATGACTATGAGAAGTATCGGCGCAGACAATCCTCTATGAGTGTATTCCTTATCATTGACTCTAAATGTCTATAGCTCGAGTTGCTAATGTTAGTGTCCGATCAAGGCTTCCTAACATGTGCGCATGTTCCGATCAAAGTTCATGTGCTATTAATTCTTACACTAGACTTAAACAACTACGAATCCGATCAAGGTAGTAATTGCCTATCCTAGCGCGTTACTCCTAGTTGGCACCGTCAGGCTATTCAACTAGTTTAACAAACAACAACAAGCAACAAGAGTAAGATTGCGGTTCAAGGCTTCCCCTACTCATGCAACAAGCTGCCAGTAATGTGCACAAAATTAATATAAGCAAGCAAGTTATGCATTAAGTGCAAGTCTCAAAGGAAATACTCATAGATTCATGTCCAACCGATACTAAGCGTTTAGCTAGACATGCTAGTGATAAACATCATAGAATAGTAAAATAAGGTCTAATGTATCTGAGAAACAAGTAGCAAACAGTGCGTGCAGTATGTCTCTCGGCTGGCGCAAGTCCTCTCAACAAGTCCGTGTGTTTTCCAGATTGCCGCTCTCTCGCTCTCTCGTGGCCCTCTGATGTGGGGTGTTGCCTCTCTGTGTGTCTCCTGATTGATGTCTCAAACCCTAGACTTCCTCCCCTTTATATAGTGCTCGAGAGGTCCATCCTTGGCAACTTCCAAATCTGGTCATGTCAGGATTAGGAAATACTGGACTCTACGCCTGGCGCACGGCATACTGCTTAGCGCATTGTTCGGCGCAACTCTGCTGTCTCTCACCATTTCTTCTGTTTGCGCCGCTAGCTCCGCAGGCTGTGTGCTGCGCGTCCTAAATGCTGCCTGTTAGCGCATATCCGACTTAGGCCCTTGTTCTGCCCTGAAATACAAAAACACTGGAACCCAGTAATCTTGTACATAAAATAATGCAAACAAGCACGGGGATATGATCCAAACAATGCGTATAAATAGGCTCTATCAAACCCCCCACACTTGCCCCTTGTTCGTCCTCGAACAAGCGCTCAAGCACGGATACCATTACCTCTCTGGAGTCTAGCGCACAGTCTTGCACTCTGGCGCGTTCTGCACTACTGATCACCTTGCGCTGCACTTCCTCCTGCGCACATCGGCTGTCAACAGTTTAAGTATAGTGATTTCGCAATTCATTACCTCTCAGCTGGGATGAAAATTTTGGATGGTTGGGAGATAGCTCTTCATAGGCTCCAGGTTGTCAGCTCTCACTCCGAGGACGGGTATATGATTAACAGCGCAAGCTTCTTCCCGAGCGTGATTCTTCCGCGCACTTCCTGGGAACTTGAGGCTTTTGATGATTTTCTGTGGTTTTTGCGCTCGCTGGTACTTATTGTGCGCATGCTGATTCTTTTGTACAGCTTCGTTTATGGTTCCTATCTTTCCCAGAACGGTTCCAGTCTCGGCCTCCGGATAACAGCTATGGAACAACGCCCCGCTTTCCCTTCATGGTCTGTCTGCGCAAGTCGGCGCACGCGTTTACACCCGCGCCCGCCTTCCTTAGCTCAATTTCCAGAGGGAAGGTGGTTTGTTTTCCCACCTCGCCACGCTTTGGGTATTTCGCCTTTGGCATCTGCGTGACTGAGCGCGCTCACTTGTTTCGAAGGTCGCGAAGCACAGGCCTCCACTCGCGCTCTCGACCATATACCTCTCCTCTGAAGGGCGAACGACTAACCGCCTCTCTAGAGCGTTTCTGTCAACTCCACATCCCCTGTATTTCCCAACTGACAGGAGCAGAAAGAAACGAAAAAAAATATATACTAAAAATAGTTGATAGCGCACGGCGCAATATGGATAGCGCAAACAAGCTTAACAGTGCGCGCAACCCGCACACAAGCGCACTACTGCTACTGTTTCCTTCAATAAAACTAAGCTACACTATAAAGCTCAAAGAACGCGAAATGTAAGTGTAGCGCTCCCCCCCCCCACACTTAAACCGAGACGTGTCCCCACGACTCAAGCTCAAGCGCACGGAGGACGCGCACACACAGGCAAGCAAAATAAAGAACATAAAAAAAAAAGAACAGATAGTCAAAGCAGCGCAAATATAGCATAGGGGCACAAAATATGTAGCACAAGAGTTCAGCACACAAATATAGCAACAGAATATCAAAATAAAGTTCAGCATATAAAGGAAAATGGACACCACCCGAAGGAAATAATGCGCTCCCCCCCGCAGCTCTAGAGGTCATCTGAGCTGGACGCAGCAGCTGAACTATGCGCCTCTTCCTCTGAAGAATCCGTCATATATTCGGAGCTGGAGGAAGGCGGTACAACTGATAGAGCGGCAGGCTGCGCCTCGCCGTGATCCTCTGAAACGCGGTCCCATAGCGATTCTGAGCTGGTGCTAATGATGGGTTCGGCTATAGGGAACCTTGGAATGGACGGCTGGGCAGGGGAAGGTGCGGGTACTTGTTCTGGTTCGGGGGTGGGTGCTACTGGTGCTGGTGCTGCTGGTGCTGGTGCTGGGGCTGATGGTGCAGGTACTGACTCTGTGGTTGGCGCTGGGGCTGGTACTGGTACTGGGGAGGGTGCTGCTGGATATACTGGGGGCTGAGGAGGGCTGTCTGGCTGATGTGGCTCACTGGGGGAACCTGGAGGTGGCCGGTGCAGGCTGAGGAGAGGGGGAATCGCGTCTCCAAATCTCCACCCGGATGGTGAACTCATACTCAAATCCGCCCCCTCGGGCGCAAAGTATTCGAGCACACGCATGAATTTAAACATCATGCGCTGCTCGGCTGATGCTTCCTCAGGCGCCTCCTCAGCGTCGGTCCTTGGGCGCTTTCCGGGTGCACGAGGGGGAGAATCCTCGATGGAAATGGTGACTGGCTCCCCTTGTGGTGCACGGGCCCTCTGGTGCGCTCCAGTCGGCGCGCGGGTCCTCGCGCGCCGGACTGGAGGCACAACTGGCTCTGGGGCCTCGTCCTCCTCCATCTCCTGCGCGGCCGCTGCGCCCTGCGAACTGCTTTCTGCTCTTGGCCGCGGCACTCTGGTCGGCTGCAGACGGTAGCACCATTCCAATGTGCCATCATCCTTCACAGCTACTGCCCTGATCTGCAGCATGTGGGCGCGGTCCAGCGGGACAGCCGGTACCATTGTGTGCTCTGGCACCTCGGGCTCTCCATGTAATGCCCGCAGCAGGTGCGTAATTATCCCTCCGCAGGTCAGCGGTCCCCTCGCGCTGACCCGGCTCCAGTGGACCACCATGTCCGAAACAAATGGCACCCTCCTACCGTAATACAGCCCCTTCAAGATGTCCAAGTCCAGGAGGTTGATCTTTGGCGCACCATTAAATCGCCCGATGACTGCATAAGCGACCAGGCGCCACAGGTAGAACATCCATGGGTCACGCAGCTCGCGTCCCCTGCTGCGCCCCGCGGCAAAGATTGGCCCGGTCGCCATCTCGCGCCAAGCCTCCTGATTGGTGTGCGTGTCCAAGTCCTCCTCGCGCACCTTCGCGCACCTCAGTGTGCGCTTCAGCCTCTTAGTTGAGGCAATGTACCAGACGCCCCTATGTCTGTACCTGATCTCCCGGTTGTCCGCCTCTAGCGACGCTAAAAATTCGCACGTATCCTCCTTGTCTGATGCGCTGTTGAATTCCAACAGCACCTCCCAGCCTGCTAACGCCAGCCTCTCCACAACGAGGTCCTCCAGACCGACCTCGCGCAGGAAGTCCCTGCTAATGTACGGAGTCCCGTACATGTCCTGCCTCAGAAATGCTACGTTCCTGCTGGCGAAAACAGCTGGGGTCTCTTGGTCCGCGGCAGGCTGCATTGTGGCTGGGGTGCTCGGGTCAACGCTGGTCAACACTCCACAAACACGTCCAAAAATCCAAACTCCTCCGAATGCACTGAAACTTTCACCAAAGGAGCGCCTACTGCCCGCCTACAAAACCCTCTAAACACCACTCCAATCGGCGAACTCTATCCTGGTGCGATTTCAAAACCCTAGAGCACTCCTCCGTACAAAACCCTACTGGAATCGTGCTCAGATCTGGGGGAAAGGTTACCTGGGGGTAGTGCGACCGTGTGGTACCCGAATCTCTCTAAACTGATGCTGGACTGAGCGCCGGACAGCTGGTGTAGGCGCGAAGACGGGAGCTGCTGGCAACGGTCGAATGAGAAAAAGTGCTGAAAATTTCTAAGTCCTGCCCTTATATACCCCTCTGCAGTAACGAGGGTAGATGAAGAGGAAGAAGAAATGTGAGCAATAGTCTCCAGTTCTCCCTCTGGTGCATCTGGTGGTGCCTCTGGCGCGGCAGTTGGCGCATCTGTTATTACTGGTTCTGCCAACTCAATGTCGCGCGTTGTACCATCCCAAGGTTCTCCGAGATACCGTTTGACTCTCTGCCCATTCACCTGAAAACGATGCCTGTGCTCGTTTTCTAATTCGATTGTTCCATAGGGGAAGACCTTGGTGACTGTGTACGGTCCAGTCCATTTGCTACGCAGCTTTCCAGGCATAAGCTTCAGGCGTGATAAGAATAATAATACCTGGTCTCCTGGCGCAAAAGTGCGTCTGAGGATATGCTTGTCATGAAATGCCTTTGTCCGCTCCTTGTAATCGCGCAGTCCCTCATAGGCATCCAGGCGCAGCTCTTCTAACTCGCTGAGCTCAAACGCGCGCTCCTTGCCGGCCTCATCCAGGTTCAGGTTGCAAATGCGTAAGGCCCAATATGCTTTGTGCTCTAGCTCTACTGGCAGGTGGCATGCTTTTCCGTAGACCAACCGAAACGGTGAAGTCCCAATTGGCGTCTTATGTGCAGTGCGGTATGCCCACAGCGCATCGTCCAGGCGCTGGCTCCAATCCTTGCGCGATGGTCTCACAGTCTTCTCCAGAATGCGCTTGATCTCTCGGTTGGAGACCTCGGCCTGTCCATTTGTCTGAGGATGATAAGCAGTGGACGTCTTGTGGCGCACTCCGTAATGCTTGAAAGCTTGCGCCACGATCCTCTTGCAAAAGTGCGTCCCCTGGTCGCTGATGATTGCCTTAGGCACCCCGTACCTGCAAAAGATGTTAGTTTTCAGAAACTCAGCGACCGTCTTACCATCATCCTTCCGTGTGGCCTTAGCTTCGACCCATTTGGAGACGTAATCCACCGCGACCAATATGTACTCGTATCCTGCAGACGGAGGAAATGGCCCCATGAAGTCAATTCCCCATATATCAAACACTTCATCCACTAGAATTGGCGTCTGCGGCATCTCGTTGCGCGCTGATATGCCTCCTGTGCGCTGGCACCTGTCACAATTCCTGCAATAGTCATATGCGTCTCTAAACAGGTGCGGCCAATAAAATCCGCAGTCCAGGACCTTCCTGCTGGTGCGCTTGGGACCAAAGTGTCCCCCACATGCGTGCGCATGACAAAACATCAAAACAGAGTTAAATTCATGGTCAGGCACGCAGCGCCTTAACATCTGATCAGGTCCTATTCTGAGCATATAAGGATCATCCCAAAGATACTGCTTGGACTCATGTTTCAATCTCATGCACTGCGTTTTATTGAAATGCGGAGGGAACGTACCTGTGACCAGGTAATTCGCAATGTGCGCATACCATGGTACTTTACCTGTCAGCGCCATCAGATGCTTGTCAGGAAATGTCTCAGTGATCTGCCCTGGCTCCTCCTTCTTCACGATCCTGCTCAGGTGTTCCGCAACCGTGTTCTCCGTGCCCTTCTTGTCTTTGATCTCCAGGTCGAATTCCTGCAGTAGGAGCACCCAGCGCATCAGGCGCGGCTTAGTTTCCTTCTTGGACATCAGGTAACGGATGGCTGCGTGGTCTGTGTATATGATGACCCTGGCGCCTAGAACGTATGCACGGAACTTCTCTAGCGCAAACACAATTGCCAGAAGCTCCTTCTCCATGGTGGTGTAGTTCCTCTGCGCAGCATCCAGTGTGCGCGATGCATAATAGATGGCGTGCGGTTTCTTATCCACTCGCTGCCCCAGGACTGCACCTACTGCATAATCGCTTGCGTCGCACATCAGTTCAAATGGCAGGTTCCAGTCTGGTGCGCGCATCACTGGCGCACTGGTCAGCGCCTCCTTAAGCTTATCAAATGCGGCCCTGCACTCATCAGTAAAATCGAAGCACACATCTTTTTGCAAGAGGTTAGACAGGGGAATACAGATTTTAGAGAAGTCTTTGATAAAACGCCTGTAAAACCCAGCGTGTCCTAAGAATGACTTCATATCACGCACGCTAGTGGCATAAGGTAGATTAGAAATAAGGTCTATCTTAGCTTTGTCTACCTTGATCCCCTCCTCTGAGATGATGTGTCCTAGCACTACACCATGCGTTACCATGAAATGGCATTTTTCATAATTAAGCACTAGGTTCTTAGAAATGCAGCGCGCCAAGACCTTATCTAGATGAGTTAAACACGCATCAAAGGTACCTCCATATACAGTAAAGTCATCCATGAACACTTCTATGCATATACCAATCATATCAGAGAAAATGCTCATGACAAGGCGTTGGAACGTACCTGGCGCGTTGCACAGCCCAAATGACATGCGCCGAAACGCAAATGTATCGAACGGGCAGGTGAACGTGGTCTTCTCCTGATCCTCCGCAGCTATGGGTATCTGGTTGTACCCTGAATATCCGTCCAAGAAACAAAAATAAGGCTTACCTGCTAATCGATCCAGCATTTGATCTATGAACGGTAGTGGGAAATGGTCCTTGCGCGTGACTGCGTTAAGCTTCCTGTAGTCGATGCACATGCGCCATCCAGTCTGTATGCGCTTGGGAACAAGCTCGCCCTGCGCATTTTCTTCCATTGTGATTCCTCCCTTCTTAGGCACAACGAGCACTGGACTGACTCATTTGCTGTCCGAGATGGGGTAAATGACTCCTGCGTCAAGCAACTTTAAGATCTCCTTCTGCACTACCTCCATCATATTTGGGTTCAATCTGCGCTGAGCCTCCCTGGATGGTTTGGCACCATCTTCCAATAGTATTCTGTGCATGCACACGTCTGGGCTCACTCCACGCAGATCTGCCAGTGTCCATCCTATAGCGCGCTGGTTCCTGCGCAGCACCTGCTGTAAACGCACTTCCTGCTCCTCTTCTAATCCTTTCTTTATGATTACTGGCAGGGTGTCCTCATTTCCCAGGAAAATGTATTTGAGGTGTTCTGGGAGTTGCTTCAGCTCGACCTTGGGTGCCTGTTCAATAGAGGGCAAGATTTTATTGGCAGTGCAAATATGAACTATATCATGTACCTGTTTGAGTTCTAGTTCAGCACTGCTCAGCTCCTCGTCTTCCTGCTCTTCCAACTCTGTCTGTGCCAGTGGCTCTGGTTCTATTGCTGCGCTTGCACATTGCGCATCTGAGACTAAATCGTCAATGCTGTCCATCGCGTGCACTGTGGCGTCCTCGTGTGGGTGCTGCATCCCCTTGAATATATTGAAATGGATCTCTTCGCCATCTACCTCCATGGAGAGCGTGCCCCTCCACACGTCTATCTTCGTGCGCGCGGTCATAAGGAAAGGTCTGCCCAGTAGGATCTGCGCACTGCTGGTGCTTGATTCCCCCTCCATTTCTAGCACATAAAAATCTGCTGGGAACACCAGCTCTCCTACTCGCACAAGAACATCCTCTATCATGCCTGTAGGTTGTTTGCAAGACCGATCTGCTAGCTGAATGGTGAGACCTGCAGGCTTTAGTGGTCCAAGGCGCAATGTCGCATATAGGGAATAAGGTAACAAATTGATAGATGCGCCTAAGTCAATCATGCAGTTGCTCATTGTGGTCTTACCTAAAGTGCAAGGGATAGTGAACGTACCTGGGTCTCGGCACTTAGGTGGTACCTTATGTTGCACGATGGCTGAGGCTTGCGCATTTAGCATTACCTGCGCGCATTCGCCTTTCCTCTTGTTTGTGCACAGCTCCTTTAAAAACTTGGCTTACCTGGGAATCTGCCGAACTGCTTCGATAAGGGGAATGTTGCTTTCCACCTTGCTGAATAACTCGTATAGCTCCTTGTCCAGCGCTTCCTTTCTAGCCGATGGTGCCTGCACAGGAAAAGGTGCAGGTATATTAGTGAGATTCGTGCCCTTGTCGTTTATTTGTGTTATACCTGGCGCTTCGCCCTGCTGGCTTGTGGCTGGCATTTCTGGTTGCGCTTCATGCTCTGGTTGCGCATTCTGTTCTGCTGGATCCGGGACTAGCGCAACTGGTTGCGCGGGCGCCTTCGTGGTCTGTTCTGCTCCTATTGTGCGCCCAGTCCTCAGTGTCACTGCATTGACTCCTCCTTTGGGGTTCTGAATCACTTGCGAAGGCAGGTTGCCATCGCTCTTTTTCAGCTCATATACCGTGGTTGCGATCTGTGATAGCTGCTTTTCAATGGACTCGAACCTCTTGTCATACTTCTCGTCATTCTTGCGTACTGTGTCTGCTAGCTGCCCCACGATATCTTCCAAAGATCGCCTTGGTTGCTGGTTGTTATGCGCTGGTGCGTCAGTGCGGCGATGCGGTGGATTGTAGGGCGCAGCTTGTTGCGTCTGCTGTGGCGCGCGCTGATCTGTGGGCTGCCTCTGGAAATTGTTCTCCTCTTTCCATCTGAATCCATTTGCTGCCAGTCCAAAACGCGGCTGATTCTGCCTTGGTGGTCCTCTGTTGTCCCATCCTCCGAGAGCATTGATATCTCCAGATTCCTCAAATAGCGTGGGACATTCATCAGTCTTGTGTTCGGTGGACGTGCAGAATTCACATACCTTTGGCGCAACTGGTTGTGCGCTTTGTGCAGTCATCAACTTTTGCAGCATGGCCTTCATTTCCTTGATCTCAGCGCTTGTTTCTACCTGATGCACAGAATGAGTACGACTATTTTCAAGTGTTAGCTGATGTCGTACCTGACCAGCAGAGTCTTCTATCAGCTGCCACGCGTCTTCTGGATACATGTTGCAAATGTCGCCTCCTGCCCATGCGTTCAATAACCTCAGCTCCATGGGCAGCAGTCCATTCAGGAAGTTCTCTATCAGCACATTCTGGGGTAGGCCATGATTGTAGCAGTTGGCCTCTAGCTCCCTGAAACGCTCGTAATACTCTGACAGAGACTCTCCTGCGCTCTGCCTTGGCGCGGCCAGTTCCCTCCTGAGTAGCGCGATCTTTGCTGCGGGATAGAATTTATCCAGGAACTTCTTCTGCAGCTGCTCCCATGTTTGAATTGATCCGGCTGGTAAGTTCATCAACCAATGTCTGGCTGTGTCACACAACGAAAATGGGAATGCCTCATCGCTCTCCCCTTCGGTCTTCATGTTCTCGCATATGACTAGGAACTCTCGCACATGCTTGACTGGATTTTCATTGTTCATCCCGTGGAACTTGGGCATGTGATGAATGAGCGAGCTCCTTAGCTCAAAATGACCGTCTGGTGGAAGCACGATGCACCATGGCTGGTTAACAGTGATAGGGGCTGACATCTCGCGCATTGTTCTGCGTCGCGCAGCTTGTCGCGCGGGTGGCGCATTGTACAATTCAGCGGCCATCCTTGCTTCAACCTCGCGCTGCACTTCTTCTCTGAATAGGGCTGCGCGGTTATGTGCCCTTGCTTCTTCCAGGGTTCTGTCCCCCAAGTTGTCCCCAACGACACTGTTATCCTCCATGACCTGTTCTAAATCTCAAAGGAAACGAAATTAAAAGATAACTAATGTTGCTGCGTCTGTCAGTGCGCAACTAGAATCTGCGCAGCGCAACTGTTTCAAGGTTGCGCAGGCTGATGGTGATTGCGCGCTGTCAGAATCAACAACAAAAACAAAACAAACAGAAATAACTAGTTACTAAAAGGGAAAAATGTAAACTAACTAGAACTTAGCTGTGTTGCTCCCCGGCAACGGCGCCAAAATTTGATCGCGCGTCGTTGTGCGCGTCAAATTAATTCCTTCCTCTCCCACTAGTACAGCGGTTAAGTAAGGGTCGATCTCCACAGGGAGCAAGTAGTTCAGTTCTAGCCAGTGACCTACACTTACGAAGATTGGGGGGTGAGTGAGTGGGTTGCGCAGTGCGCGAGTAAACAGTGGTATCGTAACGCAGGAACTTGCACTAGACGTGCGCAGGCAGTAGAGATTAAGTACTATGACTATGAGAAGTATCGGCGCAGACAATCCTCTACGAGTGTATTCCTTATCATTGACTCTAAATGTCTATAGCTCGAGTTGCTAATGTTAGTGTCCGATCAAGGCTTCCTAACATGTGCGGATGTTCCGATCAAAGTTCATGTGCTATTAATTCTTACACTAGACTTAAACAACTACGAATCCGATCAAGGTAGTAATTGCCTATCCTAGCGTGTTACTCCTAGTTGGCACCGTCAGGCTATTCAACTAGTTTAACAAACAACAACAAGTAACAAGAGTAAGATTGCGGTTCAAGGCTTCCCCTACTCATGCAACAAGCTGCCAGTAATGTGCACAGAATTAATATAAGCAAGCAAGTTATGCAAGTCTCAAAGGAAATACTCATAGATTCATGTCCAACCGATACTAAGCGTTTAGCTAGACATGCTAGTGATAAACATCATAGAATAGTAAAATAAGGTCTAATGTATCTGAGAAACAAGTAGCAAACAGTGCGTGCAGTATGTCTCTCGGCTGGCGCAGTCGGCTGGCGCAAGTAATCTCAATAAGTCCGTGTGTTTTCCAGATTGCCGCTCTCTCGCTCTCTCGTGGCCCTCTGATGTGGGGTGTTGCCTCTCTGTGTGTCTCCTGATTGATGTCTCAAACCCTAAACTTCCTCCCCTTTATATACTGCTCGAGAGGTCCATCCTTGGTAACTTCCAAATCCGGTCATGTCAGGATTAGGAAATACTGGACTCTGCGCCTGGCGCACGGCATACTGCTTAGCGCATTGTTCGGCGCAACTCTGCTGTCTCTCGCCGTTTCTTCTGTTCGCCAAAATGCTGCCTGTTAGCGCGTATCTGACTTAGGCCCTTGTTCTGCCCTGAAATACAAAAACACTGGAACCTAGTAATCTTGTACATAAAATAATGCAAACAAGCACGGGGATATGATCCAAACAATGCGTATAAATAGGCTCTATCAACTATGTCTCGAAGTGGGTCGAAGCTAAGGCCACTGATCGCGCGTCGTTGTACGCGTCAAATTAATCCTTCCTTCTCCACTTAGTACAGCGGCTAAGTCAGGGTCGATCTCCACAGGGAGCAAGCAGATCCGCTCTAACTAGTAACCTACACTTACGAAAATTGGGGTGTGAGTGGTTGGGTTGCGCAGGTGCGCGAATGACAATAGTTAACGCAGAACTTGCCCTAGACGTGCGCAGGCAGTAGGGATTAAGTACTATGGCTATGAAAAGTATCGGGCAGACAATACTCTATGAATGTATTCCTTATCATCGACTCTAAACGTCTATAGTTTGGTTTAACTTAAGTTAGTGTCCGATCAAGGCTTCCTAACTTGTGCGCATGTTCCGATCAAAGTTCATGAGCTATTAATTCTTAAAACTAGTCTAAGCAGCTACGAATCCTGTCACAGTAGCAGCTGATTATCCTAGCGCGTTACTTCTAGTTGTCACCGTCAAGCTACCAACTAGTTTAACAAATAACAAACAAGGAGCAAGAGTAAGATTGCGGTTCAAGGCTTCCCCTACTCATGCAACTAGCTGTCAACCGTATGCACAGAATTAATACAAGCAAACAAACTATGCATTAAGCGCAAGTCTCAAAGGAAATACTCATAGAATCATGCCCAACCGATACAAAGCGTTTTGCTAGACATGCTAGTAGTAAACATCATAGAAATAGTAAATAACATCATAGAAATATCCAAGAAAACAGTAACAAGCAGGTGCGTGCAGGTTGCAGTCTCTTTGCTGGCGCAGTCAGCTAGCGCAGGTCCTCTCAGCAGCTCGTGTGTTTTTCAGTTCCGCCTCTCTCTCGTGTGTGTCTTGATGCCTTTCGATCCTCTCAAACCCTAGCCTTCCTCTCCTTTATATACTGCTTATGAGGCCCAAGGACGACCTTGGCAACTTCCAAATCTGATGGTGTCAGGATTTGGAAACACCAATATCCTGCGCATGGCGCACTGCACACATTGGTTAGCGCAATCGGTCTGCGCACTGTAGTCGACTCTTGCCACTTCCTATCCTGTTTGCGCTGCTAGCTCCGCAGGCTGTGTGTTGCGTTCCTTAAACGCTGCCTGTTAGCGCGTATCCGACTTAGGCCTTCGTTTTGCCCTGGAATACAAAAACACCAGAAACCAGTAATCTTGTACACAAAATAATGCAAGCAAGCATAGTGTTAGGATCTAAATAGCGCGTATAAATAGGCTCTATCAAACCCCCCACACTTGCCCTTGTTCGTCCCGAACAAGTACCCAAGCACGGATACAATTACCCCCCACACTAGCGCACAGTCTTGCACTCTGGCGCGATCCACACTCCTGTTCCCCTTGCATTACTCTATCACCTGCGCGCATCTGCCTTCAACAGTTTAATATATTTATTTCGCAATTCGTTACCTCTCAGCTGGGATGAAGATCAATTCGGATGGCTGGGAGATAGCTCTTCATAGGCTCCGGGTTGTCAGCTTCTACTCCGAGGACGGGTATATGGTTAATAGCGCAAGCTTCTTCCGGTGCGTGATTCTTCCGTGCACTTCCTAGGAACCCGAGCCTTTTTGATGATTTTCTTGTGAATCTTGCTCAAGCTGGTACGTATTAGTGCGCATGCTGATTCATTTGTAGCGCATATCATCTGCTGGTGTTTTTTTTTTCTTTTCTTTTTGTACAGCTTAACCCATGGTTTTTATGTTCCCAGAACGGTTCCAGTCTCGGCCTCCGGATAGCAGCTGTGGAACAACGCTCCGCTCTCCCTCCTTGATCTATTTGCGCAGGTCAGCGCACGCGTTTACACCCGCGCCCGCCTTCCATAGCTTGACTTCCAGAGGAAAGGTGGTCTGTTTTCCCACCTCGCCGCGCCATGGGTATTCGCCTTCGGCATCTGCGTGGCTGAGCGGGCTCTATTGTTCCGAAGGTCGCGAAGCACCGGCCTCCACTAGCGCTCTCGACCATATACCTCACCTTCGAAGCAAAAACGACTAACCGCCTCTCTAGAGCGTTTCTGTCAACTCCACATCTCCTGTATATCCCAACTAAAAAGGAACAGAAAAAACGAAAAAAATATACTAAACAGTTGATAGCAGCACATGCAAGATGAATAGCGGAAAACAAGCTGGAGAGTGTGCGCAACCCGCACACTAGCGCACCACTGCTACTATTCCCTTCAACTAAACTAAGCTACACTACAATGGAAATGTAGCGCTCCCCCCCCACACTTAAACAGAGACGTGTCCCCACGACTCATGCTCAAGGGCAACGGAGAGCGCACACATGCATGCAAGCAAAACAAAGAACAAAAGAAAAAAAAAAAGAACATATAGTCATCGCAGCAACAATATAGTCAGGGGTCACAAAATATTCAGCACAATATAGCAACATCGAGCAATAGTTTTAAAAAAAGATAAGAAACCACTCGAAAGAAATGCGCGCCCTCACTGTAGCCCTAGATATCCTCGGAGCTGGACTCAGCCGCGGATCCGTGCGCCTCCTTATCTGAAGAATAGGTCTCATACTCGGAACTTGAGGCTCGCGGCACTACAAAAACGGCGGCGGGCTGAGGTAAAAGGTCGTCCTCTGAGATAGGGTCCCATAGTGAATCTGAGCTGAAACTCATGATGGGATCGGCTTCAGGGGACTGCTGAACAGAAGGCTGTGCAGGGGGTATTGCAGGTGCTGGTACCGGGTCTACTGCTGGGGTGGGCTTTGCTGCATGGACCGGGGACTGGGTAGGAGGGTTGGCTGGCTGGCGCGGCTCGCTGGGAGATCCTGGAGGCGGCCTACGCAGACTAAGGGGAGGGGGAATAGAATCTCCAAATCTCCACCCTGATGGTGGGCTCATGCTCAGGTCTGCCCCCTCTGGCGCTAAATACTCGAGCACGCGCATGACGTTGAACATCATGCGCTGCTCCGCTGATACCTCCTCAGGCGCCTCCTCTGCCTCTGTCCTGGGGCGCTTTGCTCGTGCACGCGGGGGAGAATCATCAATGGCTATGGTAACTGGCTCCCCCTGCAGTGCACTCGCCCTCCTGCGTGCTCCAGTCTGCGCACGAGTCCTCATGCGCCTGACTGGAGGCGCGACTGGCTCTGGGGCCTCTTCCAACTCCCTTTCCTCAGCGGCCTCCTCTGGCTGCGCGCTCCTCTCTGCTCGTTGCCTCCGCGCTCTGGCCGGCTGTAGCTGGTAGCACCATTCCAAGGACCCATTGATCGCGCGTCGTTGTACGCGTCAAATTAATCCTTCCTCTTCCACTTAGTACAGCGGTTAAGTCAGGGTCGATCTCCACAGGGAGCAATCAGATTCGCTTTAGCTAGTAAACCTACACTTACGAAGATTGGGGGTGTGATTGATTGGGTTGCGCGATGCGCAAGTAACAATAGTTAAAGCAGAACTTGCACAGACGTGCGTAGGCAATAGAGATTAAGTACTATGACTATGAGATGTATCGGGCAGACAATCCTCTATGAATGTACTCCTTATCACTGACTCTAAACGTCTATAGTTTGGTTTACTTATGTTAGTGTCCGATCAAGGCTTCCTAACATGTGCGCATGTTCCGATCAAAGTTTATGAGCTATTAATTCTTGAACTAGTCTAAAACAACTACGAATCCGATCAAAGTAGTAATTGCTTATCCTAGCTCGTTACTCCTAGTTGGCACCGTCAGGCTATTCAACTAGTTTAACATATAACAACAAGCAACAAGAGTAAGATTGCGGTTCAAGGCTTCCCCTACTCATGCAACTAGCTGTCAACCGTATGCACAGAATTAATACAAGCAAACAAACTATGCATTAAGCGCAAGTCTCAAAGGAAATACTCATAGAATCATGCCCAACCGATACAAAGCGTTTTGCTAGACATGCTAGTAGTAAACATCATAGAAATAGTAAATAACATCATAGAAATATCCAAGAAAACAGTAACAAGCAGGTGCGTGCAGGTTGCAGTCTCTCTGCTGGCGCAGTCAGCTAGCGCAGGTCCTCTCAGCAGCTCGTGTGTTTTTCAGTTCCCCCTCTCTCTCGTGTGTGTCTTGATGCCTTTCGATCCTCTCAAACCCTAGCCTTCCTCTCCTTTATATACTGCTTATGAGGCCCAAGGACGGCCTTGGCAACTTCCAAATCTGATGGTGTCAGGATTTGGAAACACCAATATCCTGCGCATGGCGCACTGCACACATTGGTTAGCGCAATCGGTCTGCGCACTGTAGTCGACTCTTGCCACTTCCTATCCTGTTTGCGCTGCTAGCTCCGCAGGCTGTGTGTTGCGTTCCTTAAACGCTGCCTGTTAGCGCGTATCCGACTTAGGCCTTCGTTTTGCCCTGGAATACAAAAACACCAGAAACCAGTAATCTTGTACACAAAATAATGCAAGCAAGCATAGTGTTAGGATCTAAATAGCGCGTATAAATAGGCTCTATCAAACCCCCCACACTTGCCCTTGTTCGTCCCGAACAAGTACCCAAGCACGGATACAATTACCCCCCACACTAGCGCACAGTCTTGCACTCTGGCGCAATCCACACTCCTGTTCACCTTGCATTACTCTATCACCTGCGCGCATCTGCCTTCAACAGTTTAATATAATTATTTCGCAATTCGTTACCTCTCAGCTGGGATGAAGATCAATTCGAATGGCTGGGAGATAGCTCTTCATAGGCTCCGGGTTGTCAGCTTCTACTCCGAGGACGGGTATATGGTTAATAGCGCAAGCTTCTTCCGGTGCGTGATTCTTCCGTGCACTTCCTAGGAACCCGAGCCTTTTTGATGATTTTCTTGTGAATCTTGCGCAAGCTGGTACGTATTTGTGCGCATGCTGATTCTTTTGTAGCGCATATCATCTGCTGGTGTTTTTTTTTTCTTTTCTTTTTGTACAGCTTAACCCATGGTTTTTATGTTCCCAGAACGGTTCCAGTCTCGGCCTCCGGATAGCAGCTGTGGAACAACGCTCCGCTCTCCCTCCTTGATCTATTTGCGCAGGTCAGCGCACGCGTTTACACCCGCGCCCGCCTTCCATAGCTTGACTTCCAGAGGAAAGGTGGTCTGTTTTCCCACCTCGCCGCGCCATGGGTATTCGCCTTCGGCATCTGCGTGGCTGAGCGGGCTCTATTGTTCCGAAGGTCGCGAAGCACCGGCCTCCACTAGCGCTCTCGACCATATACCTCACCTTCGAAGCAAAAACGACTAACCGCCTCTCTAGAGCGTTTCTGTCAACTCCACATCTCCTGTATATCCCAACTAAAAAGGACCAGAAAAAATGAAAAAAATATACTAAACAGTTGATAGCAGCGCATGCAAGATGAATAGCGGAAAACAAGCTGGAGAGTGTGCGCAACCCGCACACTAGCGCACCACTGCTACTATTCCCTTCAACTAAACTAAGCTACACTACAATGGAAATGTAGCGCTCCCCCCCCCCCCACACTTAAACAGAGACGTGTCCCCACGACTCATGCTCAAGGGCAACGGAGAGCGCACACATGCATGCAAGCAAAACAAAGAACAAAAGAAAAAAAAAAAGAACATATAGTCATCGCAGCAACAATATAGTCAGGGGTCACAAAATATTCAGCACAATATAGCAACATCGAGCAATAGTTTTAAAAAAAGATAAGAAACCACCCGAAAGAAATGCGCGCCCTCACTGCAGCCCTAGATATCCACGGAGCTGGACTCAGCCGCGGATCCGTGCGCCTCCTTATCTGAAGAATAGGTCTCATACTTGGAACTTGAGGCTCGCGGCACTACAAAAACGGCGGTGGGCTGAGGTAAAAGGTCGTCCTCTGAGATAGGGTCCCATAGTGAATCTGAGCTGAAACTCATGATGGGATCGGCTTCAGGGGACTGCTGAACAGAAGGCTGTGCAGGGGGTATTGCAGGTGCTGGTACCGGGTCTACTGCTGGGGTGGGCTCTGCTGCATGGACCGGGGACTGGGTAGGAGGGTTGGCTGGCTGGCGCGGCTCGCTGGGAGATCCTGGAGGCGGCCTACGCAGACTAAGGGGAGGGGGAATAGAATCTCCAAATCTCCACCCTGATGGTGGGCTCATGCTCAGGTCTGCCCCCTCTGGCGCTAAATACTCGAGCACGCGCATGACGTTGAACATCATGCGCTGCTCCGCTGATACCTCCTCAGGCGCCTCCTCTGCCTCTGTCCTGGGGCGCTTTGCTCGTGCACGCGGGGGAGAATCATCAATGGCTATGGTAACTGGCTCCCCCTGCAGTGCACTCGCCCTCCTGCGTGCTCCAGTCTGCGCACGAGTCCTCATGCGCCTGACTGGAGGCGCGACTGGCTCTGGGGCCTCTTCCAACTCCCTTTCCTCAGCGGCCTCCTCTGGCTGCGCGCTCCTCTCTGCTCGTTGCCTCCGCGCTCTGGCCGGCTGTAGCTGGTAGCACCATTCCAAGGACCCATTGATCGCGCGTCGTTGTACGCGTCAAATTAATCCTTCCTCTTCCACTTAGTACAGCGGTTAAGTCAGGGTCGATCTCCACAGGGAGCAATCAGATTCGCTTTAGCTAGTAAACCTACACTTACGAAGATTGGGGGTGTGATTGATTGGGTTGCGCGATGCGCAAGTAACAATAGTTAAAGCAGAACTTGCACAGACGTGCGTAGGCAATAGAGATTAAGTACTATGACTATGAGATGTATCGGGCAGACAATCCTCTATGAATGTACTCCTTATCACTGACTCTAAACGTCTATAGTTTGGTTTACTTATGTTAGTGTCCGATCAAGGCTTCCTAACATGTGCGCATGTTCCGATCAAAGTTTATGAGCTATTAATTCTTGAACTAGTCTAAAACAACTACGAATCCGATCAAAGTAGTAATTGCTTATCCTAGCTCGTTACTCCTAGTTGGCACCGTCAGGCTATTCAACTAGTTTAACATATAACAACAAGCAACAAGAGTAAGATTGCGGTTCAAGGCTTCCCCTACTCATGCAACTAGCTGTCAACCGTATGCACAGAATTAATACAAGCAAACAAACTATGCATTAAGCGCAAGTCTCAAAGGAAATACTCATAGAATCATGCCCAACCGATACAAAGCGTTTTGCTAGACATGCTAGTAGTAAACATCATAGAAATAGTAAATAACATCATAGAAATATCCAAGAAAACAGTAACAAGCAGGTGCGTGCAGGTTGCAGTCTCTCTGCTGGCGCAGTCAGCTAGCGCAGGTCCTCTCAGCAGCTCGTGTGTTTTTCAGTTCCCCCTCTCTCTCGTGTGTGTCTTGATGCCTTTCGATCCTCTCAAACCCTAGCCTTCCTCTCCTTTATATACTGCTTATGAGGCCCAAGGACGGCCTTGGCAACTTCCAAATCTGATGGTGTCAGGATTTGGAAACACCAATATCCTGCGCATGGCGCACTGCACACATTGGTTAGCGCAATCGGTCTGCGCACTGTAGTCGACTCTTGCCACTTCCTATCCTGTTTGCGCTGCTAGCTCCGCAGGCTGTGTGTTGCGTTCCTTAAACGCTACCTGTTAGCGCGTATCCGACTTAGGCCTTCGTTTTGCCCTGGAATACAAAAACACCAGAAACCAGTAATCTTGTACACAAAATAATGCAAGCAAGCATAGTGTTAGGATCTAAATAGCGCGTATAAATAGGCTCTATCAAACCCCCCACACTTGCCCTTGTTCGTCCCGAACAAGTACCCAAGCACGGATACAATTACCCCCCACACTAGCGCACAGTCTTGCACTCTGGCGCAATCCACACTCCTGTTCACCTTGCATTACTCTATCACCTGCGCGCATCTGCCTTCAACAGTTTAATATAATTATTTCGCAATTCGTTACCTCTCAGCTGGGATGAAGATCAATTCGAATGGCTGGGAGATAGCTCTTCATAGGCTCCGGGTTGTCAGCTTCTACTCCGAGGACGGGTATATGGTTAATAGCGCAAGCTTCTTCCGGTGCGTGATTCTTCCGTGCGCTTCCTAGGAACCCGAGCCTTTTTGATGATTTTCTTGTGAATCTTGCGCAAGCTGGTACGTATTTGTGCGCATGCTGATTCTTTTGTAGCGCATATCATCTGCTGGTGTTTTTTTTTTCTTTTCTTTTTGTACAGCTTAACCCATGGTTTTTATGTTCCCAGAACGGTTCCAGTCTCGGCCTCCGGATAGCAGCTGTGGAACAACGCTCCGCTCTCCCTCCTTGATCTATTTGCGCAGGTCAGCGCACGCGTTTACACCCGCGCCCGCCTTCCATAGCTTGACTTCCAGAGGAAAGGTGGTCTGTTTTCCCACCTCGCCACGCTATGGGTATTCGCCTTCGGCATCTGCGTGGCTGAGCGGGCTCTATTGTTCCGAAGGTCGCGAAGCACCGGCCTCCACTAGCGCCCTCGACCATATACCTCACCTTCGAAGCAAAAACGACTAACCGCCTCTCTAGAGCGTTTCTGTCAACTCCACATCCCCTGTATATCCCAACTAAAAAGGAACAGAAAAAACGAAAAAAATATACTAAACAGTTGATAGCAGCGCATGCAAGATGAATAGCGCAAAACAAGCTGGAGAGTGTGCGCAACCCGCACACTAGCGCACCACTGCTACTATTCCCTTCAACCAAACTAAGCTACACTACAAAGCTCAAAAAAAAACATGAAATGGAAATGTAGCGCTCCCCCCCCCCCCACACTTAAACAGAGACGTGTCCCCACGACTCATGCTCAAGGGCAACGGAGAGCGCACACATGCATGCAAGCAAAACAAAGAACAAAAGAAAAAAAAAAAGAACATATAGTCATCGCAGCAACAATATAGTCAGGGGTCACAAAATATTCAGCACAATATAGCAACATCGAGCAATAGTTTTAAAAAAAGATAAGAAACCACCCGAAAGAAATGCGCGCCCTCACTGCAGCCCTAGATATCCTCGGAGCTGGACTCAGCCGCGGATCCGTGCGCCTCCTTATCTGAAGAATAGGTCTCATACTCGGAACTTGAGGCTCGCGGCACTACAAAAACGGCGGCGGGCTGAGGTAAAAGGTCGTCCTCTGAGATAGGGTCCCATAGTGAATCTGAGCTGAAACTCATGATGGGATCGGCTTCAGGGGACTGCTGAACAGAAGGCTGTGTAGGGGGTGTTGCAGGTGCTGGTACCGGGTCTACTGCTAGGGTGGGCTCTGCTGCATGGACCGGGGACTGGGTAGGAGGGTTGGCTGGCTGGCGCGGCTCGCTGGGGGATCCTGGAGGCGGCCTACGCAGACTAAGGGGAGGGGGAATAGAATCTCCAAATCTCCACCCTGATGGTGGGCTCATGCTCAGGTCTGCCCCCTCTGGCGCTAAATACTCGAGCACGCGCATGACGTTGAACATCATGCGCTGCTCCGCTGATACCTCCTCAGGCGCCTCCTCTGCCTCTGTCCTGGGGCGCTTTGCTCGTGCACGCGGGGGAGAATCATCAATGGCTATGGTAACTGGCTCCCCCTGCAGTGCACTCGCCCTCCTGCGTGCTCCAGTCTGCGCACGAGTCCTCATGCGCCTGACTGGAGGCGCGACTGGCTCTGGGGCCTCTTCCAACTCCCTTTCCACAGCGGCCTCCTCTGGCTGCGCGCTCCTCTCTGCTCGTTGCCTCCGCGCTCTGGCCGGCTGTAGCTGGTAGCACCATTCCAAGGACCCATTGATCGCGCGTCGTTGTACGCGTCAAATTAATCCTTCCTCTTCCACTTAGTACAGCGGTTAAGTCAGGGTCGATCTCCACAGGGAGCAATCAGATTCGCTTTAGCTAGTAAACCTACACTTACGAAGATTGGGGGTGTGATTGATTGGGTTGCGCGATGCGCAAGTAACAATAGTTAAAGCAGAACTTGCACAGACGTGCGTAGGCAATAGAGATTAAGTACTATGACTATGAGATGTATCGGGCAGACAATCCTCTATGAATGTACTCCTTATCACTGACTCTAAACGTCTATAGTTTGGTTTACTTATGTTAGTGTCCGATCAAGGCTTCCTAACATGTGCGCATGTTCCGATCAAAGTTTATGAGCTATTAATTCTTGAACTAGTCTAAAACAACTACGAATCCGATCAAAGTAGTAATTGCTTATCCTAGCTCGTTACTCCTAGTTGGCACCGTCAGGCTATTCAACTAGTTTAACATATAACAACAAGCAACAACAGTAAGATTGCGGTTCAAGGCTTCCCCTACTCATGCAACTAGCTGTCAACCGTGTGCACAGAATTAATACAAGCAAGCGAACTACGCATTAAGCACAAGTCTCAAAGGAAATACTCATAGATTCATGCCCAACCGATACAAAGCATTTAGCTAGACATACTAGTGATAAACATCATAGAGACAGTAAATAATAACTAAAGTATCCAAGAAAACAATAGCAAACAGTGCGTGCAGATTGCAGTCTTGGCTGGCGCAGTCGGCTAGCGCGGGTCCTCTCAACAGGCTCATGTGTTTTCAGCTTTGCCGCTCTCCCTTTGGTGCTCTCGATCGTCTCTCCCTAAAACCCTAGCCTTCCTCTCCTTTATATACTGCTCAAGAAGCCCTAGACCTTCTTGGCAATTTCCAAATCGGGTGATGTCAAGATTAGGAAATACCGGACCCTGCGCATGGCGCACTGCATACTGCTTAGCGCAATCGGTCTGCGCATCGCTGCTGACTCTCGCCACTTCCTCTGTTTGCGCTGCTAGCTCCGCAGGCTGAGTGTTGCGCTCCGTAAACGCTGCCTGTTAGCGCGTATCCGACTTAGGTCCTTGTTTTGCCCTGTAATACAAAAACACTGGAAACCAGTAATCTTGCACACACAATAATGCAAACAAGCACAGGGTTAGGTTTTAAATAAGGTGTATAAATGAGCTCTATCACCCATCCTCTCTCACGGCCACCGCTCTGAGCTGCAGCAAATGGGCACGGTCCAGGGGAACAGCTGGCACTACTGTGTGCTCGGGCACCTCCGGCTCTCCATGCAGCGCACGCAGCAGGTGCGTGATCATTCCTCCACAAGTCAGCGGCCCCTTCGTGCTGACCCGACTCCAATGCACCACCATATCTGAGACGAACAACACCTTCTTCCCATAGTAAAATCCCTTCAAAATATCTATGTCCAGCAGGCTGATCTTCGTTGCACCATTAAAACGCCCGATGATAGCATAGCCGACCATGCGCCATAGGTAGAACATCCACGGGTCGCGCAGCTCGCGTCCTCTGCTGCGCCCCGCGGCAAAAACTGGGCCGGTCGCCATCTCACGCCATGCCTCCTGATTCGTGTGCGTGTCTATATCTGCCTCACGCACCTTGCCGCACCTCAGCGTGCGCTTCAGCCTCTTGGCCGAGGCAATGTACCAGACCCCTCTGTGCCGGTACCTGATCTCCAAATCGGTCGTCTCCAGTGACGCCAAAAACTCACATGTATCCTCCTTGTCAGCTGCGCTGTTGATCTCCAACAGCGCCTCCCAGCCCGCCAGCACGAGCTTCTCCACAATGAGGTACTCCATCCCGACCTCGCGCAGGAAGTCCTTGCTGATGTACGGGGTCCCATACATGTCCAGCCTCATGAAAGCGTCATATTTGCTGGCGAATGATGCTGGGGTCTCTTGATCCTCGGCAGGCTACATGGTGCGCTAGGGGTCCTCCGGTCAACTACGGTCAAAGCTCCACAAATGCCCAAAAACCAAGCTTCGCCAAACGCCCTGAAACTGTCACCCACAGGTCGCCTAACGTCCGCCTACAAAACCCACTACCCAGAACTCCAAATGGTGCGGGCGATCTAGGTGCGATTTCAAACTTAGGGCAACCTTCCTAACTGAATCGGCTCAAATCTGAGGGGAAGGGTTACCTGGTGAGTGTGCGACGGTAAGCTCTTCGAATCTTTCTAAACGGATGCCTGGTTGAGTGCCGGACGGTGAGCAGAGGCTGAGGGCAGGAGCTTTCTTGCAACGGTCGAATGTAAAAATGCTGAAATTTTTCTAAGTCCTGGCCTTTTATACCCCCTGTCTGGCGCACTGAATTTGCGCACTGGCCCGTGCACTGCTGCGCGACTAAAACTACAAGTCCTAAACTAGCTAAAAGACACTAGAAAAACTATAAAAAAACGTGTAAAAGTAGAACGTGTCAGGTTACCTCCCGACAAGTACCTTTGTTTAACGTCGTTGGCTCGACTGTACCTCGTTACTTGCCTACAAGTGTGCCAGCGACCTCCCCCACTCTTGCTCCTGAGTGACCCCGCGCTCGTGCGTGTGTTGCGTTCTCCTTGGTCCTGCGCAAAGGATCGGAAGGGTGGTTAGCATGCTTAATATGAGGTGACAAATCATAAGTAACGAGGTTAGGTAAGGAGGAAGAAGAAATATGAGCAATAGTTCCCAGTTCTCCCTCTGGTGCATCTGGTGGCGACTCTGGCGCAGCAACCGGCGCATCTGCTATCTCTGGCTCTGCCAATTCAACTTCGCGCACTGTGCCATCCCAACATTCTCCTAAATACTTTTTGACTCTCTGCCCATTGACCTGAAAACGATGCCGGTGCTCTTTTTCTAACTCGATTGTTCTGTAAGGGAAAACCTTGGTAACCGTGTATGGCCCCGTCCATTTGCTGCGCAGCTTCCCAGGTGACATTGGCGTTTTAGGCAAGCAAAATGAAGTGCTATTCTAGTCACGCAAATATCAAATAATATTTATAACCGAGTGACCTCGGATCGAACCCAAGGGAAAAGCTTAGACTAATTGACAACTAATCAATGCTACTAATGTAAGTCTACGGTTTTGGGGGGTTTTTGTCCTCCTATAGAGGTATCTCTAGCAAGCACTAAAGATAAATGATACTTTTGGGTTTTGCTTAATGAATAAAAAGGGTGACTAGGGATTCAACTTCCCCCCTAAGATATGAGGAAATGAAATAACTCACTAATACATGCATGAACTACATTTGGTTGATAAAAGTAAGGCTAATGCATCATCCGCTCTAGGTTCAACTCTCGCTCCTTCCCTAGAATGGAGAGGATACATAAATGACATGGTTCTCAAACTCTCATTCTATTGAACCGTGTAGAATTTGAGCCCCATAACCGCACCCTCTCGGTCTATTGGCCGGTTACTCAAATCCGCTCAAGACTTAGCCTAATGTCAAGAATGCATGTCGCTCTCACGCACAAACACTTCATCTATGATCATACAATAGCTATGAAACATCCTAAGTTCAACTCTCGCTCCTTCCTTAGGGGTTTTAACCAAGCATACTAACTTAAGCATTTCGTCAAACACTTGGTGTGCATACAATGAATACATAGCTAGGGCATAATATAATCAAACCAACGTTCATTCAATGCAATAAATTAGAGTTCTACATCATATCCAATCCTAGGGGATCCATTTAATCCCCAACCACAAGAACAACTACTCACTCATAATGAGTGTGCACAAATACATGATTAATAAGTGAAACATGAATGTAAATACAAAGTTAAGGGTTTAGAAAAGTAGTCTAGGTCTTGAATGATCTTCAATCCAAGCTCCAATCTTCAACCAAGCTTGATCTTCTCCAAAGGTTTGATCTTTGCTCTTTAGGGTTTGAAAGATTTCTTGAGTTTTCTTTAAAATTGAGATTTATTTCTCTCTCTTCAAAGCTTTTAATTTATACCTAGAAGGTTTGACCAGCATTGACCGAGTTGACCGAGTCAAATAGTTGACTCGGGCGAGTCAACTTTCCAGAGGGTTCGAATTTGGCCGAGTCACTTCTTGACTCGGTCTTGCGCTTCGTGACTCGGGCAGAACTGACTCGGGCGAATCAAATAGTTGACTCGGGCGAGTCAACTTTCCAGAGAGTTCCAATTTGCCCGAGTGCTTTGATCCGGGCGAGTCAACTAGTCCAGGCTGAGTCACATTGACTCGGCCGAGTCACATTGACTCGGGCGAGTCACAATATGACTCGGGCGAATCTTCATTATCATGATTCTTTTGCGCTTTCGCCCGCAATCGACTGGATTTTGTCCGAAACTCTTCTAAGCTGCTGCGTGACTCCAACTACTCGATATAAACCTGAAACGCACGCGAAAGCATCAAACGACTTATATAACATCACGGAATGAACAAGAACTAAAAGGGGAATGCACATAAATACTATGCACTTTGCGCGCACATCAAAATACCCCACACTTAATTCTTGTTCGTCTCGAACAAGTAAATGCATAAGTCATGAAAGAGTAATGGCGCATAGCAATACTTACTATCATGAAGATCCATTCAATTCTACTACGATTTCCTAACCTAACATGGAAACAAGTTAACTAAAAGTACGCCTACTCCTAATTCACTTTCGAGGTTAGTCTTTTGAGAGTTTTCAGAAAAGGAATACTCACAAATCCCACTTGCAATCATCCATGAGAGTTCAAAGTCCAAATATAGCTAGCTAAACAAGTAGTTCACTATCACCTCAAATTGGAATAGAGTTGTGCAAATCATTCACTTCACGCAAACTCTAAGGATCATTCACTTCAATGTGACTATAAATACTCATAGAATCAATATCAACCTAGCATTCGTCAAATTCAAATTTCCGCTCAATTTCCTATGCAAGAAGTATGAAGAAAAGCATCGCTAGCACAAAAATTTTGTCAAATCAATCACATATGCTTGGTAAGGGCAAGTCCATAAGCTCAAGACAATAAACTCGTCCTCAAAAATTAGGCTATACGTGATAAACCGCAAGAGAAGAGGAGTTTTGACAATGAACAATTTAGAATTTCCTCGTACAAGTCTGGATGCTTAAGTAATAAATTACGAGGGTCATACCTTAGACGCTTCCTAAAAACCCAATGCAAAAGCTTTGCTCACACATATGCGAAAGAACTTGCGGAAAAGGCACAAAGTCAAGAGTTAAGTGTGCCTATTTTTTTTGCGTTTATACAAATGCTTTCGAGGGGGATTACCTTCCTAACCCTCGGCAAATGCAAAACCTTCGAAATATGATAATTCTTTTTTTTTTCTTTCTTGTGCCTTTTCTTTTCTTTTCTTTTTCTTTTTCTTTCGCAATCATTTCGAAACACCCCACACTTAAGACTTGACAATGTGCCTAAATGTTATATGGTGGAGCATGAAGTGTGAGCAAAGCAAATGCAAAGGCTAAATAGGGATGCTAAAATCACCTAAAAGCAACCAAGAGCAAGTACAAGGTTTTTGTATGAAAACATTTTTTTATTTTTGTGCTCGCTAAACTTAACTTCATTTTTCATGCATGGAAAGAGCTTAAAAATGAATCGAACTAAGCTAGTCGAACACCGAATCATGTGAATAAAATCATCACAAAGAGGATCAATCGACTTAAAGATGCGATTCATGAATTTAAGGCACAACTCAATCCAAAATTTTTTTTGATACTATTTAATTGCTTAGCAAACATTACTTCGTGTGATCAATACTTAAAGCTAGGATGACAACAATCATGTGAGTATAATGCACGGAAAGTAAATATGTAGCATAGAACCATGTTGTTAAGCAAATAAAAGCGCAAGCGCAAGCGCAAACAAACACCCCACACTTAAAAATTTGCTTAGTCCCTAAGCAATATAAAGTAATAGAATAAAAGAGAAAGCTTCGAAGGAACTTCTCTCGTGTGAAGGTATCCAAATGCACATCACAAATTCCACAACGATTCTATACTACAATCAAGTAAAAATAAAAGCATAAATACTCACAAGCCTAGTTTAACGTCTTGGCTAAGACGTAGCTGATTCCCTTCATTTAAATAGAAACACACTTGAGAAGTCCTATGCTAGGATCCCTTCTCAAGCGGCACAAAAGAAAAGCTTCGGATAATTTGGAGTCGTTTGTCGAAAAGCTTGGGTTCATCGAAATTGAGCTCTACCTCATTACATAGCAGATTTGTAAGAGGTTGAGCAATCTTCGGGAAGTTCTTGATGAACCTCCAATAAAATCCAGCGCGCTTGAGGAAACTCTTTATTTCTTGCACGTCGCTCGGTGGTGGCAGCTTCTCAATAAAATCAATCTTGCCTCTATCGACCTCAATTCCACTCTTTGATGCAAGCTGCCCCAACACAATATGTCCTTTAACCATGAAGTGGCATTTTTCCCAATTAAGCACAAGGTCCATTTCGATGCATTTTAGATTCGGTGGTAGGGGTTTCAATCCCTCACCGAATTCATCACCTTTTGGCGCCTCATTTACCTCATTTGTGCCATGATTAATATCAACGGGTTTCACTTCAATTCCCAATAGAGAGGTGAACAACAAGCTATTGCCATCTTGTGTAAGCAACTCCTGCTCAAAGCTTGTTAGTTCACCAGGAGAATCAAAAATATTGCATGCATCATCTTCGATGGTGTCCTCATCGAGAGTGTTACCGTCCTCCTTCTTCTTTAATCTTTGCGGAAATGGAATGGGAGGCATATATGGAGCGGGCTCTTCAGCTTTTTCTTTTCTTCTCTTCTCAACTTCTTCTTGAGATGAAGACCCTTCTTTATCAACCTCAACGGTTGTGTTGGCAACTTTGGTTTTCACTTGGGGCTCTTCTAAGATTCTTCCGCTCTTTAGGATGATGGCATTTATAGTTTCGGAAGAGTTCACATCCGGTTGAGAAGGCAATTTTTCTTGATATCTTGATGAAGAACTCGCTTGTTGAACAATTTGAGTCCCAAGCATTTCGCTATGCGCTTGCAATTGGTCGAGTTTTTGAAGGATGAGTTGGCTATCCTTTTGTTGTTGAGCATGAGTTGCGGCCACTATTGCGGCAATGGATGCTAGGGATGGTTCCTCTTGGATAGGCGCTCTCCTTGGAAAGTTTGGGTCTTCATGGGACCTTACATACCCATCATTTTGATGCGCGGCTGCCATTTGTAGGAGGGCGGATTTTATATCGAATTCTTGATCTTCACCCTCTTCCAAATAGATGGGTGAGCCAAACCGGTCTTTCTTCTTCCTCTTGCGGAAGAGGAGCATTTCCTTGCCTTCTTGGAATTTGTAGGTCCATATATTCTGGTTGTTCGGCTTGTGTAGGCGAAGGAGTATCCAAGTGAGGAGTTAAGCTCGTGTGAAGCGGAGGGATGAGAAGGTTGGCTTGTAGTTGAGGTAGAAGCTTGTTCTTGTGCTCTCTTGCTCTTTGCTCTAGTTTGCATTCAAACACCTATGAAGCAATCAAAGAGAGCTTTTATAAGTGTGAACTTAAATAGAGACAAACAAGAATAGCACGCACGCAAGCAATTGCGACAGCTAAATAAAAGAAAAATAGAAAGTGAAGTAAACTAACTAAAAGTAATACTAATTAGCAATCTAATCTAATGGCTAATTCCCCGGCAACGGCGCCATTTTGACATTGGCGTTTTAGGCAAGCAAAATGAAGTGCTATTCTAGTCACGCAAATATCAAACAATATTTATAACCGAGTGACCTCGGATCGAACCCAAGGGAAAAGCTTAGACTAATTGACAACTAATCAATGCTACTAATGTAAGTCTACGGTTATCTCTACCAAGCACTAAAGATAAATGATATTTTTGGGTTTTGCTTAATGAATAAAAAGGGTGACTAGGGATTCAACTTCCCCCCTAAGATATGAGGAAATGAAATAACTCACTAATACATGCATGAACTACATTTGGTTGATAAAAGTAAGGCTAATGCATCATCCGCTCTAGGTTCAACTCTCGCTCCTTCCCTAGAATGGAGAGGATACATAAATAACTCGGGCGAATCTTCATTATCATGATTTTTTTGCGCTTTCGCCCGCAATCGACTGGATTTTGTCCGAAACTCTTCTAAGCTGCTGCGTGACTCCAACTACTCGATATAAACCTGAAACGCACGCGAAAAGCATCAAAAGACTTATATAACATCACGGAATGAACAAGAACTAAAAGGGGAATGCACATAAATACTATGCACTTTGCGCGCACATCACCAGGCATGATCTTTAGGCGCGAGAAGAACAATAGTACCTGGTCTCCTGGCTCAAAAGTGCGTCTGAGGATGTTTTTGTCGTGAAATGCCTTTGTGCGCGCCTTGTAATCGCGCAGCCCCTCATATGCATCCAGGCGCAGCTCCTCTAATTCGCTTAGTTCAAATGCGCGCTCCTTGCCAGCCTCGTCTAAGTTCACATTGCAAACGCGCAATGCCCAGTATGCTTTGTGCTCCAACTCCACTGGCAGGTGGCACGCTTTTCCATAAACCAACCGAAATGGTGAAGTCCCAATTGGTGTCTTGTGTGCGGTTCGGTATGCCCATAGCGCATCGTCAAGGCGCTGGCTCCAGTCTTTGCGCGACGGTCTCACAGTTTTCTCCAGGATGCGCTTGATCTCTCGGTTGGAAACCTCGGCCTGTCCATTCGTTTGAGGGTGGTAAGCGGTGGACGTCTTGTGGCGCACTCCATAATGCTTGAATACCTGCGCCACTACCCTATTGCAAAAATGCGTCCCCTGGTCGCTGATGATTGCCTTAGGCACCCCGTACCTGCAAAAGATGTTATTTCTCAAAAAATCAGCGACCGTCTTACCATCATCCTTCCGTGTGGCCTTAGCCTCGACCCATTTGGAGACATAATCCACCGCGACCAATATATACTCATACCCGGAAGATGGAGGAAATGGCCCCATGAAGTCAATCCCCCAAATATCGAAGACTTCATCCACTAGTATTGGCGTCTGCGGCATCTCATTGCGCGCTAATATGCCCCCTGTGCGCTGGCACCTGTCAAAGTTCCTGCAGTGGTTATATGAGTCACTAAACAAGTGTGGCCAATAAAATCCGTAATCCAGGATCTTTCTGCTCGTGCGCTTTGGACCAAAGTGTCCTCCACATGCGTGCGCATGACAAAACATCAAAACAGAGTTAATTTCATGGTCAGCCACGCACCGCCTCAAAATCTGATCAGGTCCTATTTTGAGCATATACGGATCATCCCAAATGTAATACTTGGACTCATGCTTTAATCTCATGCATTGGGTCTTAGTGAAATGGGGAGGAAACGTACCTGTGACCAGGTAATTTGCAATGTGCGCATACTATGGTACCTTACCTGTCAGCGCCATCAGATGCTCGTCAGGGAATGTCTCCGTGATCCGCCCTGGCTCCTCCTCTTTCACGATCCTGCTCAGGTGGTCAGCGACTGTGTTTTCCGTGCCCTTCTTATCCTTGATTTCCAAGTTGAACTCCTGAAGTAAGAGCACCCACCGCATCAGGCGCGGCTTAGTCTCCCTCTTGGACATTAGGTAACAGATGGCTGCGTGGTCTGTGTAAACGATGACTCTGGCGCCTAGAACATATGCGCGGAACTTCTCTAGCGCAAAAACGATTGCCAGAAGTTCCTTCTCCATGGTGGTGTAGTTCCTCTGCGCAGTGTCCAGTGTGCGCGATGCATAATAAATGGCGTGCGGCTCCTTGTCCACGCGCTGCCCCAGGACTGCACCTACTGCATAGTCGCTTGCGTCGCACATCAGTTCAAACGGCAGGTTCCAGTCTGGCGCGCGCATCACTGGCGCACTTGTCAGCGCCTCTTTCAGCTTATCAAACGCGGCCCTGCACTCATCAGTAAATTCGAAACGCACATCCTTTTGCAAGAGGTTAGACAGGGGTATACCAATCTTAGAAAAATCTTTTATGAAGTGCCTGTAAAACCCAGCATGCCCAAGGAATGATTTCACATCGCGCACGTTAGTGGAATAAGGCAGATTAGAAATAAGATCTATTTTGGCCTTATCTACCTTGATCCCCTCCTACGAGATAATATGTCCTAGTACTACACCATGCGATACCATGAAATGACATTTTTCATAATTGAGCACTAGGTTTTTTGAAATGCAGCGCGCTAAGACCTTATCAAGATGAGTTAAGCATGCGTCAAAGGTACCTCCATACACAGTAAAATCATCCATGAACACTTCTATGCATATACCAATCATATCAGAAAAGATGCTCATGACTAGACGTTGGAATGTACCTGGCGCGTTACACAGCCCAAATGACATGCGCCGAAACGCAAACGTACCGAATGGGCAGGTAAACGTAGTTTTCTCTTGATCCTCCGCAGCTATGGGTATCTGATTGTACCCTGAATACCCGTCCAAGAAACAAAAGTAGAGCTTCCCCGCTATTCGATCTAGCATCTGGTCCATGAAGGGTAGCGGGAAATGGTCTTTGCGCGTGACTGCGTTAAGCTTTCTGTAGTCGATGCACATGCGCCATCCAGTTTGAATGCGCTTGGGAACTAGCTCGCCCTGCGCATTCTCCTCTACTGTGATTCCTCCTTTCTTCAGCACAACGTGCACTGGACTTACCCATTTGCTGTCCGAGATTGGGTAAATGACTCCTGCATCAAGTAGCTTCAGGATCTCCTTCTGTACCACCTCCATCATATTCGGGTTCAATCTACGCTGAGGCTCCCTGGATGGTTTGGCACCATCTTCCAATAGAATCCTATGCATGCATACGTCCGGGCTCACTCCGCGCAGGTCAGCAAGTGTCCATCCTATAGCGCGCTGGTTCTTGCGCAGCACCTGCTGTAATCGCGCCTCCTGCTCCTCTTCTAATCCTCTCTTTATGATCACTGGCAGGGTGTCCTCATTTCCTAAGAATATGTATTTGAGGTGCTCGGGGAGTTGCTTCAGCTCGATCTTGGGTTCCTGTTCAATAGAGGGTAAGATTTTATTAGTAGTGAAGACACAAACTATATCGTGTACCTGTCTGGATGCTGGTTCAGCACTGCTCAGCTCGTCCTCCTACGCCTCCAACTCTTCCTGTGCCAGTGTCTCAGGTCCTTCTGCTGTGCTCGCACATTGCGCATCTGCAACCAAGTCATCTATGCCGTCCATCGCGTGCACTAAGGCGTCCTCATGAGGGTGCTGCATCCCTTTGAATATGTTGAAGTGAATTTCCTCGCCGTCAACTTCCATTGAGAGCGTACCCCTGATCGCGCGTCGTTGTATGCGTCAAATTAATCCTTCCTCTTCCAGTGATTGGCTCTAACTAGTGACCTACACTTACGAAAATTGGGGTGTGAGTGATTGGGTTGTGCAGGTGCGCGAATGACAGTAGTTAACGCAGAACTTGCACTAGACGTGCGCAGGCAGTAGAGATTAAGTACTTTGACTATGAAAAATATCGGGTAGACAATCCTCTATGAATGTACTCCTTATCATCGACTCTAAACGTCTATAGTTTGGTTTTACTTAAGTTAGTGTCCGATCAAGGCTTCCTAACATGTGCGCATGTTCCGATCAAAGTTCATGAGCTATTAATTCTTAAAACTAGTCTAAGCAGCTACGAATCATGTCACAGTAGCAGCTGATTAACCTAGCGCGTTACTCCTAGTTGTCACCGTCAAGCTATCAACTAGTTTAACATATAACAAACAAGTAGTACGAGTAAGATTGCGGTTCAAGGCTTCCCCTACTCATGCAACTAGCTGTCAACCGTGTGCACAAAATTAATACAATCAAACAAACTATGCATTAAGCACAAGTCTCAAAGGAAATACTCATAGAATCATGCCCCACCGATACAAAGCGTTTAGCTAGACATGCTAGTAGTAAACATCATAGAAATAGTAAATAAAAGCTAAAGTATCCAAGAAAACAGTAGCAAGCAAGTGCGTGCAGGTTGCTGTGTCACGACTGGCGCAGTCGGCTAGCGCAGATCCTCTCAGCAGCTCGTGTGTTTTTCAGTTCCGCCTCTCTCTCTTGATGATCTTGATGCCTTTTTGATCCTCTCAAACCCTAGCCTTCCTCTCCTTTATATACTGCTCATGAGGCCCAAGGACGGCCTTGGCAACTTCTAAATCTGATGGTGTCAAGATTTGGAAACACCATATCCTGCGCATGGCGCACTGCACACATTGGTTAGCGCAATCGGTCTGCGCACCGTAGTCGACTCTGCCACTTCCCATCCTGTTTGCGCTGCTAGCTCCGCAAGCTGTGTGTTGCGCTCTTTAAACGCTTCCTGTTAGCGCGTATCCGACTTAGGACCTCGTTTTGCCCTGGAATATAAAAACACCGGAAACCAGTAATCTTGTACACAAAATAATGCAAGCAAGCATAGTGTTAGGATCTAAATAGCGCGTAGAAATAAGCTCTATCAACCCCTCCACACGTCTATCTTTGTGCGCGTTGTCATCAGAAACGGTCTGCCCAGTAGGATCTGCGCACTTCCTTTGCTCGACTCACCCTCCATTTCTAAGACGTAGAAATCTGCTAGGAACACCAGCTCTCCTACTCGGACGAGGACGTCCTCGATCATGCCCGTCGGTTGCTTGCACGACCGATCTGCTAGCTGAATGGTGAGACCTGCAGGCTTTAGTGGTCCAAGGCGCAATGACGCATACAGCGAATAGGGAAGCACATTTATAGATGCGCCTAAGTCAATCATGCAGTTACTTACTGTGGTCCTACCTAAAGTGCATGGAATGGTGAACGTACCTGGATCTCGGCACTTAGGTGGTACCTTATGTTGCACGACTGCAGAGGCCTGCGCATTTAGCATTACCTGTGCGCACTCGCCTTTCCTCCTCTTGTTTGTGCACAGCTCCTTTAAGAATTTGGCGTACCTAGGGATCTGCCGAACTGCTTCAATAAGGGGAATGTTTATTTCCACCTTACTGAATAACTCGTAGAGCTCCTTATCTAGCGCTTCCTTTCTAGCCAATGGTGCCTGCACAGGAAAAGGTGCAGGTATGTTAGTACGATTCATGTCCCTGTCTTTTGATTGCGCCATACCTGGCGCCTCGCCCTGCTGGTTTGTGGCTGGCGCTGCTCGTTGCGCATCCGGCTCTGCTGGCGCTGGAGCTTGCGCAACTGGTTGCTCGGGCGCCTCTGTGGTCCGCTCTGTTCCTACTGTGCGCCCAGTCCTCAGGGTCACTGCGTTGACTCCTCCCTTGGGATTCTGAATCACTTGCGAAGGCAGGTTGCCATCGCTCGTTTTTAACTCATACACTGTGGTAGCGATCTGTGATAGCTGCTTTTCAATGGACTCGAACCTCTTGTCATACTTCTCATCATTCTTGCGCATTGTGTCTGCTAGCTGGCCCACGATATCTTCGAAGGATCGCTGCGGCTGCTGGTTGTTTTGCGCTGGTGTGTCAGTGCGGCGATGCGGTGGATTGTAGGGCGCAGCTTGTTGCGTCTGCTGTGGTGCGCGCTGATCCGCGGACTGCCTCTGGAAATTATTTTCCTCCTTCCATCTGAACCCATTTGCGGCTACTCCAAAACGCGGCTGATTCTGCCTTTGTATCCCTCTATTATCCCATCCTTCTAAAGCGTTGACATCTCCTGATTCCTCGAAAAGTGTGGGACATTCATCAGTTTTGTGCTCGGTGGACTTGCAGATTTCGCATGCCTTTGGCGCAGCTGGTTGTGCGCCTTGCGCACTCATCAACTTCTGCAGCATGGCCTTCATTTCCTTTATCTCAGCGCTTGTTTCTACCTGATGCACAGAACGAGCACGACTATTTTCAAGTGTTAGCTGATGTCTTACCTGTCCAGCAGAGTCTTCTATCAGCTGCCACGCGTCCTCTGGGTACATGTTGCAAATGTCGCCTCCTGCGCATGCATTCAACAACCTCAGCTCCATGGGTAGCAATCCATTCAGGAAATTCTCTATCAGCACATTTTGGGGCAGGCCGTGATTGTAGCAGTTGGCCTCCAGCTCCCTGAAACGCTCATAATACTCCAATAGTGATTCTCCTGCGCCCTGCCTAGGTGCGGCCAGCTCCCTCTTGAGTTGCGCGATCATGGCTGCGGGATAGAACTTGTCCAAGAACTTCTTCTGCAGCTGCTCCCATGTGTGAATTGATCCTGCGGGTAAGTTCATCAGCCAATGCCTGGCCGTACCACACAGTGAAAAAGGGAATGCCTTCATCTTCAGCGCTTCGTCGCTCTCCCCTTCGGTCTTCATGTTCTCGCAAATAACTAGGAATTCTCACACATGCTTGACTGGATTTTCATTGTTCATCCCGTGAAACTTGGGCATGTGATGAATGAGCGAGCTCCTTAGCTCAAAATGACCGTCTGGTGGAAGCATTATGCACCATGGCTGGTTAACAGTGATTGGAGCTGACATCTCGCGCACTATTCTGCGTCGCGCGACCTGTCGCGCGGGTGGCGCATTATACATTTCAGCGGCCATCCATGCTTCAACCTCGCGCTGCACTTCCTCTTTGAACCGAGCTGCGCGGTTATCTGCCCTTGCATTGTCTGGGGTTCTGTCCCCTAAGTTATCTCCTACGACACTGTTATCCTCCATGACCTGTTCTAAATCTCAAAGAAAACGAAATTAAAAGACAACTAAGCTGTCGCGTCTGTGATAGGACTAGTATTTTTACTACTACAATTACGACAATGTTCACTACTCCCAAGGTTTGCTTTTAAGATTACTGCAATAAAGGAGGCTCGGGATGTCAAAAACATGAGATTGAAAGCACTACTTGGCTCTCTAAAGCAATTTGAGATGAAGTTGTTAGAGGAAGCTCCACCATCTCGTCTGAAGAGCATTAGGCTAAAAGCTGAAACAAATGTTAGGCAACAATCGCTGAGGAAATGTCACAGCAACTTGCACTGCTGGCCAAAAACTTTGGAAAGATTTTGAAGAAACTTGACAAGCAAAACCCATATACTGGACAACTGTCTGGTCCTAGAATGTAGTTAAGGAAAGGAGGAAACCTCCAAGAAAGAATAGGAATACTGATCAAAACAGTGAAGAATGAAAGGACAGGAAGAAGGGAATTCGCTGCTGGGGATGTGAAGGTCTCAGGCGCAGGGAAGCTGAATGTCCTAGAAACCAAAAGAAGAACAAGAATAAGTCCTATGTGGCCAAATGGAGCAATAAAGACTCAGAAGACAGTAAGCATGAAGCTGAGCCGAGGAACAATCTGGCTCTGGCATCTGCAGCAGACCTCAACTGCATACCAAAGTCAAGAAAGACACAGCACAGAATCTTTTTGATTTAGAGAGTTGCGATGATGAAAAAATTCACAGAGAATGCATCGTTGAAAACTTTACCCTGATGCATTGGAAGTGGCGGGAAGTGATTGAAGTCAACAAGGAACGGAATACAAAAGTGTCACAACTAGAAGAGGAAAAAAAAGACTATCTGGAAACTATGGATGCGCTAAAGTCTAAGAAGAATTACCTAAATTTGACCATCACCTATCTGAAGCGATTGTATATGTCCTAGGCCCTCATATCCCCAACAAAAAATTCTCTTTGGTTTGTCCTTTCGTTCTTCATTTGTCTGATCAGCATTCCTATTCTTCCTTGGAAAGTTTCCTCCTCTTCGAACCCTATTTTCTGGACCATTCGTTTGTCTAGTATATGAAGGTTTCTGATCGAGTTATTGCATCATCTCCTCAGGCAATCCTTGCTCTATGGGTTTTAGCTTTCAGACCCATATTCTTCACATGGGATGGTTAAGCTTCCTCTTGTAGCTTCATCTCGAATTGTTTCATTCATTCAATCAATTCTTCCAGTCTCATGTTTTTGACATTTTGAGCTTCCTCTATGGTAGTGACTTTCATAACAAACCTTGGACGAAGTGATCTGAGCACCTTGCGGACTTGCGGACTACTTTTTCTTTCTTCATGGCATGGGCTTCATTTGTTAGATTGCATAGCCTTGCATTAAAGTCCTTCGTGGTTTCTTCTTCATGCATCCTCACATTCTCAAACTTTGTGGTGATCATCGAAATCCTTGACGATCTTACTTTGTATGTGCCCTCATGAGCTGTCTCCACAATGTCCCAAGCTTGTTTAGTAACATCGCAGTTTGCGATTCGACTAAAGTTGTTTGCATCTACTATAGCAAATATAACATTGAGAGCTTTGGAGTTCTCGGATGCTATAGCTTCTTCTTTAGTAGTCCATCGATCTTCAAATTGCTTCTGCGCTATGAAATTCGCAGTGTCTCAGTTTGACAGATTTGTGAACAAGCAGTTGCTGCAGCACACTCTTGTTCACTCGGAAATTGTCTCAGCAAACAAAGAACAAGGCACAAGTTTGTTCACCCAGTTCGGCCAACTGCCTACGTCTGGGGAGGACTATTCTCCAGTCCTCAATCCACTCAAAACAAAGGTCTCCAAGTACACTCGGTTACAACCCACGCAATCTATGCTACTCAACCTTGTGTGGATCACTGGACACAATCAGAACAAGCTCTGACTTGTGTCTGCACACCCTCTACAAATGTCAATCTAGAATAGCTACAGACTTCTCAAGACTCAGCCTATTCTAAACTACACTCACTCAGAAGGGTTGCTGTAGCAACTGCTGTAACACACAGCTGAAGCACAAATGTCCGCGTCGGTCCAAGGCCTTCTGCCGAGCCGATCGAACGATTCCACGAGCGCTGCACACTCTGGAATACTCCCCCTCACTCAGTGACCACCTGCCACTAGCGAGTACAGCAGCAAGACACTCGACCGAGCCAGCTACCCGTCAGTTCTTTCGCGGCTGCCCTTGATCAACCAACAAGCTCCGCAGCTCTGAATTGGTGTCCAGATCAAGCTCGAATCAGACTCTGCAAGTCCTGATTCCCTTCTGCTTCTATCACCACAGCTCTGCGCTCACGCTCTGCTCTCTGGTGATGATCGAAGAAAACTTCCGTCGCACACCAAAATTGCTCTCTCGAATTCTGTGTATGCACTCGTGTATCCCTCAGCTTCGATCAACCTTTCTGCTCTAAACCCCTTCTTCTTAAATAGCAGCACCAGCTTTAAGCAATGTCCAGGTTTAGGCAATGTCCCAACAAGAACAATTATCTCCTAAAATCTAGGAGATTAGATTTGATTTTTATCTCCATTGCAAATCTCCTTCTCTGACTAGTAAACCTCACTGGAAAATACTCCACAGCATTTTAGAAGTACCTCTGAGAACCTCCGCAGAGCTGCCAGTCCTTCTAGCCGAGCCCAGGACGCAGCTGCTACACGGACAGTTGATACAGCCACTTGAACAAGCTCCTGCTGTAGCATCCCCTGCTGTAGCTGCTCCTTGTTCTCTTGTGTTGTAGCTACTCCTTGTTGACTTGCTCTAGTTTGTCAAACACTGCCATACTTGCATCATCACGCTACTCCTGTACCATATATTACCAGAGGATGCGGCAATTATGAGATTACAGCTCTCCATGCCTATGGCATTCAAGAATGCTTTCATGCGAGCTTTCTAATATCCATAGTTTTCTCCTTCAAGCAATGAAAGTCTGCTTATGCTTTGTCCTTCCTTCATAATTGTCTTAGCAGTCAGCAACACACCCGGATCCTACTTTGTATGTCAAGTAACCTGGTCTGATACCAACTCAAATTGATGTGCTGCTGGTGACTGGGTCAATCAAGTTGCTACAGTAACTGATTGTGATTGTTACAGATATGACATCTGTGACAAAGCGGAAGAATTCGAGCAAAAGAAGAGGCTGCAACAACCTATGGTACTAGGAGCTGGTACTTGCAAATGAAGACTGACAAAAGAAAAGAGCAAGAAGAAGCTATATCATTTTGTGTCTATTGAAGCTGGTACAGATGATCAGAAGGGATAAAAACAAAAACCAGAAGAGGCTATAGCATCCCCTGAAGATTCAAGGCTAAAGCTAAAAAGAGTATCTTTGTAGCAGATCAATCTGGAGGTGCTCGAGGTTGTCCGGGTGATTGCTGCCGGCGTAGGAACGGCCAGAGAGAGGCCCAGTTGATCAGAGAATCTTTAACAACAGCGCGGATGAAGTCGGTCAAGATAAGGTTTAAAAATCCTAATTTAGAAAACCAAATCTCAACAAACTTCCAAAGATCCAGGGAAGGATTCGAAAGGTGGAATTATCGTTTGGATTTGATGTTTCCAAATTTGCTGAGGTGCTGAAGCTATATATATAGGGGCAGAGACCGAAGCAAAGATATAGACAGAAAATCGAATCGAAGAAAACATACACACACTGAGCAGAGATCAGAGTTCGCAGAAGTAGAGAAGTGATGGAGCGATAGTGAGCTTGAGCTGAAGAGCAATCAGGACTAATATAGTCCGATCCTATTTTGATTCGAGGGAGTCGACTAGAGCGGAGACTCGATGATAGGCTGAATGGTTGACAATCGTGGAGTACTACTTGTGCGGACTGTCCCAGCGTGCTCCTTGATAGTGGCGGGAGGTCATTGATCGAGGAGGAGTAGCGCAGAGTGTCCGACTACTCAGCAGGGAGTGCTTGTAGAAGTCGCGGACAGAAGCGACAACAACTTGGCTGAAGAAGTTGCTGCAGTAACATCTGGGTACAGTTTGTAATAGGATAGGCTGAGAGTTATAGAACGATTAGCTATCTATTATTGAAAGTATAGTTACCAGTGTAGCTAATCTGTGTTGACAGAATAAGCGGAGATTTCAACTAGGTTATGAGTACTGGTGTACTCTAACTGAGATAGTGATATCTTGAGGACTAGAAGTTATCCTCCCCAGACGTAGGTTGTTGCCGAATTAGATGAACAAATATATTTGTGTTCTTCAGGTTTGGCAGAACCAAAGCGTCAACAACCAAGGGTAGAAGTTGATGTAGCAACCTGTGGTATCTCGACAATAGTAACGCAATGCCAATTTCAATTGGTATCAGAGTCGGTCGCTTGACACATTGAGCGAGGTCCGGGAAAGCACTGCAGATAGCCACAACCAAGATGAAAGAGGGACAGAGTAGCAAGAGACCACCACTGCTCGAGGGAGGCAACTATGGATATTGGAAAGCACGGATGAAAGCCTTTCTAAAAGTAATAGATGAAAAGCCATAAAAAAGCAGTGATTGCAGAATGGCGCCTCCATTAACCACTGGCATCCAGGGAGTTACTCACAAGAAGTCAGAGGACAAATGGACAGCGGAACAGGAAGCTATAGCATCTGGTAACTCCAAAGCCCTAAAAGCTATATTTACTACTGTTGATAATTTCAGGTTGATCTCCAACTGTGACGTACCAAAGCAGGTGTGCGATATTCTCGAGACAGCAAATGATGGAATTGACAAAGTGAAAAGTTCAAGAATTCAGATGATCACCTCGAGGTCTGAGAACCTGAAGATGCTGGAGCAGGTGACTATCACAGAAATTCAATGCTCGCATATGTGACCTATCCAATGAAGCCTATGCTCTTGGAGAACCAATACCAGAAGAAGCTGGCAAGGAAAGTTCTCAGGTCATTGACATCAAAATTTGATATGAAGGTCACAGCCATAGAGGAAGCTCAGGACATCAGAAATATGAGGTTGGAAGCTCTGATAGGGTCATTAAGGCTGTTTGAGATGAAGAGGGAAGTAGATGCTATACCATCCTCTGGGAAGAATGTTGGGCTGAAGGCTAAGACCAAGGAGAAGGTAGAATCAACAGAAGTAAAATTCTGATGCGTTGCTAATGCGGAGTTATAGCTTCTGCTTAAGCACTCTCTGTATCTTTCGGCGGAATTACTCTACTGTCAGAATAAGAAAGACACAGTGTTTGTTCACCCAGTTTGGCAAATTGCCTACGTCTGAGGAGGATGCTCCAATCTCCAAGATTCCACTATCTCAATTCGAAGTACAAGGACTCACACCTCTACTTCTCACATAGCTGAAATCTAATGCTCAGTCTAATCTCCTAGACTAGCTAGCAGCCTGATCTCACCGACTCTCTTCGTGCAACCTACACACTCTCTGTAATAAATAGCTACAACCCTTATTCTTAGACTTAGTCTATTCTATTACAATATGTAGCTCACGGAATACTTCAGCACACTCTTCACGAGAGTTGATGTATCTTCAGTTGATGACACTCCAAGCTCTCCCGCCAAGTAGTCGGACACCCTGAGTTCTGCAAACTCAGCCTCTGCTCCCCCTCAATCAATGACTGACTCCGTCACTATTGGGTAGCTCTGATTGTCCCTTCAACGAGCAGCGCTCTAGTTGAACTCCCGACCAATCCCGAATCAAACTCCACGAGTTCTGATTCCTTCTGCACACGACACCAGTCTTCAACTCAATGCATAAACCCTGCTACTGTTGTTGATCTCTGTGTGTTCGCTCTATGCTCTTAACTCTGTGTGTGCTCTCTTATCGTGCGTATGTTGTTCTGCATCTCCACCATTCTTTTCAAGCGCTCCAGCACACCAAAAATGCCAAGGATCATTATCAAAATCTTCTCTTAGATTCTAGCAAATTTGTTGGAGATTCCTTTGCCAAATTTGGACTCTTGGATCTTTATCTTCTTTTACCACATGCTGGCGATTGCTAAGCTTTTGATGACGTTTGCATACCTCTCTAAGCTTCCCCGATGCCAGCCGGATCATGCTGGAGCCTCACCGTGCAACGCTAGGTTAAACGGGCAATCTGCTCTTGCTCTGGATCATCACAAAGTGCTGAAGCAATTTCTCTCTTCGTAATGAGAAGAAAAGCAATGTTGCCTTTACCACTGTATCTGCTATTGGACATTTAGAGTAATAAATTCCAAGATTGTTGATAGAGCTTATTTATACACACTATTTAGATCCTAACCCTATGCTTGTTTGCATTATTTTGTGTGCAAGATTACTGGTTTCCAGTGTTTTTGTATTATAGGGCAAAACGAGGGCCTAAGTCGGATACGCGCTAACAGGCAGCGTTTACGAAGCGCAACACACAGCCTGCGGAGCTAGCAGCGCAAACAGACAGGAAGTGGCGAGAGTCAGCAGCGGTGCGTAGACCGATTGCGCTAAGCAGTGTGCAGTGCGCCATGCGCAGGATCTGGTGTTTCCTAATCTTGACATCACCAGATTTGGAAATTGCCAAGGTGGTCTAGAGCTTCCTGAGCAGTATATAAGGAGAGGAAGGCTAGGGTTTTAGAGAGAGACGATCGTCAGCACTAAAGGATCGAGAGGCACACGAGAGAGCGGCAAAACTGAAAACACACGAGCTGCTGAGAGGACCTGCGCTATCCGACTGAGCCAGCCGAGATTGCCACCTGCACGCACTGTTTGCTATCGTTTTCTTAGATACTTTAGTTATTATTTACTGTTTCTATGATGTTTATCACTAGCATGTCTAGCTAAACGCTTTGTATCGGTTGGGCATGATTCTATGAGTATTTCCTTTGAGACTTGTGCTTAATGCGTAGTTTGCTTGCTTGTATTAATTCTGTGCACAGTGTTGACAGCTAGTTGCATGAGTAGGGGAAGCCTTGAACCACAATCTTACTCTTGTTACTTGTTTGTTATATGTTAAACTAGTTGAATAGCTTGACGGTGACAACTAGGAGTAACGCGCTAGGATAATCAACTGCTACTTTGATCGGATTCGTAGTTGTTTAGACTAGTTCAAGAATTAATAGCTCATGAACTTTGATCGGAACATGCGCACATGTTAGGAAGCCTTGATCGGACACTAACATAAGTAAACCAAACTATAGATGTTTAGAGTCAGTGATAAGGAATGCATTCATAGAGGATTGTCTGCCCGATACTTCTCATAGTCATAGTACTTAATCTCTATTGCCTGCGCACGTCTGGTGCAAGTTCTGCGTTAACCATTGTTACTCGCGCATCGCGCAACCCAATCACTCACCCCCCAATTTTCGTAAGTGTAGGTTTACTAGCTAGAGCGAACCTGCTTGCTCCCTGTGGAGATCGACCCTGACTTAACCGCTGTACTAAGTGGAAGAGGAAGGATTAATTTGACGCGTACAACGACGCGCGATCAAATTTTGGCGCCGTTGCCGGGGAGCAACACAGCTAAGTTTTAGCTAGTTTACGTTTTCCTTTATAGTAGCTAGTTATTTCAGTTTGTTTTCTCGTTGTTGTTTCTGACAGCGCGCAATCAACATCAGCCTGCACAACCTTGAAACAGTTGCGCTGCGCAGATTCGAGTGCGCACTGACAGACGCAACAGCTTCGTTTTCTTTTAATTACGTTTTCTTTGAGATTTAGAACAGGTCATGGAGGATAACAGTGTCGTTGGAGACAACTTAGGGGACAGAACCCCAGAGAATGTGAGGGTAGAAAACCGCGCAGCTCGGTTCAGAGAAGAAGTGCAGCGCGAGGTTAAAGCACGGATGGCCGCTGAAGTGTATAATGCGCCACCCGCGCGACAGGTCACGCGACGCAGAACAGTGCGCGAGATGTCAGCTCCAATCACTGTTAACCAGCCATGGTGCATAGTGCTTCCACCAGACGGTCATTTTGAGCTAAGGAGCTCGCTCATTCATCACATGCCCAAGTTTCACTGGATGAACAATGAAAATCCAGTCAAGCATGTGCGAGAGTTCCTAGTCATCTGCAAGAACATGAAGACCGAAGGGGAGAGCGATGAAGCGCTGAAGATGAAGGCTTTGCCATTTTCACTGTGTGATACGGCCAGGCACTGGCTGATGAACTTACCCACAGGATCGATTCACACATGGGAGCAGCTGCAGAAGAAGTTTTTGGACAAGTTCTATCCCGCAACAAAGATCGCGCTACTCAGAAGGGAACTGGCCGCGCCAAGGCAGGGCGCAGGAGAATCACTATCGGAGTACTACGAGCGTTTCAGGGAGCTGGAGGCCAACTGTTACAATCACGGCTTGCCCCAAAATGTGCTGATAGAGAATTTCCTGAATGGATTGCTACCCATGGAGCTGAGGTTATTGAACGCATGCGCAGGAGGCGACATTTGCAACATGTATCCAGAGGACGCGTGGCAGCTGATAGAAGACTCTGCTGGGCAGGTAAGACATCAGCTAACACTTGGAAATAGTCGTGTTCGTTCTGTGCATCAAGTAGAAACAAGCGCTGCGATCAAGGAAATGAAGGCCATGCTGCAGAAGTTGATGAGTGCGCAAAGCGCACAACCAGCTGCGCTAAAGGCATGCGAGTTCTGCAAGTCCACCGAGCACAAAACTGATGAATGTCCCACACTTTTTGAGGAATCAGGAGATGTCAACGCCTTAGGAGGATGGGATAATAGAGGGATGCAGAGGCAGAATCAGCCGCGTTTTGGACTAGCCGCAAATGGGTTCAGATGGAAGGAGGAGAACAATTTCCAGAGGCAGTCCGCGGATCAGCGAGCACCACGGCAGACGCAACAAGCTGCGCCCTACAATAACCTCAGCGCCCTACAATAACCTACAAGCACCGAATCACCGCACTGACGCACCAGCGCAGAACAATCAGCAACCGAGGCGATCCTTAGAAGATATCGTGGGGCAGCTAGCAGATACAGTGCGCAAGAATGACGAGAAGTATTACAAGAGGTTCGAGTCCATTGAAAAGCAGCTATCACAGATCGCTACCACGGTGTACGAGCTAAAAAAGAGCGATGGCAACCTGCCTTCGCAAGTGATTCAGAACCCCAAAGGAGGAGTCAATGCAGTGACCCTGAGGACTGGGCGCACCATAGGAACAGAGCAGACCGCGAAGGCGCCCGCGCAACCAGTTGTGCAAGATCCAGCGCCAGCAGAGCAAGATGCGCAACCAGCAGCGCCAGCCACAAGCCAGCAGGGCGAGGCGCCAGCAGGGCCAGCCACAAGGACATTAATCGTGCGAACATACCTGCACCTTTTCCTGTGCAGGCACCATTGGCTAGAAAGGAAGCGCTGGATAAGGAGCTCTACGAGTTATTCAGCAAGGTGGAGATAAACATTCCCCTTATTGAAGCAGTTCGGCAGATCCCTAGGTACGCCAAATTCTTAAAGGAGCTGTGCACAAACAAGAGGAGGAAAGGCGAATGCGCACAGGTAATGCTTAATGCGCAGGCCTCAGCAATCATGCAACATAAGGTACCACCTAAGTGCCGAGATCCAGGTACGTTCACCATTCCATGCACTCTAGGTAGGACCACAGTAAGTAACTGCATGATTGACTTAGGCGCTTCTATAAATGTGCTTCCCTATTCCTTGTATGCATCATTGCGCCTTGGACCACTAAAGCCTGCAGGTCTCACCATTCAGCTAGCAGACCGGTCGTGCAAGCAACCGACGGGCATGATCGAGGACGTCCTAGTATGAGTAGGAGAGCTGGTGTTCCCAGCAGATTTCTATGTCTTAGAAATGGAGGGTGAGTCGAGCAAAGGCAGTGCGCAGATCCTACTGGGCAGACCATTTCTGATGACAGCGCGCACCAAGATAGACGTATGGAGGGGTACGCTCTCAATGGAAGTTGATGGCGAAGAGATCCACTTCAACATATTCAAGGGGATGCAGCACCCTAATGAGGATGCCACAGTGCACGCGATGGACAGCATAGATGACTTGGTTGCAGATGCGCAATGCGCAAGCGCAGCAGAAGGACCAGAGCCGCTGGCGCAAGCAGAAATGAAGGCGCAGGAGGATGAGCTGAGCAGTGCTGAACCAGTATTCAGCCAGGTACACGACATAGTTAATGTTTGCACTACTAATAAAATCTTGCCCTCTATTGAATAGGCACCCAAGGTCGAGCTGAAGCAACTCCCGGAGCACCTCAAATACATATTCTTGGGAAATGAGGACACCCTGCCAGTGATCATAAAGAAAGGACTAGAAGATGAGCAGGAGGCGCGATTACAGCAGGTGCTGCGCAAGAACCAGCGCGCTATAAGATGGACACTTGCTGACCTGCGCGGAGTAAGCCCGGACGTATGCATGCATAGGATTCTATTGGAAGATGGTGCCAAACCATCCAGAGAGCCGCAGCGCAGATTGAATCCGAATATGATGGAGGTGGTGCAGAAGGAAATCCTGAAGCTGCTTGACGCAGGAGTCATTTACCCAATCTCGGACAGCAAATGGGTAAGTCCAGTGCACGTTGTGCCAAAGAAAGGAGGAATCACAGTAGAGGAGAATGCGGTGGGCGAGCTAGTTCCCAAGCGCATGCAGACTGGATGGCGCATGTGCATCGACTACAGGAAGCTTAACGCAGTCACGCGCAAGGACCATTTCCCACTACCCTTCATGGACCAGATGCTGGATAGATTGGCGGGAAAGCCCTACTTTTGCTTCTTGGACGGGTATTCAGGGTACAATCAGATACCCATAGCTGCGGAGGATCAAGAGAAGACAACGTTTACTTGCCCATTCGGTACGTTTGCGTTTCGGCGCATGTCATTTGGGCTGTGTAACGCGCCAGGTACGTTCCAACGTCTAGTCATGAGCATTTTTTCTGATATGATTGGTATATGCATAGAAGTGTTCATGGATGATTTTACTGTGTACGGAAGTACCTTTGACGCATACTTAACTCATCTTGATAAGGTCTTAGCGCGCTGCATTTCAAAGAACCTAGTGCTCAATTATGAAAAATGTCATTTCATGGTATCGCATGGTGTAGTACTAGGACATATTATCTCGCAGGAGGGGATTAACGTAGATAAGGCTAAAATAGATCTTATTTCTAATCTGCCTTATTCCACTAGCGTGCGCGACGTGAAGTCATTCCTTGGGCATGCTGGGTTTTACAGGCGTTTCATAAAAGATTTTTCTAAGATTTGCATACCCCTGTCTAACCTTTTGCAAAAGGATGTGTGCTTCGAATTTACTGATGAGTGCAGGGCTGCGTTTGATAAGCTGAAGGAGGCGCTGACAACTGCGCCAGTGATGAGCGGGCCAGACTGGAACCTGCCATTTGAACTGATGTGCGACGCAAGCGACTATGCAGTAGGTGCAGTCCTGGCGCAGCGCGTGGACAAGAAGCCGCACGCCATTTATTATGCATCACGCACACTGGACACTGCGCAGAGGAACTACACCACCACGGAGAAGGAGCTTCTGGCAATTGTTTTTGCGCTAGAGAAGTTCCGCGCATATGTTCTAGGCGCCAGAGTCATCGTCTACACAGACCACGCAGCAATCCGTTACCTGATGTCCAAGAAAGAGACTAAGCCGCGCCTGATGCGCTGGGTGCTCCTACTTCAAGAATTTGACTTAGAAATCAAAGATAAGAAGGGCACGGAGAACACAGTCGCAGACCACCTGAGCAGAATCGTCAAAGAGGAGGAGCCAGGGCAGATCACGGAGACGTGCCCTGACGAGCATCTGATGGCGCTGACAGGTAAGGTACCATGGTATGCGCACATTGCGCATTACCTGGTCACAGGTACGTTTCCTCCTCTTTTCAATAAAACACAGTGCATGAGATTAAAGCATGAGTCCAAGCATTACATTTGGGATGATCCATATATGCTCAGAATAGGACCTGATCAAATTTTGAGGCGCTGCGTGCCTAACCATCAAATTAACTCTGTTTTAATGTTTTGTCATGCGCACGCATGTGGAGGACACTTTGGTCCCAAGCGCACGAGCAGGAAGATCCTGGATTGCGGATTTTATTGGCCGCACTTGTTTAGTGACTCGTATAACCACTGCAGGAACTGTGACAGGTGCCAGCGCACAGGTGGCATATTAGCGCGCAACGAGATGCCGCAGACGCCAATTCTAGTGGATGAAGTATTCGATGTTTGGGGGATCGACTTCATGGGGCCATTTCCCCCATCTGCCGGATATGAGTACATATTGGTCGCAGTGGATTATGTCTCCAAATGGGTCGAAGCTAAGGCCACACGGAAGGATGATGGTAAGACGGTCGCTGATTTTCTGAGAACTAACATCTTTTGCAGGTACGGAGTGCCTAAGGCAATCATCAGCGACCAGGGGACGCATTTCTGCAACAGAGTTGTGGCGCAGGTATTCAAGCATTATGGAGTGCGCCACAAGACGTCCACCGCTTACCACCCTCAGACGAATGGACAGGCCGAGGTTTCCAACCGAGAGATCAAGCGCATCCTGGAAAAAACTGTGAGACCGTCGCGCAAGGACTGGAGCCAGCGCCTTGATGATGCGCTATGGGCATACCGAACCACACATAAGACACCAATCGGGACCACCGTTTCGATTGGTCTATGGAAAGGAATGTCACCTGCCAGTGGAGTTAGAGCACAAAGCATACTGGGCTTTGCGCGTTTGCAACCTGAACTTGGACGAGGCTGGCAAGGAGCGCGCATTTGAGCTGAGCGAATTAGAAGAGCTGCGCCTGGATGCATATGAAGGACTGCGCGATTACAAAGCACGCACAAAGGCATTTCACGACAAGAATATTCTTAGACACACTTTTGAGCCAGGAGACCAGGTACTGTTGTTCTCCTCGCGCCTGAAGCATGTCTAGCTAAACGCTTTGTATCGGTTGGGCATGATTCTATGAGTATTTCCTTTGAGACTTGTGCTTAATGCGTAGTTTGCTTGCTTGTATTAATTCTGTGCACAGTGTTGACAGCTAGTTGCATGAGTAGGGGAAGCCTTGAACCGCAATCTTACTCTTGTTACTTGTTTGTTATATGTTAAACTAGTTGAATAGCTTGACGGTGACAACTAGGAGTAACGCGCTAGGATAATCAACTGCTACTTTGATCGGATTCGTAGTTGTTTAGACTAGTTCAAGAATTAATAGCTCATGAACTTTGATCGGAACATGCGCACATGTTAGGAAGCCTTGATCGGACACTAACATAAGTAAACCAAACTATAGATGTTTAGAGTCAGTGATAAGGAATGCATTCATAGAGGATTGTCTGCCCGATACTTCTCATAGTCATAGTACTTAATCTCTATTGCCTGCGCACGTCTGGTGCAAGTTCTGCGTTAACCATTGTTACTCGCGCATCGCGCAACCCAATCACTCACCCCCCAATTTTCGTAAGTGTAGGTTTACTAGCTAGAGCGAACCTGCTTGCTCCCTGTGGAGATCGACCCTGACTTAACCGCTGTACTAAGTGGAAGAGGAAGGATTAATTTGACGCGTACAACGACGCGCGATCAATTGTCTATGTGATTGTTAAGATAGATACCAGTGATGATTAAGAGTTCTCAGAGAATTCACTGAAAAGAGACTTTGCATTGCTGCACGAAGAATGGCTGAAAAATGTTGAGATCAACAAGGAGCTGCAGACCAAGATAGTCTTTGTAGAGAAAGAGTGAGATGAACTCCAGAAGATCATTAAATTTTTAGAGTAGACCAAGGATCGGGAAATTGGAGATGAGAAGATTGAAAAGGTCAGTCCGCATAGTGATACAGAGAAGAGAGACAAATGCAGATCAACAATCCTAGATGAAATCTTATCCTACTAGAGGTATGGGGGTGGAAAAGCTGGTCTTGGGTACACAGGAGAAGTGGCTCTGAAGTAACAATCTTTGTCAAAACTATGGTTAGTTAAGGGATTGATTCAAAATTATGATAGAAGGAGGCTCCCACCAAGCGTGAAAAACAGTGTCGGAAGAAAAGGTCCAAAAGAAAGAACCAGAGGTTACTGCAGGAACCTCCTTTGCTTCCAGGTAGAACTTCACTAAACAAATGCAGGTGTTTCTTCTGTGATCAACAGGGGCATATACAACGGGATTGCTTTGTTCTAAACAAGTATTGGAAGCCACACAGACAATATCATCGGAGGCATAGAGGAGGTAACAAAACTTACACACCTAATAGTCTTCCCTGCAGAGAACTGAACGTGACCTTTGGGAATTGACAAAGAGGAAGAGTGCTCAGCAAGGAAACTGCTGATGTTCGCATATTATCCTAGGCAAAGACTGTTATGCTCGTGGATGAGATAAAGAGGCTATAGCATCCCCTGAAGATTCAAGGCTAAAGCTAAAAAGAGTATCTTTGTAGCAGATCAATCTGGAGGTGCTCGGAGGTTGTCCGGGTGATTGCTGCAGGCGTAGCAATGGGAGGCCCAGTTGATCAGAGACTCTTCTGTAACGGCGGTCAAGATAAGGTTTCTAAATTATGATTAAGAAAACCAAATCTCAACAAACTTCCAGAAATCAAAGGGAGGATTCGGAAGGTGGAATTATCGTTTGGAACTGATGTTTCTAAAGTTGCTAAGGTGTTGAAGCTAAATATGCAGGGGCACGGACCGAAGCAAAGATACACACAAAAAATCGAATCGAAGAAAAGACACACACACTAGTAGAGATCAGAGTTCGCAGAAGCAGAGAAGTGCTAGAGCGTTAGTGTGTTTGAGCTCAAGACGATCAGGACTGGTGTGTTTGACAAGCCGAACGGTTGACAGTCGCGGAGTGCAGCTTGCGCGGACTGTCCCAGTTTGCTCCTTGATAGTGGCGGGAGGTGGTTGATCAAGGGGGACAGCGCAGAGTGTCTGACTCCTCTGTAGGGAGTTCTTGTAGAAGTCGCGGACAAAAGCGACAGCAACTTGGCGGAAGAAGTGGCTGCACCAACATCTGGGTACACTTTGTAATAGGATAGCTTGAGAGTTATAGAACTACTAGCTATCTATTATTAAAAGTAGAGTACTAGTGTAGTTAATCTGTGTTGACAAAGTAAGCGGAGATTTCGACTTGGTTAGGAGTAGTGGTGTACTCTAATTGAGATAGTGAAATCTTGGAGAGAGTTGTTCTCGCCAGACGTAGTTTATTGCCGAACTGAGTGAACAAATCTGTTTGTGTTCTTCAGGTTTGGCCGAACCAAAGCATCAGCAACCAAGCGGCAAAAATTGATGTAGCAACCTGTGGTATCTTGAAAATAGCAACGCAGTGCCAATTTCATTGATGATTGCAGAATAATCTTGCTAAGACCGAACCAGGAAAACGCAAGTACTTTGGTTACCCAGTTGGGCCAATGCCTATGTCTGGAGAGGACTTCTCTTCAGTCCTCAAGATTCCACTATAACCGGTTAAAGTAAAAGGTACCAGTTCACAGCCTCTGCTAGAACAACCTTTACATAAAACCTAGCTAGAATCGTAGCTTAGTCTAATCACACAGACTAGCCTATTCTATCAGCTACACAATACAGTGTAAGACATGATGCTACAACAACTTACTTAGTCAAGTTGCTCTTCAGTAGCACATGTCTCCGACTCTCCGATCTCTGTCAAATTCTTAGTCGGACCGCCGCGAGTTCACTCAACTTCGGTGACACTCCCCCTTGCTCAGTGACCTCCAGTAAGCTTGCGAGAATGTTGCTCTACACTTTCGTCGTGATCAGCTCAACAATGACGATTCTCCAAAGGCTTGTACTTATCTTCAACGAGACTCCTCTCCAGTTAAATACACTGATCAAGATTTGATCACACTTATCTAGTCGTGATTCTCTTACCTTCTCGGAATAGCACACTCGCTCTTCACTCTAAGCTTGTTGGCCTTTCTTCGTGCTTGTATACTCTTGTGTGTGTACTTGTGCGTCTTCTCCTCATAGAGACGCTGCCCTTATATACTCGCAGCCTCTTGTAGAATATGGAAGTTCTTTCCAATTTAGGAACACTTCTGTTAGGGATTGTGGCATCCTTGACAAAACTAGTGCAAGTTGATCTGGTGAGTTGCTACGGCAACCTGTAAACAAGTAGCTGGAGAACGACCAAAGATCTATAATAGGAGCATGTTTTCTAGATGGTTTTAGGAAATAGCAACAGCAAACAGAATTGCTAACAACCTTAAAGGATTGTGGAGAAGATATGGTTCTTAAATTGCTTATGAGAAAAAAGTTATCTCAACCAAATCTAAAGAACTTAAGATCTTGGAATAGATCAAGATTGCAAAAATGGATTTAGAAAGTGTTCTAAATCTATCAAACCCTAGGAAGGCTAGGATTTCCATAATCTTCGGGGGCTGCTAGCATATAAGAGCAGCTTCGGACACAAGGGAAGAGACACACAAAGAAACCGCAAGCATTAGCGATAAGCAAAGAGCTAGAGTGTTGTCACTGCTAAAGCCAAGTAAGATTACGACTGGGAGAGTTTGATTCACGCTTGATCAGTAAGTTCAACTGGAGAGGAGTTGACGATACATCGTTGTGTGCGCCAAATTTGAATTTATAGTGACCTACTATACTAGCAAGTGATAAGTAAGGTCGAACCCAAAGAGAGCAAGTAGTTCTAGAGTTCTACTAATAGTTAACGGGGGTTTGTTCTCAAGAAGAATGATGTATATCAGATTTTAGAAATAATCAATTGAGGGAAACGCATTGCAACTAGTAATCAACGATCGAACATGCATCAACTATTAAAACTACTGTTCTAGTCTAACAATCCTGCTAAGGTAGTGTCAACTCCAATGTTCTACCTACTCTTAACCGCTAAGTTCTCGAATAAGTTAACGATTACTTGACTAACAATACCAATTTAGTTCTACCGATAGGCTTTGCAAATAGTCAGTACCATGCAATAGATATCAATCCAATTTCACCGCTAGGCTATGGTAACCTGATGATCAAAGCATGTGATGTACAGACAAATAACCATATATTTGTTCGTATTTTCCCTTTACTTCTTATTTGTTCGGTTATTATATAAAGTTATTTGATGTTTTCTTTGCCATTTCAGTTTAAAAATGTGTATTACATGATATGAAGTGGTCCGAAGACGTTTCGAGTGAATTCCAATTGATTGAGGGCAAAAATGAGCGAGAATCGAGAAAATGCAAAGTTGATTCGCCCAAGCACGTGTACGAATCAAATGTGATTCGACCAACCTTGGTCAAATCAACTTAGACTTTCCGGATCAACTTAACTCGAGAAGATTTCATCCAATGACCAGCGTTGACCGAATTAGAATGAAGGCTAGGGCGAATGTTGATTCGCCCAAACAGAATTGATTCGACCAGCTCTGCAACTCACAGATACTTTGACTCAACCAACCCTAGCCGAATCAACATATTAGCAGCCCGAATCAACTTTGATTCGGGCACGACGGGTCAACCGATCAAATTCCAAGGGTATAAATATAAAAAAGATGGAAGAAATCAGGGTGTGCCTCTCCTGAAGAAAAAAAACCCTAAACCAGAAATAATTGCAGACCTAGAGACTTGTCGAGATTTCGGAGAAGACACCTACAATTGAAGATTCTACAACATCATTCTACTCAATCTCTACTACTCTACCACTTTACTTTTTTTAATTAAAAAATGTTTTGTATCAAATTCACCAAGAGTGAGTAGTGGCATAGTAGTAGGGATCCTTATGGATCCCTTGGGTTAAATTGTAACGCAAAACATGCATGTTATCAATATGAATGAAGTTTGATTGAAAATTCACATGCTGTATCTTCATGTTAATTTTATGCGCACCAAGTGTTTGACGAAACGCATGAATGTGTATGAATTAATAAAACGCCTAAGGATGAATGAGAATTGAACTTACGGCGTTTAGAGGATCGAACATGTTCATCTTGAATAGCATTTGTGCGCGAGAGTGACACTCTCACTCTATTAGGCTAAGCATTGAACGGACTTGAGTTACTGATCAATGGACCGAGAGGTTGATATTATGAGACTTATGCTCTACATGGTTCAAGAGAGCGAGGGTTTGAGAACCGTGTCCCTTAGGTATCATTCCCCCTCTAGAGAAGGAACGAAAGTTGAATCTAGAGTGCGATACTTTAGCCTTAAAACTGTCAATCAAACTACCTTATGCATGTATTACTGCTTTGTGTTGCTAATCGCATGACCTAGGGGTAAAATAGGATCCCGGCTACTCTTTTTAACTTCTTTATTTCAAAATGAATTTAAACTTGTCTTTAGTACTTACTAGATATACCTCGCATAGAGGACAAAACCCCAATTTTTCTTTCGTAGACTTGCATTAAGCATTGCTAACTAGCTTTAGACTAATCTTGGCTTTTCTCTTAGGTTTGACCCGAGGTCACTCGAAAAAAATATATATATGCGTAGCTTGATTGGATTAGTAATTTTACTTCCACCATTTTGCCAACGTCAAAATGGCGCCGTTGTCGGGGAATAGCCATTAGACTACTTTGCTTTAGTTAGTTTACTTCATTTTTTTTCCTTTATGTTGTTGCTTGCGATTGCGTGTTTGCGTGCTATTCTTTCTTACTTTGATTTAAGTTCACACTTATTGTCGCTTTCTTTGATTGCTTGGTAGGTGTTTGAATGCAAACCAGAGGACGCATGAAAAAGGTGCAAGAACAAGCCTCTACATCAACGCCAGATCTGAACTTGCTAGATTTTGATACTCCTCCTCAAATTAGCCTTGATCAACCACCAACAGAAGTTATGGATCAACCGAATCCGAGGAGGGAAGGAAATGTAGCTCGTCCGCAAGAGGAAGACGAGAGACCAGTTGGGGAATACATTGCCTCAGCCATCGGACACTATGGATCACCCATATACCTGTCGGAATGTGATGATAAAGAGTTCGAAGTAAAGTCAACGCTTCTCCACATGGTAGCCGTAAATCAGTTCGAAGGGTATGGAAACCCAAATGCGCATTTGGCGCAATTCACTCAATTATGCCGCACTTACAAACTGCTGGGGGTCAAACCTGATGCCATCTACATAAAAGTGTTTCCATTCTTGCTAAGTGGAAAAGCTAGGGATTGGCTAATGAGCCACGAGCCAAATACTTTTTGGACTTGGGAAGAACTCGCCCAAGCATTTCTTCTTCAATTCTTCCTGTCGGCAAAGACTAAGAAGATCCGGGATAGAATCTGTTAGTTCACGCAGCAAGACGATGAGAGTTTCTATGAAGCGTATGAGCACTTCAAAGAGTTGCAAAGAGATTGTCCGCACCATGGGTTCAACAAGTGGCAACTCATGCAGAGCTTCTACAATGGAATGGATCAAGACGTAAGGAACCACATGAACCAACCGAGCGGAAGATCAATGATGGATTTGAGAGTCTCTGATGGTTTCAAAATCATAGACAAGATAGCGCGGAACTCGTATCAATGGGGTGGAGAGAGGAACCACCTAAAGAAGAAAGGAAAAGAGCATACGTCAAAGGTCGTAGCAAAGGAGGACTTCAAATCCTTAGCAAAGACGGTGAACTGTTTGGCACAATCAACCGAAAGCTTGAATATCAACAAAAAGAGAGACCATCAACAAGTGTGCGGGATTTGTGCTAGCCCGGCGCATGATGATGACTCGTGCACCTTAAAGCATTCGGACGAGTATGAGGATGTGAATTACTTAGTTATAAATCAAGGGAGTGGGTATGCACCACCGCAAGCTAGCGGTTATCAACCAAGAAACCCTCCAACCCATGTGAGGATCCTTGAGGATCCAAACTTTTCGAGAAGAGCGCCGCTTAACATAGAGCCTAAACCAACACCGCCGGGTTTTGCACCAAGAAATCAGAATCAAGGAGCCTCTTCTAATGCATATCAAAGTGGCAATTACCGAAGGCCGAACAATTACAATAACCAAAATCAGGGAGCGCACCAAAGGAAGGAAGAGGAACCGTCCCTGATTTCTATTGTTGCCCAATTGGCCACAACTCAAGCAGAACAACAAAAGGACAATCAGCTCATCCTTCAAAGGTTTGATCAGTTGTAAGCGCACAACAAGATGCTTGAAATGTAGACTGCGCAATAAGCTAGTTCATCCTCGAAGTCTCAAAGGAAGTTTCCCTTGCAACCTGATGTGAACTCCTCTGAGATGATCAATGTAATCACACTTAAAAGCGGGAGAGTTCTAGAGGAGCCGCAACCAAAAGCTAAGGTGGGAAAGACAACAGATGGAGTTGTTGAAGAAGGGTTTTCGTCGCAGGATCAAATTGATAGACGAGAGAAAGAAAAGCTGCAAGAGCCAGCACCCTATGTGCCACCAATCCTTTCCCTCAAAGGCTCAAGAAGAAGAAGGACGATGTGCATTTCAAGAGCTTTGCGGACATGCTAAAGAAACTTTAGGTGACTTTGCCATTTACGGAGGAGGTACTTACTCAAATGCCTACGTATGCTACATTTTTAAAAGATATCATGTCTCATAGAAGGGAAATGCATGATTTAGACCATGTAGCATTAGATGCAAATTGTAGTGAAATAATTCAGAGTGCCATGCCCTAGAAAGCTTAGCGATCATGGTTCATTTTCTATTCCCACTTCTATCGGTACAATTAGCATAGCCAGTGCATTGTGTGATCTAGGTGCTAGCATATCTTTGATGCCTTATTCGCTTTTCAACAAACTTGATATGGGAGAGTTAATTCCAACCACTGTTAATTTGGGGTTAGCGAATTGCTCTTCTAGGGCACCGAAGGGTATCCTAGAGGATGTTCCCATTAAAGTTAGGAAATTATATGTCCCGGTTGATTTCTATCTGTTGGATATGGATGAAGATAAAGAAATTCTCACAATCCTAGGTAGACCGTTTCTGAACACGGTTAAGGCTATTATAGATTACGGAAAAGGTACAATCGAATTAAAATTAGGTAGCAAAATGATCAAATTATATTTGAAAAGCATGATTAAGACACCTAGCGGGTCTATGGATCGTCACTTGCTTGAATCGTATGATGCATATGATCTTTTTGGTTCTCTTGACGAACTAACAAGCTTTGAGTATGAGTTTCTTACACAAGATGAAAACAGCTTGTCATTCGCCACTTTTATGGAACTGAATGAAGAACCTGCTGATGTTGATGATGGCGCAAACAAAGTAGATGACGTGTCAAAAGGTAAGGAATTCGGTGAGGGGTTGAAACCTCTTATTGCCAAATCTGAGGTATGAATTCTTGGGACCGGATGAGTCTTTACCGGTTATTGTAGGAGCTTTATGTGCATAGTTATTCCTTTGACGATTGTCTAATGAATCTTTCTCGTGTGTTGGCTAGGTGCATCGAAATTGACCTAATGAATTGAGAGAAATGCCACTTTATGGTGAAAGAAGGCATTGTGCTGGGGTATCTTGTTTCAAAAAGGGGAATCGAAGTCGATAAAGCAAAGATCGACATCATTGAGAAGCTGCCACCAACGAGAGACGCAAAAGGAATAAAAAGTTTCCTCGGGCACGCTTGATTTTATAGGAGGATCATCAAGGACTACTCAAAAATTTCTAAGCCTCTTACAAATCTGCTATGTAATGAGGTGGAGTTCAATTTCGATGAACCTTGCCGTCAAGCATTTCAAACGCTTAAGAAGGCTTTGGTGTCGGCGCCAATCATTGAACCGCCGAACTGGGAGCTTCCTTTGGAACTGATATGTGACGCTAGCGATAGCGCTGTTGGAGTGGTATTGGGTCAAAGGATCGACAAGCGGTTACATGTAATTTACTATGTGAGTAAGGCTCTTGACTCTACATAAGAAAATTACTCGACCATGGAGAAAGAAATGCTTGCGGTCGTTTACGCCTTCGAGAAATTCAGGCAATACTTGATCGGGTCCAAAACAATTGTCTACACGCACCATGGCAAAGAAGGAGGCGAGGCCTAGACTCATCCGCTGGATACTCCTTTTGTAAGAGTTCGACGTGAAAATTAAAGATAAGAAGGGAGTGGAAAATGTGGTCGTGGATCATCCATCGAGGCTTGAGCAAATTAATGTGCGAAGAATGTACCGATAGAAGACTCTTTTATTGGCGAATATCTGCTGAGCGTTGAGACAACGCAAGCTCACTGGTATGCTAATTTTGTGAACTTGCTTGCATGTGGAATTTTACTGGAAGGGGCAGATTACAATCAGAGGAAGAAGTTCCTCCATAACGCAAATCGATATTATTGGGATGGGCCATTTCTCCATAGGCTGTACGCTGATGTGTTGTATCGGTCATGTGTTGCGAAGAATGATTAGAAAGGGATTCTACAAAGCTGCCACTGTTTCCCATATGTCGGACATGGTTCTAGTTCCAAAACAGTCGCGAAGGTTTTACAATGCGGGTTATATTGGCCTCTGTTGTCTAAGGACGCGTATGAATTTGTGACGTCTTGTGATGCATGCCAAAGCACGGGAAGCATGATGAGCCAAAGAAGAGTATTAATAAGGTTGAAATCTTCGATGTTTGGGGGATAGATTTCATGGGGCCGTTCTCGTCATCGCACGGGAACAATAACATTCCAGTCGCTGTTGATTATGTCTCCAAATGGGTGGAGGTAGTCGCTGCTCCTTCTTGCACTGCCAATGTGGTAAAGAAGCTCTTCAATAAGGTAATATTTCCAAGGTTCGGTGCCCCACGAACTGTGATAAGTGATAATGGATCGCACTTCAAGGAGAAACAGTTTGAGGCGTTGCTCCCAAAGTATAGTGTCCACCACAAGATCTCGACGCCATACCATCCTCAGACCAGCGGCCAAGTTGAGGTATCTAATCGCGAGATCAAGGCGATATTGAAGAAGATGGTCAGTAGTTCTCGCAAGGATTGGTCGTCAAAGCTAGATGAAGCATTGTGGGCTCACCGAAAAGCGTTTAAGACGCCAATCGGCATGTCCCCTTACAGACTTGTGTACGACAAACCTTGCAATCTCCATGTGTGAAATTTCACAGTGTCCTAGTTCAACAGATTTCGTGAACAAGCAGTTGCTGCAGCACACTCTTGTTCACTTAAATATTGTCACAGCAAGCAATGAACAAGGCACAGGTTTGTTCACCCAGTTCGGCCAATCTGCCTACGTCTGGGGAGGACTATTCTCCAGTCCTCAATCCACTCAACCAAAGGTTCCAAGTACACACGGTTACAACTCACGCAACCTATGCTACTCAACCTCGTGTGGACCACTCAACACAATCAGAACAAGCTCTGATTTGTGTCTGCACACCCTCTACAATATGTCAATCTAGAATAGCTACAATCCTCTCAAAGAACTCAGCCTATTCTAAATTACACTACTCAGCAGGGTTGCTGCAGCAACAGCTGTAACACACAGCTGAAGCACAATGTCCGCGTCGCTCCAAGGCCTTCTGCCGAGCCGATCGAACCTCTCCAAGAGTGCTGCACACTCTGGACAACTCCCCCTCACTCAGTGACCACCTGCCACTAGTGAGTACTGCCGCACGACACTCGACCGAGCCTTCCACCCGTCAGTTCTTCCGCGGCTGCCCTTGATCAACCAACAAGCTCTGAATTGGCTTCCAGATCAAGCACGAATCAGACTCTGCAAGTCCTGATTCTCTTCTGCAATACTCACCACAGCTCTGCGCTCAACGCTCTGCTCACGGGTGATGATCGAAGAAAATTCCCGTCGCACACCAAAGATTGCTCTCTCTGAAATCCGTGTATGCACTGGTGTATCCCTCAGCTTCGATCAACCTCTTCAGCCCTGAACCCCTTCTGCTTAAATAGCAGCACCACTTTAAGCAATTTCCAGGTTTAGGCAATTGACCCAACAAGATCAATTATCTCCTAAAAACTAGGAGATTAGATTTGATCAATATCTCCAATGCAAATCTCCTTCTCTGACTAGTAAACCTTGCTGGAAAATACTCTTCAGTAATTAAGAAATTCTTCAGATGCTCTGCGTAAGGTTTCCAGCCCTTCCGAACAAGCCCAGGCAGCTGCTACTTCTTGGACAGTTGAAATAGCCTGTTGAACAAGCTCCTGCTGTAGCATCCCCTGCTGCAGCTGCTGCTAGTTCACTTCTGCTTGGCTTGCTTGTTTATCTGAGCTGTAGCAGCTCCTTGTTCACTTATGCTGGTTTTGTCAAACACTGCCACACTAGCATCATCAATCTCCCCCTTCGCATTTTGACAAAACCCACCAGAGATTTTTCTTGAGGAATTCTCCTCCACTTCTTAGCCTGCTCTTCTCCTCCCCCTTTTTGGAATAAATGACGAGGGGGTGTGTCTGGGAGAACTTATGGAGACAACACACAGAGCCCTAGAGAGGCTCTCAGGTCTTCAAACCGGGCTGCATCCAGAGCTTTGGTGAAGATATCAGCGAGTTGTTTGGCAGACACCACATGTCGGAGCGAAATGACTTTCTTTACAACTAGATCACGGATGAAGTGATGACGAATGTCAATGTGCTTGGTTCTGCTGTGCTGAACCGGATTCTTAGATATGCTGATGGCACTCATATTGTCGCAGTAAAGAGTCATTTCATCTTGAGCAATCCCATACTCACTCAGCATTTGCTTCATCCACAACATTTGTGCACAGCAGCTCCCAGCAGCGATGTATTCAGCCTCGGCAGTGGATAGAGAAATGCTATTCTGTTTTCTGCTGAACCAAGAGATCAGGTTATTCCCTAAGAAGAAACATCCTCCCGAAGTGCTCTTCCTGTCCTCTGAGCAACCTGCCCAATCTGCATCACTGTATCCGACCAGATTGGCATTTGTGTCTCTAGTGTACCATAAGCCATAGTCCACAGTTCCTCCGACATACCGAATGATGCGCTTGACCAACTGCAAATGACTGTCTCTAGGACAAGCTTGAAATCTGGCACAGACTCCTACTGCATAGGAAATGTCAGGGCGGCTGGCAGTTAGGTAAAGCAAGCTCCCAATCATGCTTCTGTAGACAGTCTGACTCACTTCCATACCGTGCTCATCTTTGATGGCTTTCACATGAGTGGCAGCAGGGGTTCGCTTGTGACTTGCTGAATCTAGCTGGAATTTCTTCACAAGGGACTTGCTGTATTTACTTTGAGCAATAAAGATACCATCCTTTTTCTGAGTAATCTCCAAACCAAGAAAGTATGAGAGTTCTCCTACCATGCTCATTTGAAATTCTTGCTGCATGTGATTCACAAACTGCTTCACCAGGTGCTGGGACTTTGATCCAAAGACAATATCATCCACATATATTTGAGCAATGATCACATCTGACTGAGTTCTTTTGACAAACAAGGTTTTGTCAACTCCCCCTCGGTTGTAGCCATGTTTTTCCAGGAATACTGTCAACCATTCATACCATGCCCGAGGAGCCTGTTTTAGTCCATATAAAGCTTTCTTCAATTTATACACATGTTCTGGATGATGAGGATCTTCAAAATCTTTTGGTTGAGAGACATAAACTTCTTCAGACAGATCTCCATTCAAGAACGCACTTTTAACATCCATTTGATATAATTTGAACCCCAGAAAGCAAGACATTGCTAGAAGAAGTCTGATGGCCTCCAGGCGAGCCACTGGAGCAAATGTTTCATCAAAGTCTAGACCTTTAATCTAAGAATATCCCTGGGCAACCAGTCTGGCTTTATTTCGTGTAATGTTGCCCTTTTCATCAGTTTTGTTTTTGAACACCCATTTTGTGCCTATAATGTTTACCCCATTTGGTCTGTCTACCAGATCCCAAACATCATGTCTTTCAAACTCTGCCAATTCCTCCTGCATAGCCATTATCCAGAATTCATCACTCATGGCCTCCTTGAAATTCTTTGGTTCAATGCTGGACATGAAACATGTATTGAGATAGGCATGACTTCTGGTTCTTCTTCTGTCTGAGGGATCCCCAATCACATTTGTCAAGGGATGATTCTTCTGAATCTTCTTTGGGGGCTGCCTTGAAGGTGGATCAGGAGCCTCAGTGTGAAGATCATCAGACACGCTTTCCAATTGATCAACTGAAATTTCTGCTTCAGCACTTGCTGTAGCATCTTCTGGAGCCGCAGCTTGTTCACTTCTGGTATGTCTATCAGGCACTTCTTCAAGATCAGAGTCTTCTTCACCAGTGTCAGAATCAGGTGTAGAGGCTTCTTCTGCATCATTGACAACAACATTTATGGACTCCATGACGGTCTTTGTTCGCTGGTTGAAAACTCGATAGGCCCTGCTGTTTGTTGAATATCCCAAGAACAATCCAGGATCACTCTTAGGGTCGAGTTTCTTTCTATACTCCCGGTCTCTCAGAATGAAACAGTCACTTCCAAAGATATGAAAGTATTTAACCGTGGGCTTTTTCTGATTCCAGAGCTCATAGCAGGTCTGCTGGGTTCCTCTTCGCAAGGTGACTCTATTGATGATGTAGCATGCGGTATTCATGGCCTCTGCCCAGAATTTCAGAGGAATCCTCTTAGCATGGATCATCACTCTGGCCATTTCTTGGATTGTTCGGTTTTTCCGTTCCACCACACCATTCTGTTGAGGGGTAATGGGAGAGGAGTACTGATGTGTTATACCCCTTTGTTGACAGAGTTCATCCATGTCTTTGTTTTCAAATTCTCTGCCATGATCACTGCGAATGCTGCTGATTCTGAGATTCTTCTCTTGCTCTAACCGAGACACCAGTGACACAATGACACTTACAGTATCTGATTTTTCCCTGATAAAATCAATCCATGTGAATCTGGAATAGTCATCAACACAGACAAATGCATACCTTTTCTTGCCTAGGCTCTCGACTTCCATTGGTCCCATCAGATCCATGCGAATCAGCTGTAGAGGCCTGGTGGTACCAATATCTTTGACTCTTGGATGTGAGGCCTTCTTCTGTTTCCCAATCTGACAGTCTCCACAGATGGAGTCTGTCTCTCCTTTTAGCAGTTGTATTCCTCGGACTAGACCTTCTGTGGCAATTTTCTTCAGAGTTCTCAGGTTAACATGTCCCATCCTTTTGTGCCATAAAGTCATTTCCTCGGCCTTTGTCAGCATACATTTCTGAATCCGTGAGTTTGGACTCACATTGAGAAGATAACAGTTGCTCTTTGATCTGGCTCCTTCCATTATACACTTTCCAGATTTATCGAGGACTTTGCATGAGTCTTTCGTAAACTTTACCTGTTTAGTCCCATCACACAGCTGGCTGATGCTAATGAGATTAGCCTTTAACCCTTCCACTAGAAGAACATTGCTCAGACTCGGCATTCCTTCCACAGCCAAAGTTCCTCTTCCCAGAACTCTTCCTTTCAGACCATTACCAAACTTCACACGTTGTTCCAAACAGGGAGTAACGTTTTTCAGAAAGGATCTTTCTCCTGTCATATGACCTGAACAACCACTATCAAAGTACCAGCTTATCTTGTCCGAGGTGCTAGCTGTGCTGACAAGAGCGAGGAGCTGAGTCTGCGCATGATTCTGCCTGACAGATTCCCTGGGTGATGCTATTCTGGCACGAGCTGAGAAACAGTTTCTTTGAATATGACCTTTGCGACCACAGCTGTAACATTTTTTATACTTTAAAGCTCTCTTGTTATGGTGATATAGAGATTGCTGTAGCAAGTCCTGGTTCAATCGTTTTTGTGTTTTTATGCCTCTTCTTGCAGACCTGTATCTGGCCATGTTGCATTCATCTTCACTTAGCTCTTTCTCATCTTCACTTCCACTAGCAGAGAGAGCTCTCTTTTTCATCCGTTTGCTGGTGCAGTTGATTTGTCGATGACCGTAGCCTGCACAATTCCAGCATTGGACTCCCTTCTTCATTTCTTTCTTTCCGTCTTCACTCTGAGCCGGTTCCTTTCCTTTCCTTTTACTTTCACCGCCCCTTCTGAATTGTCTTCGCGAAGAAGAGCTTCTCTCAGTTCTGGATTCCATGTTTTTCAAAAACTTCCCAAGGTTCTTAACAAGCATGCTCATCTGATCATCTGGAACTGTCTGCTTGGTTTCTACTTCAGCTTTCAATCCAACATTCTTATCCTTAGGAGGGGTGTCTCCTTTAACCAGCTTCATCTCAAATTGTTTGAGAGACCCCATCAGCTCTTCCAACTTCATGAATCTGACATTTTGAGCTTCTTCAATGGCTGTCACTTTCATGTCAAATTTTGTGGGCAATGATCTGAGAACCTTTCTGATAAGCTTTTCTTCAGGGATGGGTTCACCAAGGGCATGAGCTTCATTTGCAAGATCACAGAGTTTAGAATTAAACTCAGTGACTGTTTCTTCATCCAGCATTCTCAGATTCTCAAATTGTGTGGCGATTATCTGGAGTCTTGACAGCTTCACTCTGTCAGTTCCTTCATGCGCAGTTTGCAGAATCTCCCATGCTTGCTTGGCCATGTCACAGTTTGAGATCAACCTGAAATTGTTAGCATCAACTGCAGCAAAAATTGCATTCAGAGCCTTTGAATTACCAGTTGCTGCAGCACTTTCTTCAGCAGTCCATTGCTCTTCAGGTTTTATTCTTGTCACTCCTTGCTCATCCATGGTGATTGGGGGAGACCACTGAACCACAACAGCTCTCCATGTCTTCTCGTCAATAGCCCTGAGAAAGACTTTCATTCTAGCTTTCCAATATCCATAATTGCTCTCTTCCAATAATGGAGGTCTGCTTGTGCTCTGTCCTTCCTTCATTGTCTTGGCTTCTTCAGAGACACTGTAGGATCTTTTAACTCTGTGTGTCGAGTTCCTGCTCTGATACCAATTCAAATTTCACAGTGTCCTAGTTCAACAGATTTCGTGAACAAGCAGTTGCTGCAGCACACTCTTGTTCACTTAAATATTGTCACAGCAAGCAATGAACAAGGCACAGGTTTGTTCACCCAGTTCGGCCAATCTGCCTACGTCTGGGGAGGACTATTCTCCAGTCCTCAATCCACTCAACCAAAGGTTCCAAGTACACACGGTTACAACTCACGCAACCTATGCTACTCAACCTCGTGTGGACCACTCAACACAATCAGAACAAGCTCTGATTTGTGTATGCACACCCTCTACAATATGTCAATCTAGAATAGCTATAATCCTCTCAAAGAACTCAGCCTATTCTAAATTACAATACTCAGCAGGGTTGCTGCAGCAACAGCTGTAACACACAGCTGAAGCACAATGTCCGCGTCGCTCCAAGGCCTTCTGCCGAGCCGATCGAACCTCTCCAAGAATGCTGCACACTCTGGACAACTCCCCCTCACTCAGTGACCACCTGCCACTAGTGAGTACTGCCGCACGACACTCGACCGAGCCTTCCACCCGTCAGTTCTTCCGCGGCTGCCCTTGATCAACCAACAAGCTCTGAATTGGCTTCCAGATCAAGCACGAATCAGACTCTGCAAGTCCTGATTCTCTTCTGCAATACTCACCACAGCTCTGCGCTCAACGCTCTGCTCACGGGTGATGATCGAAGAAAATTCCCGTCGCACACCAAAGATTGCTCTCTCTGAAATCCGTGTATGCACTGGTGTATCCCTCAGCTTCGATCAACCTCTTCAGCCCTGAACCCCTTCTGCTTAAATAGCAGCACCACTTTAAGCAATTTCCAGGTTTAGGCAATTGACCCAACAAGATCAATTATCTCCTAAAAACTAGGAGATTAGATTTGATCAATATCTCCAATGCAAATCTCCTTCTCTGACTAGTAAACCTTGCTGGAAAATACTCTTCAGTAATTAAGAAATTCTTCAGATGCTCTGCGTAAGGTTTCCAGCCCTTCCGAACAAGCCCAGGCAGCTGCTACTTCTTGGACAGTTGAAATAGCCTGTTGAACAAGCTCCTGCTGTAGCATCCCCTGCTGCAGCTGCTGCTAGTTCACTTCTGCTTGGCTTGCTTGTTTATCTGAGCTGTAGCAGCTCCTTGTTCACTTATGCTGGTTTTGTCAAACACTGCCACACTAGCATCATCAATGTGGAACTCGAGTACAAGGCCATGTGAGCCGTAAAGAAATTGAACTTCGCTTGAAGTCAGTGGGGGAGGAGAGACTACTACAATTTCGTGAGCTCGATGAAATCAGACTCGACTAGTACGAAAGTGCAAAGATTTATAAGGAGAGAACCAAACAGTGGCATGACAGTAAGAATCAGAGGAGGACTTTCTCGAAGGGAGATAGAGTCTTTCTTTTCAGCTTCTGACTTAGATTATTTCCGAGGAAGCTGAAATCAAGGTGGTCGGGGCCTTTCAAAGTCGACAAAGTGTACGAGGATGGCCACTTCGAATTGGTGAACAAAGATGGGGAAACCTTCAAAGTGAATGGCCATTGAATCAAGGAGTGCCATGGAGACGAGCAAAGCTTGGAGTTTGGACACTTCAAGCTTGACGACTCCACTTGATTCCCACACTATCGACGCATGCCACTTGAAAAGGGATCGTCAAAAAGGACTTCTCAAGTGTGTTTATTATGAATAAGGGAACCGGCTACGTCTTAGCCAAGATGTTAAACTAGGCTTGTGAGTATTTATGCTTTTATTTCTACTTGTTTGTAGTATAAAATCATTTTGGAATTTATGTTGCGCTGTGCGCCAAATGTTTGATTAGTGGTTTAAGGGATTTCGTATTTGCGTGCCTTCGAATTACCCCTTTGTTTTGATTATCTATATGTAGAAGTTTAAGAGTGGGGTAGTTTGTTATGTGTGAACAGGTCTTGAAAATTTTCATGTAGAATTTCGGCTTTTAAAGCCAAGTAGTTGATTAGCCCGAATCAGTTTTAGGCTTGCATGATTCATTTTTAATTTGCGCAGCTTTTAAACTAGCATTGACACTAATAATTTGATTCGGTCGAATCACTCTTAAGGAATACCCGAATCTCAATTTGATTTGGGCAGAGTGAGTTCTCCGTTTTAAACTGATTATTTGATTCGGACGAATTGATTTTTTAGGCACCCTGAATCACCTTTGATTCGGGCAATGAATGCAAGTCGCCTTGACTTGATCAAATTTGCACAAACCATGGGGTAAATTATCCCCGAATAAATATTGATTCGAGCAAGGGTCCACGAATCACTTCTCATTCGAAGAGTCCAAGAATTTTCATTCCACACTGATAGTTTGATTCGACCAAAAGTTGGGTGAATCAAACGTCACTCGGCCAAGCATATACGCTCCACCCCCCGAATCAAATTCATTCGGGGTATAAAAGCGACGCGTTCAACCCGACACCTAAATCCCTTAGCCGTCTTCGCTTCGTTGCCGTCCGCTGCCTTCTACCATTCCGTCCTAACACATCCATCCTCTCCCGCACCGAACCCTAACTCCCCTTGCCCGATTCTACTCCGATTTCGTTGAATCACCCAACCACTAACACCCCCTTTCCCGAATCACTTCACCCCTGCTCAAATCACTTTTGATTTGAGTGAATCAGCTCTCACCTTCCCCGAATCAGTTCAGCTCCTTAGCAAAGTTTTAACCCTAAAGATTCCCATGGCTCGCACAAACTTGAATTCTGCTAGGAAACAGAGACAACCGCTAACAAAAAAGCTTTCTGTGGCGGAGAAATTAAGCGCAATCGCTAAACCAAGGCCGAAGCAAGCCGCAAATAAGGGGATTGTTATTCGCTCATCTCCTCCTCCGTCTCAGGTGAGCGAGACGTCATAGTCTTCATCAGAGAACGCGAGACCAGTAGGGAATAATTCCATACCCGAGAGCGGCAAGGGAAAGGATGCCTTCCCTTTCGGAGAGGAAATCCAAATCGCGACCTCAGATGAGGGTTATCTCGAGGCAACACAATGAGTATCAGGTCCTCGCGCCAACTTACCCGGATCTCAAAACACTACATAAGCTCAATGTCCTTGATGAAGGTCGTAGTTATTCACGTGCTAGCTAATTTAATTATTTATTGATGGATGATCCGGGTACGTACACGAGGATGGTTAAGGAGTTCATGGCCTCATTTTATGCAACATTGGAATTTGTTGTGACAATGTTAATTTTTGTGTAAGGGTAAGAGGCACAATTGGAATTTCCTCTTGAGCGGACGATTTTTAAGGTGAAAACAGGTGATTTCGCGGAGGCATTTGGGTGTGTTGAGTATGGTGGGTACCCAAGGTTCGTGGAAACCCAAAGGTACGGATTTGGAAGCAATTTACTGGGAAGGATATATTCTTCACATCACCTCAACCGGCGTCGTTGATTCAGTCTCCAGTTTGGCAGTTGATTCATCGCTTTATAGCGACATACATTCACATCCGCAAAGATGGTGGACGATATGTGAATACTACGAATATCGATCTTATGCTTCAAATAAAATTAAAGGAGCGGGTTTGCATCGTCCACACTTTGACGATCCAGTTTGAGTCTTACCAAAATTCTGAGTACAAGGAGCGTGCGGTAGGTGGTGGGAAATTTATCACGCTTCTCGCGAAACATTTGGTCTTTAAATTAGAACACGGTACGCCTATACCGAAGAAGGTGCTTGAAATTCTTGTACGTCGTTGCACTCGGACTGTTCGAGACCACTTGTTAGTTATTTCACAATGCTTCAACAGATCGTGTTTCGATAGTTGTTGGTCACAACATAGATGGTTTGATAAGTTGCAAAGGACACAGGATATGTTTACGCTGTTCAGCTCCACGAGCCTACTCAGGGGGGGTTTCTCTGAACCCCAAGTAAAAAGCACTTCACTAATCAAATGATCAAATATAATAGATCTTACGTAACACGACTCCCTCTATTACCGCTATGTAATTGAATCACCGTGAGTGTCTCTGACTCTCTCAGACTGAGATCCCTCTCTTATCACCTCAATCTACCTCTGGCAAATCAGAAGTTCTCCTCACGAGAAGTCAAGCACTTCACCGAGTGTTTGCTTTTATAGACAGTTCGTACACCAGTAAAATAGCCTGTAGTTATTCCGCCCCATCTCCAATGATATTGAGCTCACTTCTGATGTATTCTCGCCCACGATATTTATCTTTGATGGGATTCTCGATACTCCTTGCACTACTTGTTCCCCCCTTTTATAATCTTGTCTTCTACACAGATATTGTTCCTCGAGATCCATCAATCATACTGATAGAGCCTATTTATATGCATTATTTAGATCATAACCCTGTGCTTGTTTGCATTATTTCGTGTACAAGATTACTGGTTTCCAGTGTTTTTGTATTACAGGGCAAAACGAGGACCTAAGTCGGATACGCGCTAACAGGCAGCGTTTAGGACACGCATCACACAGCCTGCGGAGCTAGCGGCGCAAACAGAAGAATTGGTAGAGTCGACCACGGTGCGCTAACCGATTGCGCTACTCAACATGCCGTGCGCCAGGCGCAGATGGTGGTGTTTCCAAATCCTGACACCACCAGATTTGGAAGTTGCCAAGGATGAGCCTCCTGAGCAGTATATAAAGAAGAGGAAGGTTAGGGTTTGAGCATATTCCATCATCCATTCATCCGAGACGATTATCAGGATTCACAATTCATACACCAAGGAAGCACTACGCACCAGGACTGGAAAACACACGAGCTTGCTGAGAGGATCTGCGCTAGCCGACTACGCCAGCCAAGACTGCATCCTGCACGCACTGTTTACTATTGTTTTCCTGGATACTTTAGTTATTATTTACTGTCTCTATGATGTTTATCACTAGCATGTCTAGCTAAACGCTTAGTATCGGTTGGGCATGAATCGATGAGTATTTCCTTTGAGACTTGCGCTTAATGCATAGCTTGCTTGCTTATATTAATTCTGTGCACATTACTGGCAGCTTGTTGCATGAGTAGGGGAAGCCTTGAACCGCAATCTTACTCTTCTTGCTTGTTGTTGTTTGTTAAACTAGTTGAATAGCCTGACGGTGCCGACTAGGAGTAACGCGCTAGGATAGGCAATTACTACCTTGATCGGATTCGTAGTTGTTTAAGTCTAGTGCAAGAATTAATAGCTCATGAACTTTGATCGGAACATGCGCACATGTTAGGAAGCCTTGATCGGACACTAACATTAGCAAACCAAACTATAGACATTTAGAGTCAATGATAAGGAATACACTCATAGAGGATTGTCTGCGCCGATACTTCTCATAGTCATAGTACTTAATCTCTACTGCCTGCGCACGTCTAGTGCAATTCCCTGCGTTTACCACTGTTTACTCGCGCATAGCGCAACCCCGATCACTCACCCCCCAATCTTCGTAAGTGTAGGTCACTGGTTAAAACTGAACTGCTTGCTCCCTATGGAGATCGACCCTTACTTAACCGCTGTACTAGTGGAAGAGGAAGGATTAATTTGACGCGCACAACGACGCGCAATCACATACCATCAGATTGCGTATAGTATATGCATCAAATATACTATCGTATCCATCCCAATCTTGCGAATATCCGATGATCATACTTTCTGATGATGCAGTATGGCAGTGTTTTACAAAACCAGCACAAGTGAACAAGCAAGTGAACAAGATGCAGCTAGAGCCAAAGTTCAGCACAAGTGAACAAGCAAGTGAACAAGGAGCAGCTATAGTAGGAGGAAGCTTTAGCAGGAGCTTGTTCAAAAGAGCTATAGCGTCTGTCCGTGCAGCAGCAATCTGTTTTTGGAAAGAAGGTGTGGCAGTCCTTCGAAGAGCATCAGAGGAGGTTCAGAGTTGCTGCAGAAAATATTCCAGAGTGGAGATTCCTAGTTGAAGTAGGAGTTTTGGTTTGAATCTCAAATCAAATCTAATCTCCTAGAAATTAGGAGATATTGATGTTGCTAGGGGAACTGCTATAATCTGATAATGATAGCAGTGGACGCGCCTATATAATGGAGACCCTTCAGAGCGATGACGGGTGATCGAAGAAGAGAGCTGAAAGCGAGAACACATAGATTTCCGAGAGAGTAATTTTGGTGTGCGAACAAAGTCTTAGATTATCACCGAGAGCAGAGCGTGAGCGCAGAGCTGTGGTGACAGAAGCAGAGGGTGATCAGGACTTGTGTAGTCTGATCCAAGCTTGATCTTGAAGCCAATTCAGAGCAGTGGTGCTTGTTGGTTGCTCAAGGGCAGCCGCGGAAGAACTGACGGGTGAGTGACTCATTCGAGTGTTTGGACGGCAGTGCTTGCTAGTGACAGAAGGTCATTGAGTGAGGGGGAGTATTCCAGAGTGTGCAGCACTCGTGGAATCGTTCGAACGGCTCAGCGGAAGGCTTTGGAGCAACGCGGACAATTTGTGCATTAGCTGTGTGCTACAGCAAATGCTATAGCAACCCTGCAGAACTTGAGTATTGTTTAGAATAGGCTGAGTTTCGAGGAGACAGTAGCTATTCTAGATAGATATCAGTAGAGGGTGTGCAGACACAAGTCAGAGCCTGTTCTGATTGTGTGCGAGGATCCACCTAAGGTGAGTAGCATAGGTTGCGTTGACTAAGGATATTGGAAGGCTAGGATGAAGGCCTTTCTCAAAGCAATTAATGAGAAGACCTGGAGAGCTATTTTGGTCTAGTGGTCTCCTCTGATCACCATGGATGAACAGGGAGTTACACGGATAAAACCTGAAGAACAATGGACTGCCGAAGAGGGAGCTGCAGCAACTGGTAATTCAAATGCTGTGAATGCTATCTTTGCTGCGGTTGATGTTAACAATTTCAGGTTGATATCAAACTGTGATATGGCCATGCAAGCTTGGGAGATCCTGCAAACTGCCCATGAAGGAACTGATAAAGTAAAGCTGTCAAGATTACAGATTATTTCTACGCAGTTTGAAAATTTGAGAATGTTAGAAGAGGAGACGATCACTGAGTTCAATGCAAAACTTTGTGACCTGGCAAATGAAGCCCATGCTCTTGGAGAACCTATCCCTAAAGAGAAGCTGATTAGAAAGGTACTGAGATCATTGCCCACAAGATTTGACATGAAAGTGACTGCCATTGAAGAAGCTCAAAATGTTAGACATATGAGGCTGGAAGAATTAATTGGATCGCTCAAACAGTTTGAGATGAAGTTAGTCAAAGTAGATGCTCCTCTCAAAAACACTGATGTTGGATTGAAGGCTGAAACAGATGAAAAGAAACCCTCAGCTGATGATCAACTGGGTCTGCTGGTAAAAAATCTCGGAAAGCTCTTGAAAAACATGGGAACAAGGTCAGGGCAGACCTCAATTTCTCGAAGACAATCCAGAAGAGGTGGAGGAAATCACAGAAAGAGCAAAGAATCAGCTGAAGAGGAAGAAGAAAAGAAAGAAAGAAGAAAAGGGATTCAGTGCTGGAACTGTGAGGGCTACGGTCACAGAGAAGCTGAGTGTCCCAGCAAGCAAGCCAAAGACTCGGATAAGAAAGACAACAAGTCACTAACAGCAACATGGAGTGACTCTGAGGAAAGCGATGAAGAAAATGTTATTGTGTTAGCTAGTGTATCCGCTTATGAATCTGAAACAGCAATAAAGAATGAGTTCAATTATGGGATTGATGTCTCAGATAGCGAAGAAGAAAATGACTATACTCACAACATGTTAAAAATCTGCAAGACATTCTTCGCCAATGTGAGGATGCCCTGAAAGTAAACCTAGCTTTAAATGACAGAGTCAACCATCTGGAAGAAGAGAGGGAGGAGTTGCTTGAGAAATTGTCAACACTCAGTAGACCAGTCATCCTACAGAAGAAAGGAGAAGCTGCCTTCAAGAACCCTGCTGTCAGTGTTCCTCCAACAATTGATCCTCAGAAAAATATACTGGATGAAATTCTGTCATATCAAAGATTTGGAGGAGGAAGAATGGGCCTGGGATATACAGGTGAGGAAACCTCTGGTAAACCAGTCTTTGTTAAGGCTGTAGAAATAAAGAAAATCGAGGATAGTGAAGAGAAAGGTGGACTCTGCCAGAAACTGATGGAGGAAGAATTAACTATCAATTTGAACCAGGAAGTGCTTCAGCAACCACTGTATCAACCTCCTGTATCAAATGCCCATCTTCACAAAGGAGGCAATCCACAACCCTGTGGAAAGGAGAAAGGTCCTCAACGAAAATATTTCAGCTTGCAGGATCCTCTGATGAACAGCAGAGTTACCAGGACTAGGGGTAACTTCAGAAGGAGGAAATCTAAGCTCAACGATCACTGTCAGATGTCCTGCACCTCAGCTTATCTTGGCAATTTTCATCAACGATCATAACTGAAATGGAGAGTCAAAATAATAGAGAAACCAGCACACTGGGATGGAGCAAGCAAGAGAGTATCAAAGAAAACTCAGATATGGAAACCCAAAGGCAACAAACTGAAAAACAATGGGGTTGAAACTCTGAAACTGTGGAAACTCAAATGTGAGAAGCGAACAGACCAGGAACTTGAGGGTCAGAAGAGGGGGAAATCAAGACAAACTCAAGTGTGGGTAAAGAAACAATTATCAGAGTCTCACGAGGATCCTCCCTACAAAGGTGTTATCCAGGATGTGTAGGAGAACCAGCTCCTGCCTGCTATAGCAACCTGGCCTGACGAAGCTTGTACAAATAATCTGGTTGCTAAAGATTGAGAAATGCACATGCAGGGCACGTGAGCCCAGAATCATATAAAAAGAAAAAAAACAGCGGCTATTATCTGACAATGGTGAAGACTCGCGGTCTGAAGAAAAATCTGGCTGCTGCACGGCAAGGCAGAACGGAAAGGAGGTCCAAGCTCTGCAATGAAGCCCCTACTCAGCGGTTAGACTTGGTGGTCTGGGAGCCCGCACCTCTGCCTGTGTCTCACAACGCTCCTTCTCCTCAAGAAGGAACCTCGCTGAAAAGGAGGCGTCTAGTCCGTGATGGGGAGCCTACCTCTAGTGCAGCAACAGTGGATGAAGAGGAATTATTTGAAGAAGCCTCAAGAGAAGTACAAGCTGCAGAGGATGCTGTGACAGGCCACACTGAAGAGAGCTGCAGATCACCTGTCAAATCTCCAGGCATAGAAGGAGAAGGGGAGGAGATGGAAGCTGAAGTACTTGAACAAGAATCTGCTGCAGCACATCCTCCTCCTCCCTCGGATAAAGGAAAAGCTCCAATCATCATTTCTGATTCCAGTAGTGAAGAAGAGGAGTCCAGTAAAGAAAAGGAGTCCAGTGAGGGTGCTACAGGAGAACCTTCCAAGAGAAGACCTGTGGTTCTGAAGCCCAGTGAAGAAGATGACGTTGTTGCAGTCTCTATCGGTGGAATATGGTTCAGAAACAAGAACGCCTCTCAATCCTGGAACTCAGTAGAGGGGAAGCACATTGTGACAGAGAAGAGACTGGACCTGGACAAATACAAATCTGCATCCATTGTCCAGCTTCTTACTGAGGTAAATTTACTCAAGTCCCTCATTTACCCGTACAGATTCAATACGTCATTAGTCAGGGAATTTATAGTCAATATGGAAGAGAAATTTGGTGAGGAAGAAGGGGATGTTTTTGGACAGAGCTGGGTGCGGCGTAAGAAAGTAGTAATCACCCCTGAAAAAATAGATGTATTTCTTAATAGAGACAGTGATGCTAGAGAGCCCACAAATGTCAAACAAGAGGTGTTGGCTAGAGTTCTCACGGGAGGAGTGTGCTTGTCTTGGGGTGGACCAAATCTCAGTGCTGCTGAACTCACCTCCAAAAATGCCTTGTTGTACAACCTGGGCATTAGGAACTGGATTCCCAGCTCCCACAGGGGAAAGGTTAGCAGGTCCTTTGCTAACCTTCTACACTCAATTGGGAAATGAAGAAAAATTAGCCTGGGTAGTGTGATGTTTCCCCTGGTGGCTGCTCATGCTGGTAGTGCCTCCTCCAGCAAGCCCATTGTGTTACCGTCCCTCATTTATGGTATGATGGTCTCTCAGCATCCAGAACTAGGTGAGATTACTGAGGGGTTGTCCGAGGAGCTGCAGGTATTTATAGTGGATCACAAACTCTTCAAAGGAAAGCATGTAGTGGACATAGCCCATGAGGATCCTCTCCGGGTTGGTTCTTCAGCCCCATCCACTCTGGAGGAACCACATCCCCCTGCCGCTTCTATCTAAGCAGCCCTCCGTGCTAGAATTGTCAGCCACCTAAGATCTGAGCTGCTCGCTTTGGAAGCAGAAGCAAAGAGAAGGGATGCTAGACGCGGTCAAATCAGAAGTCTACTTAGAGACTTGGAATTTCCGGAGGATGGAGGACAGGCCTCTTGAGCATCTATGACAAAAAGAGGGAGAGGAAGTAAGGAGCTGCCTCTGATGGACACGCACCCCACTGTTGGAACTTTGAACTCTTATTTGCCTTTGGCCCTGAGTGAACAAGCAAGTGAACAAGATGCAGCTAGAGCCAAAATTCAGCACAAGTGAACAAGCAAGTGAACAAGGAGCAGCTATAGCAGGAGCTTGTTCAGAAGAGCTATAGCGTTTGTCCATGCAGCAGCAATCTGTTTTTGGAAAGAAGGTGTGGCAGTCCTTCGAAGAGCATCAGAGGAGGTTCAGAGTTGCTGCAGAGAATATTCCAGAGTGGAGATTCCTAGTTGAAGTAGGAGTTTTGGTTTGAATCTCAAATCAAATCTAATCTCCTAGAAATTAGGAGATATTGATGTTGCTAGGGGAACTGCTATAATCTGATAATGATAGCAGTCGACGCGCCTATATAATGGAGACCCTTCAGAGCGATGAAGGGTGATCGAAGAAGAGAGCTGAAAGCGAGAACACATAGATTTCCGAGAGAGTAATTTTGGTGTGCGAACGAAATCTTCGATTATCACCGAGAGCAGAGCGTGAGCGCAGAGCTGTGGTGACAGAAGCAGAGGGTGATCAGGACTTGTGTAGTCTGATCCAAGCTTGATCTGGAAGCCAATTCAGAGCAGTGGTGCTTGTTGGTTGATCAAGGGCAGCCACGGAAGAACTGACGGGTGAGTGACTCAGTCGAGTGTCTGGACGGCAGTGCTTGCTAATGATAGGAGGTCACGGAGTGAGGGGGAGTATTCCAGAGTGTGCAGCACTCGTGGAATCGTTCGAACGGCTCAGCGGAAGGCTTTGGAGCGACGCGGACAATTTGTGCATTAGTTGTGTGCTACAGCAGATGCTATAGAAACCTTGCAGAACTTAAGTATTATTTAGAATAGGCTGATTTTCGAGGAGACAGTAGCTATTCTAGATAGATATCAGTAGAGGGTGTGCAGACACAAGTCAGAGCCTGTTCTGATTGTGTGCGAGGATCCACCTAAGGTTGAGTAGCATAAGTTGCGTGGGGTGTAAACGTGGGTACTTGGAAACCTTGATATTAGTGGATTGAGGACTGAGAAGAGTCCTTCCCAGACGTAGGCAATTTGGCTGAACTGGGTGAACAAACTTGTGTCCTTGTTCTTTCCTGCTGAAACAGTTTCCGAGTGAACAAGAGTGTGCTGTAGCAACTGGTTGTTCACCAATCTGTGTATCAGAGGCGCTGTGAATTTCACTTTCCTTATTGAGCACCCTAATCTTTCGTCAGAGATCTCATGAATATCGTCCGCATATTCTTCGCTTAAGATCTTATGAATATCGTCAGCATGTTCTTCTCTTGATTTCAGCAACGCATATTCTTCGCTCAAGATCTCATGAATATCGTCCGCATATTCTTCGCTTAAGATCTTATGAATATCGTCAGCATGTTCTTCTCTTGATTTCAACATGAATATCTGGATCATTACTTTTTGTGACACATCTTGTACTTCGAGTCCCTCTAGCGAGGCATACACTCGCTTGTTTCTAACCACTAATATCCAATCAACATTGGTAACTACTAATTACGTTAGGAACACATTAGGAACGTGTATCTAAAACAGGCGATGTTCACTCCCCTTCCAAATCATTTACTACGAATATAGCTACTGTGATTAGATATCAATCCCACATAATTTTGGTTAATTACCTCAGCTATGGTGATATTGGTTCTTAACCTAAAGGATCAAACACATACGTATAATTCAAAATAAACTCTAAATTAAATTGTGAAATTCGCAGCGCCTCTTAAACAAAATTGTGAACAAGCAGTTGCTGCAGTACACTCTTGTTCACCAGGAAACTTTTTCAGCAAGAATGAACAAGGACAAACGTTTGTTCACCCAGTTCGGCCAATTGCCTACGTCTGGGGAGGACTATGAGAACAGGCTCTGACTTGTGTCTGCACACCCTCTACTGATATCTATCTAGAATAGCTACTGTCTCCTCGAAACTCAGCCTATTCTATCAATACTCAGATTCTGCAGAGTTGCTATAGCATCTGCTGTAGCACACAGCTAATGCACAAATTGTCCGCGTCGCTCCGAAGCCTTCCGCTGAGCCGTTCGAACGATTCCACGAGTGCTGCACACTCTGGAATACTCCCCCTCACTTAGTGACCTCCTGCCACTAGCAAGCACTGCAGTCCAGACACTCGACTGAGTCACTCACCTGTCAGTTCTTCCATGGCTGCCCTTGATCAACCAACAAGCACCACTGCTCTAAATTGGCTTCAAGATCAAGCTTGGATCAGACTACACAAGTCCTGATCACCCTCTGCTTCTGTCACCACAGATCTACACTCACGCTCTGCTCTCGGTGATAATCGAAGACCTCGTTCGCACACCAAAAATACTCTCTTGAAATTCTGTGTGTGTTCTCGCTTTTCTGCACTCTGCTTCGATCAACCTTCATTGCTCTGAAGGGTCTTCTTTATATAGGAGCACCCACTTCCATCATTATCAGATTATAGGTTCAAAAGAAAAAACCCCTAATTTGTAGGAGATTAGATTCGATTGGCAAATCTAATCTTCTACAATCGAATTTTCTTCTTCAACTGGGAATCTCTAGTGGAATATTCTCTGCAGCAACTCAAAAACTCCTTTGATGCTCTTCGAAGGACTGTCAAGCCTTCTTTCCAAAAAAATAGGTTTCTCTTCTGAACAAGCTCCTGCTATAGCATCCTTCAGCTATAGCAGCTCCTTGTTCACTGATCTTGTTCACATATGCTGGACTTTGGTTATAGCAGCATCTTGTTCAGCTGCTTGTTCACTTGTGCTGGTTTTGTCAAACACTGCCATACTGCATCATCAAATTGCATAAAAAGAGTTGATACAACACAAGATCCATAGGATCCAGGAACTTGGCGACTACTCACTGATCATGGTGATAAAGCCAGATTACATGTATAAAAAGTAAATTAAAGAAGAAGAAACAAAAAGTAAAGAAGAGTCCTTCACTTTAAAACCAATCTTCAATCTCTTGTAGTCTTCAGCCGTCTTTCCTCTCTTTAAGAATTAGGTATAATCTTGTCCGAGTTTAGAATTCCAATTTTAGATCTTTGGGTCTTTATTTATAATAAAATTGGCTCGGTCAAATTAGAAAATTTCGTCGGCCTGGTTTAGTCTCAAGCCAGAGGTTGATTTGGTAAATCTCCGGTTTGGTTATGAACTAGTCCATCTCAGAGGGTATCGCCGGTATAGCCTAAACCGGCGGCTTAGTTTATGAACCAGTGGTTGAGATTATGAACCGGTGGTTTGGTCTCGAACCGGGCTATTGTTCACTCTGCACGATGATTATACTTTGCTCGCTTGTTTGGCCCTTTAAACCTTTGGATTTTATCTTTGGTGTGAGTTGTAAACCTTTGTATTAGTTATCTAAAAAGCAATGGCACGCCCCAATCAGACGATGATCATGCGTTCGGCAAGCCTTTGAAGACGAATAGGTCAATCTGTCCATATTTAGTCTGCTTTTGTCTGAATCTTTGTGTATGCCTTATTTTGCTCCAAACGAACTATAAAGCTTCAATTTGGTAAACTTTGACCTAAAACAAGAGTAACATAATAAAATGACAACAAAAAGTCCGGAAAACAAATAGAAATTCCTTGTAAATGAGTGAATATTTAATAGATTAATCGACCAATCAGTGCTTCATATAGTTTTTACCACCTTATGAGTGCAAATAATCAGACCGTGCTCTATCTCGAGACTACAAATAAAACCTATCACTTTTGATACTTTAGCCTTCTTGTTTGCTTTTTTTTTTTTTTAAGACCGTCCATGCCATTCATTTCATTATTGTTTTGAGTAACTAAGTTGACAACAATTCGCACACGGCATTTACTCCTTGGAATAAACTTTGTTTTTCATTGATACTATCAAATTTTCTAATTGCGGCATATATGTTTTGATTTGCGAGCAATCTTTTTGTGACATAAGTTCCATTTGGGATTTAAGAGTACTCCTTTTTTCTAAGAACTCTCATGAGACACCACTTGCCCTCTAAGATAGCATGGGATTTAACGGCTTAGTGCATATGCTAAATGCACATGACTCCTATGAAAGTGAATAGTAGTATTTTATATTTATTTATATTTAATAATAACATAAAACTTGACATAACTAAAATGAGTAAGTAGGCGATTATAGTGCATATCTTCTTTATCATTATTAGTATTACATGTTCTTCTTGTTTTTCAGACGAATAAAGCCGAAGTGTAGAGTGTTTCAAAAGGGGATTTTTTATCCAATTATTTTCTTCATTGTTTATAAATTCCGTATCATTTCTTGAACATTCTTTGTCATTTTGATGTCTCTCTAGATGCTTCAGGTCAGTAGCAAATTGTTGGTTCGTGGTTAGTGTTCCGTAACGAGTAACAATGGGTTTTGTTCCTCGTCAGGTAATAAAGCAGCAAAAGTAAATGGACTTGCTCAGTAATTTATAGTCGAAACTCTGGTACCTTAATTAGTACTTGAGAGAAAAACCACTACCTTCTAGCAAGCTAGAAGGATTTTGAAATACTCTTATATTTAGGTGTATTGATCAGTTACACTTGATATTATACCACTAGCATCCAGACACTCCAGTTCACTGTCTGCTAGGGTATTCTCCAAGGATCAGCCGCACCACAAGTAGCACTTCCTTTTGACACAGACTACAGCACCGTCTTCAATTCCCTCCGGAGTGGCAAGCTTTTCCTTTCTCGACTTTCTTGGCGGTGTAGTCTTCCGAGCCTTACCTTTTATGCTTTGGGTGTCATGGACCTTTTCTCTCTCTCACTAGTCGAAAGCCATGCCTTCTCCTTTTATCTTGATCTTCTTGTGAAAATCCCCCATAATAATCTTGTCAATCTTTGACCGGATCTTCTCAATCTTGGTCCCTTGTTTTGCTCCGTGAATCTGCCTAGAGATGAGAACCTCTTAGATTTGATCAGCTTCTGCTTTGATGTTGTGACATCCGTTCCTGAAACGTCCCTACACACACAAGTAGCATTATTAGTTGGGTGTTTATCTCATCAAAAACTGGGAGTAAACATACTCCAACACAAATATATCATTTATTATCGAATTGGGAAATATTGTTGATTGGAACAAACCTAGTTTTTGTGCCTTGAAACACTCGGTGCCTGCCTCACCCATCTTTCTAGTTACGGACCCGCTGAAAACTCCACCTAAGGGGTTGTCCGAGTAAGGAGTGCACAAGCTCCCAAATCCAAACAATATTTGATTGAGTTCACGTGTTGTCTAAATCCATCTAGATATTGTCTTTGCAATGCAAACATCATCCAAATTCAAATACTCCATCCGGACGACATCCCTTATGAGTGAAAATATCCATACAACGCCCCATCCTACTTACTGTAATTACATTTCGTCATTTCTTTGAGGATCCAATGGAAGATTCTTGATACTTTATAACTCCGTGAAGTCTCTAATATTTGAGAGGAAAGACTTGAGCAAAGCCTTGATCCCTAAGTGAAGACCAAGCCATTCAAATCCCATCGAAGAAGAGGAAGATTCTTTGAAAAAATGATAGAGAGGTTAAAATCATTGTAAAATTAGCATTTCATACACTTTGAAATTTCGACGCGCTGGTGGTGACTTGTATCAACAGGTTGCTATAGCATTCTCTAGGTCACTTTAAGGATTTGATTGCTTTGGCTAATAAATGCACAAGTTTTGATTACCCAGTACGGCAACTGCCTATTTTTGGGGAAGACTTCTCTTGTTCCTTAAGATTTCATTATCAGGGTTCAAGTACAAAGGATTCCAAAACTCAGCAAATGTTAGTTTAACCTCTACTTCTTACCTAGTCAAAATTTGTGCTCAATCTATCACATAGATATGCTGCACAATCTGATCCCACAGAGTTGTTCACACTGTCTTCACACTTTAGTCAAATATAGCTACAGTTCACAAAAAGATTCATCATTTACTTAAATACTAAGGGTCTGTTCTTTTGGACTTAAGTTATTTACTTAAATACTTAATTTAACTTTACTTTACTTAACTAACTTAACTTAAGTTACTATTCATCATCTCTCTCCTTTCACCATAACACTGTTGGGCTGTGAAGACTAATAGAGGCCCAGGCCTAGTGGTTAGCTAGGGTTTCTCATGTTTTCTTATAAATAGATCCAGTAGACTCCGTGGTCCGCCTATCAAGTATTCGCCATCCAATAATTACTTGTTGTTGACTGACTGTGGTGAACCAAAGTGTTATGAAGAGGCATCTTGAGTAGAATAGGCGAGTAAGTGGAAACTTGCAATGGATGATGAGATGGAACCACTTAAGGGTAATGAAACCTGGGAGTTGGCTAAACTTCCTGATGGTAAGAAAGTTCTGCAGAACAAATGGGTTTATAGAATCAAAGAGAAAGTAGATGGTATCAAACGCTACAAGGCTAGGCTGGTGGTGAAAGGATTTCAGCAGAAATACGGTATTGATTACACTGATGTTTTCACTCCTGTTGTCCAGATGACTACTATACGTCTTGTGTTGAGTATGGTTGCAAAAGAGAATCTTGAACTAGAGCAGTTGGATGTGAAAACGGCGTTCCTTCTTGGTGATTTGGAGGAGGATATTTACATGAGACAATTAGAAGGCTATGAGCGGAAAGGTAGTGAGTCTCTTGTATGTAAGCTGAAGAAGAGCTTGTATGGGTTAAAACAGGCTCCGAGGCAGTGGTACAAGAAGTTTGATGGATTCATGCATGAGATTGAGTTCATCAGAAGTGAAGCTGATCATTACTGTTACTTCAAGAGAAAAGACAATGGCTACTTAATTCTGCTACTGTATGTTGATGATATGTTGATTGCAGGATCGAGTGCCCAGGAAGTGAGCAGGATGAAGAAGCAATTGTCGAAGAGGTTTTCTATGAAAGACCTTGGAGTAGCGAAGCAGATTCTAGGCATGAGAATTTGGCCCGACAGAAAGGCAGGGAAGTTGTTTCTCTCACAGGCCGACTATGTCAGAAACGTGCTAGAAAGGTTCAACATGCAAGATGCAAAACCCACCAATGTTCCATTGGGTTGTCAGTTTACGCTATCCAGGGAGAATTCGCCAAAGGATCAGGCAGAAAGGGACTACATGAAGAGGATTCTGTATGCTTCAGCAATTGGCAGTTTGATGTATGCTATGATGTGCACTAGGCCTAATATTGCACATGCGGTGGGAGTTGTCTGTCGCTTTATGGGAGAACTTGGCAGAACACATTGGGCAGCTGTGAAGTGGGTTTTGAGGTACTTTAGGGGAACCACTGATTGTGCCTTGTGCTTCCAGGGCAAGGAAGTTGTGTTAGCAGGATATTTTGATGCCCATTTGGGTTCGAGTGACCGTGAGAAGAGAAGAAGTACGACTGGCTATGTCTTTACATTGGGTGGTACTGCTATCTCTTGGGCGTCAAAGTTACAGAAGATTGTTGCATTGTCTACAGCTGAATCAGAGTATAATGCTGTGACTGAGGCAAGTAAAGAGATGGTGTGGTTGGAAAACTTCTTGTGTGAATTGGGGAAGGAGCAGAAGAATAGTGTATTGTATAGTGACAGTCAATGTGCTATTCATTTGGCAAAGAATCCCCCAGTTCATTCGACGACAAAACACATTGAATTGTGATACCACTACATACGACATCTCTTGGAGAAGAAGGTCTTGCGTCTGTTGAAGATAGATGGAGACAATAATCCTACTGACATGTTGACTAAGGTCGTCACCTTAGTGAAGTTGAAGTTGTGCATGGCTTCAACTGGCCTCTCTGCATAGAAGAGGAGGATTGGCACTACTAGCATTGGAGAAGATGGATGAGCTGAGACCGTATGCATTAGTCTTTAGGTGGGAGAATTGTTGGGCTATGAAGACTAATAGAGGCTCAGGCCCAGTGGTTAGCTAGGATTTCTCATGTTTTCTTATAAATAGAAACAATAGCTTGTAACCCAGACACACAGAAGAAAATCTTAAACTCATCATAGTGAATCTCTCCTGGCTTAGTAGTGCCCCCAGAAGTAGTCACGAACTGTGACGAACTGAGTAAACAAATCATTGTGTTGTTTGTCTTTCGTTTCTCTTATTCGATTTGGATGTTTATCCATATTGTTGTTTCGATCCTAAAAAACACATCCACACCACCACCACCACCACCACATCACTATTGCCACCACCATTACTACAACAACACCACCACTACCACCATAACAACAATACCACCACCTCAAAAGCATCACTACCCCACCACAACACTACACCAACACCACCATCACACCACAACACCACCACCACAACACTACAATACTACCACCACCACCACAAACCAAAACACCACCACCATTAGCACAACAACACCATCACAACAACACCACCACCACCACCACCACCCCAATCACAACACCACTACCACCAACATCACAATACTACACCAACACCACACCACCACCGCAACACAACACAACACCACCATTACCACAACAACACCACCACCACAACACAACACCACCACCACAACACCAACACCAACACCACCATCACCACAACACCACCATCACAATACCACCACCATCACAACAACACCACCACCACCCCAATCACAACACCACTACCAACAACATCACAATACTACACCAACACCACCACTACCACAACACCACCAACACCACCACACCACAACACCACCACCCCAATCACAACACCACTACAACCACCCTTACAACTCCACATTACTACCACTGCCACAATACAAAAATAATAATAACTTAACTTATTTACTTAAAATTTAAATGCTAAAGAATAGGTCCTAAGACAATGTGTAACAGAAAGATGTTATAGCAACTTACTCTGCCAAGTTGCCGTAACTTCTGTCCACGACTCTCCAAACACTCCTTGCTGAGCAGTCGGACTTCCACGACATCTCCTAACTTTGACGATGCTCCCTCTTGATCAATGACCTCCTGTCAATACCTGGGATCTCTGCTTTGATCTCCGATAGTCCGCGAAAGCTCCTCTTCGCGAATATGCTCCAAAGCAAGTACTTGATCTTTCAACGAGACTATGCTCTATTTGAAGTTCTTAGATCAAGGTTAGATCAAAATTATCTAATCTTGATCTTCTCTCAGCTCATGCACCCACAACTCTACGCTCTAGCCTTTAGCTCCCGCTCTTTGCTTATGCATATCTCTCTATGGTTGTGTGTCTTGTGCGTGTATGTGACAACGCGTCGTCGTGCACCTCAAATTTGTATTTGTAACTCCTGTTAACACACTAGCAAGCGGTAAGCAGGGTCGAACCCAAAGAGAGCAAGTAGGTTAGAGTTCTAATGAAAGTCACAGAAAAAGGAACAAACTAAGAATATCAATTCAGAGAAAATCAGTTCGGGGAATACAATGCAATTAATTATCATCGATCGAATACATACATAAGCTAGTGAATTCTGCCTGAGCCCAACATTCTCGCTAAAGATATGTCGACAATCAAATTCTACCTATTCTTAACCGCTAGGTTTTTGAACAAGTGCAATAGTTACTCAACTAACACCACAAAATCGGTTCTACCGCTAGGTTCTCCCCAACAATGCAATCCAATCAAGTATAACACAAATGACATCAATTCAGCTCACCGCTAAGCTGCACCAAACTGAAAATCAAAGCATTCATTCACTCATACAAGGGCAGCAAATTAATAGCTCGAATCATGCATTCATTGACCTCAAACCAAATGTTGCATTATAAACCCCAAACTGAAATTAGGATTTAGCTACTCATATTATCCATGGAATACAATAAAGATGAGTTCATTACACTACAATAAGTTAGAGAACAAAAGCTGAACTTAAACAAATCTGAGTGAATAGTGTTTTCCGGCCGTGAATAGTGTTTTCCGGTCGGAACAGTAATGAACAGTGCGGAACAGTAAATGAACAGTGACCGGTCGTGAATAGTATTTTCCGGCGACTTCCAGATCCAGCTCCAGCAGCTTCACTGTAGCTCCGCGTGAATAGTGCTGCTGTCCCAAAAATGAAGTGTGTTGAAGTGAGATGTTTCTTTTCCTAATTTGTCCATGTCTTAGGTTTAGGATTTTTTGGGTTGAACCACATGTGCTTGAACCAAATCTGACTTCCAATTGAACCAGCAGAGTTTGACTTTGACTGCTGTTGACTTCTTGAACTTGGATGAATGCTTCAAATATGCGATAAATTCCAATGCGATCTTGAACATTCCTGCGATACGAAAACACTACAAAAGAGTAATCGATTCACACAAAATGTAATAAAATTATGGGAATAAGCAACTCAATGGAGCGTATAAATACGCTCCATCAGTATGCTGCACTCCCATATATAGCCGTAGCAATGAACAAACGTAGGAATCCTAATTCCTTTAGGATTTGCATATCTTTCCAACCAACTTTGCACATTGGATCTGCTACGGATATGACATCTATGACAAAGCGGAAGCTCCCAAGAGAAAGAAGAGGCTACAGCAAACTCTAGTACCAGGAGCTGGTACTTACAAAAGAAGACTGACAAAATAAAAAAGGCAGAAGAAGTTATAGCAACCCGTGTCGCTTACAGCTGGTGCAGATGATAAGAAGGACCAGAAGAGGCTATAGCTTCCCGTTAAGTTTCAAGGCTAAAGCTAAAGAGAGGAGCTTTTTGTAGCAGATCATTCCGGAGGAACTGGGAGGGTGTCCAGGAGTTTTTTACCGTCATGGAAATAGGCAATGGACAGGCCAGATCATCAAAGAATCTTCAGCAAAGGCGCCGATGAAGACCGATAAGATAAAGTTTCTACATTCCAATTAAGGAAACTGAATCCAACAACCTTCCAGAAATCAAGTGGAGAATTCGGAAGGTAGTATTATCTGCTGAAAGAAGTTACTGCGGTGAAAAAGCTATATGTAGCAGAGAGAGACAAAAGCAAGAAACAACTTGAAGAATAAAAGATAACAGATAGAGACCGAGCAGAGAAGTGCTAGAGCGATAGTTCTGTTCTGAGCGAAGAAGTAATTTGGACTGGAGTAGTCCGATTACATTATTTGATTCGAGGGAGTCGCCTGGAGCAGAGCCTCATCGACAGGCCGATTGATTGACGCTCGCGGAGTGCAGCTTACGCAGACTGTCCCAGCGTGCTCCTTGATAAGTGGTTGGAGGTCATTGTCCAAGGGGGAGCAGCGCAGAACGTCTGACTACTCAGCAGGGAATGCTTGGAGAAGTCGTCGATTCAAGCAAAAGCAACTTGGCCGAAGAAGTTATTGTAGCAACCGCAATAACACATTGTAATAGGATAGGCTGATTCTGTGAGTTGATGTCGTTAGCTATCTATTACTGGAAGTGTGTTGATAGTGTAGGCTTAGTCTATGTAAATAGATTGAGCAAAGACTTCGACAGGGTTAAGAGTAGTGGTTAGACTAGCGTGGCTGAGTTGTTGGAAACCATTGCACTCTAACTATGTTAGTGAAGTCTTGAGGATTGAGAGTAGTCCTCCCCAGACGTAGGCTAATGAGGAACTGGGCCTGCTTGTACTTCTTAAGTTTGGCCAAAGCAAAGAGTTAGCAATTTAGCGGAAGAAGTTATTGAAGCAAACCATGGAGTGTCGTATACAGTAACGCAGTGCCAATTTCAATTGGTATCAGAGCCAGTCGTCGACACACTGAGTGAGGTCCAGAAAGGCATTACTTTTGATCATGGGCGATGGAATGAGACGACAATGCTCACATATATCACTATTGTCTAAAAAAGGAAGTCAAGATAGCGAGTATTACAGTAGTGATCAAGAGGAAATCTCTGAAGAATCCATTGTAAATCATTACAAGCATGTGGTTGAGAAGTGTATGGAAGTAGCAGAGATGAACAAGGGGCTGATCGCAAAAGTATCAAAACTTGAGGATGAAAATGAAGAACTTGTGAAGATCATTTCATCCATGACAGAACAGGCTGATCAACGAGAGACAGATCACGCTGAGATTATGAACGAAGTGAGTCTGTACAGAAAAATAGTCAGAATGCTCAACACCAGAACAAATAATCTGGAGATGTCCTAGCTCATCAAAGTCCTGGAAATAACAATTCTGGCCTCGGATACACTAGTGAAGGAGGCATTGGAGTAACAACGTTTTTCAGAGCAGGGTCACTAGAAGTCCATAAGTGTGAAGTCCTGAAAAGGAAGAGAAACCAGAGCCGAAAAAAAAGACCAGAAGAAAAAACACAAAGAAGGTACATCAAAATCTTCCACTCCGTGGTCGATTTTCACAAGACAAGCTCACACGCTATTTCTGTAATCAACCTGGTCACATCCAATGGGGCTGTCCCATGCTGAACAAGTACTGGAGATTACAAAAACCATCACAGAGCAATTACCAGCAATATAAAAAACAATAATAGCCGGTCGTCGACACACTGAGTGAGGTCCGGGAAGGCATTGCTTTTGATCATGGGCGATGGAATGAGAAGACAATGCTCACATATATCACTATTGTCTAAAAAAGGAAGTCAAGATAGCGAGTATTACAATAGTGATCAAGAGGAAGTCTCTGAAAAATCCACTGTAAATCATTACAAACATGTGGTTGAGAAGTGTATGGAAGTAGCAGAGATGAACAAGAGGTGATCGCAAAAGTATCAAAACTTGAGGATGAAAATGAAGAACTTGTTAAGATCATTTCATCCATGACAGAACAGGCTGATCAACGAGAGACAGATCACGCTGAGATTATGAACAAAGTGAGTCTGTACAGAAAAATAGTCAGAATGCTCAACACCAGAACAAATAATCTGGAAGATGTCCTAGCTCATCAAAGTCCTGGAAATAACAATTTTGGCCTCGGATACATTGGTGAAGAAGGTACATCAAAATCTTCCGCACCGTGGTCGATTTTCACAAGACAAGCTCACACGCTATTTCTGTAATCAACCTGGTTACATCCAACGGGGCTGTCCCATATTAAACAAGTACTGGAGATTACAAAAACCATCATAGAGCAATTACCAGCAATATAAAAAAATAATATGCCTTTGTATCCTACAGTTCATAGAAGGAGTTCAAGAAAGGGAGCTGGTAATTTGACAGTTGGTGTTCAGGACACATGACTAGAGAAAGATCCTTCCTGACAAACATTCAGCCGTGCAAAGGAAAGCATGTAACATTTGGCAACGGGCTGAAAGGAAGAGCTCTAGGGAAAGGAACACTCGACGTACTCGGATTACCAAAACTGAACAATGTGATGCTCGTGGAAGGACTAAAAGCAAATCTCATCAGCATAAATCAGTTATGTGAATGTACTCATTTGGTCAAGTTTGATTTAGGAGGAAAGTGCTTGATGAAAGGCAAGAGGCCTGCCCACAACTGCTATTTGCTAGAAGATGCTGCAGCAACCTATGTATCAACCTATCTAATGTCAAAATCGAAGAAGATAAATTTATGACATAAACGGATGGGGCACCTGAATCTGAGAACACTAAGAGAACTTACTGCAGATCAACTAATCCGAGGAATCCCAGATGTCAGAGAAGAGAATTATGGGGAATGTTAAATCGATAAACAGAAAAAGGTTTCTCATCCAAAAGTGTTAGAGATTGGCACCACAAGACCTCTACAACTGCTGCACATGGATATGACGGGCCTTATGGAAGTGGAAAGCTGTGGAAGGAAAAAGTATGCATTCGTGTGTGTTGATGATTTCACTCGATAATCCTTGATTGACTTTCTGAGAGAAAATCAAAAGTGGTAAAGATTGTAGTCACCCTGGTGAATGGAATGGAATAGGAAAGGGGTTTAAGAGTGGTCTCCATAAGAAGTGACCATGGGATGGAATTCAAGAATGAGGTCATGGACAAATTTTGCTGTAGTAAAGGTATCACACATCAGTACTCATCTCCTATTACTCCACAGCAGAATGACATAGTGGAACGCAAGAACAGAACCATATAGGAGATGGCCAGAGTAATGATACATGCCAAGAAGGTCCCCTTACGTTTTTGGGCAGAGGCGATGAAAACAACATGCTACATCATCAACAGAGTGTCCATCAGAAAAGAAACAAACCAGACCTGCTATGAACTTTGGAGACAGAAGAAGCCCACTGTGAAATATTTTCATGTCTTTATAAGTGAATGCTATATCCTAAGAGATCGTGAGTATCGGAGAAGCTAGACCCGAAGAGTGACAAAGGAATATTTCAAGGATATTCTATGAACAACAGGGCATACCGTGTATACAATCAATGGACGGAGGCAGCTCAAGAATCCATAAATGTTGTTGTCAAAGATACAATTGAAACTAAAGAGTTCCACTGCATATTGAAAGTGATGAAGATTCTGAAACAGATGATCAAAATCATGTCAACCTCAAAGAGCGGAAGGAGTTGCCTCAGAAGATGCTACAGCAAATTCTTCCGATACAATAATTACAGTGGATGACTCCGAACCAAGTACTGAACAAATTCTCATTTCTGATGAGCCAGCTCGGGTACCTCTGATCGCGCGTCGTTGTACGCGTCAAATTAATCCTTCCTCTTCCACTTAGTACAGCGGTTAAGTCAGGGTCGATCTCCACAGAGAGCAAGCAGATTTGCTCTAGCTAGTAAACCTACAGTTACGAAAATTGGGGGGTGAGTGATTGGGTTGCGCGATGCGCGAGTAACACTGGTTAACGCAGAACTTGCACCAGACGTGCGCAGGCAATAGAGATTAAGTACTATGACTATGAGAAGTATCGGGCAGACAATCCTCTATGAATGCATTCCTTATCACTGACTCTAAACGTCTATAGTTTGGTTTACTTATGTTAGTGTCCGATCAAGGCTTCCTAACATGTGCGCATGTTCCGATCAAAGTTCATGAGCTATTAATTCTTGAAACTAGTCTAAACAACTACGAATCCGATCAAAGTAGCAGTTGATTATCCTAGCTCGTTACTCCTAGTTGTCACCGTCAAGCTATTCAACTAGTTTAACATATAACAACCAGCAACAAGAGTAAGATTGCGGTTCAAGGCTTCCCCTACTCATGCAACTAGCTGTCAACCGTGTGCACAGAATTAATGCAAGCAAGCAAACTACGCATTAAGCACAAGTCTCAAAGGAAATACTCATAGAATCATGCCCAACCGATACAAAGCGTTTAGCTAGACATGCTAGTGATAAACATCATATAAACAATAAATAATAACTAAAGTATCCAAGAAAACAATAGCAAACAGTGCGTGCAGGTTGCAGTTCTTGGCTGGCGCAGTCGGTTAGCGCAGGCTCGTGTGTTTTTCAGTTCTGCCGCTCTCTCGTGTGCCTCTCGGTCCTCTATATCGTCCTCTCAAACCCTAGCCTTCCTTTCCTTTATATACTGCTCAGGAAGCCCTAGACCACCTTGGCAACTTCCAAATCTGGTGATGTCAAGATTAGGAAACACCAGACCCTGCGCATGGCGCACTGCACACTGCTTAGCGCAATCGGTCTGCGCATCATTGCTGACTCTCGCCACTTCCTGTCTGTTTGCGCTGCTAGCTCCGCAGGCTGTGTGTTGCACTTCGTAAACACTACCTGTTAGCGCGTATCTGACTTAGGCCCTCGTTTTGCCCTGTAATACAAAAACATTGGAAACAAGTAATCTTGCACACAAAATAATGCAAACAAGCATAGGGTTAGGATCTAAATAGTGTGTATAAATGAGCTCTATCAAACCCCCCACACTTGCCCTTGTTCATCCCAAACACGGATACAATTACCTCTCTGGAGTCTAGCGCACAGTCTTGCACTCTAGCGCGAACTGCACTACTGCTCACCTTGCGCTGCTCTATCACCTGCGCGCACCTGCTCTCAACAGTTTAAGTATAATAATTTCGCAATTCGTTACCTCTCAGCTGGGATGAAGATCATTTCGGATGGCTGGGAGATAGCTCTTCATAGGCTCCGGGTTGTCAGCTACTACTCCGAGGACGGGTATATGGTTTCTAGCGCGAGCTTCTTCCAATGCATGATTCTTCCGGGCATTTCCCGGGAATCTGAGCCTTTTTGATGATTTTCTTGTGAACTTGCGCAGGCTGGTACGTATTTGTGCGCATGCTGGTTCTTTTGTGGCGCATATCATCTGCTGGAATTTTTTCTTTTGTACAGCTTAACCCATGTTCCTATGTTCCCAGAACGGTTCCAGTCTCGGCCTTCGGATAGCAGCGATGGAACAACGCTCCGCTCTCCCTCCTTGGTCTATTTGCGCAGGTCAGCGCACGCGTTTACATCCGCGCCCGCCTTCCATAGCTCGACTTCCAGAGGAAAGGTGGTCTGTTTTCCCACCTCGCCACGCATTTGGGTATTCGCCTTCGGCATCTGCGTGGCTGAGCGCGCTCTAATGTCCCGAAGGTCGCGAAGCACCGGCCTCCACTAGCGCTCTCGACCATATACCTCACCTTCGAAGCAAAAGCGACTAACCGCCTCTCTAGAGCGTTTCTGTCAACTCCACATCCCCTGTATATCCCAACTAAAAAGAACAAAAAAAACGAAATAAACATACCAAAACAGTAGATAGCAGCGCATGCAAGACGAGTAGCGCAACACAAGCTGGAGAGCGTGCGCAACCCGCACACTAGCGCACTACTGCTACTATTCTCTTCGACTACACTAAGCTACACTACCAAGCTAAAAAAAAACGTGAAATGAAAGTGTAACGCTCCCCCCCCCCCACACTTAAACAGAGACGTGTCCCCACGACTCAAGCTCAAGAACTAGCTAAAAGACACTAGAAAAACTAAAAAACATGTAAAAGTAGAACGTATCGGGTTACCTCCCGACAAGTGCCTTTGTTTAACGTCGTTGGCTCGACTGTACCTCGTTACTTGTCCGAAAGCGTGCCAGCGACCTCCCCCACTCTTGCTCCTGAGTGATCCCGCGCTCGTGCGTGTGTGGCGTTTTCCTTGGTCCTGCGCAAAGGATCGGAAGGGTAGTCAGCATGGTTACTTGCGCATCTGGTTAGATGAAGAGGAAGAAGAAATATGAGCAATAGTCTCCAGTTCTCCCTCTGGTGCATCTGGTGGTGACTCTGGCGCAGCAACTTGCGCATCTGCTATCTCTGGCTCTGCCAACTCAATGTCGCGCGCTGTGCCATCCCAAGGTTCTCCTAAATATTTCTTGACTCTCTGCCCATTAACCTGAAAACGATGCCGGTGCTCGTTTTCTAACTCGAGTGCTCCGTAAGGGAAAACCTTGGTAACCGTGTACTGTCCAGTCCATTTGCTGCGCAGCTTCCCAGGCATGAGCTTTAGGCGCGAGGAGAACAACAGTACCTGGTCTCCTGGCTCAAAAGTGCGTCTAAGAATATTCTTGTCGTGAAATGCCTTTGTGCGCGCTTTGTAATCGCGCAGTCTTTCATATGCATCCAGGCGCAGCTCTTCTAATTCGCTCAGCTCAAATGCGCGCTCCTTGCCAGCCTCGTCCAAGTTCAGGTTGCAAACGCGCAATGCCCAGTATGCTTTGTGCTCTAACTCCACTGGCAGGTGACATGCCTTTCCATAGACCAACCGAAACGGTGAAGTCCCGATTGGTGTCTTATGTGCGGTTCGGTATGCCCATAGCGCATCATCAAGGCGCTGGCTCCAGTCCTTGCGCGGCGGTCTCACAGTTTTTTCCAGGATGCGCTTAATCTCTCGGTTGGAAACCTCGGCCTGTCCATTCGTCTGAGGGTGGAAAGCGGTGGACGTCTTGTGGCGCACTCCATAATGCTTGAATACCTGCGCCACAACCCTGTTGCAGAAATGCGTCCCCTGGTCGCTGATGATTGCCTTAAGCACTCCGTACCTGCAAAAGATGTTAGTTCTCAGAAAATCAGCGACCGTCTTACCATCATCCTTCCGTGTGGCCTTAGCTTCGACCCATTTGGAGACATAATCTACTGCGACCAATATGTACTCATATCCGGCAGATGGAGGAAATGGCCCCATGAAGTCAATTCCCCAAACATCGAATACTTCATCCACTAGAATTGGCGTCTGCGGCATCTCGTTGCGCCCTGATATGCCACCTGTGCGCTGGCACCTGTCACAATTTCTGTAGTGGTTATACGAGTCACTAAACAAGTGCGGCCAATAAAATCCGCAATCCAGGATCTTTCTGCTCGTGCGCTTGGGACCAAAGTGTCCTCCACATGCGTGCGCATGACAAAACATCAAAACAGAGTTAATTTCATGGTCAGGCACGCAGCGCCTCAAAATTTGATCAGGTCCTATTCTGAGCATATATGGATCATCCCAAATATAATGCATGGACTCATGCTTTAATCTCATGCACTGGGTTTTATTGAAATGAGGAGGAAACGTACCTGTGACCAGGTAATTCGCAATGTGCGCATACCATGGTACCTTACCTATCGTCAGAGAATGTCTCCGTGATCTGCCCTGGCTCCTCCTCTTTGACAATTCTGCTCAGGTGGTCAGCGACTGTGTTCTCCGTGCCCTTCTTATCTTTGATTTCCAAGTCGAATTCCTGAAGTAGGAGCACCCAGCGCATCAGGCGCGGCTTAGTCTCTTTCTTGGACATTAGGTAGCAGATGGCTGCGTGGTCTGTGTAGACGATGACTCTAGCGCCTAGAACATATGCGCGGAACTTCTCTAGCGCAAAAACAATTGCCAGAAGCTCCTTCTCCGTGGTGGTGTAGTTCCTCTGCACAGTGTCCAGTGTGCGCGATGCATAATAAATGGCGTGCGGCTTCTTGTCCATGCGCTGCCCCAGGACTGCACCTACTGCATAGTCGCTTGCGTCACACATCAGTTCAAATGGCAGGTTCCAGTCTGGCGCGCGCATCACTGGCGCACTTGTCAGCGCCTCCTTCAGCTTATCAAAAGCAGCCCTGCACTCATCAGTAAATTCGAAGCACACATCCTTTTGCAAGAGGTTAGATAGGGGTATACAAATCTTAGAATAATCCTTTATGAACCGCCTGTAGAACCCAGCATGCCCAAGCAATGACTTTACGTCGCGCACGCTAGTGGAATAAGGCAGATTAGAAATAAGATCTATTTTAGCTTTATCTACCTTGATCCCCTCCTGTGAGATAATATGTCCTAGTACTACACCATGCGATACCATGAAATGACATTTTTCATAATTGAGCACTAGGTTCTTTGAAATGCAGCGCGCTAAGACCATATCAAGATGAGTTAAGCATGCGTCAAAGGTACCTCCGTACACAGTAAAATCATCCATGAACACTTTTATGCATATACCAATCATATCAGAAAAAATGCTCATGACTAGACGTTGGAACGTACCTGGCGCGTTACACAGCCCAAATGACATGCGCCGAAACGCAAACGTACCGAATGGGCAGGTAAACCTTGTCTTCTCTTGATCCTCCGCAGCTATGGGTATCTGATTGTACCCTTAATATCCGTCCAAGAAGCAAAAGTAGGGTTTTCCCGCCAATCTATCCAGCATCTGGTCCATGAAGGGTAGCGGGAAATGGTCCTTGCGCGTGACTGCGTTAAGCTTCCTGTAGTCGATGCACATGCGCCATCCAGTTTGCATGCGCTTGGGAACTAGCTCACTGATAGAGCCTATTTATACGCATTATTTAGATCATAACCCTATGCTTGTTTGCGATATTTTATGTACAAGTTTACTTGTTTCCAATGTTTTTGTATTTCAGGGCAAAACGAAGGCCTAAGTCGGATACGCGCTAACGGGCAGCGTTTAGGACGCGCATCACACAGCCTGCGGAGCTAGCGGCGCAAACAGAAGAATCGGCAGAGTCGACAACGGTGCGCTAAGCAGAGGCCGTGCGCCAGGCGCAGATGATGGTATTTCCAAATCCTGACATGACCAGATTAGGAAGTTGCCAAGGATGAGCCGCTGAGCAGTATATAAAGAAGAAGAAGGCTAGGGTTTGAGTATTCATTCATTAATCGATATTACACCATCCATCTTCGTCAGATCAGAGGAGAAAGCGACAGAACTGGAAAACACACGAGCTTGTTGAGAGGACCTGCGCCAGCCGACTGCGCCAGCCAAGACTGCAACCTGCACGCACTGTTTGCTATTGTTTTCTTGGACACTTTAGTTATTATTTACTGTTTCTATGATGTTTACCACTAGCATGTCTAGCTAAACGCTTAGTATCGGTTGGGCATGAATCTATGAGTATTTCCCTTTGAGACTTGCGCTTAGTGCATAGTTTGCTTGCCTGTATTAATTTTGTGCACATTGCTGGCAGCTTGTTACATGAGTAGGGGAAGCCTTGAACCGCAATCTTACTCTTGTTGCTTGTTGTTGTTTGTTAAACTAGTTGAATAGCCTGACGGTGCCAACTAGGAGTAACGCGCTAGGTTAGGCAATTACTACCTTGATCGGATTCGTAGTTGTTTAGTCTAGTGTAAGAATTAATAGCTCATGAACTTTGATCGGAACATGCGCACATGTTAGGAAGCCTTGATCGGACACTAACATTAGCAAATCGAGCTATAGACATTTAGAGTCGATGATAAGGAATACACTCATAGAGGATTGTCTGCGCCGATACTTCTCATAAGTCATAGTACTTAATCTCTATTGCCTGCGCACGTCTAGTGCAATTCCTGCGTTACGATACCACTGTTACTTGCGCATCGCGCAAACCAATCACTCACCCCCCAATCTTCGTAAGTGTAGGTCACTGGCTAAAACTGAACTTCTTGCTCCCTGTGGAGATCGACCCTTACTTAACCGCTGTACTAGTGGAAGAGGAAGGATTATATTTGACGCGTACGCAGCTAAGTTTTAGCTAGTTTATGTTTTTTTTCCCTTTTAGTAACTAGTTATTTTCAGTTTATTTTGTTTTCTCGTTGTTGTTTCTGACAGCGCGCAATCAACATCAACCTGCGCAACCTTGAAACAGTTGCGCTGCGCAGATTCTAGTTGCGCACTGACGGACGCAGCAGCATTAGTTATCTTTTAAATTCGTTTTCTTTGAGATTTAGAACAGGTCATGGAGGATAACAGTGTCGTTGGGGACAACTTAGGGGACAGAACCCCAGAGGAAGCAAGAGCACATAACCGCGCAGCCCTGTTCAGAGAGGAAGTGCAGCGCGAGGTTAAAGCAAGGAGGGCCGCTGAAGTGTATCATGCGCCACCCGTGCAACAGGCCACGCGACGCAGAACAGTGTGCGAGATGTCAGCCCCACTCACAGTTAACCAGCCATGGTGCATCGTGCTTCCGCCAGGCGGTCATTTTGAACTAAGAAGCTCGCTCATTCATCACATGCCCAAGTTTCACGGGATGAACAATGAAAATCCAGTCAAGCATGTGCGAGAGTTCTTAGTCATTTGCGAGAACATGAAGACCGAAGGGGAAAGCGATGAGGCGCTGAAGATGAAGGCATTCCCATTTTCACTGTGTGACACGGCCAGACATTGGTTGATGAACTTACCAGCCGGATCAATTCACACATGGGAGCAGCTGTAGAAGAAGTTCCTGGACAAATTTTATTCCGCAGCAAAGATCGCGCTACTCAGGAGAGAACTGGCCGCGCCGAGGCAGAGCGCAGGAGAGTCACTGTCAGAGTATTACGAGCATTTCAGGGAGCTAGAGGCCAATTGCTACAATCATGGCCTGCCCCAGAATGTGCTGATAGAGAACTTCCTGAATGGACTGCTACCCATGGAGCTGAGGTTATTGAACGCATGCGCAGGAGGCGACATTTGCAACATATATCCAGAAGACGCGTGGCAGCTGATAGAAGACTCTGCTGGTCAGGTAAGACATCAGCTAACACTTGAAAATAGTCGTACTCGTTCTGTGCATCAGGTAGAAACAAGCGCTGAGATCAAGGAAATGAAGGCCATGCTGCAGAAGTTGATGAGTGCGCCAAAGGTATGTGAATTCTGCAGGTCAACCGAACACAAGACTGATGAATGTCCCACACTTTTCGAGGAATCTGGAGATGTCAATGCTCTTGGAGGATGGGATAACAGAGGACCACAGAGGCAGAATCAGCCGCGCTTTGGACTTGCTGCAAACGGGTTTAGATGGAAGGAGGAAAATAATTTCCAGAGGCAGTCCACAGATCAGCGCGCACCACAGCAGACGCAACAAGCTGCGCCCTACAATCCGCCACATCGCCGCACTGACGCTCCAGCGCATAACAACCAGCAACCGAGGCGATCTTTGGAAGATATCGTGGGGCAGCTAGCAGACACAGTGCGCAAGAATGACGAGAAGTATGACAAGAGGTTCGAGTCCATTAAAAAGCAGCTATCACAGATCGCTACCACGGTATATGAGCTGAAAAAGAGCGATGGCAACCTGCCTTCGCAAGTGATTCAGAACCCCAAAGGAGGAGTCAATGCAGTAACACTAAGGACTGGGCGCACAATAGGAGCAGAGCAGACCACGAAGGCCCCCGCGCAACCAGCTGCGCAAGTCCCGGATCCAGCAGAACAGAATGCGCAACCAAAGCAAGATGCGCAACCAGAAGTGCCAGCCACAAGCCAGCAGGGCGAAGCGCCAGGTATCACACAAATAAACGACAAGGGCACAAATCGTACTAATATACCTGCACCTTTTCCTGTGCAGGCACCATCGGCTAGAAAGGAAGCGCTGGACAAAGAGCTGTACGAGTTATTCAGCAAGGTGGAAATCAACATTCCCCTTATCGAAGCAGTTCGGCAGATTCCCAGGTACACCAAGTTTTTAAAGGAGCTGTGCACAAACAAGAGGAGGAAAGGCGAATGCGCACAGGTAATGCTCAATGCGCAGGCCTCAGCGATCGTGCAACATAAGGTACCACCTAAGTGCCGAGACCCAGGTACGTTCACTATCCCTTGCACTTTAGGTAAGACCACAGTGAGCAACTGCATGATTGATTTAGGCGCATCCATCAATTTGTTACCTTATTCCCTATATGCGACATTGCGCCTTGGACCACTAAAGCCTGCAGGTCTCACTATTCAGCTAGCAGATCGGTCTTGCAAACAACCTGCAGGCATGATAGAGGATGTTCTTGTGCGAGTAGGAGAGCTGGTGTTCCCAGCAGATTTTTATGTGCTAGAAATGGAGGGTGAATCAAGCACCAGCAGTGCGCAGATCCTACTGGGCAGACCTTTCCTGATGACCGCGCGCACGAAGATAGACGTATGGAGGGGCACGCTCTCCATGGAGGTTGATGGCGAAGAAATCCATTTCAATATATTCAAGGGGATGCAGCACCCACACGAGGACGCCACAGTGCACGCGATGGACAGCATTGGCGATTTAGTCTCAGATGCGCAATGTGCAAGCGCCACAATAGAACCAGAGCCACTGGCACAGGCAGAGTTGGAGGAGCAGGACGAGGAGCTGAGCAGTGCTGAACCAGAATCCAAACAGGTACACGACATAGTTCATATTTGCACTGCCACTAAAATCTTGCCCTCTATTGAACAGGCATCCAAGGTCGAGCTGAAGCAACTTCCAGAACACCTCAAATACATTTTCTTGGGAAATGAGGACACCCTGCCAGTGATCATAAAGAAAGGATTAGAAGAGGAGCAGGAAGTGCGTTTATAGCAGGTGCTGCGCAGGAACCAGCGCGTTATAGGATGGACACTGGCAGATCTGCGTGGAGTGAGCCCAGACGTATGCATACATAGAATTCTATTGGAAGATGGTGCCAAACCATCCAGAGAGGCTCAGCGCAGATTGAACCCAAATATGATGGAGGTAGTACAGAAGGAAATTCTAAAGTTGCTTGACGCAGGAGTCATTTACCCCATCTCGGACAGCAAATGGGTCAGTCCAGTGCACGTTGTGCCTAAGAAGGGAGGAATCACAGTGGAAGAGAATGCGTAGGGCGAGCTAGTTCCTAAGCGCATTCAGACTGGATGGCGCATGTGCATCGACTACAGGAAGCTTAACGAAGTAACGCGCAAGGATCATTTCCCGCTACCCTTTGTGGATCAGATGCTGGACAGATTAGCAGGTAAGCCTTATTTTTGTTTCTTGGACGGATATTCAGGGTACAACCAGATACCCATAGCTGCGGAGGATCAGGAGAAGACCACGTTCACCTGCCCGTTCGGTACATTTGCGTTTCGGCACATGTCATTTGGGCTGTGTAACACGTCAGGTACGTTCCAACGCCTTGTCACGAGCATTTTCTCTGATATGATTGGTATATGCATAGAAGTGTTCATGGATGATTTTACTGTATATGGAGGTACCTTTGATGCGTGTCATTCTTCGGGCACGCTGGGTTTTACAGGCGCTTCATAAAGGATTTTTCTAAAATTTGTATACCCCTGTCTAACCTCTTGCAAAAGGATGTGTGCTTCGATTTTACTGATGAGTGCAGGGCCGCGTTTGATAAGCTGAAGGAAGCGCTGACCAGTGCGCCAGTGATGCGCGCACCAGACTAGAACCTGCCATTTGAACTGATTTGCGACGCAAGCGACTATGCAGTTGGTGTAGTTATGGGGCAGCGAGTGGACCAGAAACCGCACGCCATCTATTATGCATCGCGCACACTGGACGCGGCGCAGAGGAACTACACCACCACATAGAAGGAGCTTCTGGCCATTGTGTTTGCGCTAGAGAAGTTCCGTGCATATGTTCTAGGCGCCAGGGTCATCATATACACAGACCATGCAGCCATCCGCTACCTAATGTCCAAGAAAGAAACCAAGCCGCGCCTGATGCGCTGGGTGCTCCTACTGCAGGAATTCGACCTGGAGATCAAGGATAAGAAGGGCACGGAGAACACAGTTACGGACCACCTGAGCAGGATCGTGAAGGAGGAGGAGCCAGGGCAGATCACTGAGACTTTTCCTGACGAGCATCTGATGGCGCTGACAGGTAAGGTACCATGGTATGCGCACATTGCGAATTACCTGGTCACAGGTACGTTTCCTCCGCATTTCAATAAAACCCAGTGCATGAGATTGAAACATGAGTCCAAGCATTATATTTGGGATGATCCTTATATGCTTAGAATAGGACCAGATCAGATATTGAGGCGCTGCGTGCCTGACCATGAATTTAACTCTGTTTTGATGTTTTGTCATGCGCACGCATGTGGAGGACACTTTGGTCCCAAGCGCACCAACAGGAAGGTCCTGGACTGCGGATTTTATTGGCCACACCTGTTTAGAGACGCATATGACTATTGCAGGAATTGTGATAGGTGCCAGCGCACAGGAGGCATATCAGCGCGCAACAAGATGCCGCAGACGCCAATTCTAGTGGATGAAGTGTTTGATATATGGGGAATTGACTTCATGGGGCCATTTCCTCCGTCTGCAGGATACGAGTACATATTGGTCGCGGTGGACTATGTCTCCAAATGGGTCGAAGCTAAGGCCACACGGAAGGATGATGGTAAGACGGTCGCTGAGTTTTTGAAAACTAACATCTTTTTCAGGTACGGGGTGCCTAAGGCAATCATCAGCGACCAGGGGACGCACTTTTGCAACAGGATCGTTGCGCAAGTTTTCAAGCATTATGGGGTGCGCCACAAGACGTCCACTGCTTATCATCCTCAGACAAATGGACAGGCCGAGGTCTCCAATAGAGAGATCAAGCGCATCCTTGAGAAGACTGTGAGACCATCGCGCAAGGATTGGAGCCAGCGCCTGGATGATGCGCTGTGGGCATACCACACTGCGCATAAGACACCAATCGGGACTTCACCGTTTCGGTTGGTCTACGGAAAAGCATGCCACCTGCCAGTAGAGCTAGAACACAAAGCATATTGGGCCCTACGCATTTGCAACCTGAACCTAGACGAGGCTGGAAAGGAGCGCGCGTTTGAGCTGAGCGAATTAGAAGAGCTGCGCTTGGATGCCTATGAGGGACTGCCCGATTACAAGGAGCGGACAAAGGCGTTTCATGACAAGCATATCCTCCGACGCACTTTTGAGCCAGGAGACCAGGTATTATTATTCTCATCACGCCTGAAGCTCATGCCTGGAAAGCTGCGCAGCAAATGGACTGGACCGTACACAGTCACCAAGGTTTTCCCCTATGGAACAATCGAGTTAGAAAACGAGCACCGGCATCGTTTTCAGGTCATTGGGCAGAGAGTCAAACGGTATCCAGGAGAACCTTGGGACGACACAGTGCGCGACATTGACTTGGCAGAACCTGAGATAGCAGATGCGCCAGCTGCTGCGCCAGAGGCACCACCAGATGCACCAGAGGGAGAACTGGAAACTATTGCTCACATTTCTTCTTCCTCTTCATCCACCCTCGCTACTGCAGACTTCTCACATATTATCCATGTTGACTACCCTTCTCACCCTTTGCGCAGGACCAAGCAGACCACAGCACATGCACAAGCGCAGGGTCACTCAGGAGCAAGAGTGGGGGAGGTCGCTGACACGCATTTGGGCACGTAACGAGGTACAGTCGAGCCAACGACGTTAAACAAAGGCACTTGTCGGGAGGTAACCCGACTCGTTTTACTTTTTTATGTCTTTCTTTTAGTCTTTCTAGTGTCTTTTAGTTAGTCTAGGTCTCGTAGTTTTTTTTAGTCGAGCAGCAGTGCGCAGGTCCGTGCGCACTTCAGTGCGCAGGACCGCTGCGCCAGTCAGGGGGATATAAGGGCAGGACTTAGAAAATTTCAGCACTTTTCACACTCGACCGTTACCAGCAGCTCCCGCCTTCACACCTCCGCCCGCTGTCCGGCGCCCAACCCAGCTCCAGTTTAGAGAGATTTGCAGAGCACACAGCCGCACTCCCCTCAGGTAACCTTTCCCCCAGATTTGAGCAGATTTTAGTAGCGTTTGTGCGGTGGAGGAGTGTGTTTTGAAATCGCACCAGGCTAGAGTGCGCCGATTGGAGTACTGTTTAGGTGGTTTTGTAGGCGAGCAGTAGGCGCTCCATTGGTGAGAGTTTCAGGGCATTCAGAGGAGTTTGGATTTTTGGAGTGTTTGTGGAGTGTTGACCAGAGTTGACCAGAGACATGCAGCCTGCCGAGGACCACGCCACCCCAGCTCGCTTCGCCAGCATGTACGCGGCCTTCCTGAGGCTCGAGATGTACGGGACTCCGTGCATCACTCGGGAGTTCCTGCGGGAAGTCGGTTTGGAGGACTTCATTTTGGAGAGTACTTGCTCCCTGTGGAGATCGACCCTTACTTAACCGCTGTACTAGTAGAAGAGGAAGGATTATATTTGACGCGTACAATGACGCGCGATCACTCGCCCAGCGCATTCTCCTCCACTGTGATTCCTCCTTTCTTTGGCACAACGTGCACTGGACTGACCCATTTGCTGTCTGAGATTGGGTAAATGACTCCTGCGTCAAGCAGCTTGAGGATTTCCTTCTGCACCACCTCCATCATATTCGGATTCAATCTGCGCTGCTGCTCTCTGGATGGTTTGGCACCATCTTCCAATAGAATCCTATGCATGCATACGTCCGGGCTTACTCCGCGCAGGTCAGCAAGTGTCCATCCTATAGCGCGCTGGTTCTTGCGCAGCACCTGCTGTAAGCGCGCTTCCTGCTCATCTTCTAGTCCTTTCTTTATGATCACTGGCAGGGTGTCCTCATTTCCCAAGAATATGTATTTGAGGTGCTCTGGGAGTTGCTTCAGCTCGACCTTGGGTGCCTGTTCAATAGAGGGCAAGATTTTATTAGCAATGCAGACATTAACTATATTGTGTACCTGGCTGGATATTGGTTCAGCACTGCTCAGCTCATCCTCCTGCGCCTTCGTTACTGCTTGCGCCAGCGGCTCTGGTCCTTCTGCTGCGCTCGCACATTGTGCATCTGCAACTAGGTCATCTATGTTGTCCATCATGTGCACTGTGACGTCCTCATGAGGGTGCTGCATCCCTTTGAATATGTTGAAGTGAATCTCCTCGCCATCAACTTCCATTGAGAGCGTACCCCTCCATACGTCTATCTTGGTGCGCACTGTCATCAGAAATGGTCTGCCCAGTAGGATCTGCGCACTGCCTTTGCTCGACTCACCCTCCATTTCTAAGACATAGAAATCTGCTGGGAACACCGGCTCTCCTACTCGGACTAGGACGTCCTCGATCATGCCCGTCGGTTGCTTGCACGACCGGTCTGCTAGCTGAATGGTGAGACCTGCAGGCTTTAGTGGTCCAAGGCGCAATGATGCATACAAGGAATAGGGAAGCACATTTATGGATGCACCTAAGTCAATCATGCAGTTACTTACCATGGTCCTACCTAGAGGCTTTGGTGGTACCTTATGTTGCACGATTGCTGAGGCCTGCGCATTAAGCATTACCTGTGCGCATTCGCCTTTCCTCCTCTTGTTTGTGCATAGCTCCTTTAAGAATTTGGCGTACCTCGGGATCTGCCGAACTGCTTCAATAACGGGAATGTTTATTTTCACCTTACTGAATAACTCGTAGAGCTCCTTATCCAGCGCTTCCTTTCTAGCCAATGGTGCCTGCACAGGAAAAGGTGCAGGTATGTTAGTACGATTCATGTCCTTGTCTTTTGATTGCACCATACCTGGCGCCTCGCCCTGCTGGCTTGTGGCTGGCGCTGCTGGTTGCGCATCTTGCTCTACTGGCGCTGGAGCTTGCGCAACTGGTTGCGCGGGCACCTTCGCGGTCTGCTCTGTCCCTATGGTGCGCCTAGTCCTTAGGGTCACTGCATTGACTCCTCCTTTGGCGTTCTGAATCACTTGCGAAGGCAGGTTGCCATCGCTCTTTTTAGCTCGTACACCGTGGTAGCGATCTGTGATAGCTGCTTTTCAATGGACTCGAACCTCTTGTCATACTTTTTGTCATTCTTGCGCACAGTATCTGCTAGCTGCCCCACGATATCTTCTAAGGATCGCCTCGGTTGCTGACTGTTCTGCGCTGGTGCGTCAGTGCGGCAATGCGGTGGATTGTAAGGCGTAGCTTGTTGCGTCTGCCGTGGTGCGCGCTGATCCGCGGACTGTCTCTGGAAATTGTTTTCTTCCTTCCATCTGAACCCATTTGCGGCTAGTCCAAAGCGCGGCTGATTCTGCCTCTGTGTCCCTCTATTATCCCATCCTCCTAGAGCATTGACATCTGCTGATTCCTCAAAAAGTGTGGGACATTCATCAGTTTTGTGCTCGGTGGACTTGTAAAACTCGCATGCCTTTAGCGCAGCTGGTTGTGCGCTTTGCGCACTCATCAACTTCTGCAGCATGGCCTTTATTTCCTTGATCTCAGCGCTTGTTTCTACCTGATGCACAGAACGAGCACGACTATTTTCAAGTGTTAGCTGATGTCTTACCTGCCCAGCAGAGTCTTCTATCAGCTGCCACGCGTCCTCTGGATACATGTTGCAAATGTCGCCTCCTGCGCATGTGTTCAATAACCTCAGTTCCATGGGCAGCAATCCATTCAGGAAATTCTCTATCAGCACATTTTGGGGCAGGCCGTGATTGTAACAGTTGGCCTCCAGCTCCCTGAAACGCTCGTAATACTCCGATAGTGATTCTCCTGCGCCCTGTCTTGGCGCGGCCAGCTCCCTCCTGAGTAGCGCGATCTTTGCTGCGGGATAGAACTTGTCTAAAAACTTCTTCTACAGCTGCTCCCATGTGTGAATTGATCCTGCGGGTAAGTTCATCAGCCAATGCCTGGCCGTATCACACAGTGAAAATGGGAAAGCCTTCATCTTCAGCGCTTCATCGCTCTCCCCTTCGGTCTTCATGTTCTCGCAGATGACTAGGAACTCTCGCACATGCTTGACTGGATTTTCATTGTTCATCCCGTGAATCTTGGGCATGTGATGAATGAGCGAGCTCCTTAGCTCAAAATGACCGTCTGGTGGAAGAACTATGCACCATGGCTGGTTAACAGTGATTGGAGCTGACATCTTGCGCACTGTTCTGCGTCGCGCGACCTGTCGCGCGGGTGGCGCATTATACACTTCAGCGGCCATCCATGCTTCAACCTCACGCTGCACTTCTTCTCTGAACCGAGCTGCGCGGTTTTCCGCCCTCACATTCTCTGGGGTTCTGTCCCCTAAGTTATCTCCAACGACACTGTTATCCTCCATGACCTGTTCTAAATCTCAAAGAAAACGAAATTAAAAGAAAACGAAGCTGTTGCGTCTGTCAGTGCGCACTCGAATCTGCGCAGCGCAACTATTTCAAGGAGGCGCAGGCTGATGTTGATTGCGCGCTGTCAGAAACAACAACGAGAAAACAAACTGAAATAACTAGCTACTATAAAGGAAAACGTAAACTAGCTAAAACTTAGCTGTGTTGCTCCCCGGCAACGGCGCCAAAATTTGATCGCGCGTCGTTGTACGCATCAAATTAATCCTTCCTCTTCCACTTAGTACAGCGGTTAAGTCAGGGTCGATCTCCATATGGAGCAAGCAGATTTGCTCTAGCTAGTAAACCTACACTTACGAAAATTGGGGGGTGAGTGATTAGGTTGCGCGATGCGCGAGTAATAGTGGTTAACGCAGAACTTGCACCAGACGTGCGCAGGCAATAGAGATTAAGTACTATGACTATGAGAAGTATCGGGCAGACAATCCTCTATGAATGCATTCTTTATCACTGACTCTAAACGTCTATAGGTTGGTTTACTTATGTTAGTGTCCGATCAAGGCTTCCTAACATGTGCGCATGTTCCGATCAAAGTTCATGAGCTATTAATTCTTGAAACTAGTCTAAACAACTACGAATCCGATCAAAGTAGCAGTTGATTATCCTAGCTCGTTACTCCTAGTTGTCACCGTCAAGCTATTCAACTAGTTTAACATATAACAACCAGCAGCAAGAGTAAGATTGTGGTTCAAGGCTTCCCCTACTCATGCAACTAGCTGTCAACCGTGTGCACAGAATTAATGCAAGCAAGCAAACTACGCATTAAGCACAAGTCTCAAAGGAAATACTCATAGAATCATGCCCAACCGATACAAAGCGTTTAGCTAGACATGCTAGTGATAAACATCATAGAAACAATAAATAATAACTAAAGTATCCAAGAAAACAATAGCAAACAGTGCGTGCAGGTTGCAGTTCTTGGCTGGCGCAGTCGGCTAGCGCAGGTCCTCTCAGCAGGCTCGTGTGCTTTTCAGTTCTGCCGCTCTCTCGTGTGCCTCTCGGTCCTCTATATTGTCCTCTCAAACCCTAGCCTTCCTTTCCTTTATATACTGCTCAGGAAGCCCTAGACCACCTTGGCAACTTCCAAATCTGGTGATGTCAAGATTAGGAAACACCAGACCCTGCGCATGGCGCACTGCACACTGCTTAGCGCAATCGGTCTGCGCATCGCTGCTGACTCTCGCCACTTCCTGTCTGTTTGCGCTGCTAGCTCCGCAGGCTGTGTGTTGCGCTTAGTAAACGCTACCTGTTAGCGCGTATCCGACTTAGGCCCTCGTTTTGCCCTGTAATATAAAAACATTGGAAACAAGTAATCTTGCACACAAAATAATGCAAACAAGCATAGGGTTAGGATCTAAATAGTGTGTATAAATGAGCTCTATCAAACCCCCCACACTTGCCTGTCATTGAAAGTTCAAGTTTTATCAAATGGATGTGAAGAGTGCCTTACTGAATGGAGTTCTATCAGAGGAAGTTTACGTAGCTCAGCCTAAAGGTTTTGAAGATCCTCATCATCCAGACCATATGTTCAAGCTAAAGAAAGCTCTCTATGGATTGAAGCAAGCTCCTAGAGCCTGGGATGACAGGTTGACCATCTTCATTACTGAGCATGGGTATAATCGTGGAGGTATAAATAAGACACTCTTCGTTCACAAAAACAAAGATAGATATTGTTATTGCTCAGATTTATGTTGATGATATTGTATTTGGCTCTGGATCCCAGAAGTTGGTGAAGCAGTTTGTGGGTCATATGCAAATAGAATTTCAAATGAGTATGGTTGGTGAGCAATCTTATTTCCTCAGGTTACAAGTCTACCATAAGGAGGATGGTATCTTTATATCCCAAAGTAAATATGGTAAGAATTTAGTGAAGAAGTTTGGCCTGGATAATGCAAGCCACAAACGAACACCTGCTGCCACCCATTCCAAGGCTATCAAAGATGAAATAGGAGTTGCAGTTGCAGTTGATCAAACTCTCTACAGAAGCATGTTTGGGGGTTGACAGCGCGTCGTTGTGCGACTCAAATTTATATTTATAGTTACCTGTTAACACTTAGAAAGCGGTAAGCAGGGTTGAACCCAAAGAGAGCAAATGATCAAGAGTTTTAATGGTATTTTGAGGAAAACAGAACAACAATTATCTATGATGAGAGTGTATCAAGTGGAAAGAAATCAGTTCAGGGAATACTGATAGAGGCTATTTGTACGCATTATTTAGATCATAACCCTATGCTTGTTTGCAATATTTTATGAGCAAGATTACTCGTTTCTAGTGTTTTTGTGTTACAGGGCAAAACGAGTCCTTGAGTCGGATACGCGCTAACAGGCAGCGTCCTAGGAGTGAGAGATCCGCCTGCGGAGATAGCGCAGAGGAGAAGTTGGCGAGAGTCAGTAGCGGTGCGCTAGCCGATGCGCTAGCCGAATGCCGTGCGCCAGGCGCAACATCCAGTGACCAGATTTGGAAGTTGCCAAAGGTGAACTTCCTGGGCAATATATAAACGAAGGAAGTCTAGGGTTTCTAGAGAGAGACATCACAGCCGTCATTGGACAACGCACATCAGAGAGAGCGGCAACACTGGAAAACACACGGACTTGTTGAGAGGATTTGCGCCAGCTGACTGCGCCAGCCGAGAAGACAATCTGCACGCACTGTTGCTACTGTGTTTCTCAGACATATTAGACCTTATTTACTATTCTATGATGTTTATTACTAGCATGTCTAGCTAAACTCTTAGTGTTGGTCGGGCATGAATCTATGAAGTATTACCTTTGAGACTTGAGCTTAATGCATAGTTTATTTACTTGTATTAATTCTGTGCACACCGAGACAGTTAGTTGCATAAGTAGGGGAAGCCTTGAACCGCAATCTTACTTGTGTTGCTTGCTTGTCGTATGTTAAACTAGTTGCATGAGTAGGGGAAGCCTTGAACCGCAATCTTACGGTGACAACTAGGAGTAACGAGTTAGGGTAGGCAGTTGCTACTGTGACAGGATTCGCAGCTGTTTAGTCTAGTTCTAAGGATTAATAGCACATGAACTTTGAACGGAACATGCGCACGTGTTAGGAAGCCTTGACCGGACACTAACCCAAGTAAGCCGAAAACTATAGACGTTTAGAGTCGATGATAAGGAATGCGTTCATAGAGGATTGTCTGCCCAATACTTCTCATAGTCATAGTATCTAATCTCTACTGCTTGCGCACGTCTAGTGCAATTTCCTGCGTTACGCTAGCTACTGTTCATTTGCGCATCGCGCATCCCAATCTCACACAACCCCCATTTTTAGTGTAGACGACAGGATTGAAGACTGAACTACTTGCTCCCTGTGGAGATCGACCCTTACTTAACCGCTGTACTGGTGGAAGAGGAAGGATTATATTTGACGCGCACAACGACGCGCGATCAAATACGCTGCAACTAGTTATCATTGATCAAACAACATTTATCAACTAATGAATACCGCCCTAGTCCAACATTCCCGCTAAAGATATGTCGACTCCGATATTCTACCTATTCTTAACAGCTAAGTTCTCGAAAAGGTGCAATAATTACCAGACTGACTCCACCAATTAGTTCCACCGCTAAACTTAGCTAACAATGCAATTCAGTCTAGCATAATACAATCGATATCAACCTAGCTTAACTGCTAAGCTCCACTAAATTGATAATCAAAGCATTCAGTTCACACAAAGGCAGCAAATCACCAACTCAAATCTGAAATTCACAGTGTCTTGGTTCGACAGATTTTGTGAACAAGCAGTTGCTGCAGCACACTCTTGTTCACTCTAAAATTGTCTCAGCAAACAATGAACAAGGCACAGGTTTGTTCACCCAGTTCGGCCAATTGCCTACGTCTGGGGAGGACTATTCTCCAGTCCTCAATCCACTAACTCGAAGGTTCCCACGTACACACAGTTACAACTCACGCAACCTATGCTACTCAACCTTGTGTGGATCACTTGACACAATCAGAACAAGCTCTGACTTGTGCCTGCACACCCTCTACAATATGTCAATCTAGAATAGCTACTTTCTCCTCGAAACTCAGCCTATTCTAAATTACACTTGACTCAGCAGGGTTGCTGTAGCAACTGCTGTAACACACAGCTGAAGCACAATTTGTCCGTGTCGCTCCAAAGCCTTCTGCCGAGCCGTTCGAACAATTCCACGAGCGCTGCACACTCTGGAATACTCCCCCTCACTCAGTGACCACCTGCCACTAGTGAGTACTGCCGCACGACACTCGACCGAGCCTTCCACCCGTCAGTTCTTCCGCGGCTGCCCTTGATCAACCAACAAGCTCCCCAGCTCTGAATTGGCTTCCAGATCAAGCACGAATCAGACTCTGCAAGTCCTGATTCTCTTCAGCAATACTCACCACAGCTCTGCGCTCAACGCTCTGCTCACGGGTGAAGATCGAAGAAAACTCCCGTCACACACCAAGGATCCTCACTCTGAAATCTGTGTGTGCTCTCGTGTATCCCTCAGCTTCGATCAACCTCTTCAGCCCTGAACACCTTCTGCTTAAATAGCAGCACCACTTTAAGCAATTTCTAGGTTTAGGCAATTGACCCAACAAGATCAATTATCTCCTAAAATCTAGGAGATTAGATTTGATTATTAACTCCAATGCAAATCTCCTTCTCTGACTAGTAAACCGAGCTGGAATATGCTCTTCAGCAATTTAGAAAATCTTCAGATGCTCTGCATAGGGTTTCCAGCCCTTCCGAACAAGCCCAGACAGCTGCTACTTCTTGGACAGTTGAAACAGCCACTTGAACAAGCACCTGCTGCAGCATCCCCTGCTGAAGCTACTTCTAGTTCACTTCTGCTGCCTGCTTGTTTATTTGAGCTGCAGCAACTCCTTGTTCACTTGTGCTGGTGTTGTTTGCTTCTGCTGAAATTTCCTAAGTGCTTTAGGAAACAATCCCATCAATTTTAAGGAAGATTCTCCAAGATCTCTACAAGATTAGGAGTTTTGATTTTCCAATCAAATCTTCACTCAACAAATCTGCCCTTGTTCTTGAGAGACACTCCAGAAATATTCTCCTGAATATTCAGCTCTTTCCGGAAGCCCTTCGGTCCACTGATTTGTTGTTTGAATGCAATCTCCGAGAAAGCTTTGAATTTCTGCTACAGCATTTTAGCTCCAGCATCTGCTGTAGCACAAGCTGTCTGAAGGTGTGCAATACTTCTGCTACTGAACTTCTGCTCCAGAGGTTGCTATACCACTTGCTTACTCCACTGCTTGAGCACTGAGAAAGATCTCTACCCAAATTGCACAAGCTGATGTCTTCATGACCTCTTCCAGAATTCCGAGCGCCCCAAGGCAACATTAGGTCGCGCTCCTCGTGAAGACATTAGCCACTTAATGTCTTCATCTGGATCGCCTCTTAATGTCTTCATCTGGAGCGCCACTTACTGAGTTTGCTCACTCTGGAATGCTCTTCATCAGCTGTTTTCTTTCCATACTTGCTGTAGCAGGCTCTAGTGCACTTTGAAGGAGTTTGTCAATGATGCCACATACCTTCACAATCTCCCCCTTGGCATTTGGACAAAATCCAAGAACCCTTCTAATCTTAGGCAATCCTCCTCTCATCTTTGAACTCCTTCTTTTGCAGCTTCCTCAGCTTCAATCTTCAGGGAATGTTGTAACAACTTCTTGCACTTGTTTTGTCAATGATGCCACATACTTTAACAATCTCCCCCTTGGCATTTTTGACAAAACCTGAGCATCATCTATCAGAGCAACTCTTCTCTTCTTCTCCCCTTGTCCTCTTCTCCCCCTTTTTGTCACAAATGATAGAGGGGGACACCAGCTAAACTCAGCGAGTATGCCAACGCCTCTTCTCCATCCACAGGAGAGGGCATTCCAATGTGTCAACATGTGCTTCTTTGGTTGGCTTTGGGGGAATATCAGGAGCGCAACACACAGCCTGCGGAGCTAGCAGCGCAAACAGAATAGGAAGTGGCAGAGTCGACTGCGCTAACCAGTGTGTGCAGTGCGCCATGCGCAGGATATTGGTGTTTCCAAATCTTGACACCATCAGATTTGAGACTTGTGCTTAATGCATAGTTTGTTTGCTTGTATTAATTCTGTGCACACGGTTGACAGCTAGTTGCATGAGTAGGGGAAGCCTTGAACCGCAATCTTACTCTTGCTACTTGTTTGTTATATGTTAAACTAGTTGATAGCTTAACGGTGACAACTAGGAGTAACACTCTAGGATAATCAGTTGCTACTATGACAGGATTCTTAGCTGCTTAGACTAGTCTCAAGAATTAATAGCTCATGAACTTTGATCGGAACATGCGCACATGTTAGGAAGCCTTGATCGGACACTAACTTAAGTGAAACCAAACTATAGACATTTAGAGTCGATGATCAGGAATACATTCATAGAGGATTGTCTGCCCGATACTTTTCATAGTCATAGTACTTAATCTCTACTGCCTGCGCACGTCTGGTGCAAGTTCTGCGTTAACTACTGTCATTCGCGCACCTGCGCAACCCAATCACTCACACCCCAATTTTCGTAAGTGTAGGTTACTAGTTAGAGCGAATCTGCTTGCTCCCTGTGGAGATCGACCCTGACTTAACCGCTATACTAAGTGGAAGAGGAAGGATTAATCTGATGCGTACAACGACGCGCGATCAAATTTTGGCGCCGTTGCCGGGGAGCAACACAGCTAAGTTTTAACTAGTTTAAGTTTTCCTTTATAGTAGCTAGTTATTTCAGTTTACTTTGTTTTTCTCGTTGTTGTTTCTGACAGCGCGCAATCAACATCAGCCTGCGCAACCTTGAAACAGTTGCGCTGCGCAGATTCGAGTTGCGCACTGACAGACGCGACAGCTTAGTTGTCTTTTAATTTTGTTTTCTTTGAGATTTAGAACAGGTCATGGAGGATAACAGTGTCGTTGGAGATAACTTAGGGGACAGAACCCCAGAGAATGCAAGGGCAGATAACCGCGCAGCTCGGTTCAGAGAGGAAGTGCAGCGCGAGGTTGAAGCACGGATGGCCGCTGAAGTGTATAATGCGCCACCCGCTCGACAGGTCGCGCGACGCAGAACAGTGCGCGAGATGTCAGCTCCAATCACTGTTAACCAGCCATGGTGCATAGTGCTTCCACCAGACGGTCATATTGAGCTAAGGAGCTCACTCATTCATCACATGCCCAAGTTTCACGGGATGAACAATGAAAATCCAGTCAAGCATGAAGACCGAAGGGGAGAGGGACGAAGCGCTGAAGATGAAGGCGTTCCCTTTTTCACTGTGTGATACGGCCAGGCATTGGCTGATGAACTTACCAGCAGGATCAATTCACACATGGGAGCAGCTGCAGAAGAAGTTCTTGGACAAGTTCTATCCCGCAGCCAAGATTCCGCTACTCAGGAGGGAGCTGGCCGCACCTAGGCAGGGCACAGGAGAATCACTGTCAGAGTATTATGAGCGTTTCAGGGAGCTGGAGGCCAACTGCTACAATCACGGCCTGCCCCAAAATGTGCTTGAAATTTCAAGTGTCTCTACTTATGCAGATTTGTGAACTAGCAGTTGCTGCAGCACACTCTTGTTCACTTAAATGTAGGCACAGCAGACAATGAATAGGACACAGATTTGTTCACCCAGTTCGGCCAATCTGCCTACGTTTGGGGAGGACTATTCTCCAGTCCTCAATCCAATCAACCAAAGGTTCAGATCACACTAGGTTACAACGCACGCAACCTATGCTACTTTAACCCCGTGTGGACTACTCAACACAATCAGAACAAGCTCTGATTTGTGCCAGCACACCCTCTACAATATGTCAGTCTAGAATAGCTACAATCCTCTTCAAGAACTCAGCCTATTCTAGCCTACACTACTCAGCAGGGTTGCTGCAGCAACAGCTGTAACACCAGCTGAAGCACTCTGTCCGCGTCGCTCCAAGGCCTCCTGCCGAGCCGATCGAACCACTCCAAGAGCGCTGCACACTCTGAGTAACTCCCCCTCACTCAGTGACCACCTGCCACTAGTGAGTTCTTCCGCACGAACCTCGACCGAGCCTTCCACCCGTCAGCTCTCTCGCGGCTGCCTTTGATCAACCAACAAGCTCCACTGCTCTAAATTGGCTTCCAGATCAAAGCACGAATCAGTCTCTGCAAGACCTGACTCTCTTCTGCAATACGCACCACAGCTCTGCGCTCAACGCTCTGCCCGTGTATGTTGATCGAAGAACAACTTCCGTAGCACACCCAGAAAAAAATCCTCTCTCTGAATTTCGTGTCTACTCTCGTGTATCACTCAGCTTCGATCGACTCTTCAGCCCTCGAACCTTCTGCTTAAATACCCTCACCACTTTAAGCAATTTCCAGGTTTAGGCCATTGACCCACAAGATCAATTATCTCCTAAAATCTAGGAGATTAGATTTGATTAATATCTTGAAGCATCTCTCCTTCTCTGACTGATAATCCTTGCTGAAATATGCTCAGCAGCATTTTAGAAATTCTTCTCAGCACTTTCACAAAGCTGCCAAAACTTCAAAACGCACCCAGCACAAAACTGTTATTCGGACAGTTGAACTAGCTCTTGAACCAGCACCTGCTGCAGCACCCCTGCTGCATCTGTTGCTGGTTTACTTCTGCTGTATACTTCTGCTGGCCTCCTTGATTGAGCTGCAGCAGCTCCTTGTTCACTCATGCTGGTTTTGTCAAACACTGCCATACTTGCATTATCAATCTCCCCCTTGGCATTTTGACAAAACCTTAAGGCCAATGCACTCTTCCGAAAACCAGAAACGAAATACTCTAAATAAAATTAATAGAGAGTAAGTAGATGAGGCCACACTCGGCCATAGCATACTGACCACGCAGGGTCAAAAAAAATGTATCAATATTCAGCAGCATATAAATCTTCTCTCCCCCTTTTTGTCATAGATGCTCAAGGGGCCTGCTCCTCATCCTCCAGGAACTCCAAGTCTCTGATGAGGCTCCTGATCTGTCCACGCCTGGCATCTCTCCTCTTGGCTTCAGCATCAAGAATAGCCAGCTCAGACCGGAGGTGACACACAATCCTGGCACGAAGAGCAGACTGGATTGTGGCAGCAGGGGGAAGAGATTCCTCCAAGGGAGCTGGAGCTGAAGAACCACCCATGAGAAGATCCTCATAGGCAACATCCACTGCATGTTTTCCCTTGAATAATTTGTGATCAACAGTAAAGACCTGCAGCTCCTCAGATAAGCCTTCAGTAATCGCTCCGAACTCTGGGTGCTGAGATACCATGATCCCATGGATGAGGGAGGGCAGCACAATAGGCTTGCTGGAGGAGGCACTCCCGGCATGTGTAGCAAGCTGAGGGAACATCACACTTCCCAGGCTGATCTTCCTCCTCTTTCCAATAGAATAAAGAAGGTTAGCAAAGTCTTTGTTGACCTTCCCTCTGTGAGAACTAGGAATCCAGTTCCTTGCACCAAGATGATACAGCAGAGCATACTTGGAGGTTAGCTCAGCTGCACTGAGATTCGGGCCGCCCCAAGACAGGCACACTCCCGCTGTAAGGGTCTTCGCCAATAATTCAGGCTTCACATCAGTGGGAGCCCTTGCATTCTCAGAAATCCCAAGGAATGCATCAATAATTTCCGGAGTAATAACCACTTGTTTACCCCTTACCCAGCTTCTCCCATACTCATCAGCTCCTTCTTCTCCAAATTTTTCTTCCATATTCACTATAAATTCTCTAACCAGAATAATATTGAAACGGTGAGGAAAGGTTAGGGACTTGAGCAGTTTTACCTCAGTCAGGAGCTCAATCATAGCAGCTGATCTATACTTGTCTTGCACCAGACGCTTCTCATGCACAATGTGTTTCCTCTCAACAGCACTCCAGGATTGAGAGACGCTTTTGTTCCTGAACCATGTGCCTCCGACAGTGAGAGCAGAGAAATCTTCAGCTGCAGGACCTTTCTCAGAGGGTCCACCAAGAGATCCTGCTTCCACTTCTTCACTGGATGAGCTTTCACTACTGGAGCCTGGGATCAGGATAGGAGCTTTGCCCTTGTCTGAAGAAGGGGGATGTGCTGCAGCAGGTTCTTGTTCAGGGGACTCAGCAGCTGTTTCAACCCCTTCACCAATAATACCTGGAGACATGACCAGTGATCTGCACTCTTCTCCTGTAGGAACTGCTGCAGCAGTCTCTGCTGCTTGTTCTTCCTCTGAAGCAGCTTCAGTCATATCCGCTTCTGGCAGCACAGCAGAACCGGAGACAGGTTCTCCATCACGTACCAGCCGCCTCCTCTTCTGCGAAGCTTCTTCAGAGGGAGAGGGCTCACTGTGCGACACAGGGAGAGGGTTTGGTTCCCACACAACCACCTCCAGCGGCTGAGCAGGGTCTTCGTTGCGTGCCTTGGTCCTTCTCTCAGACCTGCTTTGCCTGTCAGCTGCGAGATTCTTCTTCAGTCCGCGTGTCTTCACCATTGCTGCAGAGATGTGGAAGGAAAGAGGAGCGCACAGAGGATGATCGGCAGAGATTTCTGAGACGCCCTTTGCTCTTGATCTGTGCCCTAGAAAATATTTACCCGTTATTTTCTTTTCCTTTTTGAAGTGTAAGTCACGTGCCTCTCATGTGCAAATATTTTCCTTTCCATCTTTAGCAACCAACACATGTGAACAAGCTAATTCGGACCAGGTTGCTGCAGCACATGTGAGCTTGTTCACCTATTCACTTCAGGCTGCAATTTTTGCTCAGAGGATCCTTGAGAGATTCTGGTGGAGCCTTCTTCACCCATACTTGGAATACACCAGAGCTTTTCTTCTTCTGATCTTCCAGCCTCCTAACCCTTTGTTTGGGTTTCCATATTTGTACCATCTTTGATTTACCCTTGTTTTTTGTAATCCAGTGCCCTTGTGCAGCAACATGAAATGGAGTCTTTGTGCAACATGTGCTGATTCTGGACTTTGCTCCCCCTTTTTCAGCTGAGCAAGTTCTGTGTTGCTGCTTCAGATTGAAGTTGATCTTCTGCTTCCCAACACTTGTACCAGTACTCCACTTGTTCTGAGACTTTTGTTTTGTTTGAGAAAAATGTTGTCCATGATGCTGCAGCATCCTCTTGTACACATGTCTAGATCCAATTTTCTCTGCCATTTTTGAGAAGGCATCTGAATTCTTCTTCTCGTCTGTCTCACCATCTGAGGCTTTAATGAACACTGTCTCTTTAGAGCTTTCTTCACCAGTATATCCAAGCCCTGTTTTCCCTTTTCCAAGTCTTTGGTAAGATAATATTTCGTCCAGAATATTGCTCTGCGGGTCAGCTGTCTTGGCTGCTGCTGGAGTGGATTCAACAGAGGTCTGTCTTTCTGAATCTTCTCTTTTCAGAATAGTAACTTGATTATCAACTGAGGGTAGACATCTCCTTCGTTCTTCTTCCAAGAGATTTACTCTGTCAGTCAAGGTCTGATTGGTCTGAAGAACTGCCTCACACTGTTTGAGTATCTTCCTCAGAAGATCAGCAAAACTGTCAGATGAGTCATCGTCATCTTCACTCTCAGAGACTTCAATCCCATAGTGAATTTCTACCTTCTTTAGCTCATTGAGGTGGACATCTGAAACACTTGTCAGCACAACACAGTTTTCTTCATCACTCTCATCCGAATCACTCCATTTTGCTGTCATGGATTTGCTGTTCTTTTTCTCAGAATTCTTGAAGGGTTTGCTTGGACAATCAGCCTCAATGTGTCCGTACCCTTCACAGTTCCAGCATTGAACTCCCTTTTTCATCTCTTTCTTGTCATCATCGTCCAGTGCCGGTTCTTTCCCTTTCTTCTTTCTTTCACTGCCCCGTCTGAATTGTCTTCGCGAGGAAGAGCTTCTCTCAGTTCTGGATTCCATGTTTTTCAGAAACTTTCCTAGATTTTTAACCAGCATGCTCAACTGATCGTCTGGAACTGTCTGCTTGATTTCTGCTTCAGCCTTCAAACCAACATTCTTGTCCTTGGAAGTGGTGTCTTCTTTGACCAGTTTCATCTCAAATTGTTTGAGAGACCCCATCAGCTCTTCCAACCTCATGAATCTGACATTCTGAGCTTCTTCAATGGCTGTCACCTTCATGTCAAATTTTGTGGGCAGCGATCTGAGAACCTTTCTGATAAGCTTTTCTTCTGGAATGGGCTCACCAAGGGCATGAGCTTCATTTGCAAGATCACAGAGTTTAGCATTAAACTCAGTGATAGTTTCTTCATCAAGCATCCTCAGATTCTCAAATTGTGTGGCAATAATCTGGAGTCTTGACAGCTTTACTCTATCAGTTCCCTCATGGGCAGTTTGCAGAATCTCCCATGCTTGCTTGGCCATGTCACAGTTTGAGATCAACCTGAAGTTATTAGCATCAACTGCAGCAAAAATTGCATTCAGAGCCTTTGAATTACCAGTTGCTGCAGCACCTTCTTCAGCAGTCCATTCCTCTTCAGGTTTAATTCTTGTCACTCCTTGCTGATCCATGGTGATTGGGGGAGACCACTGAACCACAACAGCTCTCCATGTCTTCTCATCAATAGCTTTGAGAAAAGCTTTCATTCTAGCTTTCCAATAACCATAGTTGCTCTCTTCCAGGAGTGGAGGTCTACTCGTGCTTTGTCCTTCCTTCATTGTCTTGGCAACTTCGGAGACACTGTAGGACCTTTTAAACTCTGTGTGTCGAGTTCCTGCTCTGATACCAATTGAAATTTCAAGTGTCTCTACTTATGCAGATTTGTGAACTAGCAGTTGCTGCAGCACACTCTTGTTCACTTAAATGTAGGCACAGCAGACAATGAATAGGACACAGATTTGTTCACCCAGTTCGGCCAATCTGCCTACGTCTGGGGAGGACTATTCTCCAGTCCTCAATCCACTCAACCAAATGTTCAGATCACACTAGGTTACAACGCACGCAACCTATGCTACTTTAACCCCGTGTGGACTACTCAACACAATCAGAACAAGCTCTGATTTGTGCCAGCACACCCTCTACAATATGTCAGTCTAGAATAGCTACAATCCTCTTCAAGAACTCAGCCTATTCTAGCCTACACTACTCAGCAGGGTTGCTGCAGCAACAGCTGTAACACCAGCTGAAGCACTCTGTCCGCGTCGCTCCAAGGCCTCCTGCCGAGCCGATCGAACCACTCCAAGAGCGCTGCACACTCTGAGTAACTCCCCCTCACTCAGTGACCACCTGCCACTAGTGAGTTCTTCCGCACGAACCTCGACCGAGCCTTCCACCCGTCAGCTCTCCCGCGGCTGCCTTTGATCAACCAACAAGCTCCACTGCTCTAAATTGGCTTCCAGATCAAAGCACGAATCAGTCTCTGCAAGACCTGACTCTCTTCTGCAATACGCACCACAGCTCTGCGCTCAACGCTCTGCCCGTGTATGTTGATCGAAGAACAACTTCCGTAGCACACCCAGAAAAAAATCCTCTCTCTGAATTTCGTGTCTACTCTCGTGTATCACTCAGCTTCGATCGACTCTTCAGCCCTCGAACCTTCTGCTTAAATACCCTCACCACTTTAAGCAATTTCCAGGTTTAGGCCATTGACCCACAAGATCAATTATCTCCTAAAATCTAGGAGATTAGATTTGATTAATATCTTGAAGCATCTCTCCTTCTCTGACTGATAATCCTTGCTGAAATATGCTCAGCAGCATTTTAGAAATTCTTCTAAGCACTTTCACAAAGCTGCCAAAACTTCAAAACGCACCCAGCACAAAACTGTTATTCGGACAGTTGAACTAGCTCTTGAACCAGCACCTGCTGCAGCACCCCTGCTGCATCTGTTGCTGGTTTACTTCTGCTGTATACTTCTGCTGGCCTCCTTGATTGAGCTGCAGCAGCTCCTTGTTCACTCATGCTGGTTTTGTCAAACACTGCCATACTTGCATTATCAATCTCCCCCTTGGCATTTTGACAAAACCTTAAGGCCAATGCACTCTTCCGAAAACCAGAAACGAAATACTCTAAATAAAATTAATAGAGAGTAAGTAGATGAGGCCACACTCGGCCATAGCATACTGACCACGCAGGGTCAAAAAAAATGTATCAATATTCAGCAGCATATAAATCTTCTCTCCCCCTTTTTGTCATAGATGCTCAAGGGGCCTGCTCCTCATCCTCCAGGAACTCCAAGTCTCTGATGAGGCTCCTGATCTGTCCACGCCTGGCATCTCTCCTCTTGGCTTCAGCATCAAGAATAGCCAGCTCAGACCGGAGGTGACACACAATCCTGGCACGAAGAGCAGACTGGATTGTGGCAGCAGGGGGAAGAGATTCCTCCAAGGGAGCTGGAGCTGAAGAACCACCCATGAGAAGATCCTCATAGGCAACATCCACTGCATGTTTTCCCTTGAATAATTTGTGATCAACAGTAAAGACCTGCAGCTCCTCAGATAAGCCTTCAGTAATCGCTCCGAACTCTGGGTGCTGAGATACCATGATCCCATGGATGAGGGAGGGCAGCACAATAGGCTTGCTGGAGGAGGCACTCCCGGCATGTGTAGCAAGCTGAGGGAACATCACACTTCCCAGGCTGATCTTCCTCCTCTTTCCAATAGAATAAAGAAGGTTAGCAAAGTCTTTGTTGACCTTCCCTCTGTGAGAACTAGGAATCCAGTTCCTTGCACCAAGATGATACAGCAGAGCATACTTGGAGGTTAGCTCAGCTGCACTGAGATTCGGGCCGCCCCAAGACAGGCACACTCCCGCTGTAAGGGTCTTCGCCAATAATTCAGGCTTCACATCAGTGGGAGCCCTTGCATTCTCAGAAATCCCAAGGAATGCATCAATAATTTCCGGAGTAATAACCACTTGTTTACCCCTTACCCAGCTTCTCCCATACTCATCAGCTCCTTCTTCTCCAAATTTTTCTTCCATATTCACTATAAATTCTCTAACCAGAATAATATTGAAACGGTGAGGAAAGGTTAGGGACTTGAGCAGTTTTACCTCAGTCAGGAGCTCAATCATAGCAGCTGATCTATACTTGTCTTGCACCAGACGCTTCTCATGCACAATGTGTTTCCTCTCAACAGCACTCCAGGATTGAGAGACGCTTTTGTTCCTGAACCATGTGCCTCCGACAGTGAGAGCAGAGAAATCTTCAGCTGCAGGACCTTTCTCAGAGGGTCCACCAAGAGATCCTGCTTCCACTTCTTCACTGGATGAGCTTTCACTACTGGAGCCTGGGATCAGGATAGGAGCTTTGCCCTTGTCTGAAGAAGGGGGATGTGCTGCAGCAGGTTCTTGTTCAGGGGACTCAGCAGCTGTTTCAACCCCTTCACAAACTAGCAGGGCGAGGCGCCAGGTATGGCGCAATCAAAAGACAAGGACATGAATCGTACTAACATACCTGCCCCTTTTCCTGTGCAGGCACCATTGGCTAGAAAGGAAGCGCTTGATAAGGAGCTCTATGAGTTATTCAGTAAGGTGGAAATAAACATTCCCCTTATTGAAGCAGTTCGGCAGATCCCTAGGTACGCCAAATTCTTAAAGGAGCTGTGCACAAACAAGAGGAGGAAAGGCGAGTGCGCACAGGTAATGCTAAATGCGCAGGCCTCAGCAATCATGCAACATAAGGTACCACCTAAGTGCCGAGATCCAGGTACGTTCACCATTCCATGCACTTTAGGTAGGACCACAGTAAGTAACTGCATGATTGACTTACGCGGATCTATAAATGTGCTTCCCTATTCCCTATATGTGTCATTGCCTTGGACCACTAAAGTCTGCAGGTCTCACCATTCAACTAGCAGATCGATCGTGCAAGCAACCGACAGGCATGATTGAGGACGTCCTAGTCCGAGTAGATTTCTACGTCTTAGAAATGGAGGGTGAGTCGAGCAAAGGAAGTGCGCAGATCCTACTGGGCAGACCATTTCTGATGACAGCGCGCACAAAGATAGACGTGTGGAGGGGTACGCTCTCAATGGAAGTTGACGGCGAGGAAATTCACTTCAACATATTCAAAGGGATGAAACACCCTCATGAGGACGCCACAGTGCACGCGATGGACAGCATAGATGACTTGGTTGCGGATGCGCAATGTGCAAGCGCAGCAGAAGGACCAGAGCCGCTGGCCCAAGCAGAAATGAAGGCGCAGGAGGATGAGCTGAGCAGTGCGGAACCAACATCCAGACAGGTACACGATATAGTTTGTGTCTTCACTACTAACAAAAACTTGCCCTCTATTGAACAGGCACCCAAGGTCGAGCTGAAGCAACTCCTAGAACACCTCAAATACATATTCTTGGGAAATGAGGACACCCTGCCAGTAATCATAAAGAAAGGATTAGAAGAGGAGCAGGAGGCGCGATTACAGCAGGTGCTGCGCAAGAACCAGCGCGCTATAGGATGGACACTTGCTGACCTGCGCGGAGTGAGCCCGTATGTATGCATGCATAGGATTCTACTGGAAGATGGTGCCAAACCATCCAGGGAGCCTCAGCGCAGATTGAATCCGAATATGATGGAGGTGGTACAGAAGGAGATCCTGAAGCTGCTTGACGCAGGAGTCATTTACCCAATCTCGGACAGCAAATGGCTCAGTCCAGTGCACGTTGTGCCAAAGAAAGGAGGAATCACAGTAGAGGAGAATGCGCAGGGCGAGCTAGTTCCCAAGCGCATGCAAACTGGATGGCGCATGTGCATCGACTACAGAAAGCTTAACGCAGTCACGCGCAAGGACCATTTCCCGCTACCCTTCATGGACCAGATGCTGGATCGATTAGCGGGGAAGCCCTAGTTTTGTTTCTTGGACGGGTATTCAGGGTACAATCAGATACCCATAGCTGCGGAGGATCAAGAGAAAACTACGTTTACCTGCCCATTCGGTACGTTTGCGTTTCGGCGCATGTCATTTGGGCTGTGTAACGCGCCAGGTACGTTCCAACGTCTAGTCATGAGCATTTTTTCTGATATGATTGGTATATGCATAGAAGTGTTCATGGATGATTTTACTGTGTACAGAGGTACCTTTGACGCATGCTTAACTCATCTTGATAAGGTCTTAGCGCACTGCATTTCAGAGAACCTAGTGCTCAATTATGAAAAATGTCATTTCATGATATCACATGGTGTAGTACTAGGACATATTATCTCGCAGGAGGGGATCAAGGTAGATAAGGCCAAAATAGATCTTATTTCTAATCTGCCTTATTCCACTAACGTGCGCGATGTGAAATCATTCCTTGGGCATGCTGGGTTTTATAGGTGTTTCATAAAAGATTTTTCTAAAATTTGTATACCCCTGTCTAACCTCTTGCAAAAGGATGTGTGCTTCGAATTTACTGATGAGTGCAGGGCCGCGTTTGATAAGCTGAAGGAGGCGCTGACAAGTGCGCCAGTGATGCGCGCGCCAGACTGGAACCTGTCGTTTGAACTGATGTGCGACGCAAGCGACTATGCAGTAGGTGCAGTCCTGGGACAGCGCGTGGACAAGACGCCGCACACCATTTATTATGCATCGTGCACACTGGACACTGCGCAGCGGAACTACACCACCACGGAGAAGGAACTTCTGGCAATCGTTTTTGCGCTAGAGAAGTTTCGCGCATATGTTCTAGGCGCCAGAGTCATCGTCTACACAGACCACGCAGCCATCCGTTACCTGATGTCCAAGAAGGAGACTAAGTCGCGCCTGATGCGCTGGGTGCTCCTACTTCAGGAATTCGACTTGGAAATCAAGGATAAGAAGGGCACGGAGAACACAGTCGTAGACCACCTGAGCAGGATCGTGAAAGAGGAGGAGCCAGGGCGGATCACGGAGACATTCTCTGACGAGCATCTGATGGCGCTGACAGGTAAGGTACCATGGTATGCGCACATTGCAAATTACCTGGTCACAGATGCGTTTCCTCCCCATTTCACTAAGACGCAATGCATGATATTAAAGCATGAGTCCAAGTATTACATTTGGGATGATCCGTATATGCTCAGAATAGGACCTGATCAGATTTTGAGGCGGTACGTGCCTGACCATGAAATTAACTCCGTTTTGATGTTTTGTCATGCGCACGCACGTGGAGGACACTTTGGTCCAAAGCGCACGAGCAGAAAGATCCTGGATTGTGGATTTTATTGGCCGCACTTGTTTAGTGACTCGTATAACCACTGCAGGAACTGTGACAGGTGCCAGCGCACAGGGGGCATATCAGCGCGCAATGAGATGCCGCAGACACCAATTCTAGTGGATGAAGTATTCGATATTTGGGGGATTGACTTCATGGGGCCATTTCCGCCATCTTCCGAATATGAGTATATATTGGTCGCGGTGGATTATGTCTCCAAATGGGTCGAGGCTAAGGCCACACGGAAGGATGATGGTAAGACGGTCGCTGATTTTTTAAGAACTAACATCTTTTGCAGGTACGGAGTGCCAAAGGCAATCATCAGCGACCAGGGGACGCATTTTTGCAACAGGGTAGTGGCGCAGGTATTCAAGCATTATGGAGTGCGCCACAAGACGTCCACCGCTTACCACCCTCAGACGAATGGACAGGCCGAGGTTTCCAACCAAGAGATCAAGCGCATCCTGGAGAAAACTGTGAGACCGTCGCGCAAAGACTGGAGCCAGCGCCTTGACGTTGCACACAAGACACCAATTGGGACTTCACCGTTTCGGTTGGTTTATGGAAAAGCGTGCCACCTGCTAGTGGAGTTGGAGCACAAAGCATACTGGGCATTGCGCGTTTGCAATCTGAACTTAGACGAGGCTGGTAAGGAGCGCGCATTTGAGCTGAGTGAGTTAGAGGAGCTGAGCCTAGATGCATATGAGGGGCTGCGCGACTACAAGGCGCGCACAAAGGCATTTCACGACAAAAACATCCTCAGACGCACTTTTGAGCCAGGAGACCAGGTACTATTGTTCTCCTCGCGCCTAAAGCTCATGCCTGGGAAGCTGCGCAGCAAATGGACGGGACCATACACGGTTACAAAGGTTTTCCCTTACGGAATAATCGAGTTAGAAAACGAGCACCGGCATCGTTTTTAGGTCAATGGGCAGAGAGTCAAAAAGTATTTAGGAGAACCTTGGGATGGCACGGCGCACAAAGTTGAATTGGCAGAGCCTGAGTTAGCAGATGCGCAAGTTACTGCGCCAGAGTCACCACCGGATGCACCAGCGGGAGAACTGGGAACTATTGCTCATATTTCTTCTTCCTCTTTACCTAACCTCGTTACTTATGATTTGTCACCTCATATTAACCATGCTGACCACCCTTCCGATCCTTTGCGCAGGACCAAGGAGAACACAACACACGCACGAGCGCGGGGTCACTCAGGAGCAAGAGTGGGGGAGGTCGCTGGCACACTTTTAGGCAAGTAACGAGGTACAGTCGAGCCAACGACGTTAAACAAAGGCACTTGTCTGGAGGTAACCCGACACGTTCTACTTTTACATGTTTTTTTATAGTTTTTTTAGTTAGTTCAGCACTTGCATGTGTGCGCTCTCCGTTGTGCGTGAGCATGAGTCGTGGGGACACGTCTCTGTTTAAGTGTGGGGGGGGGGGGAGCGTTACATTTACATTTCACGTTTTTTTTAGCTTGGTAGTGTAGCTTAGTTTAGTTGAAGAAAATAGTAGCAGTGGTGCGCTTGTGTGCGGGTTGCGCACACTCTCCAGCTTGTTTTGCGCTATCCATCTTGCATGCGCTGCTATCAACTGTTTTAGTATTTTTTTTTGTTTTTTCTGCTCCTTTTTGTTTGGATATACAGGGGATGTGGAGTTGACAGAAACGCTCTAGAGAGGCGATTAGTCGTTTTTGCTTCGAAGGTGAGGTATATGGTCGAGAGCGCTAGTGGAGGCTGGTGCTTCGCGACCTTCGGAACAATAGAGCGCGCTCAGCCACGCAGATGCCGAAGGCGAATACCCAAAGCGTGGCGAGGTGGGAAAACAGACCACCTTTCCTCTGGAAGTTGAGCGATTTAAGGCGGGCGCGGGTGTAAATGCGTGCGCTGACCTGCGCAAATAGACCAAAGAGGGAGAGCGGAGCGTTGTTCCATAGCTGCTATCCGGAGGCCGAGACTGGAACCGTTCTGGGAACATAGGAACCAAGGGTTAAGCTGTACAAAAAAAAAAAAAAAACACCAGCAGATGATATGCGCTACAAAAGAATCAGCATGCGCACAAATACGTACCAGCTTGCGCAAGATTCACAAGAAAATCATCAAAAAGGCTCGGGTTCCCAGGAAGTGCGTGGAAGAATCACGCACCGGAAGAAGCTTGCGCTATTAACTATATACCCGTCCTCGGAGTAGAAGCTGACAACCCGGAGCCTATGAAGAGCTATCTCCCAGCCATCTGAATTGATCTTCATCCCAACTGAGAGGTAACGAATTTCGAAATTATTATATTAGAACTGCTGAGAGCAGATGCCCGCAGGTGATAGAGCAACGCAAGGTGAACAGTAGTGAGGATCGCACCAGAGTGCAAGACTGTGCGCTAGACTCCAGAGAGGTAATTGTATCCGTGCTTGGGTACTTGTTCGGGACGAACAAGGGCAAGTGTGGGGGGTTTGATAGAGCCTATTTATACGCGCTATTTAGATCCTAACACTATGCTTGTTTGCATCATTTTGTTTACAAGATTACTGGTTTCCGGTGTTTTTGTATTCCAGGGCAAAACGAGGGCCTAAGTCGGATACGCGCTAACAGGCAGCGTTTAAGGACCGCAACACACAGCCTGCGGAGCTAACAGCGCAAACAGGATAGGAAGTGGCAGAGTCGACTGCGGTGCGTAGACCGACTGCGCTAACTAGTGTGTGCAGTGCGCCATGCGCAGGATATTGGTGTTTCTAAATCTTGACACCATCAGATTTAGAAGTTGCCAAAGCCGTCCTTGGGCCTCATGAGCAGTATATAAAGGAGAGGAAGGCTAGGGTTTGAGAGGATCGAAGAGGCATCAAGACACACACGAGAGAGAGGCAGAACTGAAAACACATGAGCTGATGAGAGGACCTGCGCTAGCCGACTGCGCTAGCCGAGAGACTGCAACCTGCACGCACCTGCTTGTTACTGTTTTCTTGGATACTTTAGCTGTTATTTACTATTTCTATGATGTTTACCACTAGCATGTCTAGCTAAACGCTTTGTATCGGTTGGGCATGATTCTATGAGTATTTCCTTTGAGACTTGTGTTTAATGCATAGTTTGTTTGCTTGTATTAATTCTGTGCACACGGTTGACAGCTAGTTGCATGAGTAGGGGAAGCCTTGAACTGCAATCTTACTCTTGCTACTTGTTTGTTATATGTTAAACTAGTTGATAGCTTGACAGTGACAACTAGGAGTAACACGCTAGGATAATCAATTGCTTCTGTGACAGGATTCGTAGCTGCTTAGACTAGTCTCAAGAATTAATAGCTCATGTACTTTGATCGGAACATGCGCACATGTTAGGAAGCCTTGATCGGACACTAACTTAAGTGAAACCAAACTATAGACGTTTAGAGTCGATGATAAGGAATACATTCAAAGAGGATTGTCTGCCCGATACTTTTCATAGTCATAGTACTTAATCTCTACTGCCTACGCATGTCTGGTGCAAGTTCTGCGTTAACTACTGTCATTCGCGCACCTGCGCAACCCAATCACTCACACCCCAATTTTCGTAAGTGTAGGTTACTAGTTAGAGCGAATCTGCTTGCTCCCTGTGGAGATCGACCCTGACTTAACCGCTATACTAAGTGGAAGAGGAAGGATTAATTTGACGCGTACAACGACGCGCGATCAATAGTGTTTTCCGACAGTGAACATTAACATGTAAACAATAAAGATGAACAGTAAACCTTGATGAATAGTAAACCCTAATGAACAGTGATTCCGGCGACTTCTAGCAGCTTCTCCTCCTTTCTCTCTCAAGCCCGCCCCTGCTACAGTCCGTCGCCTCCTCTTGTCTCATGTCCAATCTCATTATCAAATGTATCTTCAATTTAGGGTTTGGACTTAATTGAACCGGTTCTGGTTGAACCAGCAGGTCTTCGGTTCAGCAGCTATTGACTTCTAGAAAAAATCTGTTGACTTCTGTTTACTGCTGACCTCTGTTGACCGATGTTGACTTCTGTTGACCGCTGTTGACTTCTTGATCTCCAATGAATGCTCCAATTATGCAATGAAATCCAATGCGATCTTGAACACACCTGCGATACGAAAACACTACAAAAGAGTAATCGATCTCACGCAAAATGTAATAAAACTATGGGAACAAATAACTCAATGGAGCGTATAAATACGCTCCATCAGGGGTCTGCTCTATTTAACTGCCAGCAAACCCGACATAACCTATGCAGTGGAAGTTTGTGCAAGATACCAAGCATCCCCAAAAGAAAGCCATCTTCTGCTGGTCAGAGGATCATCAAGGTATGTTGGAGGCACGACTGGATATGGGTATATGGTACACCAGAGATACAAGTGCTGAAATGGTTAGGTATTGTGATGCTGACAGGGCAGGCTATGTGGAAGACAGGAAAAGTACCTCTAGAGGTTGTTTCTTCTTGGGTACAACCTGGTTTCATGGTTCAGCAAGAAACAGAATAGCACATCTTTTTCTATTGCTGAAGCAGAATACATTGTAGCTGGTAGAAGCTGTACCCAAATGCTATGGATGAAGCGGATGAAGCAGATGATGAGTAAGTACAGCGTACACCAAAATACGATAACCCTCTACTGTGATAATCTGAGTGCCATGAGCATATCCAAGAATCCAGTTCAACACTCTAGAACAAAGCACATCAAACATCACTTCATTAGAGACTTGGTTGAAAAGGAAGTGATTGTTCTGAAACATATTGCTACAGAGAAGCAGCTGGCACACTTATTTACCAAACCACTGGATGGGGTTAGATTCGAGAATCTGTGATCTTCACTGGGTCTGTGTTTGTTATCGGAGTAAGTTGCTGAAGCATCTCCTGGACCCTCTTGTCATTTGTGCAAAAAGGGGAGAAGAAGGAAAAATAAGTATCTACTATCAAGCTGGTATTAACATTAACATTTTTTGTTTACAATTGCAAGGTTTTGCCAGTCTTAGTAGTAGTTTAGTTTTGTCAACAAATGCCAAGGGGGGGGGGGATTGTTACGGATATGACATCTATGACAAAGCGGAAGAGCGGAAGAAGAGGGTACAGCACACTCTGGTACCAGGAGCTGGTACTTAAAGAACACTGACAAACAGAAGAGGCATAATAAGCTATAGCAACCTGTGTCGCTTATAGCTAGTGAAGATGATCAGAAGAACAAGAAGAGGCTATAGCTTCCCTTATAAGTTCAAGGCTAAAGCTAAAGAGAGGAGCTTTGTAGCACATCATTCCGGAGGAACTCGGAGGGTGTTCAAGAGATGCCACGTTAGTAGAAACAGGTGGTGGACGGCCCAGATGATCAGAGAATATTCAACAGCAGCGCGGATGAAGGTCGACAAGATAAGGTTTCTAAATTTCAATTTAGGAAACTGAATCCCAACAACCTTCCAGGAATCCAAGAGAGAATTTTGAAGGTAGTATTATCTGCTGAAAGAAGTTATTGTGTTGAAAAAGCTATATGTATTAGGTCGAAGCAAGAAACAACTCGAAGAATAAAAGATAACACACACTGAGCAGAGAAGTGTTGGAGTGATAGTTGTGTTCTGAGCGAAGAAGTAATCTAGACTGGAGTAGTCTGATCACCTTATTTGATTCGAGGGAGTCGACTGCAGCCAAGCCTCGTCGACAGGCCGATTGATTGATAGTCGCAGAGTGCAGCTTGCGCGGACTGTCCTAGCGTGCTCCTTGATAAGTGGCTAGAGGTCATTGTCTGAGGGGAAGGAGCGCAGAACGTCCGACTACTCAGCAGGGAGTGCTTGGAGAAGTCGTCGATTGAAGCGAAAGCAACTTGACAAAAGAAGTTGTTGTAGCAACCGTTGTAACACATTGTAATAGGATAGGCTGAGTCTGTGAGTTCAGGTCGTTAGCTATCTATTATTGGAAGTGTGCTGATGGTGTAGGCTAGTCTGTGTAAACAGATTGAGCAGAGACTTCGACTGGGTTAGGAGTAGTTGTTAGACTAGCATGGCTGAGTTGTTGGAAACCATTTGTGTTAGTGAAGTCTTGAGGACCGAGAGTAGTCCTCCATAGACGTAGGCTGTTTCCGAACTGGGTAAACAATTCTTTTTGTCCTTCTTAGGTTTGGCCGAAGCAAAGCGTCAGCAACTTAGCAGAAGAAGCTACTGAAGCAAACCGTGGGGTGTCGTATATAGTATCGTAGTGCCAAATTCAGGACATTCTCCTAGATTCTTGCAAGTTGTTGAGAATTGATTTCCTAAAACCAATTTGGAACCTTTTCTTTTTTAATCTCTTCTGATCGCTTGATGAAGACTTCTGATCAACTTTGATCGACTGGGAGACTCCCTAACTTTTTGCGACGCCGTCAACAACCATCAGTACGCTCTCCGTGCTGCTCCATGTTGATCGGCTACTTACTCTAGCTTTGAGTCTCCATGATATGCTATAGCAACTTCTTGTAGTCGATTGACAGCTTCCAAAACTTGCTCCATCTTCTGTTGCTATAGCATCTTCTTATGGTTTTTTGTCAACTCCATAACATACTCCAGCTTCTAATTATGTAGCATGTTGTAACAACTTCTTACAGTTCTTTTGTTTTGTCAAGGATGCCATAAGGTTTAATGGAATTTAATTGACAAAACCCTCCAAAGTGAACAAGCTGAAGTGCACAAGGGGTTGCTACAACAGCCTGTGTAGCAGAAGAGCTGGAGCATCTTGAAAGAAGAATTATCGCATGATCTACAGTTGCCTAGAATTAAAGAATAGAGCAAGGGAAGTATCCTAATGCAGATTAGAATATTCCCTAAATCAAGATCGTCTTCAACAAACCAGCATGAAGATAATGATGCTTTTGGAAGGTGATCGTCTTCAACAAACCAGCTTGAAGATAATGATGCTTTTGGAAGGTGATCGCCCTTATCAAGTATCCGACAAAGTAGAAGGGAAAACCAACTTGAAGATAATGATATTTTTGGAGTGCGGAGCTCGGCATATATAAGTAATCCTCGGCAGAGTGCAGAGGCATCCAATCCAAAATCCATCCAAGTGTAGAGCGGAGAATTGAGTAGAGCGGAGAGATTGGATCTATCACTCATTGAGCAAAGCGTGCGCGCAGAGCAGGAGTGATTGTGAAGCAGAGACTGATCGAGACTTGTAGAGTCTGATCAGAGCTTGATTGGAGAAGGTCAGTTGGAGCATGAGGCTCACCGATTGATCAAGGAGAGTCGAGGGAGTGTCGTGAGTGTCTGAGGAACTCGAACGACGGCTGAAGACTCACTCCCTTCAGTGACAGATGGTCACAGAGTGGGGGGGGGGGGGGGGCTAATTTGGAGTGTGCAGGGCTCGCAAAAGTTTGTTCGGCTCATCGAAAGGCTTGAAGCGTCGCATAAAAATTCGACACAAGCTATACTACACAAGGGTGTGCTATAGCATCCTACTGTAACATTGTTTTAATTAGAATAGGCTGAGTCTGTGAGCAGAGCGATAGCTGTTTAATTAACCCCAGCGTGTAGGAGTGTGACACTGATCTGACACTATTCAGATGAGGAGTAATTCGTACTGATCAGGTGAGGCTTCATATATTGATCTAGCGTAGGCGTAGAGTCAAGTGTGTGTAAGGGAAACCGGAGGACAGTAGAATTACTGAGGACTCCAGAGCAGTCCTCCCAAGAGGTAGCCAGTTGGCCGAACTGGGTGACCAAATCCGTGTGTGCTCTCTTTCATTCGGTGTACATGCTTATTTCCGCACAGTGGTACAAGAGGTTGCTATAGCAATCTGCTAATACACTGTCAGCAAACGAAGGTGCTGCAATTTAAATTTGTATTGTTATTTGCACTATGCATCAGTAATGACTTGTTTCAATCATTTATGACTCACTAAGTGATTTATGCATTTTTATAGAGTAATAACATAGAATTGCTTGATCACTGAGTGAGTCGGGAAACTGTCATGGTGAGGGTAAGGAAGCTAAAAACCAATTGAATCAAAGTACAACCAGACAATGTCATTGAAATATGCATCAGTAGCATATGGAATTTTCTTATTCATGAGTTTGGTATGAGCTAGGTAGAGAAACCCTAAGATTGTTGATTCCCTCTTGGTATTTTAGCTATCGTTCTTTCTCTCTCTATTTCTTTCCTTGGACTGTACGAAGCCATTCTTTCGACTACGCCAAACCACTTACTTCACTCTTGATTTGAGTAGCTAAGTTTTAAGTCCACTCACAAAGTGGGCATACAAGATTTACTCCTTCGATCGAACCTAGGTTTGCCTAGTATACTAAATCTATTTGACTGCAACGGCCCATAAAACTTAAATTTACCGACTGTAAAGGATAAAAATAGGTGTCGTCAATCATCTTGACGAGCTACAACACATTACATATTCATTCTTATAACTCAATATAAGACAAGTACAAATGAAATTCCAAACAAAAAAAGGAAAGACGGACTAGCCGGATCATCTCGATTCGCGGCCGGGGCTAATTGTAGTCATTTCTTAATTATTGGTTTTTGCATTTCACTTTAAGAGCTACGTGGAACTAGCTTAGAAATTCTTCTTGTAAGGTACGTACACGAACATTAAACAATTGAATATGAAAATGTCTTCTCTACTCCTTTAAGGAAGTTGGATATAACCTTTGATGAGCTAGCGTATATTCTTGAGAGCTATGGACCTTCTAAAATGATTGAAAGTGTTATATAAAATGACATTTTTAACTTAAAGTGTTATCGATAATGTCATTATTAATATGGTGTAGGCAATACATGTGAGTTTGATATTATTCCTTATTACAATGTGTATTTCAACAAACATTTCATTGCCATGCAAATAAAAGACTTGATTCAGGAAAGGTTGAGATTTTCCCCAAAAATATGGAGAAAATAATGCACGTAAATTACGGATATGATATTTCGTATATTGAAGCTTGGAAATCCAAAAAAAAAAAAAAAAAGTTGTTGTAGTATCTAGTTGGAGGTCGGGAGAGTTCTTTAGAAAATTACTTGCATCCACAGAGATTTTGGAAGATTAATATCGAGAGTGTTTGTATTTTTAAATATATCACGAGCTAATGATTCCAAAGTAACCATTGATAGAGTTTTTTTGGTCATTTTCTCTACTCGTTGAAGATTTCACTCGTTGTCGTCCGGCAAATTATATTCACGGGACTTATTTATACGGTGCCAATACAAGCATGTTATTATTGCAATGACGCAAACATTCATATCATTTTCCCTCCTTATGTACTACTATTGGAAGTGGTTTATGACATGTATTCGAGTCGGGGTTACACAACGTGAAGAGCTATGTATGATTTCCGATCGACGTATTGGGATATTAAATGCAAAGAAAGAATATGAGTGGTAGGCTTGATCGATGAAATTATCTACCAACTGTTCAATTTTATCCATTTTTCGGACTTTTATTTGTCATTTTGCCTCTTATATATTGTTTTTGGTCAAATATCATAGAGCAGAGGTTTTGTGGTTCACTCAAAGTAAAAAGATACTTTAAGCGAAGACTGGACAAAACAGGCCAAGAATTAGAACAGATTGACTTTCTTGCCTTTGGAAGCTTGCTGAGTGCACATGGAATGTCCAAATAGAACATAAAATATATCTTTCCAAAGCTAACTCAAAGAGCCAAGGATCATTAGTTTATATTGAGACCAAGGTTGGAAGCTAAGAAAATCAAATCAACAATTGAATACCACTGCATGAACTACATCCATACTGAAGCCCAGTACGGGCACAAGATTTTAGGCTCAGATCTAGGCCATAAAATTAAAAAATGTTATATATCCGAGAGGGGCCAGAAATTAGTAATCTTTACCCTAATTTTAAGAGAGAAGTGGGGCTCACACGAATCCTAAGTAAAAGAAAGGAAGGTGACATCAAGGGAAGTGATGATTATTTAACACACTAAAAGAAACTTCATCATTTTTCTATTTGTTTTGTGTTTTTCAGATTTGATATCTATAATGTATGCCATGTCCAATAGTGTGATGTGTGAATATGACTCTTGTTCTAGGGTCCTACGAATCCTACTCGTACTCAACTCATGCTTATGCGATGAATACACATGTTTGTTATGTCAATTGGAGGATTTGATTCAACAAGAATACATGTTTAGTTTACGCATACAAGGTGTTTCTTAAAAATGTCTCAAGGCTTGACCACATAAGTTTAATACCAATAAACAGATGAAATGACGTAAAAACTTGACTAACTTCTGAATTAATCTTAAGTAGTAGTGACCACAATGGTGACCTACATTCTTATTGGGGAAGCTCGGTAAATCGTGCAAATAATTGGGGATTAAACTAGCTAGAAATAATCGAGTATGCGTCTCAACAAAGGGGACTCGTAATTAAGAAGTATGTTTGGGGGTAGAAGCACGGCGATAGTTAATATTTGCTCGAATAAATACACGGCCTATTCGCATCTTTTGTAAGACATTGCATATATACATGTTTCATTTTCTATTTAAGTGGTACATTTAAGTGAAGTGGTGATCTTAGAGTATGAAATTTGACGTATTGCTGGTGTCTTGATCAGATAGGATGCTATTGCATCCTCTTACGACACTTACGGAATAATTTTGCTAAGACCGAACCTGAAAAACACAAGCACTTTGGTAACCCAGTTCGGCCAGTGCCTACATCTGAGGGGACTTCTCTTCAGCCTCCAAGATTCTACTATTCCCGGTTAAGTACAAAGGCTCCAGTTCTCAACCTATGCTGTAACAACCTCCACTTCTAACCTAGCTAGAATCTCCGCTCAGTCTGATCACACAGACTAGCGTACACTGCTCAACGACTCAACACAATGCAGTAATAAAATGCTACAGCTCTGATCACACAGATGCAGCCTAATCTATTACAAATTGTTATGACAGGATGCTATAGCAACTTCTGAACCAAGTTGCTCTTCCTCAACATCTACTTCAGATTCTCCAAACTCTCTTTGTTGCTTCAATTTGACTTCTGCTAGTTCACACAACTCCGGGAAATCTCCCCTTGATCAATTACCTCCACTCAGCTTGCTCTTCGATCCTCCGCGTTCAGCTCAACGGCGATGCTTCTTCAAAAGGCATATGTACTTGATCTTCAACGAGTCTCCATTCTAGTTTAACTTGCCGATTGAGCGTTGATCAGACTCTCCCAGTAATGATCTCTCTCTCTGCTTCATCCGTGACTGCACACTCTCTTCGCTCTTGCTTATAGCTCTTTCTTTGTTTGTGTGTGTGTGTGTCTCCGTCCGTCCCACGCTGCCCTTATATACTGGCATCCCTTAGGGAATATAAAAATCCTATCCTCCCTAGGATTTATCATATTTAGAACACTTTCTAAATCTCTTTTAGTGATCCTGATCTTTTCCTAGATCTTATCAAGTTGTTGAGATTTGAGTGTAACGACCTCCTTCCTAAAAGCAATTTAAGAACCATATCTTCCCCTCGATCTTTGTAGGTTGTTAGCAATTTTGTTGTTGCTGCAATTTCCTAACACCGTTTAGGAAACTTCCTCTGATCAGCAATCTTTGACCATCCGCTGGTTGACTGCAAGTTGACTGCCTTCAGGTTGCTCCAGCAGCTTTCTTTACAGGATGCTGTAGCAACTGCTAGATCATCTTTCACAAATTTTGTCAAGGATGTCACAAACCTTAACAAAGTACTATCTTGAATTGGTTAGAAAATAATTTTATGTTTTAGAATCTCATTAGGTTTTAGTTTACATACTTCATTATTTGAGTTAGAATAGCTAAAATCGAAGCATTGCCTTACATAGTGGAAGTGTTTATCTTGCTCCTTTGGGTTCATTGACGTGTAATATTTTTGTAATTCAGTGAATATGAAGTTCCAATGTAGGTCAAAAACAATTTATAAACCGAAGTATTACGGGTCGTCCAACGAGTAAACTAAGCTTATGCACTATGCAAAATCTAGTTTTATTTAGCTAACTCGATCTGTGAATTAATTTTCTGTAATGATTTGGATTAAGACAAGCAAGCTAACGTTAAATTGCCAAATTTCGAGAAGATTCCAAGGTTGATTTCACTTGCCTAGTGTTTTCTAATAAAGTGACAAAGATGAATGGATGATTGAAGACTATAGAGGTTATGAATAGATCAATCTTCTAAACTAGCTTTCGCTCAATTTCGATTATCAATCTATTACGGAAGTCGAATCTCAATCTCTCAATATATTGATTCGCTCTAACTTCCTCCACTAATCACAAACCGTCGTTATGATGATCAGTAAAAGAATTTGGATTAAGCATACCTAACCTCTAACTTATCTCTTTACGCTACTTTCATATGTCAATAAGATCAAAGCCGATTTTACTCTCGTCCTTCCTCAGTATGTATCTCTCAATAACGCACTTACGTTAAAATAGAATTCATACTGGCATTCTTTCAAACATCTAGCATGCATAACTTGACATACTTGAGTAAATCCGTAATCCATCAATCATCCACCTAAACTTTCGTTTAGTTCATCATCACAATACTTCAAACACACTAGACAAGATTCATCAAACCTTGGAATTAGGGGGATTACTCACAATACATGGAAAATGATTTCATTGCTTTCATAGATAAAGAACGAGTTACAAATCCAATTCTCTAATGAAAACAATATATTACAACCATGCACTTGAGTAATCAAGGATCGAAACACCTCTTTTCTTCCTCCCTTTCTTCTCTGGTTCGTGCCCTTTTTTCGCCCCCCAGCTTGTCTCTCGCGTCCAATCCAATCTGCCCTCCTTTCTACTTCCGGTTCCCTTCAAATTCTATGAAAATATGCTGAGTTGTCCGTATCGGTCGTATCAATACAGTCGATACGACCGATACAATCATATCCACTCGCTACGGTCGATACGATTTCAGCTGTGAAATCGAACAATGGACACGGTCGTATCGACCATGCCGAACGTACCAATACGGGCAGTACGGGAGATACGGGCAATTTGAAATATTCCTCGACTCTTTTGCATGCAGTTGCCTCTAACTTTACTCCCCATGGCGCCTGAGCAGATTGGCCCTGAAACAAGATGGAGAGAGTGCATAATGGTCATAATATTCCAAAAATGAACGAAAACAACCAATAAACACAAGCGAGAATCGGTCGGGAATGCAACCGATCAAACACTTCACACTTAAAATTTGACCGTCTCGAGCAAACAATTAGGACATGTTATATTATATTCACGACTCTCTATCCCAACTTAAGCTTTAAATAATAGAGTGATGACCACCAAAGCACGGGCTTCACGAACTCTAGCCCCACACCTCACACTAACACTTTAAACAAATTGCAATCAAAGCGTTTTCGAGCCGCCTAAGAATACATGAGGGCACACACTCAAGAAAATCAATACCAGAGCCAGCCAAAACCAATCTCGCAATCTATTCATTTTCAAGGCAAAGCATTCGAAACAAGGGTTTATACACAACATGCAGAACTCATATCCAAGCCTTAGACTTTGCATCACAATTCATAAGGAAAGAGGAATTCGGCAAAAATTATTTTCAAAAATAGTCATAAACCAATTGATGCTTACGTGCTAACACAAGGGTCATTCTCTAGTATAGCATGCTAGCACACAAGCAAATTGAAGACTTGCACAAGAATGATATGGCGGATAGGCATAAAGTCAAGCTCTTACTATTTCTTTTCTCTCTTTTTTTTTTTCTCTCAAGCTTTCGAGGAGGAACTTTTCTTCCTAACCTCGGCTTACTTTTTTTTTTTCATTGGGTGCAAATACTTTCGAGGGGGAACTTTTCTTCCTAACCCTCGGCATTGCAGCCAGAATCACACAATAAGAACTTGACTATAAGCCCAAATAGAGGTTGAGGATGCGCAAGAAACAATTACAAGCGAGGAGCTAAGCAAGCAAACAAGAGTCACCAAAAAGCAATCGCAAGATTTATGCATTATGTAATGGTTTTTTTTAAAAAAAAAGTGCGAGCTACACCAAGGTCCAAAGCAAGCAATGAAAAATTCCTAGAATGCGAGATAGGCAACGGATAGCAATAATAATGACTCACAAGAAGGCACGATCATGAGAACTTACTCGGCCCTAGGCTCTAAATCAGCAAAATGAAAGAGGCTAGATGCAGTATGTGAAACTCAAGGACGTTGATCCCAAGCGTAAAAGAGGTCAAACACTCTTATAACAATATGCATAGTATGGAATCAATGAATATTTTGGCACCAAGCACTCAATGCATATTCAAGCAAGTTAATCAATGAAACACTCAATTAATATGCACCAGCCACTCCACACTTAAAATAAAGCTTAGTCCCTAAGCTAAAAATTAAAAATGAGAAGAGTGCATAGGAACTTCCCTAGTGAGCATGGCCATTTCGTGCTGGAGTCAACATATTTCTGCGACCTTGATGACCTTAGGCTTGCCGGTAGAGCTTTGAGCTCTACCTTGCGAGACTCCTTACCTTCTTGGACCATCTTCGAGATCTTGCTCCCCTTATCCTCTTCCGGGCTGCCTTCTCCCAAATCAATAGCCCTCATGCTGTGCTCATTAGTATCTTCAAAACTCAAAAGGTTAGATGAAGATAAAACACAATGATCTATCAAATCACATGAGCTAATACGATTGCAATCAAATGATGAGCATGGTGTCTTGCATGACTTTTCTAGACTAAATGCAATCTCTTCTTCACCAATATGCAACACAAGTGAGCCATGTCTAACATCAATTACGGCTCCAGCGGTAGCTAGAAATGGTCCACCTAAAATGATTGGTACTTCCTTATCCTCCTCCATCTCTAAAACAATAAAGTCAACGGGAATGTAGAAATTCCCTACTCTAATGGGAACGTCTTCAAGAACTCCTTTAGGAAATCTTGAAGAGCGATCCGCCAATCTCAAACAAATAGATGTAGGAGTAAGTTTACCAAGATCTAGCTTTTTGCAAAGTGAATAAGGCATAAGAGAAATGCTAGCTCCTAGATCACACAGTGCACACTCGATGATTACATTACCAATATTGATAGGGATGGCAAAACTACCCGGATCTCCTAACTTCTTAGGTAATGCATTTTGAACTACGGCACTACATATCTCATTCAATGCAACAGTTTCATGCACATCAATCCTACGCTTTTGAGAAATAATATCTTTTAAAAACTTTGCATAAGTAGGGACTTGAGAGATTACCTCCGTGAAGGGCAGCGTTACCTGAAGCTTTGTTAGCATATCCGAGAACCTCTTGAAGTGAGCTTCCTTGTTGCTCTTAGCTAGCCGCTGTGGAAATGGCCCTTTAGGCTTATATACCGGTACCTCGACAGCCACATCTCTCTCAACCGGTGTGGGTTCAACCTCTTCTACATCAGGTTCTTCAGCTGTATCCTTCTCCTTCTCTGATTTCTCATCCAAGACCACCCTTGGCTTGGAGGCACCCGTTCTAGCGTTAGCGGGGTCTATCACTATTCCAATTCTTGTAGTGATGGCGCTACAGAATTCATTATTACCCATGTCCGGCTTTGAAGGGAGCTTACCATGTTATCTTGACAAAGAGGCTGCCTGTTGTGCAATTTGTGTTTCCAAATGTTTGTTGTGAATAGCAAGTTCATCGATTCTTGCATTCAACTTCTCTTGACCCGCGACAAGTTGAGCAAGGATGGCCTCCATGGTGGGGTTAGAGCTGCTCGAAGAAGCCCGAGGCGGTGCTTGTGCTTGGTGCCCTTGAGAAGGTTGGTTTTGATAGTTGTTCGAGTATTGCACCGGTCCTTGGCTTCTACTATAGTTTCCTTGCCCCTGCTGATTGTTCCGAGCAAAATTTTGACTTCCTTGATTTGTTTGAAATCTCTGGTTGCTTTGGTACTGTCTAGGTTGAAATCCAGGAGGGGTAGGTTCTTGGGTTTTGTAGGAGAAGTTCGGATGGTTTCGATTGCTAGGATGATAAGCGGGATTTACATTTGATCCATAAGCCCCTACATTTTGTCTACCCATGAAGTTAACATCCTCGTTGTTGATTCCACCTTCTAGGGGCATTGTGAGTGGACAATAGGTTGAATCATGGTCTAGTGATGCACAAATCTCACACCATCCTGCTGACGAAGAACTACCGACCTGATTTGCATTAAAGTAACCGATAGTAGTGATCAAGGCATCAAACTTCTTTGACAACGCTCCAATAGCGTCATTTGTGTCCACAGCATAGGTTGACTGAGTGTTGGAATGTTTCCGAGGGTTGGATCTCTCACTTGTCCATCTGCGAGCGTTGCTGGACATCTTCTCAATAATTCTTTCACCATCCTCCGGTGTGTGATCCATAAGAGATCCTCCAGCTCCTTGATCCACAGTAGCTCGCACATCATAATCCAACCCATTATAAAATGATTGAACGACAAGCCACTTGGGCAGACCATGATGTGGGCAGGCTCTCAACAGACCCTTGAAGCGTTCCCAAGCTTCATACAATGTCTCACCTTGCTTTTGCCCAAAGTTGCTGATGTTGGTTCTGTTGCGCTGTTTTCCCAGGCGGAAAATACTGAGTCAAAAACGGCTGTGCCAAGTCATCCCAAGTACTGAAAGTTCCGGGATTATGGCTCCACAACCATTCCTTTGCTTTTCCCGCTAGTGAGAACGGGAAAACTCTGAGACAAACTGCATCTTTAGGAACTCCATTGATCCTGAATGTATTCAGCAGCTGAAGAAATGAATTCAAGTGGGTGCTTGGGTTTTCATTCGGAAGTCCCGAGAAAGGCGAGTTGGAAGCCAAGGCCAGCATCGTCGGTTTGATGTCAAAATTCTTGGCGGTCACTGCTGGGTATGTGATTGGTGATTGCAATGTGGTCATGGTTGGGAATGTGTAATCCCTCATGGCTCTTGGCTCTCCCTGTACGTCTCGTCGCTGATATCGACCTTGATCAGGTAAGTCCGGCATCCTTGGAATAAGTTCTTCTCGAGGAGGATCATTTGCATTGTTCCTTTGTGGTTCCATTTCTGGTGTCTTATTCTCCCTAGGCGTGACGGCTTTTTTTGATTTACTCTTGCTACTGGTTGCTGCAAGAGGAGTTGAGTGACTCAAATCTGGATTCTTTTTCTTGTTGATTCCGCTCTTAGACCGGGTTTGCATCCAAATAATAGAGAATCCTGAAATGTATCACAAACAAAAACAATCGTGAAAGCACAAGTGGGATAGGGAAAATAAAAGTACTAAAATTTAAAATGAGTAGTCTAAACAGTTCGCTAAATTTAATCTAATGACAAGCTAACTCGTTACTCCCCGACAACGGCGCCATTTTGACGTGTAATATTTTTGTACTCCAAATTTAGTGAATATGAAGTTCCAATGCAGGTCAAAAACAATTTATAAACCGAAGTATTTCGGGTCGTCCAACGAGTAAACTAAGCTTATGTACTACGCAAAATCTAGTTTTGTTTAGCTAACTCGATCTGTGAATTGATTTTCTGTAATGATTTGGATTAAGACAAGCAAGCTAAGGTTAAATTGCCAAATTTCGAGAAGATTCAAAGGTTGATTTCACTTGCCTAGTGTTTTCTAATAAAGTGACAAAGATAAATGGATGATTGAAGACTATAGAGGTTATGAATAGATCAATCTTCTAAAATAGCTTTCGCTCAATTTCGATTATCAATCTATTACGGAAGTCGAATCTCAATCTCTCAATATATTGATTCGCTCTAACTTCCTCCACTAATCACAAACCGTCGTTATGATGATCAGTAAAAGAATTCGGATTAAGCATACCTAACCAACTTATTTCTTTACTCTACTTTCGTATGTCAATAAGATCAAAGCCGATTTTACTCTCGTCCTTCCTAAGTATGTATCTCTCAATAACGCACTTAAGTTAAAACGGAATTCATGCTGGCATTCTTTCAAACATCTAGCATGCATAACTTGACATACTTGAGTAAAACCGTAATCCATCAATCATCCACCTAAACTTTCCTTTAGTACATCATCACAATACTTCAAACACAATAGACAAGATTCATCAAACCTTGGAATTAGGGGGGATTACTCACAATACATGGAAAATGATTTCATTGCTTTCATAGATAAAGAACGAGTTACAAATCCAATTCTCTAATGAAAACAATAGATTACAACCATGCACTTGAGTAATCAAGGATCGAAACACCTCTTTTCTTCCTCCCTTTCTTCTCTGGTTCGTGCCCTTTTTCGCCGCCAGCTTGTCTCTCGTGTCCAATCCAATCTGCCCTCCTTTCTCCTTCCGGTTCCCTTCGAATTCTATGAAAATATGCTGAGCTGTCTGTATCGGTCGTATCAATACGGTCGATACGACCGATACGATCATATCCACTCGCTACGGTCGATACGACTTCAGCTGTGAAATCGAACAATCGACACGGTCGTATCGACCATGCCGAACGTACCAATACGGGAGTACGGGAGATACGGGCAATTTGACATATTCCTCGACTCTTTTGCATGCAGTTGCCTCTAACTTTACTCTCCATGGCGCCTGAGCAGATTGGCCCCGAAACAAGAAGGAGAGAGTGCATAATGGTCATAATATTCCAAAAATGAACGAAAACAACCAATAAACACAAGCGAGAATTGGTCGGGAATCCAACCGATCATTCATCCTAGTCTTACCAGTTTATAGATTGTTTTTGACACTATAACGATCCTCTTAACTTGACTTATCGAGAGGTTAAAAATAAATCACGTCAGGCACCCAAGCTTTTCACTATGTGTGCATCAAACATTCGGCTGATAATATTAATCACAAAGTAAGGAGCCGATATCATAAAGATTTACTAGCCAAGTGCCAAAGATGGCTCATGAAAACAAGTATTGGGATTGATTGTAGTTTCATTACAATTAAGTTCATGATTACAGATTTCATGAGTGCGTGGGTTTATGATAACTAAATTATGTTTGTATTTAAGGATTGGAAAGAAATGAACGTTGTTCAGCAACATTTATCACTCAAAGTGTCAATCCAAAACATGCTTAAGCTATATATTAGTTTAAAACACTACTACAAATAGCACCTTCACATATTTGAATTTCAAAGCGCTCAGAGTTTTATATGATTTCATAGTAAAAAAATTATAAAGTGTTGTCCTTCTCGGCGCCTAAACCAAATGCATTGTCTTTGAAATTAATTTGTTAGTCTCATATTATGTATGACATGTTTTTATTCAAATAGTTGTTCAAGTTAGTTAGAAAGTTTGTGTAGAATAGCCAAAGAATAGGTACATCACTGAAGTCAGGCATAGCAAAACAAGATGTTGAAGCAGATGCTGAAGTTGAGCTAGCTGTCGTCCAGAGGAGGATATCGGCAGATTCCAAGAATCTTCTGCAGATCTCAAAGATCAAGGAATCTGAGATCTCCGGAGTATCAGTTCCATAGAATATCTTCAACAACATCCCCGATTCACAACCACCTGACATGACAACAAAATAAGATCATACAAATATTCTGATTAAATATTTGGATAAGATCTTTTCAAGGATTGTCGAGAGCTTTAAAAGATGCAGTCTGGAGTCGAAGTGATTATTGAGAAAAACTTTCAAGCAGCTCTCTGGCTTTATAGCAATAAACCAGAGAGGATGGGTTAAGTATTTGAGTGCACCCATTGGAGGACTGACAAAGTTGTCACTCAAGCACAAGAACCAAAAGCACATGTTGAGGCAACACGTTTAATAAACCCTGTTGCAGAACAGATCTGTTCAGACATCCGGGAGGACATTGAGTGGACAAGCAGCTGTTCGGAAGAACGGAGCTGCTGAGACAAGCCATTGGAAGAGATCTCTGCACTGAGGGGAGCTCAGTGCGCATCCAAACGAGTCGGTGGTAGAAGGACTTGAAGACGGAGTCTTGCAAGTTTGTACTTCTTGTTCCGATCGTAAATTAGTGGATTGCTGCTTGTCGGGGTTAGGAGAACCCCCCCCCCCCCCCCCTCCACAGTAGGGACACCTTTTCCTGAAGTGGGTTACCAAATCCCTGCGTCTTGTCTTTACGATTACAGTATTTACTTTCCACTCGAAACAAATAGTACTATTTCTAACTAGTTTCCTCAGCAGTTGTCACAACAACAGCTGGGACAAGTTCTGTGAGCAGCACCAGAACTACAAATGGTATCAGAGCAACATCCGACCTACGGGGTGAGATCGGAGGAAACCAAGAATGAGTGGAAGAGACATGGGGAGACCTCCCAGTTTGGAGGAAGATGACTTTGGCTACTGAAAGTCAAAAATGAAAGCATACATCAAGTTAGTAAATGAGTACGCTTGGAAGGAAGTTGTTGAAGGTTGGGTTGCACCATCATGCGCAGCAGATGCTCTTGGAGTTAAAGCACCAAAACTAGAGAAAGACTGGACTGAAGACGAGAAGAAACTATTCTAAAGAAATAGTTAGGCTCTATATTCTATTATTGTTGCAGTGGACAAACGGAACTACAAATTGATTGCTGGTGTTGAAATAGTAAAAGTAGCATGGATCATTCTGGAAACAAACTTTGAGGAGATGCCAAAGTAAAGAAGACCAGAATGAAGATGTTGAGGCTTAGGTACGAACAACTGATGATGAAAGATGATGAGACCATATCAGACTTCAACAACCGCCTGATGGATATAGTAAATGAAATGGGGATTCTTGGAAAGTATGTAACAGAAACCGAACAAGTTGAAAAAGTCCTCAGATCACTTCTTCAGAAGTTTGATGTCAAGGTAACAGCCATTCAAGAAATGGCTGACTTTGAAAAAATGAAGTTGGACTCTCTCATGGGATCTCTCAGAGTTTATGAGATGAAGATAAACAGCAGGAAGTCAGCAGAGAAGAAGACTAGAGGAATTGCTTTAAAGGCTGCTGCAACAAACGCTGAAACAGAGTTTGACGGTGAAATGAATGATGATCAAATAGCCATGATGGCTAAATAGTTTGGAAGGTTCATAAAAAGGATGGACAAGAAAAGAACCAATTACAAAGCTAGTGGTGAGCAAGGATATCAAGGGAAGAAGGAGGAGCAGAGTGACCAAAGATACCCTGGAAAGAAAGATGATAGATTTCAAAAAGGGAAACGTAGAGAGATGATCAAAATCCGAGTGAAGAGATTCAGTGCAGAGCCTATCAAGGATACGGCCACATACGAAGTTATTGTGCCAACACTCTGATGAAAAAGAAAGCCATGGTAGCAACTTATAACGATGATGAGTCCGAGGGCAGCGATACTGGAGAAGATCGGAGTAACTTTGTTGCACGGACTACTGTAGCTGAAGATGTCACAGATACTGTCACTCTGACTCCTAAGGAAGCAGCTGAGGAGACTGACTCTAATAGTGACTCTGACTCCGGTGATGGAAATTGATGAGGAATCTCTAAGGAGATATCTGAGAAATATGTATGACAAGTGGAAGCTGGTTGCAACGACAAATGAAAAACTCAGAATCAATATCACACAGCTGAAGGAACAGAAGAAAGGTCTGGAAGAAGCCCTTGCTGCAACAAAGACAAGACTGAGTAATGAAATTTATGAGTATGGTAAGACCATGCAGGAGTTGGATAATCTGAGAAAGAGAGTGAGAATGATGAACTCTGGAACGAAAAACTTGAATGAAATACTTGGTGCCCAGAGGTATGAAACAAGAAGGTCTGACCTTGGAAACACATCTGGAAGCAGCAAAGGCAACACACAGGTTGTCAGAGGAAAGATGTTGAGTCAAAACTCCAGCTTCACCTACAACAATCACTACAACACTCTCTGGACTAAAGCTACAAGGATCTGTCACTACTGTCATTCTCGAGGACACATACAAAGTGCAGAAAGTTCCTAGCTAAGTATGGGCATACTGAGACACGCATCACACAAGAATGGAGACCAAAAAGACATGCAAAGGAAGTATGTCTAGTTGCCTATAGTTCATCAGTCAACTTGAACAAAGATATGTGGTACTTCGATAGTGGTTGTTCAGCTCATATGACAGCAAATTCAGCATTTCTTAAGCACCTAACACCTGTGGAAGGAAGATCAGTGACATTTGGAGATGGTGGAAAAAGAGAAGTTATTGGAGCAGGTGTTCTGGAACTACCTGGATTGCCCAGTCTAACAAATGTTCTTTACGTTGAGGGACTGCATGCAAAACTGATCAGTATTAGCCAGATATGTGACGACTTTTGTGACGTAAAGTACACCAGAAACTCTTGCAGAGTTCTCAATGCTGATGGGGACTGCGTGATCCGTGGTAGTCGCTCCTCTAACAACCGCTATCTGTTAGATGTTGCAGGAACTAGTTCAAATGCAAAATGTCTACTTACCAAAACATGTGAGATGAATCTGTGGCATAGAAGGTTGGGACATCTGAATCTGAAAGCTCTGAAGAAGCTGCCAAACAAAAAACTGGTAAGAGGGCTTCCCGTTATCAAAGGAGAAGAGAACAGAGTTTGCATGGCAGCCACCCAGATAAACACAAAGCGAATTTGTGAGCTACTCCATGTGGACCTTATTGGACCATTTCAAGTAGAGGGAATTGGTGGAAAAAGTTACGCCTTGGTAAGTGTTGATGATTTTTCCAGATATGCTTGGGTTGAATTCCTTAGAGAAAAATCAGAGACTGCTGAGCATCTTGTTGAGCTAATTATCAGATTACATCGTGAGAAAGATCTATCCCTTATGTTCATCCGAAGCGATCGTGGTAGAGAATTTCAGAATCAGTCATTTGAGGAGTTCTATTAGAAGGACGGCATTACACATCAGTTCTCCTCACCACTGACCCCGCAACATTATGGATTTGTTGAGCGGAAGAATAGATCAATTGTGGAAATGGGAAGGACGATGTTACTGGCCAAAGAAGTAGCACTACACTTCTGGCCAGAGGCTCTTAACACGGCTTGTCACATACTTAACCATGTAACACTGCGGGGGAGTACTGACAAAACGTGCTACGAGATCTGGAATGGTAAGAAGGCTATTGTGAAATACTTTCATTTATTTGGTTCCACATGCTATATCTTAGATGACAGGGAGTATAAGCAAAAGCTGGATGCTATAAATGACGAAGGAATCTTCCTAGGATACTTCCGTAACAGTCGTGCCTACAGAGTCTATAATAAAAGAACAAAAACTATTATGGAGTCACCAAATGTTGTAATCGATGATGGAGAGCCTAACACCACTGACGGTGCAGAAGGTTGGATTCCCCAGACAGCTGATAAAGGTACAGTAAGTAAAGCTGAGGTCCTAGTAGAAGAAGCTATAACAGAGACGGATTCACAAACACCAGTTGTTGAGGAACTTGCTGAGGACAGTGCTGATGCAGAAGAAGAGGTCGAGATGATTCCTTCTCGTAACGTTCAGAAACATCATCCTTAGACCAATGTGATTGGCAGTTCAAGGGAGCGTATGGTCACTCGAGGAATTAAGATAAATTACAGAGAGATGGTGCGATTCGCTTGCTTTGTATCTACCATCGAGACCAAACGAGTACAGGATGCCATAGCAGATGAATACTGGGTTGTGGCTATGCAGTAGGAACTTGGAGAGTTTGTCAGAAATGATGTCAGGGAACTGCTTCAACGACCTGCTGATGTGAACGTGATTGGCACAAAGTGGGTGTTCAAAAATAAGACTGATGACAAAGGGAACATTACGAGAAATAAAGCGAGATTGGTGGCGCAAGGTTACTCACAAATTGATGGGATTGACTTTGAGGAAACCTTCACACCTGTAGCCCGCTTAGAAGCTGTTCGAATATTAATGGCCTTAGCATGTTTTTTTGATTTGACACTGCATCAGATAGATGTGAAGTGCCCCTTCCTAAACGGAGTGTTACAGGAAGAAGTGTATATAGCATAACCTAAAGGCTTTGTTGACACACAAAAGCCGGACCATGTCTACCGATTGAAGAAAGCATTGTATGGACTCAAGCAGATGCCCAGAGCCTGGTACGAGCGTTTGACACAGTTCCTACTCCAACAAGGATATGAGCGAGGGGGAGTTGACACAACACTGTTCATCAAACGGACGAGCTCCGATTTTATAGTGGCTCAAATATATGTTGATGACATGGTGTTTGGGTCTACATCTACCAAGTTGGTGAAGCAGTTCGTGGAGCAGATGCAGAGCGAGTTCCAGATGAGCCTAGTTAGAGAAATAACCTATTTTTTCGGTTTTCAGGTATACCAAAAGAAAGATGACATATTCATCACACAAAGCAAGTACACAAGGAATCTGGTGAAAAAGTTTAATATAGAGAAGGCAAGCCACAAGCGTACCCCTGCTGCCACAAACCAGAAGGTGACTAGAGATGCTGACCAAACGCTGTACAGAAATATGATTGGGAGTCTACTATACCTGACAGCTACCAGACCAGACATTGCCTATGCAGTGGGAGTATGTGCCCGTTACCAAGTTAATCCCAAGGAGAGCCATGTATCTCAGGTGAAGAGGAATATACGATATGTTGCAGATACTGCTGAACTTAGACTCTAGTACACTAAAGACACAACATCCAGCATTGTAGGATATTGCGATGCAGATTGGGCAGGCAATGCGATGCAGACTCTAGTACACTAAAGACACTTCTGGAAGATGCTTTTATGTTGGAAATAATCTTGTCTCTTGGTTCAGTAAAAAACTGAATAGCATCTCCCTATCAACATCAGAAGTGGAATATATAGTAACGGGGAGTAGTGCTCAGCAGATGATGTGGATGAAGCACATGCTGGAGGAATATGGTGTTGAACAAGTTGTCATGACATTGTACTGCGACAATATGAGTGCCATCAGCATATCGGAGAATCCAGTTCAGCACACACGGACAAAGCATATAGAGATCAGACACCACTACATTCGTGAACTTGTCAAGAAGAAGGAGCTGAATTTGACACATGTTCGCACGAATAGCAGAAAGCCGACATCCTTACAAAAGCACTAAGCACGCAACAATTTGAGACCTTCAGGTCAGACCTGATCACGGCATGACCTCTGGTAGCTCTTGAATAAAGAAAATCGCTAAAGTCTGAGCTACCAGAGATTCTAAGAGGCAATGTAACAACTGTCCTTCAGCTAATGTCATAACATTGCCTGGTTTTGTTCTGTTTCAGATCTATGTGTAATCTCTGAAGGAATTCTGGGTGGGCCGAATCTGGGCTAGAATATTTTAGGCGGGAAATAAGGGATATACGAGAGTTTCTTTTGGAAACTGCCTTATTTTTGGGACATCTGTTTTTTATATCTCAAAGCAAGCCCTAGAAGTTGAAGTTTGAAATTCACTCATCCCTCGTCTCTTAGTCTATCAAATCTACAATCAGTATGGTGAACTCTCGGGAAGCTTCTCCAGCGGCAGGATCCAGCGCGTCGCATGCCACTACGGGCTCCACACAGCCAGACCTACTTGTTCCTCTCACTATAGTGCCGCCTCAAAAATCCGACGACAAAGCAACATCCAAAGACTAGTCGCAAAGCTCAGTCATCAAAGAAAACAGAAAGAAAGACAGCTTCCAAATAGGCCACACTTGCCGAGAAGTCTGGAGAAGGATCTGAGCCTCATATGCCGGTCGAGAAACAAGCACCAGCACCCAAGCCCAAAAGAACTGGCTCCAAGAAAGTTGGACGAAGGTAAAAAAAAGAGAAAAGTAGAGAAAAAGGGAGAGAAGAAAAAGGCTAAACATGATGCTGAGACCCAGAGAAAAATTAAAGTAGAAAAGAGGACAGAGGCCGAGTTGATGGAAAAAAGAGAAGGCTGACCAATTAACTGCTGAGATAGCCAGAGCTGAGGTAGAGAAAATGGCCTATGAAGAAAGGATTCAAGCTGCCAGAGAGAGGGCAGAACAACTAAGGCGTGGAGCAAAGGATCTTGAACTGCTGATTAGGGGGTCAGAGAATGCTGATCCAGTTGTTGAACCAGTTATCGAGGATATTGCTCCGTCTGTTGAGGTAATATCCATTTCTGCTAATATTGTGAAAATTATTGAAGGTGTTGTTAATCACGTTATTGAGGAAACTGTTGTAACAGACCGTCTGAGAACAAAGAAGCCATGAAGGGTGGTGTTGAGGAGACTATCAAGACAGTTGCTAAAGAAGTGTTTGAAGAGAGCTCTGCAGGGGGTGCATACCCTATTGAAACTTTCCTTGCCAGTCTTGAATCAGAGTCCGAGGAGGAAGGCGAGAAGAGTTCTGCAGAGGCTGATGCCACGGCACAGACCCGTGATGAGGAAGGGAGAGATCAATCCAAAGAAGTCGAAGCATAGGAGATAGAGACATCTGAAGACAGCTTGGTCCCACTAGAAGAAGCAGGACTAGATGCAGAGGTCGAGCAGCCTGCTCTTGTGAAGAAAACTGTAAGTTGCCAGCATGGGCCCAGCAGGCAGAAAAGAAAAGAAAAGATCCTTACACATGCCCCATCGAGTAAAAGATCAAAATCAATCAAACCGGTTGGAGTAATGAGAAACCAGGTGTGGTTTATGGATAGACCAAGAGCTGATAGCTAGAAAAATGTACAGAAAAGATGTCTGGTCTCGGAAAGGGTATTCAATGAGGACAAATTTTCTTCCAAATACATGGTGGAGCTGTTTAAAAGAGTAGGCTTGTATCATTCCCTGAAAAAGGCAAAGAGATTTGATGAATCAGTGGTGAGAGAGGTGATAGCCAATTTGAGTGAAGAATTTAGTAATGAGACGAGCTCTGAGTATGGGCTGATATGGGTCAGGGGGTGTCTGATCAAAATGATGCCGGAGATTATTAACAAGTTCTATGACATTGATGCCGAAGAAGCTATTGAAGTAAAATTTGAGGAATCTACTGCTTGGGACGCTGTAGCCGGGAAGCTGACTGGGGGATCACTGTTTGGATGGTCCGCAGATCTGACATCTGGAGTATTGTCTGCAAAACATGTGGTAATTCATGCCGTGAGTCAGCACAATTGTTGGATGTCCATAAATGTCACCAAAATCAACAAAGGTTACGCCCTGCTGCTGGAGGCTATTGGAGATGAGAAGAATGTCAGCTTGGAAAGTGATCTTCGACCAGATAGCAAAGCATGCAATCTTCAAAGGTGTTAATCTAAATATTGAATTTCCCTCATTAATCTATGAACTTGCTATTGATCAATGTCCAGAATTAAAGAAAGGCGGACCCAAGCTTTCAAGCAGTCTAGAAGCATTAGTAAGCAACCACAAACTTTTTAAGGGAAAGCATGTTCTGGATATCCCTTTGTCAACCGGTGAACATCCGAGTCCAATACCTATTGGAGCTCTTGCTGAGGAGGGCAGCTCGTCATTTGCTGCTATTGGGAAAAGCATGGTTGGATGAATGATTGATCTTCTGGAAGCGGAGAGTCTGTGGAAAGCCAGAACTGTCGCTTAAGGAAAATTGTTCAAATGCTCATTGATCTTCGCTATCATCGTCAGCTAGCTCCGGAAGAAGATGATGCTAGTAACATCTACACTCTCATCCTTTGACGAACCGTATTAAACTCTAGTTGTTGAACCTTTTGCATTCTGTTAAAACATTTGCATCCCCTTGTCGAGTTTATGGCAATTTAAGGGGAGAATATTTTAAGATTATGGGGGAGTAGTCGTTTTACTTTCCATCTTAACTTGAACAACTATGCTAGCGTAGAAGTGATGTATCTGGCCAAAAACTGCCAAGGGGGAGATTGTTAGTCCCATATTATGTATGGCATGTTTTTGTGCAAAGAGTTGTTCAAGTTAGTTATAAAGTTTGTGTAGAATAGCCAAAGAACAGGTACATCACTGAAGTCAGGCGTAGCAAAACAAGATGTTGAAGCAAATCCTAGCTGTCGTCCAAAGGAGGATATTGGCAGATTCCAAGAATCTTCTGCAGATCTCAAAGATCAAGGAATCTGAGATCTCCGGAGTATCAGCTCCATAGAATATCTTCGACACATCCCCGATTCACAACCACCTGGCATGGTAACAAAATAAGAGCAGACAAATATTATGATTAAATATTTGGATAAGATCTTTTCGAGGATTGTCGAGAGCTTTAAAAGATGCAGTCTGGAGTCGAAGTGATTATTGAGAAAAACTTTCAAGCAGCTCTCTGGCTTTATAGCAATAAATCAGAGAGGACGGGTTAAGTATTTGAGTGCACCCATTGGAGGACTGAGCAAAGTTGTCACTCAAGCACAAGAACCAGGAGCACATGTTGAGACAACACGTTTAACAAACCCTATTGCAGAACAGATCTGTTCAGACATCCGGGAGGACGTTGAGTGGACAAGCAGCTTTTCGGGAGAACGGAGCTGCTGAGACAAGCCATAGGGAGAGATCTCTGCACTGAGGGGAGCTCAGTGCGCATCCAGACGAGTCGGTGGTAGAAGAACCTAAAGAGGGTGTCTTGCAAGTTTGTATTTCTTGTTCCGATCGTAAATTAGTGGATTGCTGCTTGTCGGGATTAGGAGAACCCCCCCTCCCCACCACAGTAGGGACACATACCAAATCCCTGCGTCTTGTCTTTACGATTACAGTATTTACTTTCCACTCGATATAAATCGTACTATTCCTAACGCGTTTCCTCAGCAATTGTCACAACAATAGCTGGGACAAGTTCTGTGAGACTACACAATTTAAAGATGATATATGAGATAGAGGCCCTTATCTTTGAAAAAATAAAGGCGGAATAAGCGCCTTAAACTTTAGCCGTCATTGTCAAGCGTGCATTTAGTCTTTCACATATGACATAGCCTCTGAGGTCCATATTAATTAAAAGCGTTGTGGAGGAAAGCACCTTAAGTTAGATGCACGTTTTTTACCCGCGCCTTAAGTAAATTAAGTAATTGTACGCCCCATTGGCATCAGCATGGCAGGAATAGAGCTTCCAAGTAAATCGTTACCAATAGAACTTCTTGTAAAATGGCCAAAACGAGAATGTTTTCAGAAAATGGGACAAAAAATGATTCACTTTCTTATATTAGGGCAAAATCGAAATAATTTCTTACTTACCGAGGGATGGTTAACTGCTCAGGCGGGAGGGGAAGTGCAGGTTTTTCTTATATGCGGGAGGAGTTTCTGTAAGGAATGCGCAAACACAATGGATGTGAGCAAAATGCTACTGATCAACACCATTTCTTCTCCTTTTTTGGCTTTGCCGATGTAATTACATTAAGAAGCAATGATAGTTCTTGCAGTTTGTCAGGCACAAGCCTCGACCTATATAACATATAAATTGAGTTAAGTGATTCGTTATATGTAATTAGAGAAACCAGGTGATGTGATTTTATCTGGCCAGCTTCTTGAATACAATTGTTAATATACAGGTGCGTCAACTAGGGACGCAACTCAATTTTAAACTAAACTTTGACGTAGTTTTAGAGTGTTATCGTCAACTATGCTCCTAGTATATTTAGCTTAATTTTTTTATTTTCATCTTGACTCTATCGTATCCCCAACTCTGGCCCATGGAGAAGTTGAACTCTAATATGTTGGGATTTTGACATACATTTATTATTAAAGCATGCGATGATGAACCATATCTCTGGCTTAATCTAAAATCCGAAAGCCTCGCCAAATTTCCCAACCTTGTCTTAACAATAAATCAAATGAGACTTAATATTTCAACTAACTAAATATTGTTAGATAAATAAGCGCAGTATACAAGAGTTCGTTAATAACCGTGTACACAACACTGAAGTTACTGAAGCAAGAAGTACAAAACCAGAATGACGTTGAAGCTTGCTCGGCAATCTCCTTAAAGCTGAATTGCCTCCCTTACGTGCTGGGTGTGGCTAGGCAATTGGCTTCCCAGGATACGACAACGGAACCTCAATCTGATTGCACTAATCAGTTGAAGCGAAAGGATAGCAGCCTTCACACTACCACCAAAGCAAACTCAAAACGAAGAACTTTGAACGAGAGAAGGATGATTGTTGTTTTCTGGATGATTTCAAAGGAGAATGCACCCCTCCTTATATAGTGATGGAGAGCCAACCCCACACGCTTAACTTGTTTGCAACAACTGGATTAGTGTTCCAGTACATGATTGTGCAAGGATTTGATTCTTTAATGTTTTAATGTAGGCCGATAAACGTGAAAATGACTTAATCTATTCACTAAATAACAATTTCCATATCGTTTGTCTTGTTTTCCATGCTTTTCATAGAAATGTCATATCCATATTTCCTAACGACTATACGTTTGATAGCTTCAGGAGTAATTCTTAACTTCTCTTAAATAAGATATATGATCTCTTCATGCCTATATATTTTTTTAAATTAAAAATTATCGTTAGGAACAATATCAAAGTCACAAGTTTGTGAATCTACACGTGTAGTGATTCCCATATGAGAGCATTCTTCTTCTTTTTTCTTTTTTCGACTCTAAGAGCATATGCAGCGATCGACTTCTCGCCCAGCAATCAGCACGAAATTGCTCTAATTTCTGTGCAGCAACAATTGCTCGATGAAAAGAAATGCTGGAGGAGGAAGAAGTTTCTCGGACGAATGCTCCTCAAGGACGCGGAGTTGAAATTGCTAGGAGCGTCAGATCCGGACAGGGAAAGGAGCGTGCGACGCGTGGATTCTCTTCTTCTCCCGCTCCGCCTCTTTCTCCCGGCTCATTCTCCTTCTCCTCCTGCTTCTGTTCATGTTCCTTCGTCTTCTCCCTCCTGCTCCTTCGTTGGTCCGATTTGCAACGGTCCAAAATTCTGATCCGTTAGATCAGATCCAGATGTGATATCTGATCTAACGGACCAGAATAATTGCCAACGGAAATATATAAAAAACAAATCGAATAAATTTAAAAAAATGAAAAAAAATTATATTTTTGAACTTCAATTTGTTTCCTATAAATTGGACTCTCATGTGGATCTCAATGTACACCAAAAAACTTCACAACAAGTTATTTTGCTTCTCTCTCATATTATCACTAAAAGTTCAAAAAAAATTTCAACAAAGAGTGCCGCAATTCATTGGTGTATGTCGGAAGACGTGCAATTGTGCATATCTTATTGTTGGTAATCCGTCGATCTGATTTCTGACAATAAATAAAGAAAAGATAGATTGTGGGAAAAATTCACGCTGAGTTTTGTATAAATTGGATGTTGGGTGAGAATGAAGTACTTCTGTCCACCGAATAAAGATCTCAGTCGGCGCTTAGCTCTCGATGGTCGAAGTTGAAGCCCAATTTGATTTTCATGTATTTCCCATGCAAGGAAAAATCCGGAATCTGGCGATAATTTGTTAGATGAAGAATGTTTTTGAATAAAATATTTGTATAGTTGATTAATGCTTCAGCATTGATAGAGGCTATTTGTACGCATTATTTAGATCATAACCCTATGCTTGTTTGCAATATTTTATGAGCAAGATTACTCGTTTCTAGTGTTTTTGTGTTACAGGGCAAAACGAGTCCTTGAGTCGGATACGCGCTAACAGGCAGCGTCCTAGGAGTGAGAGATCCGCCTGCGGAGATAGCGCAGAGGAGAAGTTGGCGAGAGTCAGTAGCGGTGCGCTAGCCGATGCGCTAGCCGAATGCCGTGCGCCAGGCGCAACATCCAGTGACCAGATTTGGAAGTTGCCAAAGGTGAACTTCCTGGGCAATATATAAACGAAGGAAGTCTAGGGTTTCTAGAGAGAGACATCACAGCCGTCATTGGACAACGCTCAGAGAGAGCGGCAACACTGAAAACACACGGACTTGTTGAGAGGATTTGCGCCAGCCGACTGCGCCAGCCGAGAAGACAACCTGCACGCACTGTTTGCTACTGTGTTCTCAGACATATTAGACCTTATTTACTATTCTATGATGTTTATTACTAGCATGTCTAGCTAAACTCTTAGTGTTGGTCGGGCATGAATCTATGAAGTATTACCTTTGAGACTTGAGCTTAATGCATAGTTTATTTACTTGTATTAATTCTGTGCACACCGAGACAGTTAGTTGCATAAGTAGGGGAAGCCTTGAACCGCAATCTTACTTGTGTTGCTTGCTTGTCGTATGTTAAACTAGTTGCATGAGTAGGGGAAGCCTTGAACCGCAATCTTACGGTGACAACTAGGAGTAACGAGTTAGGGTAGGCAGTTGCTACTGTGACAGGATTCGCAGCTGTTTAGTCTAGTTCTAAGGATTAATAGCACATGAACTTTGAACGGAACATGCGCACGTGTTAGGAAGCCTTGACCGGACACTAACCCAAGTAAGCCGAAAACTATAGACGTTTAGAGTCGATGATAAGGAATGCGTTCATAGAGGATTGTCTGCCCAATACTTTTCATAGTCATAGTATCTAATCTCTACTGCTTGCGCACGTCTAGTGCAATTTCCTGCGTTACGCTAGCTACTGTTCATTTGCGCATCGCGCATCCCAATCTCACACAACCCCCATTTTTAGTGTAGACGACAGGATTGAAGACTGAACTACTTGCTCCCTGTGGAGATCGACCCTTACTTAATCGCTGTACTGGTGGAAGAGGAAGGATTATATTTGACGCGCACAACGACGCGCGATCAAATTTTGGCGCCGTTGCCGGGGAGCAACACAGCTAAGTCTTTAGTCTGAGTTTTTATTATAGTAATTCTTTCAGTTTGTTTTGTTTTCGTTGTTGTTTCTGACAGCGCGCATTCACATCAGCCTGCGCAACCTTGAAACAGTTGCGCTGCGCAGATTCTAGTTGCGCACTGACAGCCGCAACAACATTAGTTATCTTTTAATTTCATTTTTCTTGAGATTCGGAACAGGTTATGGAGGATAACAGTGTCGTAGGAGACAACTTGGGGGACAGAACCCCAGAGGAAGCAAGGGCACATAACCGCGCAGCCCTGTTCAGAGAGGAAGTGCAGCGCGAGGTTGAATCAAGGAGGGCCGCTGAAGTGTATCATGCGCCACCCGTGCAACAAGCCGCGCGACGCAGAACAGTGCGCGAGATGTCGGCCCCTATCACTGTTAACCAGCCATGGTGCATCGTGCTTCCACCAGGCGGTCATTTTGAGCTAAGGAGCTCGCTCATCCATCACATGCCCAAGTTCCACGGGATGAACAATGAAAATCCAGTCAAGCATGTGCGAGAGTTCCTAGTCATTTGCGAGAACATGAAGACCGAAGGGGAGAGTGATGAGGCGCTGAAAATGAAGGCATTCCCATTTTCATTATGTGATACAGCTAAACACTGGCTAATGAATTTACCTGCAGGATCTATTCACACATGGGAGCAGCTGCAGAAGAAATTCCTAGATAAATTCTATCCAGCAGCAAAGATTGCGCTGCTCAGAAGGGAACTGGCTGCGCCAAGGCAGAGCGCAGGGGAGTCTCTGTCAGAATACTATGAACGTTTCAGGGAGCTAGAAGCCAACTGCTACAATCACGGGCTTCCCCAGAATGTGCTGATAGAGAACTTTCTAAATGGACTGCTGCCCATGGAGCTGCGACTACTGAATGCATGCGCAGGAGGGGACATTTGCAACATGTACCCAGAGGATGCGTGGCAGCTGATAGAAGATTCTGCTGGGCAGGTAAGACATCAATTGATGCTTGAAAGTAGCCGTAATCGTTCTGTGCATCAGGTAGAAACAAGCGCTGAGATCAAGGAAATGAAGGCCATGCTACAGAAGCTGATGAGTGCGCAGAGCGCACAACCAGTTGCACCAAAGGTATGTGAATTCTGCAGGTCCACTGAGCACAAGACAGACGAATGCCCAACACTTTTCGAAGAGACTGGAGATGTCAATGCTCTTGGAGGATGGGACAACAGAGGACCGCAGAGGCAGAATCAGCCGCGCTTTGGGCTTGCCGCAAATGGATTCAGATGGAAGGAGGAGAACAATTTCCAGAGGCAGCCCACAGATCAGCGCGCACCACAGCAGACGCAACAAGCTGCGCCCTACAATCCGCCGCACCGCCGGAATGACGCACCAGCACAGAACAACCAACAGCCGCGGCGTTCCTTGGAAGACATCATGGGGCAGCTAGCAGATATAGTGCGCAAAAATGACGAGAAATATGACAAAAGGTTCGAGTCCATAGAAAAGCAGCTATCACAAATAGCAACCACGGTGTATGAGCTGAAAAAGAGCGATGGCAACCTGCCTTCGCAAGTGATTCAGAACCCTAAAGGAGGAGTCAATGCAGTGACACTGAGGACTGGGCGCACAGTAGGAACAGAGCAGACCGCACAGGTGCCCGCGCAACCAGTTGCGCAAATCCCGGATCCAGCAGATCAGAATGCGCAACCAGAGCAAGATGCGCAACCGGAAGCGCCAGCCACGGACCAGCAGGGCAAAGCGCAAGGTATGTCTCACTTGAAACACAAGGACAAAAATTGTACTAACATACCTGCTCCCTTCCCTGTGCAGGCACCACTGGCGAGAAAAGAAGCGCTGGACAAGGAATTATATGAGCTATTCAGCAAGGTAGAAATCAACATACCTCTCATAGAAGCTATTCGACAGATCCCCAGGTATGCGAAGTTTTTAAAAGAGCTGTGCACAAACAAGCGAAGGAAAGGTGAATGCGCACAGGTAATGCTAAATGCGCAGGCCTCAGCGATCGTGCAACAAAAGGTACCACCCAAGTGCCGAGATCCAGGTACATTTACTATCCCATGCACGCTAGGTAAGACCACAGTGAGTAATTGCATGATCGATTTAGGCGCATCCATCAATTTGCTACCTTATTCTCTATATACGACATTGCTCCTTAGACCACTTAAGCCTGCAGGTCTCACCATTCAGCTAGCAGCCAGATCGTGCAAACAACCTGCAGGCATGATAGAAGATGTCCTAGTTCGCGTAGGAGAGCTGGTCTTCCCAGCAGATTTTTATGTGCTCGAAATGGAGGGTGAATCAAGCGCCAGCAGTGCGCAAATCCTCCTAGGCAGACCATTTCTGATGACCGCGCGCACGAAGATAGACGTATGGAGGGGCACGCTCTCCATGGAGGTAGATGGCGAAGAAATCCATTTCAACATATTCAAGGGGATGCAGCACCCACATGAGGACGCTACCGTGCACGCGATGGACAGCATTGACGATCTAGTCGCAGAAGCGCAGTGTGCGAGCGCAACCATAGGACCAGAGCTACTGACACAGGCAGAGCTGGAGGAGCAAGAGGAGGAGCCAAGCAGTGCTGAACCAGCACCCACACAGGTACTTGATATAGTTCATATTTGCACCGCTAACAAAATCTTGCCCTCTATTGAACAGGCACCCAAGATCAAACTGAAGCAACTCCCAGAGCACCTCAAGTACATTTTCTTGGGAGATGAGGACACCCTGCCAGTGATCATCACGAAGGGATTAGAAGAAGAGCAGGAGGCGCGCTTACAACAGGTACTGCGCAGGAACCAGCGCGCTATAGGATGGACTCTTGCTGATCTGCGCGGAGTGAGCCCAGACGTGTGCATGCACAGAATTCTGTTGGAAGATGGTGCCAAACCATCCAGGGAGGCTCAGCGCAGGTTGAATCCAAACATGATGGAGGTAGTGCAAAAGGAAGTCCTGAAATTGCTTGGCGCAGGGGTCATCTACCCAATTTCGGACAGCAAATGGGTCAGCCCGGTGCATGTTGTGCCAAAGAAAAGAGGAATCACAGTGGAAGGGAATGCGCAGGGCGAACTAGTTCCCAAGCGCATTCAAACTGGCTGGCGCATGTGCATCGACTACAGGAAGCTGAACGCTGTCACGCGCAAGGACCACTTCCCGTTACCCTTTATGGACCAGATGCTGGATCGCTTAGCAGGTAAGCCTTATTTTTGTTTTCTGGATGGATATTCAGGGTACAACGAGATACCCATAGCTGCGGAGGATCAAGAGAAGACCACATTCACATGCCCGTTCGGTACGTTTGCGTTTCGGCGCATGTCTTTTGGGCTGTGCAACGCGCCAGGTACATTCCAACGCTTAGTCATGAGCATTTTTTCTGATATGATTGGTATATGCATAGAAGTGTTCATGGATGATTTCACTGTATATGGGAGTACCTTTGATGCATGTTTAACTCATCTAGATAAAGTTTTAGCGCGCTGCATCTCTAAGAATTTAGTGCTCAATTACGAAAAATGTCATTTCATGGTCACGCACGGAGTAGTACTAGGACATATCATTTCAGAGGAGGGTATTAAGGTAGACAAGGCTAAAATAGATCTTATTTCTAATCTGCCTTATGCCACCAACGTGCGCGACGTGAAATCATTCTTAGGGCATGCTGGGTTTTACAGGCGTTTTATTAAGGATTTCTCTAAAATTTGTATACCCCTGTCTAACCTGTTGCAAAAAGATGTGTGTTTCGATTTTACTGATGAGTGCAGGGCGGCGTTCGATAAGCTGAAGGAAGCGCTGACCAGTGCGCCAGTGATGCGCGCACCAGACTGGAACCTGCCATTTGAGCTGATGTGTGACGCAAGCGATTACGCAGTGGGTGCAGTCTTGGGGCGGCGCGTGGACAAGAAGCCGCACGCCATTTACTATGCATCGCGCACGCTGGACTCTGCGCAGAGGAACTACACCACCACGGAAAAGGAGCTTCTGGCAATTGTATTTGCGCCGGAGAAGTTCCGAGCTTATGTCCTAGGCGCAAGGGTCATCATCTACATTGACCACGCAGCTATCCGCTACCTCATGTCCAAGAAGGAGACCAAGCCGCGCCTGATGCGCTGGGTGCTCCTGCTTCAGGAATTCGACTTGGAGATCAAAGATAAGAAGGGCACGGAGAATACAGTCGCTGATCACCTGAGCAGGATCGTCAAGGAGGAGGAGCCAGGGCAGATCAAGGAGACATTCCCTGACGAGCACCTGATGGCGCTGACAGGTAAGGTACCATGGTATGCGCATATCGCAAATTACCTGGTCACAGGTGTGTTTCCTCCGCATTTCAATAAAACTCAGTGCATGCGATTGAAACATGAGTCCAAGCATTACCTTTGGGATGATCCTTACATGCTTAGAATAGGTCCAGATCAGATATTAAGGCGTTGCGTTCTTGACCATGAGATTAACTCTGTCTTGATGTTTTGTCATGCGCACGCTTGTGGAGGGCACTTTGGTCCCAAGCGCACGAGCAGGAAAATCTTGGACTGCGGATTCTACTGGCCGCACCTATTCAGAGACGCATATGACCATTGCAGGAATTGCGACAGGTGCCAGCGCACAGGAGGCATATCCGCGCGCAACGAGATGCCGCAGACCCCGATTCTGGTGGATGAAGTGTTCGATGTTTGGGGAATCGACTTCATGGGTCCATTTCCCCCATCTGCCGGCTACGAGTACATACTGGTGGCCGTGGATTACGTATCCAAATGGGTCGAAGCTAAGGCCACGCGCAAGGATGATGGTAAGACTGTCGCTGACTTTCTCCGAACTAACATATTTTGCAGGTATGGTGTACCTAAGGCAGTCATCAGCGATCAGGGGACGCACTTCTGCAACAGGATTGTGGCGCAAGTTTTCAAGCACTATGGGGTGCGCCACAAGACGTCCACCGCTTACCATCCACAAACGAATGGGCAGGCCGAAGTGTCTAACAGAGAAATCAAGCGCATCTTGGAAAAGACTGTGAGGCCATCGCGCAAAGATTGGAGCCAGCGCCTGGATGATGCGCTATGGGCATACCGCACTGCGCATAAGACGCCCATTGGGACTTCGCCCTTTCGGCTGGTCTATGGGAAGGCCTGCCACCTGCCAGTAGAGCTCGAGCACAAGGCATATTGGGCCTTGCGTATTTGCAACCTGAACTTGGATGAGGCAGGAAAAGAACGCGCATTTGAGCTGAGCGAACTAGAAGAGTTGCGCCTGGACGCCTATGAGGGACTGCGCGATTACAAGGAGCGCACCAAGGCGTATCATGACAAGCATATCCTCCGGCGCACATTTGAACCGGGAGACCAGGTATTGTTATTTTCATCACGCCTGAAGCTCATGCCTGGAAAGTTGCACAGCAAGTGGACGGGACCATACACCATCACCAAGGTTTTCCCCTACGGAACAATCGAGTTAGAAGACGGGCACCGGCATCGTTTTCAGGTTAATGGGCAGAGAGTCAAACGGTACTTAGGAGAACCTTGGGATAACACAGCACGCGACCTTGAGCTGGCAGAACCAGAGATAATCGATGCGCCAGCTGACGCGCCAGAGGAACCACCAGATGCACCAGAGGGAGAACCGAAGATCATAGCTCACATTTCTTCTCCCTCTGCATCTACCCTCGTTACGCATAATTTATCACATACTGACCTTCCATTTTACCCTTTGCGCAAGACCAATGAGATCGCGACACACACGCTGGCGCAGGAACACTCGGGAGCAAGAGTGGGGGAGGTTGCAGACACACGTTTTGGCACGTAACGAGGTACAGTCGAGCCAACGACGTTAAACAAAGGCACTTGTCGGGAGGTAACCCGACACGTTTTATTTCCGCCTATTTTATTTTTCTGTTTGTTTTGTGTTTTTTGAGTTTTTTTAGGTAGTTTAGGACTTGGTAGTTTTTTGAGTCACACAGTACTGCGCGGGACCGTGCGCCTAGCAATGCGCAGGTCAGAAGCGCTAGCCAGGGGGGTATATAAGGCAGGACTCAGGAAACAATTCCAACAATTTTTCACTCGATCGTTGCACACGAGCTCCCGCCGTCAGACTTCTGCCGTCGATCAGCGCCCAACCCAGCGTCCGTTTGGAGTGATTCACGGACCGCACAACCACACAACTCCCAGGTAACCTTCCCTCCCCGATTTGAGCAGTTCCAGTTAGGGTTTGCGCAGTGGAGGCAGTTTTTAGGGTTTTGAAATCGCACCGGGGTAGCGTGCGCGGATCAGAGCAGTGTTTAGTGCGTTGTGTTGGCGAGTAGTAGGCGTTCGTTCGGTACAAGTTTCAGGGATTTCTGTGCAGTTTGGATTTTTGCAGTTCTTGAGGATATTGACCACAGTTGACCACAGCCCTAGCCATCATGAGACCTGCCACAGACCAGGAGACCCCAGCTGCGTTCAGCAACAAATATGCCGCGTTTATCAGCCTGGAGATGTACGGGACCCCGTACATCAGCAGAGAATTCCTGCGCGAGGTAGGACTGGAGGACCTTGTGGCACAGAGGCTGGCGATCGCAGGCTGGGAGGCGCTGTTGGACCTCAACAGCGCATCTGACCAAGAAGATACGTGTGAGTTTTTGGCATCTCTGGAGGCAGGAGACAAGGAGATCAGGTACAGACACAGGGGTGTCTGGTTCATAGCTTCGGAGAGGAGGCTGAGGCGCGCATTCGGGTGCGTCAAGGTGCGTGAGGAGGAGTTAGACACGCACACTAACCAGGAGGCCTGGAGCGAGATGGCGACTGGGCCAGCATTTGCCGCGGGGCGCAGCAGGGGCCGAGAGCTGCGCGACCCGTGGCTGTTCTACTTGTGGCGCATAGTTGCCTATGCAGTCATTGGTCGTTTCAACGGCGCACCAAAGATCAGCCTCCTGGATTTGGACATTCTGAAGGGGCTGTACTATGGACGGAAGGTGCTATTTATCCTGAACATGGTGCACCACTGGAGCCGCGTCAGCATGAAGGGGCCGCTGACTTGCGGAGGAGTCATAACGCACCTGCTGCGGGCATTACATGGAGAGCCCGAGGTGCCAGAGCACACTTTGGTACAGGCTGTCCCTCTAGACCGTGCCCACATGCTGCAGATTAGGGCGGTAGCTCTGAAGGAAGATGGCACACTAGAGTGGTGCTACCGCCTGCAGCCGGCCAGAGCGCCGCGACCCAGAGCAGAGAGCAGTGCGCAGGGCGCAGCAGCAGCCGCGCAAGCCATGGAGGAGGATGAAGAACCGGAAGTGCCTCTGGTCAGGCGCCCAAGGACCCGGGCACAGACTGGAGCGCACCAGAGGGCCCGTGCACCACAAGGGGAGCCAGTGACCATTTCTATCGAGGATTCTCCCCCTCGTGCACGTGCCAAGCGCCCAAGGACTGAGGCTGAGGAGGCGCCCGAGGAAGCAACCGCCGAGCAGCGCATGTTGTTCAACGTCATGCGCGTGCTTGAGTACTTGGCACCCGAGGGGGCAGATTTGAATATGAGCCCACCATCAGGGTGGAAATTTGGAGACCCTATTCCCCCTCTCCTCAGCCTGCACCATCCACCTCCTACCCGAACCCCAGCAGCCTCGGCAGCCCCAGTCCATCCAGCAGCGCCTTCCCCCGCGCCAGCACCAGAACCAACAGCCCCAGCAGCAGAGCCCACCCCTGAACCAGCACCGATACCACCACCAGTAGCTTCCCCTGCCCGGCCTTCTGTTCTGGAGTCCCCCATAACCTATCCCAGCGTAGACTCCGATTCCATTTGGGATTCACTCTCCGAGGACGAGCAGCCTGACCCCCTCGCCATAGTGCCACCAGCATCCAGCAACGACTACGTGACTGATTCTTCAGAGGATGAGGCGCTTGGCTCAGCAGCTGCGTCTAGCTCGGGGACCTTCTAAGGCCGCGGGGCAGCCGCATTAGTTTTCTTTAGGGTGGTGTCTTGTATTTTTGCTGCGTCTTATTGGATATTATGTGCTGAATATTTGTGCCGCATATTTTTGTGACCCTGTGCTAATGTTTGTGCTGTGTGACTATTTGTTTTTGTTCTCATGTTCTTTTTTTTTTGCATTACCTGCATGTGTGCGCTCTCCGTGCGCTTGCGCTTGAGTCGTGGGGACACGTCTCTGTTCAAGTGTGGGGGAGGGGGGCGTTACACTTACATTTCACGTTTTTGAGCATTTTTAGTAGCCCTTAGTTTAAGCTGAAGAGAATAGTAGCAGGAGTGCGCTAGAGTGCAGGATGCGCATGCGCTCCAGCTTGTTTTGCGCTATCCATATTGCGTGCGCTGCCATCTACTGTTTTAGTATAATTTTTTTCGTTTTTTGCTCCTATTAGTTGGGATATACAGGGGATGTGGAGTTGACAGAAATGCTCCAGAGAGGCGGTTAGTCGCTTTTGCTTCGAAGGCAAGGTATATGGTCGAGAGCGTTAGTGGAGGCCGGTGCCTCGCAGCCTTCGGGACACAAGGGCGCGCTCAGTCACGCAGATACCAAAGGCAAAACACCCTATGCGTGGCAAGGTGGGAAAACAGACCACCTTCTCTCTGGAAATCAAGCTAAGGAAGGCGGGCGCGGGTGTAAACGCGTGCGCTGACCGGCGCAGACAGAAGGAGAGAGAGCGGGGCGAGTTCCATAGCTGCTATCCGAAGGCTGAGACTGGAACTGCTCTGGGAATGTAAGAAATTAAGCTGTACAAAAGAAAAAAAATACCAGCAGATGATACACGCTACAAAAGAATCAGCATGCGCACAAACATCAAAATGCGCAAGGACCATAAGAAAATCATCAGAAAGCTCAGGTTCCCAGGAAGTGCGCGAGCAAATCACGCACTGGAAGAAGCTGCGTTATCCACCATATACCTATCTTCGGAGTAGGAGCTGGCAGCCAGGAGCCTAAGAAGAGCTATCTCCCAGCCATCCAAAAAATCTTCATCCCGGCTGAGAGGTAATGAATTTCGAAATTATTATATTAGAACTGTTGAAAGTAGTTGTGCGCAGGTGATAGAGCAGTGCGAGTTGAGCAAATTGCGCATTCGCATCAGAGTGCAAGACTGTGCGCTAGACTCCAGAAGAGGTAATTGTATCCGCGCTTCAGTGCTTGTTCGGGACGAACAAGGGGCAAGTGTGGGGGGTTTGATAGAGGCTATTTGTACGCATTATTTAGATCATAACCCTATGCTTGTTTGCAATATTTTATGAGCAAGATTACTCGTTTCTAGTGTTTTTGTGTTACAGGGCAAAACGAGTCCTTGAGTCGGATATGCGCTAACAGGCAGCGTCCTAGGAGTGAGAGATCCGCCTGCGGAGATAGCGCAGAGGAGAAGTTGGCGAGAGTCAGTAGCGGTGCGCTAGCCGATGCGCTAGCCGAATGCCGTGCGCCAGGCGCAACATCCAGTGACCAGATTTGGAAGTTGCCAAAGGTGAACTTCCTGGGCAATATATAAACGAAGGAAGTCTAGGGTTTCTAGAGAGTGACATCACAGCCGTCATTGGACAACGCACATCAGAGAGAGCGGCAACACTGAAAACACACGGACTTGTTGAGAGGATTTGCGCCAGCCGACTGCGCCAGCCGAGAAGACAACCTGCACGCACTGTTTGCTACTGTGTTCTCAGACATATTAGACCTTATTTACTATTCTATGATGTTTATTACTAGCATGTCTAGCTAAACTCTTAGTTTTGGTCGGGCATGAATCTATGAAGTATTACCTTTGAGACTTGAGCTTAATGCATAGTTTATTTACTTGTATTAATTCTGTGCACACCGAGACAGTTAGTTGCATAAGTAGGGGAAGCCTTGAACCGCAATCTTACTTGTGTTGCTTGCTTGTCGTATGTTAAACTAGTTGCATGAGTAGGGGAAGCCTTGAACCGCAATCTTACGGTGACAACTAGGAGTAACGAGTTAGGGTAGGCAGTTGCTACTGTGACAGGATTCGCAGCTGTTTAGTCTAGTTCTAAGGATTAATAGCACATGAACTTTGAACGGAACATGCGCACGTGTTAGGAAGCCTTGACCGGACACTAACCCAAGTAAGCCGAAAACTATAGACGTTTAGAGTCGATGATAAGGAATGCGTTCATAGAGGATTGTCTGCCCAATACTTCTCATAGTCATAGTATCTAATCTCTACTGCTTGCGCACGTCTAGTGCAATTTCCTGCGTTACGCTAGCTACTGTTCATTTGCGCATCGCGCATCCCAATCTCACACAACCCCCATTTTTAGTGTAGACGACAGGATTGAAGACTGAACTACTTGCTCCCTGTGGAGATCAACCCTTACTTAACCGCTGTACTGGTGGAAGAGGAAGGATTATATTTGACGCGCACAACGACGCGCGATCAAGCATCTTTAACATATATTTTTAATATATAGATTCGCAAAACTCAAACTATGTACGTTGTGAACAGAAAGAAAACATTCATACACTTTGAATGTTGGGACTAAGTTATGACGCATCAAACATTTACGCCTACCCAACCCATTCCTCCACCGAATTACGCTTAGGAAGGTAGTCATTCCACTGAAGAAGTGCATCCAAATGAAATAAATGTAAACCCTACCTTTGAAGATCCGGAATTTTCTACCCCCGAAAGCAATCCTAGAAGTTCATCTAGTTCGATAAGACCGTCGAGAATAAAAGTGGCTAAAGAAGCAAGAAGAAAGGGTAAAAAGATTGCAAGTTCAACAAGTAACTACATTGATACTTTGCAAACCAATGTGGAAAACCAAACAAAACAATTGGCTATTCAACAAAAGTAAATCAAGCTTGCTCAAAAGCAAATGGAGCATGCCCATAAAATGCAAGAACACGACACGAATGTAAGAAAAATGGCGGAGGACACAAGGATTACGCAAATGAATACGGAGTTAACCCCAAAGTCCAAGAAATACTTTTCAAAGAGGAAGGCTGCAATTCTTCGACAGTACGAGGAAGAGGAAGATGAAGAAGAACACGACCGTGACGAGTACTTTTCAAATTACTATCTGATGATGCAAGTATGGCAGTGTTTGACAAAATCAGCACAAGTGAACAAGGAGCAGCTACAGCACAAGTGAACAAGGAGCAGCTTCAGCAGGGGATGCTATAGCAGGAGCTTGTTCAAGTGGCTGCATCATCTGTCCGAGAAGCTGCAGCGACCTGGCCTTGGTTCGAAGGCCTGGTAGCTCTGCGGAGATCATCAGAAGAATTTTTAAGTTGCTGCCAAGAATATTCCAGTGGGCTTTCCTAGCTAGACAAGGAGTTTTGTGTTGGAGATCAAAAACAAATCTAATCTCCTAAAAATTAGGAGATAATTGTTCTTTTGGGACATTGCTAAATTCTTGTCTTGCTTATAGCTGGTGCTGCTATTTAAGAGAAAGGAGTTCAATGCTGAGAGGTGGATCGAAGCTGAGGGATACACGAGTGCATACACAGAATTCAGAGAGAGGAATTTTTGGGTGTGCTACCGACGAGTTCTTCGATCATCACCAAAGAGCAGAGCGTGCGCGCAGAGCTGTGGTGACAGAAGCAGAAGGTGATCAGGACTTTCAGAGTCTGATCCAAGCTTGATCTGGAAGCCAATTCAGAGCAGTGGTGCTTGTTGGTTGATCAAGGGCAGCCGCGGAAGAGCTGACGGGTGTGTGGCTCGGTCGAGTGTCTAAGCGGTGGTTCTCGCTAGTGGCTGGAGGACACAGCAACCTGCACGCACTTTCTTGTTACTGTTTCCTTGGATACTTTAGCTTTTATTTACTGTTTCTATGATGTTTACTACTAGCATGTCTAGCTAAACACTTTGTATCGGTTGGGCATGATTCTATGAGTATTTCCTTTGAGACTTGTGCTTAATGCATAGTTGTTTGCTTGTGTTAATTCTGTGCATACGGTTGACAGCTAGTTGCATGAGTAGGGGAAGCCCTGAACCGCAATCTTACTCGTAGTACTTGTTTGTTATATGTTAAACTAGTTGATAGCTTGACGGTGACAACTAGGAGTAACGCGCTAGAATAATCAGCTGCTACTTTGACAGGATTCGTAGTTGTTTAGACTAGTCTTAAGAATTAATAGCTCATGAACTTTGATCGGAACATGCGCACAAGTTAGGAAGCCTTGATCGGACACTAACTTCAGTAAATCAACTATAGACGTTTTGAGTCGATGATAAGGAATACATTCATAGAGGATTGTCTGCCCGATACTTTTCATAGTCATAGTACTTAATCTCTACTGCCTGCGCACGTCTAGTGCAAATTCTGCGTTGCTACTGTTCATTCACGCACCTGCGCAACCCAATCACTCACAACCCCCAATTTCGTAAGTTGTAGGTTTACTAGCTAGAACGAGTCTGCTTGCTCCCTGTGGAATCGACCCTGACTTAGCCGCTATACTAAGCAGAGGAGGAAGGATTAATTTGACGCGTACAACGTCGCGCGATCAAATTTTGGCGCCGTTGCCGGGGAGCAACACAGCTAAGTTTTAACTAGTTTAAGTTTTCCTTTATAGTAGCTAGTTATTTCAGTTTGCTTTATTTTTCTCGTTGTTGTTTCTGACAAAGCGCAATCAACAATCAGCCTGCGCAGCCTTGAAACAGTTGCGTTGTGCAGATTATAGTTGCGCACTGACAGACGCAACAGCTTAGTTATTTTTTTTAATTTCATTTTCCTTGAGATTTAGGACAGGACATGGAGGATAACAACGTCATTGGAGATAACTTAGGGGACAGAACCTCAGACAATGCAAGGGCAGATAACCGCGCAGCTCGGTTCAGAGAGGAAGTGCAGCTCGAAGTTGAAGCACGGATGGCCGCTGAAGTGTATAATGCGCCACCCGCGCGACAGGTCGCGCGACGCAGAACAGTGCGCGAGATGTCAGCTCCAATCACGGTTAACTAGCCATGGTGCATAGTGCTTCCACCAGATGGTCATTTTGAGCTAAGGAGCTCTCTCATTCATCACATGCCCAAGTTTCACAGGATGAACAACGAAAATCCAGTCAAGCATGTGCGAGAATTCCCAGTTATTTGCGAGAACATGAAGACTGAAGGGGAGAGCGACGAAGCGCTGAAGATGAAGGCATTCCCTTTTTCACTGTGTGATACGGCCAGGCATTGGCTGATGAACTTACCCGCAGGATCTATTCACACATGGGAGCAGCTCCAGAAGAAGTTCTTGGACAAGTTCTATCCTGCAGCCAAGATTGCGCTACTCAGGAGGAAGGTGGCCGCATCTAGGCAGGGCACAGGAGAATCACTATTGGAGTATTACGAGCGTTTCAGGGAGCTGGAGGCTAACTGCTACAATCACGGCCTGCCCCAGAATGTACTGATAGAGAATTTCCTGAACGGACTACTACCAATGGAGCTGAGATTATTGAATGCATGCGCAGGCGGCGACATTTGCAACATGTACCCAGAGGACGCATGGCAGCTGATAGAAGACTCTGCTGGACAGGTAAGACATCAGCTAACACTTGAAAATAGTCGTGCTCGTTCTATGCATCAGGTAGAAACAAGCGCTGAGATAAAGGAGATGAAGGTCATGCTGCAAAAGTTGATGAGTGCGCAAGGCGCACAACCAGTTGCGCCAAAGGCATGCAAATTCTGCAAGTCCACCGAGCACAAAACTGATGAATGTCCCACACTTTTCGAGGAATCAGGAGATGTCAACGCTTTAGGAGGATGGGATAATAGAGGGATACAGAGGCAGAACCAGCCGCGTTTTGGACTAGCCGCGAATGGGTTCAGATGGAAGGAGGACAACAATTTCCAGAGGCAGTCCGCGGAACAGCGCGCGCCACAGCTGACGCAACAAGCTGCGACCTATAATCCACCGCATCGCCGCACTGACGCACCAGCGCAAAACAAACAGCAGCCGCGGCGATCCTTAGAAGATATCGTGGGCCAGCTAGCAGACACAGTGCGCAAGAATGATGACAAGTATGACAAGAGGTTCGAGTGCATTGAAAAGCAGCTGTCACAGATCGCCACCACGGTGTATGAGCTGAAAAAGAGCGATGGCAATTTGCCTTCGCAAGTGATTCAGAATCCCAAGGGAGGAGCCAACGCAGTGACCCTGAGGACTGGGCGCACAGTAGGAACAGAGCGGACCACAGAGGCACCCGAGCAACCAGTTGCGCAAGGTCCAGCGCCAGCAGAGCTGGATGCGCAACCAGCAGCGCCAGCCACAAACCAGCAGGGCGAGGCGCCAGGTATGGCGCAATCAAAAGACAAGGACATGAATCGTACTAACATACCTGCACCTTTTCCTGTGCAGGCACCATTGGCTAGAAAGGAAGCGCTTGATATGGAGCTCTACGAGTTATTCAGTAAGGTGGAAATAAACATTCCCCTTATTGAAGCAGTTCGGCAGATCCCTAGGTACGCCAAGTTCTTAAAGGAGCTGTGCACAAACAACAGAAGGAAAGGCGAGTGCGCACAGGTAATGCTACACGCGCATGCCTCAGCCATCGTGCAACATAAGGTACCACCTAAGTGCCAAGATCCAGGTACGTTCACCATTCCATGCACTTTAGGTAGGACCACAGTAAGTAACTGCATGATTGACCTAGGCGCATCTATAAATGTGCTTTCCTATTCCTTGTATACGTCACTGCGCCTTGGACCACAAAAGTCTGCAGGTCTCACCATTCAGCTAGCAGATCGGTCGTGCAAACAACCGACGGGCATGATAGAGGACGTCTTAGTCCGAGTAGGAGAGCTGGTGTTCCCAGCAGATTTCTACGTCTTAGAAATGGGGGGTGAGTCGAGCAAGGGAAGTGCGCAGATCCTATTGGGCAGACCATTTATGATGACTGCGCGCACAAAGATAGACGTATGGAGGGGTACGCTCTCAATGGAAGTTGACGGCGAGGAAATTCACTTCAACATATTTAAAGGGATGCAGCACCCTCACGAGGACGCCACAGTACACTCGATGGACAGCATAGACGACTTGGTTGCGGATGCGCAGTGTGCGAGCGCAGCAGGAGGACCGGGGCCGCTGGCGCCAGCAGAAATGAAGGCGCATGAGGATGAGCTGAGCAGTGCGGAACCAGCATCCAGACAGGTACACGATATAGTTTGTGTCTTCACTACTGATAAAATCTTGCCCTCTATTGAACAGGCACCCAAGGTCGAGCTGAAGCAACTCCCCGAGCACCTCAAATACATATTCTTAGGAAATGAGGACACCCTGCCAGTGATCATAAAGAGAGGACTAGAAGAGGAGCAGGAGGCCCGATTACAAGAGGTGCTGAGTAAGAACTAGCGCGCTATAGGATGGACACTTGCTGACCTGCGCGGGGTAAGCCCGGACGTATGCATACATAAGATTCTATTGGAAGATGGTGCCAAACCATCCAGGGAGCCTCAGCGCAGATTGAATCCGAATATGATGGAGGTGGTACAGAAGGAGATCCTGAAGCTGCTTGACGCAGGAGTCATCTACCCAATTTCGGACAGTAAATGGGTGAGTCCAGTGCACGTTGTACCGAAGAAGGGAGGAATCACAGTAGAGGAGAATGCGCAGGGCGAGCTAGTTCCCAAGCGCATACAAACTGGATGGCGCATGTGCATCGACTACAGAAAGCTTAACGCAGTCACGCGCAAGGATCATTTTCCGCTGCCATTCATGGACCAGATGCTAGATCGATTAGCGGGGAAGCCATACTTTTGCTTCCTGGACGGGTACTCAGGGTACAATCAGATACCCATAGCTGCGGAGGATCAAGACAAAACTACGTTTACCTGCCCATTCGGTACGTTTGTGTTTCGGTGCATGTCATTTGGGCTGTGTAACGCGCCAGGTACGTTCCAACGTCTAGTCATGAGCACCTTTTCTGATATGATTGGTACATGCATAGAAGTGTTCATGGATGATTTTACTGTGTACGGAGATACCTTTGACGCATGCTTAATTAATCTTGATAAGGTCTTAGCGCGCTGCATTTCAAAAAACCTAGTGCTCAATTATGAAAAATGTCATTTTATGGTATCACATGAAGTAGTGCTAGGACACATTATCTCGCAGGAGAGGATCAAGGTCGATAAAGCCAAAATAGATCTTATTTCTAATCTGCCTTATCCCACTAACGTGCGCGATGTGAAATCGTTCCTTGGGCACGTAGGGTTTTATAGGCGTTTCATAAAAGATTTTTCAAAAATTTGTATACCCCTGTCTAACCTCTTGCAAAAAGATGTATGTTTCGAATTCACTGATGAGTGCAGGGCTGCTTTTGACAAGCTGAAGGAGGCGCTGACCAGTGCGCCAGTGATGCGCGCACCAGATTGGAGCTTACCATTTGAGCTGATGTGCGACGCAAGTGACTATGCTGTTGGCGCAGTGCTGGGCTAGCGTGTGGACAAGAGGCCGCATGCGATTTATTATGCATCACGCACACTGGACACTGCGCAGAGGAACTACACCACCACGGAGAAGGAACTTCTGGCAATCGTTTTTGCGCTAGAGAAGTTCCGCGCATATGTTCTAGGCGCCAGAGTCATCGTCTACACAGACCACGCAGCCATCCGTTACCTGATGTCCAAGAAAGAGACTGAGCCGCGCCTGATGCGCTGGGTGCTCCCACTTCAGGAGTCCGACTTGGAAATCAAGGATAAAAAGGGTACGGAGAACACAGTCGCTGACCACCTGAGCAGGATCGTGAAAGAGGAGGAGCCAGGGCGGATCACGGAGACATTCCCTGACGAGCATCTGATGGCGCTGATAGGTAAGGTACCATGGTATGCGCACATTGTAAATTACCTGGTCACAGGTACGTTTCCTCCCCATTTCACTAAAACCCAATGCATGAGATTAAAGCATGAGTCCAGATATTACATTTGGGATGATCCGTATATGCTTAGAATAGGACCTGATCAGATTTTGAGGTGGTGCGTGTGATCGCGCGTCGTTGTGCGCGTCAAATATAATCCTTCCTCTTCCACTCAGTACAGCGGTTAAGTAAGGGTCGATCTCCACAGGGAGCAAGTAGTTCGGTTCTAGCCAGCGACCTACACTTACGAAGATTGGGGGGTGAGTGATGGGTTTGCGCAGTGCGCAAGTGAACAGTTGTAAAACGCAGGGAATTTGCACTAGACGTGCGCAGGCAGTAGAGATTAAGTACTATGACTATGAGAAGTATTGGGCAGACAATCCTCTATGAGTGCATTCCTTATCACTGACTCTAATATGTCTATAGCTTGATTTCACTTGGATTAGTGTCCGGTCAAGGCTTCCTAACACGTGCGCATGTTCCGTTCAAAGTTCATGTGCTATTAATCTCTAGAACTAGACTAAAACAGCTACGAATCCGTTCAAGGTAGCAATTGATCACCCTAGCTCGTTACTCCTAGTTGTCACCGTCAAGCTATCAACTAGTTTAACATATGACGAGCAAGCAACAAAAGTAAGATTGCGTTTCAGGGCTTCCCCTACTCATGCAACTAGCTGTCTCCGTATGCACAGAGTTTAATACAAGTAAGCAAACTATGCATTATGCTCAAGTCTCAAAGGAAATACATCATAGATTCATGCCCAACAAACCCTAAGCGTTTAGCTAGACATGCTAGTGATAAACATCATAGAATAGTAAATAATAACTAATGTATCTGAGAAACAAGTAGCAAACAGTGCGTGCAGAATGTTTCTCGGCTGGCGTAGTCGGCTGGCGCAAGTCCTCTCAACAAGTCCGTGTGTTTTCCAGTTTGCCGCTCTCTCGTCCTCTCGTGAGGCTAATCTCCTGAAGGCTGATAAGTCTGATGATGATATCTCTCTGAAGCCCTAGACCTCCTCCCCTTTATATACTGCTCGAGAGGTCCATCTTTGGCAACTTCCAAATCTGGTCATGTCAGGATTAGGAAGTACTGGACTCTGCGCCTGGCGCACGGCGTACTGCTTAGCGCATTGGTCGGCGCAACTCTGCTGTGTCTCGCCATTTCTTCTGTTTGCGCCGCTAGCTCCGCAGGCTGTGTGCTGCGCGTCCTAAACGCTGCCTGTTAGCGCGTATCCGGCTTAGGCCCTCGTTTTTCCCTGAAATACAAAAACACTGGAAACCAGTAATCTTGTACACAAAATAATGCAAACAAGCATAGGGTTATGATCTAAATAATGCGTATAAATAGGCTCTATCAAACCCCCCCACACTTGCCCCTTGTTCGTCCTCGAACAAGCACTCAAGCACGGATACCATTACCTCTCTGGAGTCTAGCGCACAGTCTTGCACTCTGGCGCGGTCTACGCTGCTGAACACCTTGCGCTGCTCTACCACCTGCGCACATCTGCTCTCAACAGGTTCAAGTATAATAATTTCGAAATTCATTACCTCTCAGCTGGGATGAAAAATTAATTTGGATGGCTGGGAGATAGCTCTTCATAGGCTCCAGGTTGTCAGCTCTTGCTCCGAGGATAAGTATATGGTTAACAGCGCAAGCTTCTTCCGATGCGTGATTCTTCCGCGCACTTCCTGGGAACTCAAGCCTTGTTGATGATGATGTTTTTTCTTTTGTGAACTTGCGCACGCTGGTGTTTATCAGTGCGCATGCTGATTCTTTTGTAGCGCATATCATATGCTGGTGTCTTTCTTTCGTACAGCTTTGTCTATGGTTCCTATCTTCCCAGAACGGTTCCAGTCTCGGCCTCCGGATAACAGCTATGGAACACCGCCCCGCTCTCCCTCCTTGGTCTATCTGCGCAGGTCGGCGCACGCGTTTACACCCGCGCCCGCCTTCCTTAGCTCGACTACCAGAGGGAAGGTGGTCTATTTTCCCACCTCGCCACGCTTTGGGTATTTCGCCTTCGGCATCTGCGTGACTGAGCGCACTCTCTTGCTCCGAAGGTCGCGAAGCGTTGGCCTCCACTCGCGCTCTCGACCATATACCTTTCCTCTGAAGCGCGAACGACTAACCGCCTCTCTGGAGCGTTTCTGTCAACTCCACATCCCCTGTATATCCCAACTAACAGGAGCAGAAAAAACGAAAAAATATACTAAAAATAGTTGATAGCGCACGGCGCAATATGTATAGTGCAAACAAGCTGATCAGTGCGCGCAACCCGCACACAGCGCACTACTGCTACTGTTTCCTTCAATTAAACTAAGCTACACTAAATATGCTCAAAAAAAACGTGAAATGTAAGTGTAACGCTCCCCCCCCCCCCACACTTAAACAGAGACGTGTCCCCACGACTCAAGCTCAAGCGCACGGAGGCGGCGCACACGCATGCAAGCAAAAATAAAGAACATAAAACCCTAAAAAAAAAAAAACATAATAGTCAAAGCAGCGCAAATATAGCATAGGGGCACAAAAATATGTAGCACACAAGTTCAACACAAATATAGCAACAAAATAACAAATAGAGTTCAGCACCAAAAAAGAAAAGTACACCACCCGAAAAGAAAATATGCGCTCCCCTCCACAGCTCTAGATGTCATCTGAGCTGGACGCAGCCGTTGAACTATGCGCCTCCTCCTCTGAAGAATCCGTCGTATATTCGGAGCTGGAGGAAGGCGGTACAACTGATAGGGCGACAGGCTGCGCCGCGCCGTCATCCTCTGAAGCGCGGTCCCATAGCGATTCGGAGCTGGTGCTAATGATGGGTTCGGCTACAGAGGACCTTGGAATGGACGGCTGGGCAGGGGAAGATGCGGGTACTGGTACTGGTTCAGGTTCAGGTTCAGGGGTGGGTTCTGGTGGTGGTGCCGGTGCATGGGCTGACTCTGAGGTGGGCGCGGGGGCTGGTGCGGGTACTGGTACTGGGGAGGGTGCTGCTGGGGGATGAGTAGGAGGGCTGGCTGGCTGATGTGGCTCACTGGGGGAACCGGGAGGTGGTCGGTGCAGGCTGAGGAGAGGGGGAATCGCGTCTCCAAATCTCCACCCAGATGGTGGACTCATACTCAAATCCGCCCCCTCTGGCGCTAAGTATTCGAGCACACGCATGACGTTGAACATCATGCGCTGTTCATCTGATGCTGCCTCTGGCGCCTCCTCAGCCTTAGTCCTTGGGCGCTTTCCGTGTGCACGAGGGGGAGAATCCTCGATCGAAATTGTAACTGGCTCCCCCTGCGGTGCACGGGCCCTCTGTTGCGCTCCAGTCTGCGCACGGGTCCTTTGGCGCCTGACCAGAGGCACAACTGGTCCTGGGGCCTCATCCTCCTCCATGTCCTGCGCGGCCGCTGCGCCCTGCGCACTGCTTTCTGCCCTTGGTCGCGGAACTCTGGCCGGCTGCAGGCGGTAGCACCATTCCAATGTGCCATCTTCCTTCACAGCTACCGCCCTGATCTGCAGCATGTGGGCGCGGTCCAGCGGGACAGCCGGCACCATAGTGTGCTCAGGCACCTCGGGCTCTCCATGTAGCGCCCGCAGCAGGTGCGTAATAATTCCACCGCACGTCAGCGGTCCCCTTGTGCTAACCCGTCCCCAATGGACTACCATGTGTGAAACAAATAGCACTCTCCTTCCATAGTACAGCCCCTTCAAAATGTCCAGATCCAGGAGGTTGATCTTCGGCGCGCCATTAAATCGGCCAATGACTCCATAGGCGACCAAGCGCCATAAGTAGAACATCCACGGGTCACGCAGCTCGCGTCCTCTGCTGCGCCCCGTGGCAAAAGCTGACCCGGTCGCCATCTCGCGCCAGGCCTCCTGGTTGGAGTGCGTGTCTGTGTCTCCCTCGCGCACCTTACCGCATCCGAGTGCGCGCTTCATCCTCCCAGCTGAGGCGGTGAACCATACGCCCCGATGCCTATATCTGATCTCCTGGTCGCCCGTCTCCAGCGACGCCAGGAACTCGCATGTGTCCTCTCTGTCTGATGCGCTGTTGAGGTCCAATAGCGCCTCCCAGCCTGCTAGCGCCAGGCGCTCTACAACGAGGTTCTCCAGTCCGACCTCGCGCAGGAATTCTCGGCTAATGTACGGAGTCCCGTACATCTCCAGGCTCATAAACGCCGCATATTTGTAGGCGAAGTTGGCAGGGGTCTCTTGGTCCTCGGCGGGCCTCATTCTGTGCTCGGTGCTCTGGTCAACGCCGGTCAACACTTCTCAAAAACTGCAAAAATCCAAACTCCTCCAAATCCAATGAAACTTTCACCAAAGGAGCGCCTACTGCTCGCCTACACAACCCACTAAACAGCAATCCAGTCGGGGCACTCTAGCTTGGTGCGATTTCAAAACCCTAATGCACTCCTCCACCGTACAAACCCTAATAAAATCTGCTCAGATCGGGGGAAAGGGTTACCTGGGGGTAGTGCGGCCGTGTGCTCTGTAGATCTCTCTAACTTGAAGCTCTGATCGGCTGGTGGAAACGGGAGGTAAAGGCTGCTGGCAACGGTCGAATGAGAAAAGTGCTGAAAAAATTCTAAGTCCTGCCCTTATATACCCCTCTGACTGGCGCAGAGGTCCTGCGCACTGCTGCTCGACTAAAAATAACAAGTCCTAAACTGCCTAAAAACACTAGAAAAACTAAAAAGAAAACATGTAAAAATAAAAACGAGTCGGGTTACCTCCCGACAAGTGCCTTTGTTTAACGTCGTTGGCTCGACTGTACCTCGTTACGTGCCAACATGTGTGTCAGCGACCTCCCCCACTCTTGCTCCTGAGTGATCCTGCGCTTGTGCAGGCGCTGCGTTCGTCTTAGTTCTGCGCAAAGGATAAAAAGGGAAATCAGCATGGTTAATATGTGATAAATCTGCAGTAACGAGGGTGGATGAAGAGGAAGAAGAAATGTGAGCAATAGTCTCCAGTTCTCCCTCTGGTACATCCGGTGGTGCCTCTGGCGCGGCATGTGGCGCATCTGTTATTTCTGGTTCTGCCAACTCAATGTCGCGCGTTGCACCATCCCAAGGTTCTCCTAGATACCGTTTGATTCTCTGCCCATTTACCTGAAAACGATGCCGGTGCTCGTTTTCTAACTCGATTGTTCCGTAGGGGAAAACCTTGGTGACTATGTACGGTCCTGTCCATTTGCTGCACAGCTTTCCAGGCATGAGCTTAAGTCGTGATGAGAATAATAATACCTGGTCTCCTGGCGTGAAAGTGCGTCTGAGGATATGCTTGTCATGAAACGCCTTTGTCCGCTCCTTGTAATCGCGCAGTCCCTCATAGGCATCCAGGCGCAGCTCTTCTAATTCGCTGAGCTCAAATGCGCGCTCCTGTCCTTCCTCGTCCAAGTTCAGGTTGCAAATGCGCAAGGCCCAATATGCTTTGTGCTCTAGCTCTACTGGCAGGTGGCACGCTTTTCCGTAGACCAACCGGAATGGTGAAGTCCTGATGGGCGTCTTATGCGCAGTGCGGTATGCCCACAGCGCATCGTCCAGGCGCTGGCTCCAATCTTTGCGCGAAGGTCTGACAGTCTTTTCCAAGATGCGCTTGATCTCTCTGTTGGAAACCTCGGCCTGTTCATTTGTCTGAGGATGATAGGTAGTGGACGTCTTGTGGCGCACTCCATAGTGCTTGAAAACTTACGCCACAATCCTGTTGCAAAAGTGCATCCCCTGGTCGCTGATGACTGCCTTAGGCACTCCGTATCTGCAAAAGATGTTAGTTTTGAGAAAATCAGCGACGGTCTTACCATCATCCTTCCGCGTGGCCTTAGCTTCGACCCATTTGGAGACATAGTCCACTGCCACTAAAATGTACTCGTATCGGGCAGATGGAGGAAATGGCCCCATGAAGTCAATGCCCCATTGATCGCGCGTCGTTGTGCGCGTCAAATATAATCCTTCCTCTTCCACTCAGTACAGCGGTTAAGTAAGGGTCGATCTCCACAGGGAGCAAATAGTAAGTCTTTAGCTAGCAACCTACACTTACGAAAATGGGGGGGGGGGTGTGTGAGTGATTGAAATGCGCGATGCGCAAATGAACAGTAACTAGTATAACACAGGGAATTTGCACTAGACGTGCGCAAGCAGTAGAGATTAAATACTATGATTATGAGAAGTATTGGGCAGACAATCCTCTATGAGTGCATTCCTTATCATCGACTCTAAACGTCTATAGTTTTCGGTTTACTTGGGCTAGTGTCCGGTCAAGGCTTTCTAACACGTGCGCATGTTCCGTTCAAAGTTCATGTGCTATTAATCCTTAGAACATAGACTAAAACAGCTGCGAATCCGTTCAAAGTAGCAACTGATCACCCTAGCTCGTTACTCCTAGTTGTCACCGTAAAGCTATCAACTATTTTAACATATGACAAGCAAGCAACACAAGTAAGATTGCGGTTCAAGGCTTCCCCTACTCATGCAACTGGCTGTCTCCGTATGCACAGGATTAATACAAGTAAGTAAACTATGCATTAAGCTCAAGTCTCAAAGAAAATACATCATAGATTCATGCCCAACCAACACTAAGAGTTTAGCTAGACATGCTAGTGATAAACATCATAGGATAGTAAATAATGACTAATGTGTCTGAGAAAACAGTAGCAAACAGTGCGTGCAGCTTGTCTTCTTGGCTGGCGCAGTCGGCTGGCGCAAATCCTCTCAACAAGTCCGTGTGTTTTCCAGTTCTGCTGCGCAGTGCCTCTCGGTGATCTCTGATGCGTCTCCAGAAAGTCTCTTGTTTTCCTCCCTGTTGCCCTAGCCTTCCTCTTGTTTATTTACTGCTTGGGAAGCTCACTTTTGGCAACTTCCAAATCTGGTCATGTCAAGATTAGGCAGTACTGGTCTTTGCGCTTGGCGCACGGCATCGGCTAGCGCATGGGCTAGCGCACCTCTGCTGACTCTCGCCAACTTCTCTCCTGTTTGTGCTGCTAGCTCCGCAGGCGGATCTTTCACTCCTAGAACGCTGCCTGTTAGCGCGTATCCGACTCAAGGACTCGTTTTGCCCTGTAATATAAAAACACTAGAAACGAGTAATCTTGCTCATAAAATATTGCAAACAAGCATAGGGTTATGATCTAAATAATGCGTACAAATAGCCTCTATCAAACCCCCCAGACTTGCCCCTTGTTCGTCCCGAACAAGCACTGGAGCGCGGATACAATTACCTCTTCTGGAGTCTAGCGCACAGTCTTGCACTGTGATGCGAATGCACAATTGCTCAACTCGCACTGCTCTATCACCTGCGCACAACTGCAATTCATTACCTCTCAGCCGGGATGAAGATTTTTTGGATGGCTGGGAGATAGCTCTTCTTAGGCTCCAGGCTGCCAGCTCCTACTCCGAAGATAGGTATATGGTGGATAACGCAGCTTCTTCCAGTGCGTGATTTGTCCGCGCACTTCCTGGGAACCTGAGCTTTCTGATGATTTCCATATGGTCTTTGCGCATATTGATGCTTGTGCGCATGCTGATTCTTTTGTAGCGCGTATCATCTGCTGGTATTTTTTCTTTTGTACAGCTTTCTCTTTAATTTCTCACATTCCCAGAGCAGTTCCAGTCTCAGCCTTCGGATAGCAGCTATGGAACTCGCCCCGCTCTCTCTCCTTTGGTCTGTCTGCGCAGGTCAGCGCACGCGTTTACATCCGCGCCTGCCTTCCTTAGCTCGATTTCCAGAGAGAAGGTGGTCTATTTTCCCACCTCGCCACGCTATGGGTATTTCGCCTTTGGCATCTGCGTGACTGAGCGCGCTCTTTTGTCCCGAAGGCTGCGAAGCACCGGCCTCCACCAACGCTCTAGACCATATACCTTGCCTTCGAAGCAAAAGCGACTAACCGCCTCTCTGGAGCATTTCTGTCAACTCCACATCCCCTGCATATCCCAACTAACAGGAGCAAAAAAACGAAAAAATTATACTAAAACAGTAAATAGCAGCGCACGCAATACGGATAGCGCAAAACTAGCTGGAGCGCATGCGCATCCTGCACTCTAGCGCACTACTGCTACTATTCTCTTTAACTTAAACTAAGCTATTCTAAAATGCTCAAAAACGTGAAAAGTGAATGTAACGCCCCCCCCCCCCCCCCCCCACACTTGAACAGAGACGTGTCCCCACGACTCAAGCGCAAGCGCATGGAGAGCGCACACATGCAAGTAATGCCAAAATAAAGAACATAAGAACAAAAACAAATAGGCACACAGCATAAACGATAGCACAGGGTTAGAAAATATGCGGCACAAATATTCAGCACATAATATCCAATAAGACGCAGCAAAATAAAAGACACCACCCTAAAGAAAAACTAATGCTGCTGCCCCTCGGCCTTAGAAGTCCTCCAAGCTAGACGCAGCTGCTGATCCGAGCGCCTCATCCTCTGAAGAATCCGTCACATAGTCGTTGTTGGAGGCTGGTGGCACTATGGTGAGGGGGTCAGGCTGCTCGTCCTCGAAAAGTGAATCCCAAATGGAATCGGAGTCTACGCTGGGATAGGCTATAGGGGACTCCGGAAAAGAAGGGCGGGCAGGGGAAACTGCTGGTGGTGGTATCGGGTCGGGTTGAGGGGTGGGTTTTGCTGCGGGGGCTGCTGGTGCTGCTGGTGGTACTGGAGAAGGTGCTGCTGGGGGCTGAGTAGGAGGGCTGGCTGGCTGAGGTGGCTCACTGGGGCCTCGAGGTGGTCAGTGCAGGCTGAGGAGAGGGGGAATCGCGTCTCCAAATTTCCACCCGGATGGTGGACTCATACTTAAATCCGCCCCCTCTGGCGCTAAGTATTCGAGCACACGCATGACGTTGAACAACATGCGCTGCTCGGCGGTTGCTTCCGCGGGCGCCTCCTCAGCCTCAGTCCTTGGGCGCTTTGCACGTGCACGAGGGGGAGAATCCTCGATAGAAATGGTCACTGGCTCCCCTTGTGGTGCACGGGCCCTCTGGTGCGCTCCAGTCTGCGCCCGGGTCCTGGGGCGCTTGACCAGAGGCACCTCTGGTTCATCATCCTCCTCTATGTCCTGCGCGGCTGCCGCTGCGCCCTGCGCACTGCTTTCTGCTCTGGGCCGCGGAACTCTGGCCGGCTGCAGGCGGTAGCACCATTCCAACGTGCCATCTTCCTTCAGAGCCACCGCCCTGATCTGCAGCATGTGGGCACGATCGAGAGGGACAGCCGGCACCAAAGTGTGCTCTGGCACCTCGGGCTCTCCATGTAATGCCCGCAGCAGGTGCGTTATGACTCCTCCGCAAGTCAGCGGCCCCTTCATGCTGACGCGGCTCCAGTGGTGCACCATGTTCAGGATAAATAGCACCTTCCGCCCATAGTACAGCCCCTTCAAAATGTCCAAATCCAGGAGGCTGATCTTCGGTGCGCCATTGAAACGGCCAATGACTGCATAGGCGACCATGCGCCACAAGTAGAATAGCCACGGGTCGCGCAGCTCTCGGCCCCTGCTGCGCCCCGCGGCAAATGCTGGCCCAATCGCCATCTCGCTCCAGGCCTCCTGGTTAGTGTGCGTGTCTAAGTCCTCGTCACGCACCTTGGCGCACCCGAACGCATGCCTCAGCCTCCTTGCCGAGGCTATGAACCAAACACCCCTATGTCTGTACCTGATCTCCTTGTCTCCTGCCTCCAGAGACGCTAAAAACTCGCACGTGTCCTCTTGGTCAGATGCGCTGTTGAGTTCCAACAGCGCTGCCCAGCCTGCGAGCGCCAGCCTCTGCGCTACGAGGTCCTCTAATCCAACCTCGCGCAGGAACTCTCGGCTTATGTACTGGGTCCCGTACATTTCCAGGCTTATAAACGCCGCATACTTGCTGGCGAACGCAGCTGGGGTCTCCTGGTCCTTGGCAGGTCTCATGATGCGCTAGGGCTGCGGTCAACTGTGGTCAACAACCTCAACAACTTCAAAAATCCAAACTGCACAGAAATCCCTGAAACTCTCACCGAAGGAGCGCCTACTGCACGCCTACACAATGCACTAAACAATACTTTAATCGGCGCACTCTAACCTGGTGCGATTTCAAAACCCTAGAAAACTTTTCCTCCGCACAAACCCTAACGGAAGCTGCTCAAATCGGGGGGAGAGGTTACCTAGGTGTAGTGCGGCTGTGTGGTCCTTGAATCACTCTAAACGGACGCTGGGTTGGGCGCTGATCGACGGGCAGAGGTCTGAAGGCGGGAGCTCGTGTGCAACGGTCGAGTGAAAAGTGCTGGATTTTTTGTTCTAAGTCCTGCCTTATATACCCCCCTGGCTAGCGCATCTGACTTGCGCAGTGCTAGGCGCACGGTCCTGCGCACTACTGCATGACTAAAAAACTACCAAGTCCTAAACTAGCTAAAAACTAAAAAAAAACAAAACAAGTAGAAAATAAATTATGCAAAAGTAAAACGTGTCGGGTTACCTCCCGACAAGTGCCTTTGTTTAACGTCGTTGGCTCGACTGTACCTCGTTACGTGCCAAAATGTGTGCCTGCGACCTCCCCCACTCTTGCTTCTGAGTGTTCCTGCGCCAGTGTGTGTGTTGCGATCTCATTGGTCCTGCGCAAAGGGTAAGATGGGAAGTCAGCATGTGATAAATTATGCGTAACGAGGGCAAATGCAGAGGAAGAAGAGATATAAGCAATAGGTTCCAGTTCTCCCTCTGGTACATCCGGTGGTGTGTCTGGCGCAGCAGCTTGCGCATCTATTATCTCTGGTTCGGCCAAGTCAATGTTGCGTGCTGTGCTATCCCAAGGTTCTCCTAAGTACCGTTTGACTCTCTGCCCATTAACCTGAAAACGATGCCGGTGCCCGTCTTCTAACTCGATTGTTCCGTAGGGGAAAACCTTGGTGACCGTGTATGGTCCCGTCCATTTGCTGCGCAGCTTTCCAGGCATAAGCTTCAGGCGCGATGAGAATAGTAATACCTGGTCTCCTGGTTCAAAAGTGCGTCTGAGGATATGCTTGTCGTGAAAGGCCTTGGTGCGCTCCTTGTAATCGCGCAGTCCCTCATAGGCGTCCAGGCGCAGCTCTTCTAGTTCGTTCAGCTCAAATGCGCGCTCCCTTCCTGCCTCATCCAAGTTCAGGTTGCAAATGCGTAAGGCCCAATATGCCTTGTGCTCGAGCTCTACTGGCAGGTGGCATGCTTTCCCATAGACCAGCCGAAATGGTGAGGTCCCAATGGGCGTCTTATGCGCAGTGCGGTATGCCCATAGCGCATCATCAAGGCGCTGGCTCCAATCTTTGCGCGATGGTCTCACAGTCTTTTCTAAGATGCGCTTGATCTCCCTGTTATAAACTTCGGCCTGTCCATTCGTCTGCGGATGGTAAGCGGTGGACGTCTTGTGGCGCACCCCATAGTGCTTGAAAACTTGCGCCACGACCCTGTTGCAAAAGTGTGTCCCCTGGTCGCTGATTACTGCCTTAGGTACTCCGTACCTGCAAAATATGTTAGTTCTGAGAAAATCAGCGGCAGTCTTACCATCATCCTTCCGCGTGGCCTTAGCTTCAACCCATTTGGAGACATAGTCTACTGCCACCAATATGTACTCGTAACCTGCAGATGGAGGAAATGGCCCCATGAAGTCGATTCCCCAAACATCGAACACTTCATCCACCAGAATCGGGGTCTGCGGCATCTCATTGCGCGCGGATATTCCTCCTGTGCGCTGGCACCTGTCACAATTCCTGCAGTGATTATAGGCGTCCCTAAATAGGTGTGGCCAATAGAATCCGCAGTCCAAGACCTTTCTGCTTGTGCGCTTGGGACCAAAGTGTCCTCCGCATGCGTGCGCATGACAAAACATCAAAACAGAATTAATTTCGTGGTCAGGCACGCAACGCCTCAATATCTGATCTGGTCCTATTCTAAGCATGTAAGGATCATCCCAAAGGTAATGTTTGGACTCATGTTTTAATCGCATGCACTGAGTTTTATTGAAATGCGGAGGAAACGTACCTGTGACGAGGTAATTTGCGATGTGCGCATACCATGGTACCTTACCTGTCAGCGCCATCAGATGCTCGTCAGGGAATGTTTCCGTGATCTGCCCTGGTTCCTCCTCTTTCACGATCCTGCTCAGGTGATCAGTAATTCCTGCAGTAAGAGCACCCAGCGCATCAGGCGCGGCTTGGTTTCTTTCTTGGACATGAGGTAGCGTATAGCTGCGTGGTCAGTGTAGATGATGACTCTTGCGCCTAGAACATATGCTCGGAACTTCTCCAGCGCAAACACAATTGCCAGAAGCTCTTTCTCCGTGGTGGTGTAGTTCCTCTGCGCAGAGTCCAGTGTGCGCGACGCATAGTAAATGGCATGCGGCTTCTTGTCTATGCGCTGCCCCAAGACTGCACCTACTGCATAATCACTTGCGTCGCACATCAGCTCAAATGGCAGGTTCCAGTCTGGTGCGCGCATTACTGGCGCACTGGTCAGCGCTTCTTTCAGCTTATCAAACGCAGCCCTGCACTCATCAGTAAAGTCGAAGCACACATCTTTTTGCAAAAGGTTAGACAGGGGTATACAAATTTTAGAGAAATCTTTGATAAAACGCCTGTAGAACCCAGCATGCCCTAAGAATGATTTCACGTCGCGCACGTTGGTGGCATAAGGTAGATTAGAAATAAGATCTATCTTAGCTTTGTCTACCTTGATCCCCTCCTCTGAAATGATATGACCTAGTACTACTCCGTGAGTTACCATGAAATGACATTTTTCGTAATTCAGCACTAAGTTCTTAGAAATGCAGCGCGCTAAGACTTTATCTAGATGTGTTAAGCATGCATCAAAGGTACTTCCATATACGGTAAAATCATCCATGAACACTTCTATGCATATACCAATCATATCAGAGAAAATGCTCATGACAAGGCGTTGGAACGTACCTGGCGCGTTGCACAGCCCAAAAGACATGCGCCGAAACACAAACGTACCGAACTGGCATGTGAATGTGGTCTTCTCTTGATCTTCCGCAGCTATGGGTATCTGGTTGTACCCTGAATATCCGTCCAAGAAATAAAAATAAGGTTTACCTGCTAAGCGATCCAGCATCTGGTCCATGAAGGGTAGCGGGAAGTGGTCCTTGCGCGTTACTGCGTTAAGCTTCCTGTAGTCGATGCACATGCGCCAGCCAGTTTGTATGCGCTTGGGAACTAGCTCGCCCTGCGCATTTTCTTCCACTGTGATTCCTCCTTTCTTTGGCACAACATGCACCGGACTGACCCATTTGCTGTCCGAGATTGGGTAAATGACCCCTGCGCCAAGCAATTTCAGGACTTCCTTTTGCACTACCTCCATCATATTTGGATTCAACCTGCGCTGAGCCTCTCTGGATGGTTTGGCACCATCTTCCAATAGAATCCTATGCATGCACACGTCTGGGCTCACTCCGCGCAGATCCGCAAGTGTCCATCCTATGGCGCGCTGGTTCTTGCGCAGTATCTGCTGTAAGCGGGCCTCCTGCTCCTCTTCTAATCCTTTCTTTATGATCACTGGCAGGGTGTCCTCATCTCCCAAGAAAATGTATTTGAGGTGCTCTGGGAGTTGCTTCAGTTTGATCTTGGATGCCTGTTCAATAGAGGGCAAGATTTTGTTAGCGGTGCAAATATGAACTATATCACGTACCTGTGTGGGTGCTGGTTCCGCACTGCTCAGCTCTTCCTCTTGCTCCTCCAGCTCTGCCTGTGTCAGTAGCTCTGGTCCTACGGTTGCGCTCGCACATTGCGCTTCTGCGACTAGATCATCTAAGTTGTCCATTGTGTGCACTGTAGCGTCCTCATGTGGATGCTGCATCCCCTTGAATATGTTGAAATGGATTTCTTCGCCATCTACCTCCATGGAGAGCGTGCCCCTCCACACGTCTATCTTTGTGCGCGCGGTCATCAGAAACGGTCTGCCTAGGAGGATCTGCGCACCGCTGGCGCTTGATTCACCCTCCATTTCGAGCACATAAAAATCTGCTGGGAACACCAGCTCTCCTACTCGAACTAGGACATCTTCTATCATGCCTGCAGGTTGTTTGCACGATCTGTTTGCTAGCTGAATGGTGAGACCTGCAGGCTTTAGTGGTCCAAGGCGCAATGTCGTATATAGGGAATAAGGTAGCAAATTGATGGATGCGCCTAAATCGATCATGCAATTACTCACTGTGGTCTTACCTAGCGTGCATGGAATAGTAAATGTACCTGGATCTCGGCACTTAGGTGGTACCTTTTGCTGCACGATTGCTGAGGCCTGCGCATTTAGCATTACCTGTGCGCATTCTCCCTTCCTCCTTTTGTTTGTGCACAGCTCTTTTAAAAACTTTGCATACCTGGGAATCTGCCGAATAGCTTCAATGAGGGGAATATTGATTTCCACCTTGCTGAACAACTCATAAAGCTCCTTGTCCAACGCTTCTTTTCTGGCCAATGGTGCCTGCACAGGGAAAGGTGCAGGTATGTTAGTACAATTTATGTCCTTGTTTCTGGACTGAGGCATACCTGGCGTGTTGCCCTGCTGGTTTGTGGCTGGCGCTTCTGGTTGCGCATTCTGATCTGCTGGATCCGGGACTTGCGCAACGGGTTGCGCGAGCGCCTGCGCGGTCTGCTCTGTTCCTACTGTGCGCCCAGTCCTCAGTGTCACTGCATTGACTCCTCCTTTAGGGTTCTGAATCACTTGCGAAGGCAGGTTGCCATCGCTCTTCTTTAGCTCATATACTGTGGTTGCGATCTGTGATAACTGCTTTTCGATGGACTCGAACCTTTTGTCATATTTCTCGTCATTTTTGCGCACTGTGTCTGCTAGCTGCCCCACGATATCTTCTAGGGATCGCCTCGGTTGCTGGTTGTTATGCGCGTGTGCGTCATTGCGGCGATGCGGTGGATTGTAGGGCGCAGCTGGTTGCGTCTGCTGTGGCGCGCGCTGATCAGTGGACTGCCTCTGGAAATTGTTCTCTTGCCTCCATCTAAATCCATTTGCGGCAAGCCCAAAGCGCAGCTGGTTCTGCCTCTGCGGCCCTCTGTTGTCCCATCCTCCAAGAGCGTTGACATCTCCAGACTCTTCAAAAAGTGTTGGGCATTCATCTATCTTGTGCTCGGTGGACCTGCAGAATGCACATACCTTTGGCGCAACTGGTTGTGCGCTCTGCGCACTCATCAATTTCTGCAGCATGGCCTTCATTTCCTTGATCTCAGCGCTTGCTTCTACCTGATGCACAGAGCGAGCACGACTATTTTCAAGCGTTAGTTGATGTCTTACCTGCCCAGCAGAGTCTTCTATCAGCTGCCACGCATCCTCTGGGTACATGTTGCAAATGTCCCCGCCTTCGCATGCATTCAGTAGTCGCAGCTCCATGGGAAGCAGCCCATTCAGGAAGTTCTCTATCAGCACATTCTGGGGCAGGCCGTGATTGTAACAGTTGGCCTCCAGCTGCCTGAAACGCTCGTAATATTCTGACAGAGACTCCCCTGCGCTCTGCCTTGGCGCGGCCAGTTCCCTTCTGAGCAGCGCAATCTTTGCTGCTGGATAGAATTTATCTAGGAATTTCTTTTTCAGCTGCTCCCATGTGTGAATGGATCCTGCGGGTAAGTTCATCAACCATTGTCTGGCTGTATCACACAATGAAAATGGGAATGCCTTCATTTTCAGCGCCTCATCACTCTCCCCTTCGGTCTTCATGTTCTCGCAAATGACTAGGAACTCTCGCACATGCTTGACTGGATTTTCGTTGTTCATCCCGTGGAACTTGGGCATGTGATGGATGAGCGAGCTCCTTAGCTCAAAATGACCGCCTGGTGGAAGCACGATGCACGATGGCTGGTTAACAGTGATAGGGGCTGACATCTCGTGCACTGTTCTGCGTCGCGCGGCTTGTTGCACGGGTGGCGCATGATACACTTCCGCGGCCCTCCTTGCTTCAACCTCGCGCTGCACTTCCTCTCTGAACAGGGCTGCGCGGTTATGTGCTCTTGCTTCCTCTGGGGTTCTGTCCCCCAAGTTGTCTCCTACGACATTGTTATCCTCCATAACCTGTTCTGAATCTCAAAGAAAATGAAATTAAAAGATAACTAATGTTGTTGCGTCTGTCAGTGCGCAACTAGAATCTGCGCAGCGCAACTGTTTCAAGGTTGCGCAGGCTGATGTGATTGCGTGCTGTCAGAAACAACAACGAGAAAACAAACTGAAATAACTAGTTACTAAAAATGAAAAAAATGTAAGCTAGTTAAAACTTAGCTGTGTTGCTCCCCGGCAACGGCGCCAAAATTTGATCGCGCGTCGTTGTGCGCGTCAAATATAATCCTTCCTCTTCCACTCAGTACAGCGGTTAAGTAAGGGTCGATCTCCACAGGGAGCAAATAGTAAGTCTTTAGCTAGCAACCTACACTTACGAAAATGGGGGGGGGGGTGTGTGAGTGATTGAAATGCGCGATGCGCAAATGAACAGTAACTAGTGTAACGCAGGAAATTTGCACTAGACGTGCGCAAGCAGTAGAGATTAAATACTATGATTATGAGAAGTATTGGGCAGACAATCCTCTATGAGTGCATTCCTTATCATCGACTCTAAACGTCTATAGTTTTCGGTTTACTTGGGCTAGTGTCCGGTCAAGGCTTTCTAACACGTGCGCATGTTCCGTTCAAAGTTCATGTGCTATTAATCCTTAGAACATAGACTAAAACAGCTGCGAATCCGTTCAAAGTAACAACTGATCACCCTAGCTCGTTACTCCTAGTTGTCACCGTAAAGCTATCAACTATTTTAACATATGACAAGCAAGCAACACAAGTAAGATTGCGGTTCAAGGCTTCCCCTACTCATGCAACTGGCTGTCTTCGTATGCACAGGATTAATACAAGTAAGTAAACTATGCAGTAAGCTCAAGTCTCAAAGAAAATACATCATAGATTCATGCCCAACCAACACTAAGAGTTTAGCTAGACATGCTAGTGATAAACATCATAGGATAGTAAATAATGACTAATGTGTCTGAGAAAACAGTAGCAAACAGTGCGTGCAGCTTGTCTTCTTGGCTGGCGCAATCGGCTGGCGCAAATCCTCTCAACAAGTCCGTGTGTTTTCCAGTTCTGCTGCGCAGTGCCTCTCGGTGATCTCTGATGCGTCTCCAGAAAGTCTCTTGTTTTCCTCCCTGTTGCCCTAGCCTTCCTCTTGTTTATTTACTGCTTGGGAAGCTCACTTTTGGCAACTTCCAAATCTGGTCATGTCAAGATTAGGCAGTACTGGTCTTTGCGCTTGGCGCACGGCATCGGCTAGCGCACCTCTGCTGACTCTCGCCAACTTCTCTCCTGTTTGTGCTGCTAGCTCCGCAGGCGGATCTTTCACTCCTAGAACGCTGCCTGTTAGCGCGTATCCGACTCAAGGACTCATTTTGCCCTGTAATACAAAAACACTAGAAACGAGTAATCTTGCTCATAAAATATTGCAAACAAGCATAGGGTTATGATCTAAATAATGCGTACAAATAGCCTCTATCACCCATACATCAAACACTTCATCCACTAGAATTGGCGTCTGCGACATCTCATTGCGCGCTGATATGCCTCCTGTGCGCTGGCACCTATCACAATTCTTGCAATGATCATATGCATCTCTAAACAGGTGCGGCCAATAAAATCCGCAATCCAGGACCTTTCTGCTTGTGCGCTTGGGACCAAAATGTCCTCCACATGCGTGCGCATGACAAAACAGCAAAGCGGAGTTAATTTCATGGTCAGGCACGCAGCGCCTCAATATCTGGTCAGGTCCTATTCTAAGCATATACGGATCATCCCAAATATAATGTTTGGACTCATGTTTTAATCTCATGCACTGGGTTTTATTGAAATGCGGAGGAAACGTACCTGTGACCAGGTAATTCGCAATGTGCGCATACCATGGTACCTTACCTGTCAGCGCCATCAGATGCTCGTCAGGGAATGTCTCCGTGATCTGCCTTGGCTCCTCCTCTTTCACGATCCTGCTCAGATGGCCAGCAACTGTGTTCTCCGTACCCTTCTTGTCTTTGATCTCCAAGTCGAATTCCTGAAATAAGAGTACCCAGCGCATCAGACGCGGCTTAGTCTCCTTCTTGGACATTAGGTAGCGGATGGCTGCGTGATCTGTGTATACGATGACCCTGGCGCCTAGAACATATGCACGGAACTTCTCAAGCGCAAACACAATTGCCAGAAGCTCCTTCTCCGTGGTGGTGTAGTTCCTCTGCGCAGCGTCCAGTGTGCGCGAAGCATAGTAAATGGCGTGCGGCTTCTTGTCCACGCGCTGTCCCAAGACTGCACCTACTGCATAATCACTTGCGTCGCACATTAACTCAAATGGCAGGTTCCAGTCTGGCGCGCGCATCACTGGCGCGCTGGTCAGCGCTTCCTTCAGCTTATCAAATGCGGCCCTGCACTCATCAGTAAAATCGAAGCACACATCTTTTTGCAAGAGGTTAGACAGGGGTATGCAAATTTTAGAGAAGTCTTTTATAAATCGCCTGTAAAAGCCGGCATGTCCTAAGAAAGACTTCACATCGCGCACGTTAGTGGCATAAGGTAGATTAGAAATAAGGTCTATCTTAGCTTTATCTACCTTGATCCCCTCCTCTGAGATGATATGTCCTAGTACTACACCATGCGTTACCATGAAATGACATTTTTCATAATTTAGCACTAGGTTCTTAGAAATGCAGCGCGCTAAGACTTTATCTAGATGAGTCAAGCATGTATCAAAGGTACCTCCATATACAGTAAAATCATCCATGAACACTTCTATGCATATACCAATCATATCAGAGAAAATGCTCATGACTAAGCGTTGGAACGTACCTGGCGCGTTGCACAGCCCAAATGACATGCGCCGAAACGCAAACGTACCGAACGGGCAAGTGAACGTGGTCTTCTCCTGATCCTCCGCAGCTATGGGTATCTGATTGTACCCTGAATATCCGTCCAAGAAACAAAAATAGGGTTTACCTGCTAATCTGTCCAGCATCTGATCCATGAAGGGAAGCGGAAAGTGGTCCTTGCGCGTCACTGCATTAAGCTTCCTGTAGTTGATGCACATGCGCCATCCAGTCTGAATGCGTTTGGGAACTAGCTCGCCTTGCGCATTTTCCTCCACTGTGATTCCTCCCTTCTTAGGCACAACGTGCACTGGACTGACCCATTTGCTGTCCGAGATGGGGTAGATGACTCCTGCGTCAAGCAACTTTAAAATCTCCTTCTGCACTACCTCCATCATATTCGGGTTTAATCTGCGCTGAGCCTCCCTAGATGGTTTGGCACCATCTTCTAACAGAATTCTATGCATGCATACGTCTGGGCTCACTCCGCGCAGGTCAGCAAGTGTCCATCCTATGGCACGCTGGTTCTTGCGCAGCACCTGCTGTAAGCGCACTTCCTGCTCTTCTTCTAATCCTTTCTTGATGATCACTGGCAGGGTGTCCTCATTTCCCAGGAAAATGTATTTGAGATGTTCTGGGAGTTGCTTCAGCTCGACCTTGGGTGCCTGTTCAATGGAGGGCAAGATTTTATTAGCGGTGCAAATATGAACTATATCATGTACCTGTGTGGATTCTCGTTCAGCACTGCTCGGCTCGTCTTCCTGCTCCTCCAACTCTGCTTGTGCCAGTGGCTTTGGTCCTACTGTTGCGCTTGCGCACTGCGCATCTGTGACTAAATCATCCAAGTTGTCCATTGCGTGCACTGTGGCGTCATCATGTGGATGCTGCATTCCTTTGAATATGTTGAAATGGATCTCTTCGCCATCCACTTCCATGGAGAGCGTGCCCCTCCACACGTCTATCTTCGTGTGCGCGGTCATAAGGAAAGGTCTACCTAGTAGGATTTGCGCACTGCTGGTGCTCGATTCGCCCTCCATTTCTAGCACATAAAAACCTGCTGGGAACACCAGCTCTCCTACGCGTACGAGAACATCCTCTATCATGCCTGCAGGTTGTTTGCACGATCGATCCGCTAGCTGAATGGTGAGACCTGCAGGCTTTAGTGGTCCAAGGCGCAATGTTGCATATAGAGAATATGGTAACAAATTTATGGATGCGCCTAAATCAATCATGCAGTTGCTCACCGTGGTTTTACCTAGAGTGCATGGGATAGTGAATGTACCTGGGTCTCGGCACTTAGGTGGTACCTTATGTTGCACGATTGCTGAGGCCTGCGCATTTAACATTACCTGTGCGCACTCGCCTTTTCGTCGCTTGTTCGTGCACAGCTCCTTCAAAAACTTGGCGTACCTTGGGATCTGCCGAACTGCTTCAATAAGGGGAATGTTGATTTCCACCTTGCTGAATAACTCGTAGAGCCCTTTGTCCTGCGCTTCCTTCCTAGCCAAGGGTGCCTGCACAGGGAAAGGTGCAGGTATATTAGTACGATTCGTGCTCTTGTCTTTTAATTCTGTTATACCTGGTGCTTCGCCCTGCTGGCTTGTGGCTGGCACTTCAGGTTGCCCGTTCTGCTCAGGTTGCGCATTCTGCTCTGTCGATTCTGGGACTTGCGCAGCTGGTTACGCGGGCGCCTTCACGGTCTGCTCTGTTCCTATCGTGCGCCCAGTCCTCAGTGTTACTGCATTGACTCCTCCTTTGGGGTTCTGAATCACTTGCGAAGGCAGGTTGCCATCGCTCTTCTTCAGCTCATATACCGTGGTTGCGATCTGTGATAGCTGCTTTTCAATGGACTCGAACCTCTTGTCATATTTCTCGTCATTTTTGCGCACTGTGTCTGCCAGCTGCCCCACGATATCTTCCAGCGATCGCCTCGGTTGCTGGTTGTTATGTGCTGGTGCGTCAGTGCGGCGATGCGGTGGATTGTAAGGCGCAGCTTGTTGCGTCTGTTGTGGTGCGCGCTGATCTGTGGACTACCTCTGGAAATTGTTCTCCTCCTTCCATCTGAATCCATTTGCTGCCAGTCCAAAGCGCGGCTGATTCTGCCTCGGTGGCCCTCTGTTATCCCATCCTCCAAGAGCATTGACATCTCCAGTTTCCTCAAATAGTGTGGGACATTCATCAGTCTTGTGCTCGGTGAACCTGCAAAATTCACATACCTTTGGCGCAACTGGTTGTGCGCTCTGCGCACTCATCAACTTTTGCAGCATGGCCTTCATTTCCTTGATCTCAGCGCTTGTTTCTACCTGATGCACAGAACGAGTACGACTATTTTCAAGTGTTAGCTGATGTCGTACCTGACCAGCAGAGTCTTCTATCAGCTGCCACGCATCCTCTGGGTACATGTTGCAAATGTCGCCTCCTGCGCATGCGTTCAATAGCCTCAGCTCCATGGGCAGAACCCCATTCAGGAAGTTCTCTATCAGCACATTCTGGGGCAGGCCATGATTGTAGCAGTTGGCCTCTAGCTCCCTGAAACGCTCGTAATATTCTGACAGTGACTCCCCTGCGCTCTGCCTTGGCGCGGCCAGCTCTCTTCTGAGTAGCGCGATCTTTGCTGCGGGATAGAATTTGTCCAGGAATTTCTTCTGCAGCTGCTCCCATGTGTGAATGGATCCTGCGGGTAAGTTCATCAACCAATGTCTGGCTGTATCACACAGTGAAAATGGGAATGCCTTCATTTTCAGCGCTTCATCGCTTTCTCCTTCGGTCTTCATGTTCTCGCAAATGACTAGGAATTCCCGCACATGCTTGACTGGATTTTCATTGTTCATCCCGTGAAACTTGGGCATGTGATGAATGAGCGAGCTCCTTAACAGTGATAGGGGCTGACATCTCGCGCACTGTTCTGCGTCGCGCGGCCTGTTGCACGGGTGGCGCATGATACACTTCAGCGGCCCTCCTTGCTTCAACCTCGCGCTGCACTTCCTCTCTGAACAGGGCTGCGCGGTTATGCGCCCTTGCTTCCTCTGGGGTCCTGTCCCCTAGGTTGTCGCCTACGACACTGTTATCCTCCATAACCTGTTCTATATCTCAAAAAATGAAATTAAAAGATAACTAATGCTGCTGCGTCTGTCAGTGCGCAACTAGAATCCGGGCAGCGCAACTGTTTCAAGGTTGCGCAGGCTAATGGTGATTGCGCGCTGTCAGAAACAACAATGAGAAAACAAAACAAACTGAAATAACTAGTTACTAAAAGGGAAAAACGTAAACTAACTAGAACTTAGCTGTGTTGCTCTCCGGCAACGGCGCCAAAATTTGATCGCGCGTCGTTGTGCGCGTCAAATATAATCCTTCCTCTTCCACTCAGTACAGCGGTTAAGTAAGGGTCGATCTCCACAGGGAGCAAGTAGTTCGGTTCTAGCCAGCGACCTACACTTACGAAGATTGGGGGGTGAGTGATGGGTTTGCGCAGTGCGCAAGTGAACAGTTGTAAAACGCAGGGAATTTGCACTAGACGTGCGCAGGCAGTAGAGATTAAGTACTATGACTATGAGAAGTATTGGGCAGACAATCCTCTATGAGTGCATTCCTTATCACTGACTCTAATATGTCTATAGCTTGATTTCACTTGGATTAGTGTCCGGTCAAGGCTTCCTAACACGTGCGCATGTTCCGTTCAAAGTTCATGTGCTATTAATCTCTAGAACTAGACTAAAACAGCTACGAATCCGTTCAAGGTAGCAACTGATCACCCTAGCTCGTTACTCCTAGTTGTCACCGTCAAGCTATCAACTAGTTTAACATATGACGAGCAAGCAACAAAAGTAAGATTGCGTTTCAAGGCTTCCCCTACTCATGCAACTAGTTGTCTCCGTATGCACAGAGTTTAATACAAGTAAGCAAACTATGCATTATGCTCAAGTCTCAAAGGAAATACATCATAGATTCATGCCCAACCAACACTAAGCGTTTAGCTAGACATGCTAGTGATAAACATCATAGAATAGTAAATAATAACTAATGTATCTGAGAAACAAGTAGCAAACAATGCGTGCAGAATGTTTCTCGGCTGGCGCAGTCGGCTGGCGCAAGTCCTCTCAACAAGTCCGTGTGTTTTCCAGTTTGCCGCTCTCTCGTCCTCTCGTGAGGCTAATCTCCTGAAGGCTGATAAGTCTGATGATGATATCTCTCTGAAGCCCTAGACCTCCTCCCCTTTATATACTGCTCGAGAGGTCCATCTTTGGCACCTTCCAAATCTGGTCATGTCAGGATTAGGAAGTACTGGACTCTGCGTCTGGCGCACGGCGTACTGCTTAGCGCATTGGTCGGCGCAACTCTGTTGTGTCTCGCCATTTCTTCTGTTTGCGCCGCTAGCTCCGCAGGCTCTGTGCTGCGCGTCCTAAACGCTGCTTGTTAGCGCGTATCCGGCTTAGGCCCTCGTTTTGCCCTGAAATACAAAAACACTGGAAACCAGTAATCTTGTACACAAAATAATGCAAACAAGCATAGGGTTATGATCTAAATAATGCGTATAAATAGGCTCTATCAAACCCCCCCACACTTACCCCTTGTTCGTCCTCGAACAAGCACTCAAGCACGGATACCATTACCTCTCTGGAGTCTAGCGCACAGTCTTGCACTCTGGCGCGGTCTACGCTGCTGAACACCTTGCGCTGCTCTACCACCTCCGCACATCTGCTCTCAACAGGTTCAAGTATAATAATTTCGAAATTCATTACCTCTCAGCTGGGATGAAAAATTAATTTGGATGGCTGGGAGATAGCTCTTCATAGGCTCCAGGTTGTCAGCTCTTGCTCCGAGGATAGGTATATGGTTAACAGCGCAAGCTTCTTCCGATGCGTGATTCTTCCGCGCACTTCCTGGGAACTCAAGCCTTGTTGATGATTATTTTTTTTCTTTTGTGAACTTGCGCACGCTGGTGTTTATCAGTGCGCATGCTGATTCTTTTGTAGCGCATATCATATGCTGGTGTCTTTCTTTCGTACAGCTTTGTCTATGGTTCCAGTCTTCCCAGAACGGTTCCAGTCTCGGCCTCCGGATAACAGCTATGGAACACCGCCCCGCTCTCCCTCCTTGGTCTATCTGCGCAGGTCGGCGCACGCGTTTACACCCGCGCCCGCCTTCCTTAGCTCGACTACCAGAGGGTAGTGGCGCAGGTATTCAAGCATTATGGAGTGTATATTGGTCGCAGTGGATTATGTCTCCAAATGGGTCGAGGCTAAGGCCACCCGAAAGGATGATGGTAAGACGGTCGCTGATTTTTTGAGAACTAACATCTTTTGCAGGTACGGGGTGCCTAAGGCAATCATCAGCGACCGGGAGACGCATTTTTGTAACAGGGTAGTGGTGCAGGTATTCAAGCATTATGGAGTGCGCCACAAGACATCCACTTTCTATCATCCTCAGACGAATGGACAGGCCGAGGTTTCCAACCGAGAGATCAAGCGCATCCTGGAGAAAACTGTGAGACCGTCGCTCAAGGACTGGAGCTAGCGCCTTGACGATGCGCTATGGGCATACAGAACCGCACACAAGACACCAATTGGGACTTCGCCGTTTCGGTTGATTTATGGAAAAGCGTGCCACCTGCCAGTGGAGTTGGAACACAAAGCATACTGGGCATTGCGAGTTTGCAATCTGAACTTAGACGAGGCTGGCAAGGAGCGCGCATTTGAGCTGAACGAGTTAGAGGAGCTGCGCCTAGATGAATATGAGGGGCTGCGCGACTACAAGGCGCGCACAAAGGCATATCACGACAAAAATATCCTCAGACGCACCTTTGAGCCAGGAGACCAGGTACTGTTATTCTCCTCGCGCCTAAAGCTAATGCCTGGGAAGCTGCGCAGCAAATGGACAGGACCATACACGGTTACCAAGGTTTTCTCTTACGGAACAATCGAGTTAGAAAACGAACACCGACATCGTTTTCAGGTCAATGGGCAGAGAGTCAAAAAGTATTTAGGAGAGCCTTGGGATGACACAGCGCACGAAGTTGACTTGGCAGAACCAGAAATAGAAGATGCGCAAGTTGCTGCGCCAGAGTCGCAACCAGATGCACCTGAGGGAGAACTACGAACTATTGCTCATATTTCTTCTCCCTCATTCACTAACCTCGTTACTCATGATTTGTAACCTCATATTAACCATGCTGACCACCCTTCTGATCCTTCGCGCAGGACTAAGAAGAACGCAACACGCACACGAGCGCGGGGTCACTCAGGAGCAAGAGTGGGGGAGGTCACTGGCGCGCTTTCAAGCAAGTAACGAGGTACAGTCGAGCCAACGACGTTAAACAAAGGCACTTGTCGAGAGGTAACCCGACACATTTTACTTTTACACGTTTTTCTTTTAGTTTTTCTAGTGTTTTAGTTAGTTTAGCACTTGCATATTTTTCCTTAGTCACGTAGCAATGCGCGAGTCAGTGCGCAGGACAGATGCGCAGGTCAGGGGGTGTATATAAGGGCAGTACTTAGAAAAATTTCAGCACTTTTCACACTCGACCGTTGCAAAAAGCTCCTGCCCTCAACCTCCGCTCACCCTCCGACAACCGATCAGGCGTCTGTTCAGCACGATTTGAGGAGTATACAGTCGCACATACACCAGGTAACCCTTCCCGTCAAGTTTGAGCCGATTCAAGTAGGGTTTTGTGCGATAGAGGAGTGCCCTAAGTTTGAAATCGCACCTAGCTAGCGTGCACCATTTGGAGTTCTGGGTGCTGGGTTTTGTTGGCGGTGGGTAGGCGACTGTTAGGTGACAATTTCAGGGTGTAATTTGGAGTTTGGGTTTTTGGGCATTCTTTTGTGGGTTGACCGCAGTTGACCATGAGACCCCAGCGTCATTCGCCAGCAAGTATGAGACCTTCATGCGACTGGAGATGTACGGGACCCCGTACATCAGCAGGGACTTCCTGCGCGAAGTCGGGATGGAGGAGCTGATAGTGGAAAAGCTCGCGCTGGCGGGCTGGGAGGCGCTGTTAGAGTCAACAGCACAGCTGACAAGGAGGATGCATGTGAGTTCTTGGCGTCGCTGGAGACTGCCGATTTGGAGATCAGGTACCGGCACCGAGGGGTGTGGTACATTGCCTCGGCCAAGAGGCTGAAGCGCATGCTAAGGTGCGCTAAAGTGCGTGAGGAGGATGTGGACACGCACACCAATCAGGAGGCATGGCACGAGATGGCGACCGGCCCAGTTTTTGCCGCGGGGCGCAGCAGAGGACGCGAGCTGTGCGACCCGTGGATGTTCTACCTCTGGCGCATGGTCGCCTATGCTATCATCGGGCGTTTCAATGGTGCGCCAAAGATCAGCCTGCTGGACATGGACATTCTGAAGGGGTTCTACTATGGGAAGAAGGTGCGGTTTGTGTCCAACATGGTGGTACATTGGAGTCGGGTCAGCGCACGAGGACCGCTGACTTGCGGAGGAATGATCACGCATTTGCTGCGTGCGCTGCATGGAGAGCCGGAAGTGCCCGAGCACACGGTAGTGCCAGCCGTCCCCCTGGATCATGCCCATATGCTGCAGCTCCGAGCGGTGACTGCAAGAGAGGACGGGGCCTTAGAATGGTTCTACGAGCTGCAGCCGGCTAGAGCACCGAGGCACAGAGCAGAGAGCAGCGCACAGCCAGAGGAGGCCGCTGAAGACAGGGAGTTGGAAGAGGCCCCAGACCCAGTCGCGCCTCCAGTCAGGCGCATGAGGACTCGTGCGCAGACTGGAGCGCGCAGGAGGGCGAGTGTGCCGCAGGGGGAGCCAGTAACCATAGACATTGATGATTCTCCCCCGCGTACATGAGGAAAGCGCCCCAGGACAGAGGCAGAGGAGGTGCTCGAGGAGGTATCAGAGGAGCAGCGCATGATGTTCAATGTCATGCGCGTGCTAGAGTATTTAGCACCAGAGGGGGCCGACCTGAGCGTAACTCCACCATCAGGGTGGAAATTTGGAGCTTCTATCCCCCCTCTCCTCAGTCTACGTAGGCCGCCTCCAGGGTCCCCAAGCGAGCAGCGCCAGCTAGCCAGCCCTCCAGCACAATCACTAGTCCATACAGCAGTGCCCACCCCAGCAGCAGACCCGGTACAAGCACCAGTAGCACCCCCTGCGCAGCCTTCTGGAGGCGATCCCATTATAGGCTCGAGTTCAGATTCCATATGGGACCCTATCTTGGAGGACGAGCTCGCACCCCAGCCCGCTGCAGTTTCCGTTGTGCCGCCAACCTCAAGTTCCGAGTTCGAGACAGATTCCACAGATGAGGAGGCGCACGGATCCGCGGCTGCGTCCAGCTCCGAGGACTTCTAGGAACGCAGGGAGGGCGCGCATTTCTTTCGGGTGGTTTCTTATCTTTTTTGACAACTATTGCTTGCTGTTATTTTGCTACCTTGTGCTGAATATTTCATGAACTCCTGACTTTTTCTTTGCTGCTATGACTATATGTTTCTCTTTCTTATGTCCTTCGTTTTCTTTGCATGCATGAGTGCGCTCTCCGTTGCGCTTGAGCGTGAGTCGTGGGGACACCTCTCTGTTCAAGTGTGGGGGGGGGGGGGGGTCGTTACATTTACATTTCACGTTTTTTGAGCTTTGTAGTGTAGCTTAGTTTAGTTGAAGGGAATAGTAGCAGTGGTGCGCTAGTGTGCGGGTTGCGCACACTTTTCGACTTGTATTGTCCTATTCATCTTGCATGCGCTGCTATCAACTGTTTAGTATATTTTTTTCGTTTTTTCTGTTCCTTTTTAGTTGGGATATACAGGGGATGTGGAGTTGACAGAAAAGCTCTAGAGAGGCGGTTAGTCGTTTTGGCTTCGAAGGTAAGGTATATGGTTGAGAGCGCCAGTGGAGGCCGGTGCTTCGCAACCTTCAAAACAATAGAGCGCGCTCAGCCACGCAGATGCCGAAGGCGAATACCCAAAGCGTGGCGAGGTGGGAAAACAGACCACCTTTCCTCTGGAAGTCAAGCTAGGGAAGGCGGGCGCGGGAGTAAACGCGTGCGCTGACCTACGCAAATAGATCAAGGAGGGAGATCGGAGCGTTGTTCCATAGCTGCTATCCGAAGGCTGAGACTGGAACCGTTCTGGGAACATAGGAACCGTAGAGAAAGCTGTACTAAAGAAAAATACCAGCAGATGGTATGCGCTAAAAAAAGAAACCGGCATGTGCACAACTCCGTACCAGCGTGCGCAAGTTCACAAGACAATCATCAAGGAAGCTTGAGTTCCCAGGAAGTGCGCGAGAGAATCACACACCGGAAGAAGCCTACGCAATTAACCATATACCCGACTCGAAGTGAAGACCGACAACCTGGAGCCTATGAAGAGCTATCTCCCAGCCATCCGAAATAACTTCCATCCCAGCTGAGAGGTAACGAGTTTCGAAATTATTATATTAAAACTATTGAGAGCAGATGCGCGCAGGTGATAGAGCAACGCAAGGTGAACGGTTGTGCAGATTGCGCCTGAGTGCAAGACTGTGCGCTAGACTCCAGAGAGGTAATTGTATCCGTGCTTGGGTACTTGTTCGGGACGAACAAGGGCAAGTGTGGGGGGTTTGATAGAGCCTATTTATACGCACTATTTAGATCCTAACGCTTAGCTTGTTTGCAGTATTTTATGTACAAGACTACTAGTTAACGGTGTTTTTGTATTTCAGGGCAAAACAAGGGCCTAAGTCGGATACGCGCTAACAGGCGCATTTAAGGAGCGCAACACACAGCCTGCGGAGCTCGCGGCGCAAACAGAATAAGAGTTGGCAGATTCAGATTGCGGTGTGCCAACCAACTGCGCGAACCAACATGCGCAGAGCGCCATGCGCAGGGTAGCGGTATTTCTAAATCTTGAACACCATATCCCTACAAAATCTCCTAGGATTTGGAAGTTGCCAAAGATTGTCCAGGGCCTCCCAAGCACTATATAAAGAAGAGGAAGGCTAGGGTTTCAAGGGAGGCGACATCATCAACACGAGAGAGCCAGAACTGGAAAACACACGAGCTGCTGAGAGGACCTGCGCCAGCCGACTGCGCTAGCTGAGACACAGCAACCTGCACGCACTTGCTTGTTACTGTTTCCTTGGATACTTTAGCTTTTATTTACTGTTTCTATGATGTTTACCACTAGCATGTCTAGCTAAACACTTTGTATCGGTTGGGCATGATTCTATGAGTATTTCCTTTGAGACTTGTGCTTAATGCATAGTTGTTTGCTTGTGTTAATTCTGTGCATACGGTTGACAGCTAGTTGCATGAGTAAGGGAAGCCTTGAACCGCAATCTTACTCGTACTACTTGTTTGTTATATGTTAAACTAGTTGATAGCTTGACGGTGACAACTAGGAGTAACGCGCTAGAATAATCAGCTGCTACTTTGACAGGATTCGTAGTTGTTTAGACTAGTCTTAAGAATTAATAGCTCATGAACTTTGATCGGAACATGCGCACAAGTTAGGAAGCCTTGATCGGACACTAACTTCAGTAAATCAACTATAGACGTTTTGAGTCGATGATAACGAGTACATTCATAGAGGATTGTCTGCCCGATACTTTTCATAGTCATAGTACTTAATCTCTACTGCCTGCGCACGTCTAGTGCAAATTCTGCGTTGATACTGTTCATTCGCGCACCTGCGCAACCCAATCACTCACAACCCCCAATTTCGTAAGTTGTAGGTTTACTAGCTAGAACGAGTCTGCTTGCTCCCTGTGGAATCGACCCTGACTTAGCCGCTATACTAAGTGGAGGAGGAAGGATTAATTTGACGCGTACAACGACGCGCGATCACCCCCCCCCCTCCCCCACACTTGAACAGAGACGTGTCCCCACGACTCACGCTCAAGCGCAACGGAGAGCGCACTCATGCATGCAAAGAAAACAAAGGACATAAGAAAGAAAAACATATAGTCATCGCAGCAAAGACAAAGTCAGAAGTTCACAAAATATTCAACACAAGATAGCGAAATAACAGTAAGCAATAGTTTTCACAAAGATAAGAAACCACCTGAAAGAAATGTGCGGCCTCCCTGCGTTCCTAGAAGTCCTCGGAGCTGGACGCAGCTGCGGATCCTTGCACCTCCTCATCTGTGGAATCTGTCCCAAACTTTGAACTTGAGGCTGGGGGCACAACAGAAACGGCAGCGGGTTGGCGTGCGAGCTCGTCCTCACGTGATAGGGTCCCATATTGAATCTGAACTTGAGCCTATGATGGGATCGCCTCCAGAAGGCTGCGCAGGGGGCGCTCCTGGTGCTTGTACCGGGTCTGCTGCTGGGGTGGGCACTGCTATATGAACTGGTGATTGTGCTGGAGGGCTGGCTGGCTTGCGCTGCTCGCTTGGGGACCCTGGAGGCGGCCTACGCAGGCTGAGGAGAGGGGGGATAGAATCTCCAAATTTCCACCCTGATGGTGGAGTTACGCTCAGGTCAGCCCCCTCTGGTGCTAAATACTCTAGCACGCGCATGACATTGAACATCATTCGCTGCTCCTCTGATACCTCCTCGAGCACCTCCTCCGCCTCTGTCCTGGGGCGCTTTCCTCGTGCACGCGGGGGAGAATCTTCAATGTCTATGGTTACTGGCTCCCCCTGCGGCACACTCGCCCTCCTGCGCGCTCCAGTGTACGCACGAGTCCTCATGCGCCTGACTGGAGGCGCGACTTGCTCTGGGGCCTCTTCCAACTCCCTGTCCGCAGCGGCCTCCTCTGGCTGCGCGCTGCTCTCTGCTCTGTGCCTCGATGCTCTAGCCGGCTGCAGCTGGTAGCACCATTGATAGAGCCTATTTATACGCGCTATTTAGATCCTAACACTATGCTTGTTTGCATCATTTTGTGTACAAGATTACTGGTTTCCGGTGTTTTTGTATGCCAGGGCAAAACGAGGGCCTAAGTCGGATACGCGCTAACAGGCAGCGTTTGAGGAACGCAACACACAGCCTGCGGAGCTAGCAGCGCAAACAGAATAGGAAGTGGCAGAGTCGACTAAGGTGCGCAGACCGACTGTGCTAACCAGTGTGTGCAGTGCGCCATGCGCAGGATATTGGTGTTTCCAAATCTTGACACCATCAGATTTGGAAGTTGCCAAAGCCGTCCTGGGGCCTCATGAGCAGTATATAAAGGAGAGGAAGGCTAGGGTTTGAGAGGATCGAAGAGGCATCAAGACACACACGAGAGAGAGGCAGATCTGAAAACACATGAGCTGCTGAGAGGACCTGCGCTAGCCGACTGCGCTAGCCGAGAGACTGCAACCTGTGAGACTTGTGCTTAATGCATAGTTTTTTTGCTTGTATTAATTCTGTGCATACGGTTGACAGCTAGTTGCATGAGTAGGGGAAGCCTTGAACCACAATCTTACTCGTACTACTTGTCTGTTATATGTTAAACTAGTTGATAGCTTGACGGTGACAACTAGGAGTAACTCGCTAGGATAATCAGTTGCTACTGTGACAGGATTCGTAGCTGCTTAGACTAGTTTTAAGGATTAATAGCTCATGAACTTTGATCGGAACATGCGCACATGTTAGGAAGCCATGATCGGACACTAACTTAAGTGAAACCAAACTATAGACGTTTAGAGTCGATGATAAGGAATACATTCATAGAGGATTGTCTGCCCGATACTTTTCATAGTCATAGTACTTAATCTCTACTGCCTGCGCACGTCTGGTGCAAGTTCTGCGTTAACTATTGTCATTCGCGCACCTGCGCAACCCAATCACTCACACCCCAATTTTCGTAAGTTTAGGTCACTAGTTAGAGCGAATCTGCTTGCTCCCTGTGGAGATCGACCCTGACTTAACCACTGTACTAAGTGGAAGAGGAAGGATTAATTTGACGCGTACAACGACGCGCGATCAAATTTTGGCGCCGTTGCTGGGGAGCAACCCAGCTATGTTTTAACTAGTTTAAGTTTTCCTTTATAGTAGCTAGTTATTTCAGTTTGCTTTGTTTTTCTCGTTGTTGTTTCTGACAGCGCGCATTCAACATCAGCCTGCGCAACCTTGAAACAGTTGCGCTGCGCAGATTCGAGTTGCGCACTGACAGACGCGAAAGCCTAGTTGTCTTTTAATTTCGTTTTCTTTGAGATTTAGAACAGGTCATGGAGGATAACAGTGTCGTTGGAGATAACTTATGGGACAGAACCCCAGAGAATGCAAGGGCAGAAAACCACGCAGCTCGGTTCAGAGAGGAAGTGCAGCGCAAAGTTGAAGCACGGATGGCCGCTGAAGTGTATAATTCGCCACTCACTGTTAACCAGCCATGGTGCATAGTGCTTCCACCAGACGGTCATTTTGGGCTAAGGAGCTCGCACATTCATCACATGCCCAAGTTTCAGGGGATGAATAATGAAAATCCAGTCAAGCATGTGCGAGATTTCCTAGTCATTTGCGAGAACATGAAGACCGAAGGGGAGAGCGACGAAGCGCTGAAGATGAAGGCGTTCCCGTTTTCACTGTGTGACACGGCCAGGCATTGGCTGATGAACTTACCCGCAGGATCAATTCACACATGGGAGCAGCCGCAGCCAAGATCGCCCTACTCAGGAGGGAGCTGGCCGCACCTAGGCAGGGCGCAGGAGAATCACTAACGGAGTATTACGAACGTTTCAGGGAGCTGGAGGCTAACTGCTACAATCACGACCTGCCCCAGAATGTACTGATAGAGAATTTTCTGAACGGACTACTACCAATGGAGCTGAGATTATTGAATGCATGCGCAGGCGGCGACATTTGCAACATGTACCCAGAGGACGCATGGCAGCTGATAGAAGACTCTGCTGGACAGGTAAGACATCAGCTAACACTTGAAAATAGTCGTGCTCGTTCTGTGCATCAGGTAGAAACAAGCGCTGAGATAAAGGAGATGAAGGTCATGCTGCAGAAGTTGATGAGTGCGCAAGGCGCACAACCAGTTGCGCCAAAGGCATGCGAATTCTACAAGTCCACCGAGCACAAAACTGATGAATGTCCCACACTTTTCGAGGAATTAGGAGATGTCAACGCTTTAGGAGGATGGGATAATAGAGGGATACAGAGGCAGAATCAGCCGCGTTTTGGACTAGCCGCAAATGGGTTCAGATGGAAGGAGGAAAATAATTTCCAGAGGCAGTCCGCGGATCAGCGCGCACCACAGCAGACGCAACAAGCTACGCCCTACAATCCACCGCATCGCCGCACTGACGCACCAGCGCAAAACAACCAGCAACCGAGGCAATCCTTAGAAGATATCGTGGGCCAGCTAGCAGACACAGTGCGCAAGAATGATGAGAAGTATGACAAGAGGTTCGAGTCCATTGAGAAGCAGCTATCACAAATCGCTACCATGGTGTATGAGCTGAAAAAGAGCGATGGCAACCTACCTTCGCAAGTGATTCAGAACCCTAAGGGAGGAGTCAACGCAGTGACCCTGAGGACGGGGCGCACAGTAGGAACAGAGCGGACCACAGAGGCGCCCGAACAACCAGTTGCGCAAGCTCCAGCGCCAGCAGAGCCGGATGCGCAACCAGCAGCGCCAGCCACAAACCAGCAGGGCGAGGTGCCAGGTATGGCGCAATCAAAAGACAAGGATATGAATCGTACTAACATACCTGCCCCTTTTCCTGTGCAGGCACCATTGGCTAGAAAGGAAGCGCTTGATAAGGAGCTCTACGAGTTATTCAATAAGGTGGAAATAAACATTCCCCTTATTGAAGCAGTTCGGCAGATCCCTAGGTACGCCAAATTCTTAAAGGAGCTTTGCACAAACAAGAGGAGGAAAGGCGAGTGCGCACAGGTAATGCTAAATGCGCAGGCCTCAGCAATCGTGCAACATAAGGTACCACCTAAGTGCCGAGATCCAGGTACGTTCACCATTCCATGCACTTTAGGTAGGACCACAGTAAGTAACTGCATGATTGACTTAGGCGCATCTATAAATGTGCTTCCCTATTCCCTGTATGTGTCATTGCGCCTTGGACCACTAAAGCCTGCAGGTCTCACCATTCAGCTAGCAGATCGGTCGTGCAAGCAACCGACGGGCATGATCGAGGACGTCCTTGTCCGAGTAGGAGAGCTGGTGTTCCCAGCAGATTTCTATGTCTTAGAAATGGAGGGTGAGTCGAGCAAAGGAAGTGCGCAGATCGTACTGGGCAGACCATTTCTGATGATAGCGCGCACAAAGATAGACGTGTGGAGGGGTACGCTCTCAATGGAAGTTGACGGCGAGGAAATTCACTTCAACATATTCCAAGGGATGCAGCACCCTCATGAGGACGCCACAGTGCACGCGATGGACAGCATAGATGACTTGGTTGCAGATGCGCAATGTGCAAGCACAGCAAAAGGACCAGAGCCGCTGGCGCAAGCAGAAATGGAGGCGCAGGAGGACGAGCTGAGCAGTGCTGAACCAGCATCCAGACAGGTACACGATATAGTTTGTGTCTTCACTACTAATAAACTTTTGCCCTCTATTGAACAGGCACCCAAGGTCGAGCTGAAGCAACTCCCCGAGCACCTCAAATACATATTCTTGGGAAATGAGGACACCCTACCAGTGATCATAAAGAAAGGATTAGAAGAGGAGCAGGAGGCGCGATTACAGCAGGTGCGCGCTATAGGATGGACACTTGCTGACCTGCGCGGAGTGAGCCCGGACGTATGCATGCATAGGATTCTATTGGAAGATGGTGCCAAACCATCCAGGAAGCCTCAGCGCAGATTGAACCCGAATATGATGGAGGTGGTGCAGAAGGAGATCCTGAAGCTGCTTGACGCAGGAGTCATTTACCCAATCTAGGACAGCAAATGGGTCAGTCCAGTGGACGTTGTGCCGAAGAAAAGAGGAATCACAGTAGAGGAGAATGCACAGGGCGAGCTAGTTCCCAGCGCATGCAAACTGGATGGCGCATGTGCATCGACAACAGAAAGCTTAACGTAGTCACGCGCAAGCACCATTTCCCGCTACCCTTCATGGACCAGATGCTGGATCGATTAGCGGGGAAGCCCTACTTTTGTTTCTTGGACGGGTATTCAGGGTACAATCAGATACCCGTAGCTGCGGAGGATCAAGAGAAAACTACGTTTACCTGCCCATTCGGTACGTTTGCGTTTCGGCGCATGTCGTTTGGGCTGTGTAGCTGATCGCGCGTCGTTGTGCGTTTCAAATATAATCCTTCCTCTTCCACTAGTACAGCGGTTAAGTAAGGGTCGATCTCCACAGGGAGCAAGTAGCTCAGTTTTAGCCAGTAACCTACACTTACGAAGATTGGGGGGTGAGTGATCGGGGTTGCGCGATGCGCAAGTAAACAGTGGTATCGTAACGCAGGAAATTGCACTAGACGTGCGTAGGCAATAGAGATTAAGTACTATGACTTATGAGAAGTATCGGCGCAGACAATCCCCTATGAGTGTATTCCTTATCATCGACTCTAAATGTCTATAGCTCGATTTGCTAATGTTAGTGTCCGATCAAGGCTTCCTAACATGTGAGCATGTTCCGATCAAAGTTCATGTGCTATTAATTCTTACACTAGACTAAACAACTACGAATCCGATCAAGGTAGTAATTGCCTAACCTAGCGCGTTACTCCTAGTTGGCACCGTCAGGCTATTCAACTAGTTTAACAGACAACAACAAGCAACAAGAGTAAGATTGCGGTTCAAGGCTTCCCCTACTCATGTAACAAGCTACCAGTAATGTGCACAGAATTAATATAAGCAAGCAAGCTATGCATTAAGCGCAAGTCTCAAAAGGAAATACTCATAGATTCATGTCCAACCGATACTAAGCGTTTAGCTAGACATGCTAGTGATAAACATCATAGAAATAGTAAATAATAACTAAAGTGTCCAAGAAAACAATAGCAAACAGTGCATGCAGGTTGCTGTCTTGGCTGGCACAGTCGGCTGGCGCAAATCCTCTCAACAAGCTCGTGTGTTTTCCAGTCCTGCTGCGCAGTGCCTCCTGGGTCTACGAATTTTGAGTCCTGAAAATCGTCTGTGTGTCTCTATAACCCTAGCCTCCTTCTCTTCTTTATATACTGCTCAGAGGCTCACTCTTGGCAACTTCCAAATCTGGTCGTGTCAGGATTTGGAAACACCAACATCTGCGCCTGGCGCACGGCATCTGCTTAGCGCAATCGGTTAGCGCACCGTGGTCGACTCTGCTAATTTCTTCTGTTTGCGCCGCTAGCTCCGCAGGCTGTGTGATGCGCGTCCTAAACGCTGCCTGTTAGCGCGTATCCGACTTAAGCCCTCGTTTTGCCCTGAAATACAAAAACACTGGAAACCGGTAATCTTGTACATAAAATAATGCAAACAAGCATAGGGTTATGATCTAAATAATGCGTATAAATAGGCTCTATCAAACCCCCCACACTTGCCCCTTGTTCGTCCTCGAACAAGCACTCAAGCACGGATACTACTACCTCTCTGGAGTCTAGCGCAAAGTCTTGCACTCTGGCGCGATCTGCACGACTGAACACCTTGCGCTGCTCTACCACCTGCGCACAACTGCTGTCAACAGTTTAAGTATAGGGATTTGGCAATTCACTACCTCTCAGCTGGGATGAAAATCATTTCGGATGGCTGGGAGATAGCTCTTTATAGGCGCCAGGCTGTCAGCTCTTACTCCGAGGATGGGTATATGGTTAACAGCGCCAGCTTCTTCCCGTGCGTGATTCTTCCGCGCACTTCCTGGGAACTCAAGCCTTTTGATGATTTTCTGTGGATTTTGCACTCGCTGGTACTTGTGCGCATGCTGATTCTTTTGTAGCGCATATCATCTGCTGGTATTTTTTCTTTTGTATAGCTTTGTCTATGATTTTTCATATTCCCAGAATGGTTCCAGTCTCGGCCTCCGGATAACATCTATGGAACACCGCTCCGCTCTCCCTCCTTGGTCTATCTGCGCAGGTCGGCACACGCGTTTACACCCGCGCCCGCCTTCCTTGGCTCAACTTTCAAAGGGAAGGTGGTCTGTTTTCCCACCTCGCCATGCTTTTGGGTATTTGCCTTCGGCATCTGCGTGACTGAGCGCGCTCTCTTGTTCCGAAGGTCGCGAAGCACAGGCCTCCACTCGCGCTCTCGACCATATACCTCTCCTCTGAAGCGCGAGCGACTAACCGCCTCTCTAGAGCGTTTCTGTCAACTCCACATCCCCTGTATATCCCAACTAACAGGAGCAGAAAAACGAAAAAAATATACAAAAAACAGTTGATAGCGCACGGCGCAAAATGGGTAGCGCAAACAAGTTGAACAGTACGCGCAACCCGCACTCAAGCGCACTACTGCTACTGTTTCCTTCAATAAAACTAAGCTACACTAAAAATGCTAAAAAAACGTAAAATGTAAGTGTAACGCTCCCCCCCACACTTAAACCGAGACGTGTCCCCACGACTCAAGCTCAAGCGCACGGAGGACGCGCACATGCAGAACATATGCATGCAAGCAAAACAAAGAATATAAAAATGAAGAACATATAGTCTAAGCAGCGCAAATATAGCATAGGGGCACAAAATATGTAGCACAAGAGTTCAGCACACAAAATAGTAATAGAATAGCAAATAAAGTTCAGCATATAAAGGACAATAGACACCACCCGAAAGAAATAATGCGCTCCCCCCCCCGCAGCTCTAGAGGTCATCTGAGCTGGACGCAGCCGCTGAACTATGTGCCTCCTCCTCTGAAGAATCCGTCATATATTCGGAACTGGAGGAAGGCGGTACAACTGATAGGGCGACAGGCTGCGCCTCGTCGTCATCCTCTGGAACGGGTTCCCATAGCGAGTCTGAGCTGGTGCTAATGATGGGTTCGGCTATAGGGGACCTTGGAATGGACGGCTGGGCAGGGGAAGGTGCAGGTGCGGGTACTGGTTCTGGTTCGGGGGTGGGTTCTGCTGGTGTTGCTGGTGCTGGTAAGGGCTCTGCTGGATGCACTGGGGGCTGAGTAAGAGGGCTGGCTGGCTGATGCGGCTCACTGGGAGACCCTGGAGGTGGTCGGTGCAGGCTGAGGAGAGGGGGAATTGTGTTTCCAAATCTCCACCCTGATGGTGGGCCCATGCTTAAGTCCGCCCCCTCTGGCGCTAAATATTCGAGCACGCGCATGACGTTGAACATCATGCGCTGCTCTGCGGACGCTTCCTCAGGCGCCTCCTCAGCCTCGGTCCTTGGGCGCTTTTCGCGCGCACGAGGGGGAGAATCCTCGATGGAAATGGTGACTGGCTCCCCCTGTGGTGCGCGGGCCCTCCGATGCGCTCCAGTCTGCGCGCGGGTCCTTGCGCGCCTGACTAGAGGCACAACTTGCTCTGGGACTTCATCCTCCTCCATCTCCTGCGCGGCCTTTGCTGCTTGCGCGCTGCTCTCTGCCATTCGCCTTGGCACTCTGGCCGGCTGCAGGCGGTAGCACCATTCCAATGTGCCATCTTCCTTCACAGCTACCGCCCTGATCTGCAGCATGTGGGCGCGGTCCAGAGGGACAGCCGGCACCTCGGGCTCTCCATGTAACGCCCGCAGCAGGTGCGTAATAATACCTCCGCAAGTCAGCGGTCCCCTTGTGCTAACACGGCTCCAGTGGACCACCATGTCCGAGACAAATAGCACCTTCCTTCCGTAATACAGCCCCTTTAAGATGTCCAAGTCCAGGAGGTTGATCTTGGGCGCACCATTAAATCGCCCAATGACTGCATAGGCGACCAGGTGCCACAGGTAGAACATCCACGGGTCACGCAGCTCTCGTCCCCTGCTGCGCCCCGCGGCAAAGACTGGCCCGGTCGCCATCTCGCGCCAAGCCTCTTGGTTGGTGAGCGTGTCCATGTCTTCCTCGCGCACCTTAGCGCGCCTCAGTGTGCGCTTCAGTCTCTTAGTTGAGGCAATGTACCAGACGCCCCTATGTCGGTACCTGATCTCCTGGTTGCCCGCCTCCAGCGACGCCAAAAATTCGCACGTGTCCTCCTTGTCTGAGGCGCTGTTGAGTTCCAACAGCGCCTCCCAGCCTGCTAACGCCAGCCTCTCCACAACGAGGTCCTCCAGTCCGACCTCGCGCAGGAAGTCCCTGCTAATGTACGGAGTCCCGTACATGTCCTGCCTCAGAAATGCGGTGAACTTGCTGGCGAAAACAGCTGGGGTCTCTTGGTCCGCGGCAGGCTGTATTGTGGCTGGGGTGCTCGGGTCAACGCTGGTCAACACTCCTCAAACACTTCCAAAAATCCAAACTCCTCCGAATGCACTGAAACTTTCACCAAAGGAGCGCCTACTGCCCGCCTACAAAACCCTCTAAACACCACTCCAATCGGCGCACTCTAACCTGGTGCGATTTCAAAACCCTAGAACACTCCTCCGTACAAAACCCTACGGGAATTGTGCTCAGATCTGGGGGAAAGGTTACCTGGGGGTAGTGCGGCCGTGTGGTCCTTGAATCTCTCTAAACTAAAGCTGGGATGAGTGCCGGACAGCGGGTGGAGGTGTGAAGGCGGGAGCTGCTGGTAACGGTCGAGTGTAAAAGTGTTGAAAATTTCTAAGTCCTGCCCTTATATACCCCCCTGATTGGCGCAGCGGTCCTGCACACTGAAGTGCGCACGGACCTGCGCACTGCTGCTCGACTAAAAACTACAAGTCCTAAAATAACTAAAGACACTAGAAAAACTAAAAGAAAGACATGTAAATGTAGAACGAGTCGGGTTACCTCCCGACAAGTGCCTTTGTTTAACGTCGTTGGCTCGACTGTACCTCGTTACGTGCCCAAATGTGTGCCAGCGACCTCCCCCACTCTTGCTCCTGAGTGACACTGCGCTTGTGCATGTGCTGTGTTCTGCTTGGTCCTGCGCAAAGGGTGAGAAGGGTAATCAACATGGATAATATGTGAGAAGTCTGTAGTAACAAGGGTAGATGAAGAGGAAGAAGAAATGTGAGCAATAGTTTCCAGTTCTCCCTCTGGTGCATCTGGTGGTACCTCTGGCGCAGCAGCTGGTGCATCTGCTATCTCAGGTTCTGCCAAGTCAATGTCGCGCACTGTGTCGTCCCAAGGTTCTCCTAGATACCGTTTGACTCTCTGCCCATTGACCTGAAAACGATGCCGGTGCTCGTTTTCGAACTCGATTGTTCCGTAGGGGAAAACCTTGGTGACTGTGTACGGTCCAGTCCATTTGCTGCGCAGCTTTCTAGGCATGAGCTTCAGGCGTGATGAGAATAATAATACCTGGTCTCCTGGCTCAAAAGTGCGTCTGAGGATATGCTTGTCATGAAACGCCTTTGTCTGCTCCTTGTAATCGCGCAGTCCCTCATAGGCATCCAGGCGCAGCTCTTCTAATTCGCTCAGCTCAAACGCGCGCTCCTTTCCAGCCTCGTCTAGGTTTAGGTTGCAAATGCGTAGGGCCCAATATGCTTTGTGTTCTAGCTCTACTGGCAGGTGGCATGCTTTTCCGTAGACCAACCGAAACGGTGAAGTCCCGATTGGTGTCTTATGCGCAGTGCGGTATGCCCACAGCGCATCGTCCAGGCGCTGGCTCCAATCCTTGCGCGATGGTCTCACAGTCTTCTCCAGGATGCGCTTGATCTCTCTGTTGGAGACCTCGGCCTGTCCATTTGTCTGAGGATGATAAGCAGTGGACGTCTTGTGGCGCACCCCATAATGCTTGAAAACTTGCGCCACGATCCTGTTGCAAAAGTGCGTCCCCTGGTCGCTGATGATTGCCTTAGGCACCCCGTACCTGCAAAAGATGTTAGTTTTCAGAAACTCAGCGACCGTCTTACCGTCATCCTTCCGTGTGGCCTTAGCTTCGACCCATTTGGAGACATAGTCCACCGCGACCAATATGTATTCATATCCTGCAGACGGGGGAAAAGGCCCCATGAAGTCAATTCCCCATATGTCAAACACTTCATCCACTAGAATTGGCGTCTACGGCATCTCGTTGCGCGCTGATATGCCTCCTGTGCGCTGGCACCTGTCACAATTCCTGCAATAGTGATAGAGCCTAGTTATACATATTATTTAGATCATAAACCCATGCTTGTTTGCAATATTTTATGGGCAAGATTACTCGTTTCCACTATTTTTGTATATCAGGTCAGAACGAGTCCTTAAGTCGGATACGCGCTAACAGGCAGCGTTCTAGGGGTGAAAGATCAGCCTGTGGAGCTAGCGGTGCAAACAAAAGAAGAAATGGCGAAGGACAGCAGAGGTGCGCCACCCGATTGCGCCAATCAATGCTGTGCGCCAGGCGCAAAGTCCCAGTGACCAGACTTGGAAGTTGCCAAAAGATGAACTTCCTGGGGCACTATTTAAACAAAGAAAGTCTAGGGTTTCAGAAGAACACACAGAGAGGCGGACGTCATCACTCAGTGACATTCCAGAGGCACTGCGCGGCAGAACTGGAAAACACACGGACCTGTCAAGGAGAGTTGCGCCAGCCGACTGCGCCAGCCAAGAGAAGACCCTGCACGCACTGTTTGCTACCGTTTTCTCGGATTCAGTAGTTGTTACTTACTATTTTATGATGTTTACCACTAGCATGTCTAGCTAAACACTTAGTGTTGGTCGGGCATGAATCTATGATGTATTACCTTTGAGACTTGAGCTTAATGCGTAGTTTATTTATTTGTATTAATCCTGCGCGTACTGAGACAGTTAGTTGCATGAGTAGGGGAAGCCTTGAACCGCAAACTTACTTGTGTAGCTCGCTTGTCACATGTTAAACTAGTTGCATGCGTAGGGGAAGCCTTGAACCGCGAACTTACCGTGACAACTAGGAGTAACGAGTTAGGGTAGGCAGCTGCTACTGTGACAGGATTCGTAGCTGTTTAGTCTAGTTCTAAGGATTAATAGCACATGAACTTTGAACGGAACATGCGCACGTGTTAGGAAGCCTTTACCGGACACTCACCCAAGTAAACCACAAGCTATAGATGTTTAGAGTCGATGATAAGGAATGCATTCATAGAGGATTGTCTGCCCAATACTTCTCATAAATATAGTACTTCATCTCTACTGCTTGCGCACGTCTAGTGCAATTCCCTGAGTTACGATATTCGCTGTTATTCGCGCATCGCGCAAAACCCCCAATCACTCACGCAACCCCCGTTTTCTTAAGTGTAGGTTACTAGCTGAGACTCACTGCTTGCTCCCTGTGGAGATCGACCCTTACTTAACCGCTGTACTAGTGGGAGAGGAAGGAATTATATTTGACGCGCACAACGACGCGCGATCAAATTTTGGCGCCGTTGCCGGGGAGCAACACAGCTAAGTTTTAGCTAGCTTACATTCCTCATTTTAGTTATTCCATTTTGTTTTGTTTTCTCGTTGTTGTTTCTGACAGCGCGCAATCACATCAGCCTGCGCAACCTTGAAACAGTTGCGCTGCGCAGATTCTAGTTGCGCACTGACAGACGCAACAACTTCGTTGCCATTTAATTTCGTTTCTTGAGTTTGGATCAGGACATGGAGGATAACAGTGTGGTTGGAGATAACCTGGGAGACAGAACCCCAGAGGAAGCAAGGGCACATAACCGCGCAGCCCTATTCAGAGAAGAAGTGCAGCGTGAGGACGACGCACGAATGGCCGCTGAACCATACATTGCGCCACCCGTTCGTCCAGTCGCGAGGCGCAGGACAGTGCGCGAAATGTCGGCCCCACTCACTGTTAACCAGCCATGGTGCATAGTGCTTCCGCCCGACGGACAGTTCGAACTAAGAAGCTCACTCATCCATCACATGCCCAAGTTTCACGGAATGAACAACGAAAATCCAGTCAAGCATGTGCGGGAGTTCCTAATCATTTGCGAGAACATGAAGGCTTTGGGGGAAAACGATGAAGCGCTGAAGATGAAAGCGTTCCCATTTTCATTGAGCGATGCAGCCAAACACTGGCTGATGAGCCTACCCGCAGGATCAATCCACACATGGGAGCAGCTGCAGAAGAAATTCTTAGACAAATTTTATCCAGCAGCGAAGATTGCGCTGCTCAGAAGGGAATTGGCCGCGCCAAGGCAAGGCGCAGGGGAGTCTCTGTCAGAATACTACGAGCGTTTCAGGGAGCTAGAAGCCAACTGCTACAATCACGGGCTTCCCCAGAATGTGCTGATAGAGAACTTTCTGAATGGACTGCTGCCCATGGAGCTGCGACTACTGAATGCATGCGCAGGAGGGGACATTTGCAACATGTACCCGGAGGATGCATGGCAGCTGATAGAAGATTCTGCTGGACAGGTAAGACATCAATTGACACTTGAAAGTAGTCGTAATCGTTCTGTGCATCAGGTAGAGGCAAGCGCTGAGATCAAAGAAATGAAGGCCATGCTACAGAAGCTGATGAGTGCGCAGAGCGCACAACCAGTTGCACCAAAGGTATGTGAATTCTGCAGGTCCACTGAGCACAAGACAGACGAGTGCCCAACACTTTTTGAAGAAACTGGAGATGTAAATGCCCTTGGAGGATGGGACAACAGAGGACCGCAGAGGCAGAATCAGCCGCGCTTTGGGCTTGCTGCAAATGGTTTCAGATGGAGAGAAGAGAACAATTTCCAGAGGCAGCCCACTGATCAGCGCGCACCACAGCAGACGCAACATGCTGCACCCTACAATCCACCGCATCGCCGCACAGACGCACCAGCGCAGAACAGTCAGCAACCACGGCGATCCTTGGAAGATATCATGGGGCAGCTAGCAGACACAGTGCGCAAGAATGACGAAAAGTATGACAAGAGGTTCGAATCCATAGAAAAACACCTATCACAAATTGCAACCACAGTGTATGAACTGAAAAAGAGCGATGGCAACCTGCCTTCGCAAGTGATTCAGAACCCTAAGGGAGGAGTTAACGCAGTAACACTGAGGACTGGGCGCACAGTGGGAACAGAGCAGACCGCGCAGGCGCCCGCGCAACCAGTTGCGCAAGTCCCAGATCCAGCAGCTCAGAGTGCGCAACCAGAGCCAGAGGCGCAATCAGAAGCGCCAACCACGAACCAGCAGGGCAATGCGCCAGGTATGTCTCACTCGAAAAACAAGAACAAAAATTGTACTAACATACCTGCTCCTTTCCCTGTGCAGGCACCACTGGCGAGAAAAGAAGCACTGGACAAGGAACTGTATGAGCTGTTCAGCAAAGTGGAAATCAACATACCTCTCATAGAAGCTATTCGACAGATTCCCAGGTATGCGAAGTTTTTAAAAGAGCTGTGCACGAATAAAAGAAGGACAGGCGAATGCGCACAGGTAATGCTAAATGCGCAGGCCTCAGCAATCGTGCAGCAAAAGGTACCACCTAAGTGCCGAGATCCAGGTACATTCACTATCCCTTGCACCTTAGGTAAAACCACGGTAAGCAACTGCATGATCGATTTAGGCGCATCAATCAATTTATTACCATATTCTCTCTATGCGACCTTGCGCCTTGGACCACTAAAACCTGCAGGTCTCACAATTCAGCTAGCAGATAGATCGTGCAAACAACCTGCAGGCATGATAGAAGATGTCCTAGTTCGAGTAGGAGAGCTGGTGTTCCCAGCAGACTTTTATGTGCTCGAAATGGAGGGTGAATCAAGCGCCAGCGGTGCGCAGATCCTCCTAGGCAGACCGTTTCTGATGACCGCGCGCACGAAGATAGACGTGTGGAGGGGCACGCTCTCCATGGAGGTAGATGGCGAAGAAATCCATTTCAACATCTTCGAAGGGATGCAGCACCCACATGAGGACGCTACCGTGCACGCAACGGACAGCTTTGACGACTTAGTCACAGAAGCGCAGTGTGCGAGCGCAACCATAGGACCAGAGCTACTGACACAGGCAGAACTGGAGGAGCAAGAGAAGGAGCTAAGCAGTGCTGAACCAGCATCCACACAGGTACGTGATATAGTTCATATTTGCACCGCTAACAAAACCTTGCCCTCTGTTGAGCAGGCACCCAAGATCGAACTGAAGCAACTCCCGAAGCATCTCAAGTACATTTTCTTGGGAGATGAGGACACCCTGCCAGTGATCATCAAGAAGGGATTGGAAAACGAGCAGGAGGCGCGCTTACAACAGGTGCTGCGCAGGAACCAGCGCGCTATTGGATGGACTCTTGCTGATCTGCGCGGAGTGAGCCCGGACGTGTGCATGCACCGAATTCTGTTGGAAGACGGCGCCAAACCATCCAGGGAGGCTCAGCGCAGGTTAAACCCAAATATGATGGAGGTAGTGCAAAAGGAAGTTCTGAAGTTGCTTGACGCAGGGGTCATTTACCCAATCTCAGACAGCAGATGGGTCAGCCCGGTGCACGTTGTGCCAAAGAAAGGAGGAATCACGGTGGAGGAGAATGCGCAGGGCGAGCTAGTTCCCAAGCGCATACAGACTGGCTGGCGCATGTGCATCGACTACAGGAAGCTGAACGCTGTAACGCGCAAGGACCACTTCCCGCTACCCTTCATGGACCAGATGCTGGATCGCTTGGCAGGTAAACCTTACTTTTGTTTTTTGGACGGATATTCAGGTTACAATCAGATACCCATAGCTGCGGAGGATCAAGAGAAGACCACGTTCACATGCCCCTTCGGAACATTTGCGTTTCGGCGTATGTCTTTTGGGCTGTGCAACGCGCCAGGTACGTTCCAACGCCTCGTCATGAGCATTTTCTCTGATATGATTGGTATATGTATAGAAGTGTTCATGGATGACTTCACTGTATATGGGAGTACCTTTGATGCATGCTTAACACATCTAGATAAAGTCTTAGCACGCTGCATCTCTAAGAACCTAGTGCTAAACTACGAGAAGTGTCATTTCATGGTTACGCACGGAGTAGTATTGGGTCATATCATTTCAGAGGAGGGTATTAAGGTAGACAAAGCTAAGATAGATATTATTTCTAATCTGCCTTATGCCACCAACGTGCGCGACGTGAAATCGTTCTTAGGGCATGCTGGGTTTTACAGGCGTTTTATTAAGGATTTCTCTAAGATTTGCATACCCCTGTCTAACCTGTTGCAAAAAGACGTGTGTTTCGATTTTACTGATGAGTGCAGGGCGGCGTTCGATAAGCTGAAAGAAGCGCTGACCAGTGCGCCAGTGATGCGCGCACCAGACTGGAACCTGCCATTCGAGCTGATGTGTGACGCAAGTGACTACGCAGTAGGAGCAGTCTTGGGGCAGCGCGAGGACAAGAAGCCGCATGCCATCTACTATGCATCGCGCACACTGGACTCCGCGCAGAAGAACTACACCACCACGGAGAAGGAGCTTCTGGCAATTGTATTTGCGCTGGAGAAGTTCCGAGCATATGTTCTAGGCGCCAGAGTCATCATCTACACGGACCACGCCGCTATCCGCTACCTCATATCCAAGAAAGAGACCAAGCCGCGCCTGATGCGTTGGGTACTTCTGCTTCAGGAATTCGATTTAGAGATCAAAGATAAGAAGGGCACAGAAAATACCGTCGCTGATCATCTGAGCAGGATCATAAAGGATGAGGAGCCAGGGCAGATCAAGGAGACATTCCCTGACGAGCATCTAATGGCGCTAACAGGTAAGGTACCATGGTATGCGCATATCGCAAATTACCTGGTCACAGGTGCGTTCCCTCCTCATTTCAATAAAACTCAGTGCATGCGATTGAAACATGAGTCCAAGCATTATCTTTGGGATGATCCTTACATGCTTAGAATAGGTCCAGATCGGATATTAAGACGTTGCGTGCCTGACCATGAGATTAACTCTGTATTGATGTTTTGTCATGCGCACGCCTGTGGAGGACATTTCGGTCCCAAGCGCACGAGCAGGAAGATCTTGGACTGTGGATTCTACTGGCCGCACCTATTCAGAGATGCCTATGACCACTGCAGGAAGTGTGACAGGTGCCAGCGCACTGGAGGAATATCCGCGCGCAACGAGATGCCGCAGACCCCGATTCTGGTGGATGAAGTGTTCGATGTTTGGGGAATCGACTTCATGGGTCCATTTCCCCCATCTGCCGGCTACGAGTACATACTGGTGGCCGTGGATTACGTATCCAAATGGGTCGAAGCTAAGGCCACGCGCAAGGATGATGGTAAGACTGTCGCTGATTTTCTCAGAACTAACATATTTTGCAGGTACGGCGTGCCTAAGGCAGTTATCAGCGACCAGGGGACGCACTTCTGCAACAGGGTTGTGGCGCAAGTCTTCAAGCACTATGGGGTGCGCCACAAGACGTCCACCGCTTACCATCCGCAGACGAATGGACAGGCCGAAGTTTCTAACAGAGAGATCAAGCGCATCTTGGAAAAGACTGTGAGGCCGTCGCGCAAGGATTGGAGCCAGCGCTTGGATGATGCGCTATGGGCGTACCGCACTGCACACAAGACACCCATTGGAACCTCACCATTCCGGCTGGTCTATGGGAAGGCATGCCACCTGCCAGTGGAGCTCGAGCACAAGGCATATTGGGCTCTACGTATTTGCAACTTGAACTTGGAGGAGGCAGGACAAGAACGCGCATTTGAGCTGAGCGAACTAGAAGAGCTGCGCCTGGACGCCTATGAGGGACTGCGCGATTACAAAGCGCGCACCAAGGCGTTTCATGACAAGCACATCCTCCGGCGCACATTTGAACCAGGCGATCAGGTATTATTATTTTCATCACGCCTGAAGCTCATGCCTGGGAAGCTGCGCAGCAAGTGGACGGGACCATACACCGTCACCAAGGTTTTCCCCTACGGCACAATTGAATTAGAAGACGGGCACCAGCATCGTTTTCAGGTTAACGGGCAGAGAGTCAAACGGTACTTGGGCGAACCTTGGGATGGCGCAGCACGCAACATTGACTTGGCCGAGCCAGAGATAGTAGACGAGCAAGCTGTTGCGCCAGACGCACCACCAGATGTTTCAGAGGGAGACCTAGCACCCATCGCCTATATCTCCTCTTCCTCTGCATCTGCCCTCCTTACGAATAATGTATCACATGCTGACCTCTCCTTTTATCCTTTGCGCAGGACCACTGAGATCGTCACACAAGCACTGGCGCAGGGACACTCAGGAGCAAGAGTGGGGGAGGCTGCAGACGCACTACTTGGCACGTAACGAGGTACCGTCGCGCCAACGACGTTAAACAAAGGCACTTGTCGGGAGGTAACCCGACACATTTTATTTTGACACATTTTATTCTGCTTGTTTCGTTTTTTGCGTGTTTTTTTTAGATAGAATAGGGTTTGGTAGTTTTTTTTGGAGTCACACAAATGCGCAGGACCGTGCGCCTATCAATGCGCAGGTCAGTTGCGCTAGCCATAGGGGGTATATAAGGCCAGACTTAGAATAATTCCCAGCACTTTTTCACTCGACCGTTACACACAAGCTCCCGCCCTCAGACCTCTGCCGTCGCCCAGCGCCCATCCCACCGTCCGTCTAGAGAGATTCAAGAACCACACGACCACACAGCTCCCAGGTAACCCCCGATCCCGCTTTGAGCCGCTTCTGTTAGGGTTTGCGCGGAGAAGACAGTTTTTAGGGTTTTGAATTCGCACCAGGCTAGAGTGCGCGGCTTGGAGTGCTGTTTTGTGCGTTGTGTAGGCGACCAGTAGGCGCTCGTTCGGTGCAAATTTCAGAGGATTCTGGGCAGTTTCGATTTTTAGGGTTTTGGGGAGCATAGACCGCGATTGACCGGAGCCAGCGCAAGATGAGACCCGCCGCAGACCAAGTGACCCCAGCGGCTTTCGCTAACAAGTACGCAGCATTCATTAGCCTGGACATGTACGGGACACCGTACATCTGTCGAGATTTCCTGCGCGAGGTAGGGTTAGAGGACCTCGTGGCGCAGAGGCTAGCGATTGCCGGTTGGGAGGCGCTAATGGACCTCCGCAGCGCAGCAGACCAGGAGGATACGTGTGAGTTCCTGGCGTCTATGGAGGCGGGGGACAGGGAGATCAGATATAGACACAGGGGTGTCTGGTTCATAGCCTCGGAAAGGAGGCTGAGGCGCGCATTCGGGTGCGCCAAGGTGCGTGAGGAGGAGTTAGACACGCACAATAACCAGGAGGCTTGGAGGGACATGGCAACAGGGCCAGCATTCGCCGCGGGGCGCAGCAGGGGCCGAGAGCTGCGCGACCCGTGGCTGTTCTACTTGTGGCGCATCGTGGCCTACGCAATCATTGGCCGTTTCAACGGCGCTCCAAAGATCAGCCTCCTGGATATGGAGATTTTGACGGGGCTTTATTATGAGCGGAAGGTGCTGTTCATCCTGAACATGGTGCACCATTGGAGCCGAGTCAGCATGAGAGGGCCGCTGACGTGTGGAGGGCTTATCACGCACTTGCTGCGGAGTTTACATGGAGAGCCCGAGGTGCCAGAGCACACCTTGGTGCAGCCTATACCTCTGGACCGCGCCCACATGCTGCAAATCAGGGCGGTAGCCGTTCGGGACGATGGCACACTAGAGTGGTGCTACCACCTGCAGCCAGCCAGACCACCGAGGGCCAGAGTAGAGAGCAGTGCGCGGGCCAGGGCCGAGAGCAGTGCGCAGGGCGCAGCTGCAGGCGCAGCAGCAGCCGCAGCAGCCGCCGCAGCAGACGAAGAGATGGAGGAGGCCCTAGAACCAGAGGTGCCTCTAGTCAGGCGCCCAAGGACTCGGGCGCAGACTGGAGCGCAACAGAGGGCCCGCGCACCATTGGGGGAGCCAGTGACCATTTCCATAGAGGACTCTCCCCCGCGTGCCCCTGCCAAGCGCCCAAGGACTGAGACTGAGGCGGCGCCTGAGGAAGCCACTGCCGAGCAGCGCATGCTGTTCAACGTCATGCGCGTGCTCGAGTACTTAGCGCCAGAGGGGGCGGATTTAAGTATGAGTCCACCATCCGGGTGGAAATTTGGAGACGCAATTCCCCCTCTCCTCAGCCTGCACCATCCACCTCCTACCCGAACCCCAGAAACTTCAGCAGCTCCAGCTCCAGCACCCTCTCCAGCCCCAGCCCCAGCAGCGCCCGCACCAGAACCAGCAGCCCCAGCAGCAGAGCCCACCCCTGCACCTGAACCAGCACCGGTACCACCACCAGTAGTTGCCCCTGCCCGGCCTTCTGTTCCGGAGTCCCCAATTAACTTTCCCAGCGTCGACTCCGATTCCATATGGGAGTCACTTTCCGAGGACGAGCAGCCTGACCCCCTCACCATTGTGCCACCATCCTCCAGCACCGACTCCATGACTGATTCTTCAGGGGATGAGGCGCATGGGTCAGCAGCAGCGTCTAGCTCGGGGAACTTCTAAGGCCGAGGGCAGGCGCAGTGATTTTCTTTCGGGTGTTGTCTTTTATTTTGCTGCGTCTCTTTGACTATTAGGTGTGCTGAATATTTGTGCCCTACATTCTGTGACTCCCTTGCTATATTTTGTGTGACTATTGGTGTTCACTCTTATATTCTTTATTTTCGTTGCATTGCATGCATGTGCGCAACCTCCGTGCGCTTGAGCTTGAGTCGTGGGGACACGTCTCTGTTCAAGTGTGGGGGGGGGGGGGGGGGGCGTTACTCTTACATTTCATGTTTTTAGCATTTTTAGTATAGCTTAGTTAAGTTGAAGAAAACTAGTAGCAGTAGTGCGCTAAGGTGCAGGATGCGCATGCGCTCCAGCTTGTTTTGCGCTATCCGTATTGTGTGCACTGCTATCTACTGTTTTAGCATAATTTTTTCGTTTTTTCTGCTCCTGTTAGTTGGGATATACAGGGGATGTGGAGTTGATAGAAATGCTCCAGAGAGGCGGTTAGTCGCTTCTGCTTCGAAGGCGAGGTATATGGTCGATTGCGCTAGTAGAGGCCGGTGCTTCGCAACCTTCGGAACAAAAGAGCGCGCTCAGTCACGCGGATGCAAAAGGCAAAATACCCAAAGCGTGGCGAGGTGGGAAAACAGACCACCTTCTCTCTGGATGTCAAGCTAAGGAAAGCGGGCGCGGATGTAAACGCGTGCGCTGACCGGCGCAGACAAACCAAGGAGGGAGAGCGGAACGAGTTCCATAGCTGCTATCCGAAGGCTGAGATTGGAACTGTTCTGGGAATAAAAAAAATTGGAAAGGAAGCTGTACAAAAGAAAATACCAGCAGAAGCAGATGATGTGCGTTACAAAGAATCAGCATGCGCACTACCTAGTACCTGCGTGCGCAAGACCACAAGGATATCATCAAAGGCTCAGGTTCCCAGGAAGTGTGCGAACGAATCACGCACTGGAAGAAGCTCGCGCAAGAAACCATATACCTATCTTCGGAGCGGGAGCTGACAACAAGGAGCCTAAGAAGAGCTATCTCCCAGTCATCCAAAGACCTTCATCCCGGCTGAGAGGTAACGAAATTTCGGGATTATTATATTAGAACTATTGAGTGCAGTTGTGCGCAGGTGATAGAGCAGCACAAGTTGAAGCAACTGTGCATCTTGCGCTAGAATGCAAGGGCTGTGCGCTAGTCTCCAGAAAAGGTAATTGTATCCGCGTTTCAGTACTTGTTCGGGACGAACAAGGGGTAAGTGTGGGGGGTTTGATAGAGCCTAGTTATACATATTATTTAGATCATAAACCCATGCTTGTTTGCAATATTTTATGGGCAAGATTACTCGTTTCCACTATTTTTGTATATCAGGTCAGAACGAGTCCTTAAGTCGGATACGCGCTAACAGGCAGCGTTCTAGGGGTGAAAGATCAGCCTGTGGAGCTAGCGGTGCAAACAAAAGAAGAAATGGCGAAGGACAGCAGAGGTGCGCCACCCGATTGCGCCAATCAATGCTGTGCGCCAGGCGCAAAGTCCCAGTGACCAGACTTGGAAGTTGCCAAAAGATGAACTTCCTGGGGCACTATTTAAACAAAGAAAGTCTAGGGTTTCAGAAGAACACACAGAGAGGCGGACGTCATCACTCAGTGACATTCCAGAGGCACTGCGCGGCAGAACTGGAAAACACACGGACCTGTCAAGGAGAGTTGCGCCAGCCGACTGCGCCAGCCAAGAGAAGACCCTGCACGCACTGTTTGCTACCGTTTTCTCGGATTCAGTAGTTGTTACTTACTATTTTATGATGTTTACCACTAGCATGTCTAGCTAAACACTTAGTGTTGGTCGGGCATGAATCTATGATGTATTACCTTTGAGACTTGAGCTTAATGCGTAGTTTATTTATTTGTATTAATCCTGCGCGTACTGAGACAGTTAGTTGCATGAGTAGGGGAAGCCTTGAACCGCAAACTTACTTGTGTAGCTCGCTTGTCACATGTTAAACTAGTTGCATGCGTAGGGGAAGCCTTGAACCGCGAACTTACCGTGACAACTAGGAGTAACGAGTTAGGGTAGGCAGCTGCTACTGTGACAGGATTCGTAGCTGTTTAGTCTAGTTCTAAGGATTAATAGCACATGAACTTTGAACGGAACATGCGCACGTGTTAGGAAGCCTTTACCGGACACTCACCCAAGTAAACCACAAGCTATAGATGTTTAGAGTCGATGATAAGGAATGCATTCATAGAGGATTGTCTGCCCAATACTTCTCATAAATATAGTACTTCATCTCTACTGCTTGCGCACGTCTAGTGCAATTCCCTGAGTTACGATATTCGCTGTTATTCGCGCATCGCGCAAAACCCCCAATCACTCACGCAACCCCCGTTTTCTTAAGTGTAGGTTACTAGCTGAGACTCACTGCTTGCTCCCTGTGGAGATCGACCCTTACTTAACCGCTGTACTAGTGGGAGAGGAAGGAATTATATTTGACGCGCACAACGACGCGCGATCAAATAGTCATATGCGTCTCTAAACAGGTGTGGCCAATAGAATCCGCAGTCCAGGACCTTCCTGCTGGTGCGCTTGGGACCAAAGTGTCCTCCACATGCGTGCGCATGACAAAACATCAAAACAGAGTTAAATTCATGGTCAGGCACGCAGCGCCTCAATATCTGATCTGGTCCTATTCTAAGCATATAAGGATCATCCCAAATATAATGCTTGGACTCACGTTTCAATCTCATGCACTGGGTTTTATTGAAATGCGGAGGAAACGTACCTGTGACCAGGTAATTCGCAATGTGCGCATACCATGGTACCTTACCTGTCAGCGCCATCAGATGCTCGTCAGGAAATGTCTCAGTGATCTGCCCTGGCTCCTCCTCCTTCACGATTCTGCTCAGGTGATCCGCAACTGTGTTCTCTGTGCCCTTCTTATCCTTGATCTCCAGGTCGAATTCCTGCAGTAGGAGCACCCAGCGCATCAGGCGCGGCTTAGTTTCTTTCTTGGACATTAGGTAGCGGGTGGCTGCGTGGTCTGTGTATATGATGACCCTGGCGCCTAGAACATATGCACGGAACTTCTCTAGCGCAAACACAATTGCCAGAAGCTCCTTCTCCGTGGTGGTGTAGTTCCTCTGCGCAGCGTCCAGTGTGCGCGATGCATAATAGATGGCGTGTGGCTTCTTGTCCACTCGCTGCCCCAGGACTGCACCTACTGCATAATCGCTGGCGTCGCACATCAGTTCAAATGGCAGGTTCCAGTCTGGTGCGCGCATCACTGGCGCACTGGTCAGCGCTTCCTTCAGCTTATCGAATGCGGTCCTGCACTCATCAGAGAAATCGAAGAACACATCCTTTTGCAAGAGGTTAGACAGGGGAATACAGATTTTAGAGAAGTCTTTTATAAAACGCCTGTAAAATTCGGCGTGCCCTAAGAATGACTTCACATCGCGCACGCTAGTGGCATAAGGTAGATTAGAAATAAGGTCTATCTTAGCTTTGTCTACCTTGATCCCCTCCTCTGAGATAATGTGTCCTAGCACTACACCATGCGTTACCATGAAATGGCATTTTTCATAATTAAGCACTAGGTTCTTAGAAATACAGCGCGCTAAGACCTTATCTAGATGAGTTAAGCACGCATCAAAGGTACCTCCATATACAGTAAAATCATCCATGAACACTTCTATGCATATACCAATCATATCAGAGAAAATGCTCATGACAAGTCGTTGGAACGTACCTGGCGCGTTGCACAGCCCAAATGACATGCGCCGAAACGCAAATGTACCGAACGGGCAGGTGAACGTGGTCTTCTCCTGATCCTCCGCAGCTATGGGTATCTGATTGTACCCTGAATATCCGTCCAAGAAACAAAAATAGGGCTTACCTGCTAATCTGTCCAGCATCTGATCCATAAAGGGTAGCGGGAAATGGTCCTTGCGCGTTACTGCGTTAAGCTTCCTGTAGTCGATGCACATGCGCCATCCAGTCTGTATGGGCTTGGGAACTAGCTCGCCCTGCGCATTCTCTTCCACTGTGATTCCTCCCTTCTTAGGCACAACGTGCACTGGACTGACCCATTTGCTGTCCGAGATGGGGTAAATGACTCATGCGTCAAGCAACTTTAGAATTTCCTTCTGCTCTACCTCCATCAAATTTGGGTTCAATCTGCGCTGTGCCTCTCTGGATGGTTTGGCACCATCTTCCAACAGAATTCTATGCATGCATACGTCTGGGCTCACTCCACGCAGATCTGCCAGTGTCCATCCTATAGCGCGCTGGTTCCTGCGCAGTACCTGCTGTAAACGCACTTCCTGCTCCTCTTCTAATCCTTTCTTTATGATCACTGGCAGGGTGTCCTCATTTCCCAAGAAAATGTATTTGAGGTGCTCTGGCAATTGCTTCAGCTCGACCTTGGGTGCCTGTTCAATAGAGGGCAAGATTTTATTGGCAGTGCAAATATGAACTAAATCGTGTACCTGTCTGAGTTCTGGTTCAGCACTGCTCAGCTCCTCGTCCTGCTCCTCCAACTCTGTCTGTGCCAGTGGCTCTGGTCCTATTGTTGCGCTTGCGCATTGCGCATCTGTGACTAAATCATCTAAGTTGTCCATTGCGTGCACTGTGGCGTCCTCATGAGGATGCTGCATCCCCTTGAATATATTGAAATGGATCTCTTCGCCATCTACCTCCATGGAAAGCGTGCCCCTCCACACGTCTATCTTTGTGCGCGCGGTCATCAGAAAAGGTCTACCCAGTAGGATCTGCGCACTGCTGGTGCTTGATTCACCCTCCATTTCCAGCACATAAAAATCTGCTGGAAACACCAACTCTCCTACTTGCACAAGAACATCCTCGATCATGCCTGCAGGTTGTTTGCAAGACCGATCTGCTAGCTAAATAGTGAGACCTGCAGGCTTTAGTGGTCCAAGGCGCAATGTCGTATATAGGGAATAAGGTAACAAATTGATGGATGCGCCTAAATCAATCATGCAGTTGCTCACTGTGGTCTTACCTAAAGTGTAAGGGATAGTGAACGTACCTGGGTCTCGGCACTTAGGTGGTACCTTATGTTGCACGATCGCTGAGGCCTGCGCATTGAGCATTACCTGTGCGCATTCGCCTTTCCTCCTCTTGTTTGTGCACAGCTCCTTTAAAAACTTGGCGTACCTGGGAATCTGCCGAACTGCTTCGATAAGGGGAATGTTGATTTCCACCTTGCTGAATAACTCGTATAGTTCCTTGTCCAGCGCTTCCTTTCTAGCCGATGGTGCCTGCACAGGAAAAGGTGCAGGTATATTAGTACGATTCGTGCCCTTGTCTTTTAATTGCGTTATACCTGGCGCTTCGCCCTGCTGGCTTGTGGCTGGCACTTCTGGTTGCGCGTCTTGCTCTGGTTGCGCATTCTGTTCTGCTGGATCTGGGACTTGCGCAGCTGGTTGCGCGGGCGCCTTCGTGGTCTGCTCTGCTCCTATTGTGCGCCCAGTCCTCAATGTCACTGCATTGACTCCTCCTTTGGGGTTCTGAATCACTTGCGAAGGCAGGTTGCCATCGCTCTTTTTCAGCTCATACACCGTGGTGGCGATCTGTGATAGCTGCTTTTCAATGGACTCGAACCTCTTGTCATACTTCTCATCATTCTTGCGCACCGTGTCTGCTAGCTGCCCCACGATATCTTCCAAAGATCGCCTCGGTTGCTGATTGTTATGCGCTGGTGCGTCAGTGCGGCGATGCGGTGGATTGTAGGGCGCAGCTTGTTGCGTCTGCTGTGGCGCGCGCTGATCTGTGGACTGCCTCTGGAAATTGTTTTCCTCCTTCCATCTGAATCCATTTGCTGCCAGTCCAAAGCGCGGCTGATTCTGTCTCTGCGGCCCTCTATTATCCCATCCTCCAAGAGCATTGACATCTCCAGATTCCTCGAAAAGTGTGGGACATTCATCAGTTTTGTGCTCGGTTGACCTGCAGAATTTACATACCTTTGGCGCAACTGGTTGTGCGCTTTGCGCACTCATCAACTTCTGCAGCATGGCCTTCATTTCCTTGATCTCAGCGCTTGTTTCTACCTGATGCACAGAACGCGTACGACTATTTTCAAGTGTTAGCTGATGTCTTACCTGACCAGCAGAGTCTTCTATCAGCTGCCACGCGTCTTCTGGATACATGTTGCAAATGTCGCCTCCTGCGCCTGCGTTCAATAACCTCAGCTCCATGGGTAGCAATCCATTCAGGAAGTTCTCTATCAGCACATTCTGGGGCAGGCCATGATTATAGCAGTTGGCCTCTAGCTCCCTGAAACGCTCGTAATACTCTGACAGTGACTCTCCTACGCTCTGCCTCGGCGCGGCCAGTTCTCTCCTGAGTAGCGCGATCTTTGCTGCTGGATAGAATTTGTCCAGGAATTTCTTTTGCAGCTGCTCCCATGTGTGAATTGATCCTGCGGGTAAGTTCATCAACCAATGTCTGGCTGTGTCACACAGTGAAAATGGGAATGCCTTCATCTTCAGCGCCTCATCGCTCTCCCCTTCGGTCTTCATGTTCTCGCATATGACTAGGAACTCTCGCACATGCTTGACTGGATTTTCATTGTTCATCCCGTGGAACTTGGGCATGTGATGAATGAGCGAGCTTCTTAGTTCAAAATGACCGCCTGGCGGAAGCACGATGCACCATGGCTGGTTAACTGTGAGTGGGGCTGACATCTCGCGCACTGTTCTGTGTCGCGCGGCCTGTTGCACGGGTGGCGCATGATACACTTCAGCGGCCCTCCTTGCTTCAACCTCGCGCTGCACTTCCTCTCTGAACAGAGCTGCGCGGTTGTGCGCTCTTGCTTCCTCTGGGGTTCTGTCCCCTAAGTTGTCCCCAACAACACTGTTATCCTCCATGACCTGTTCTAAATCTCAAAGAAAACGAAATTAAAAGATAACTAATGCTGCTGCGTCTGTCAGTGCGCAACTAGAATCTGCGCAGCGCAACTGTTTCAAGGTTGCGCAGGCTGATGGCGATTGCGCGCTGTCAGAAACAACAACGAGAAAACAAAACAAACTGAAAATAACTAGTTACTAAAAAGAAAAAACGTAAACTAGCTATAACTTAGCTGTGTTGCTCCCCGGCAACGGCGCCAAAATTTGATCGCGCGTCGTTGTGCGCGTCAAATTAATTCCTTCCTCTTCCACCAGTACAGCGGTTAAGTAAGGGTTGATCTCCACAGGGAGCAAGCAGTTCAGTTTTAGCCAGTAACCTACACTTACGAAGATTGGGGGGGGGGTGAGTGATCGGGGTTGGGCGATGCGCAAGTAAACAGTGGTATCGTAACGCAGGAAATTGCACTAGACGTGCGCAGGCAATAGAGATTAAGTACTATGACTTATGAGAAGTATCGGCGCAGAAAATCCTCTATGAGTGTATTCCTTATCATCGACTCTAAATGTCTATAGCTCGATTTGCTAATGTTAGTGTCCGATCAAGGCTTCCTAACATGTGCGCATGTTCCGATCAAAGTTCATGTGCTATTAATTCTTACACTAGACTAAACAACTACGAATCCGATCAAGGTAGTAATTGCCTAACCTAGCGCGTTACTCCTAGTTGGCACCGTCAGGCTATTCAACTAGTTTAACAGACAACAACAAGCGACAAGAGTAAGATTGCGGTTCAAGGCTTCCCCTACTCATGTAACAAGCTGCCAGTAATGTGCACAGAATTAATATCAGCAAGCAAGCTATGCACTAAGCGCAAGTCTCAAAAGGAAATACTCATAGATTCATGTCCAACCGATACTAAGCGTTTAGCTAGACATGCTAGTGATAAACATCATAGAAATAGTAGATAATAACTAAAGTGTCCAAGAAAACAATAGCAAACAGTGCGTGCAGGTTGCTGTCTTGGCTGGCGGAAATCCTCTCAACAAGCTCGTGTGTTTTCCAGTCCTGCTGCGCAGTGCCTCCTGGGTCTACGAATTGTGAGTCCTGAGAATCGTCTGTGTGTCTCTGTAACCCTAGCCTCCTTCTCTTCTTTATATACTGCTCAGAGGCTCACTCTTGGCAACTTCCAAATCTGGTCGTGTCAGGATTTGGAAACACCAACATCTGCGCCTGGCGCACGGCATCTGCTTAGCGCAATCGGTTAGCGCACCGTGGTCGACTCTGCCAATTCTTCTGTTTGCGCCGCTAGCTCCGCAGGCTGTGTGATGCGCGTCCTAAATGTTGCCTGTTAGCGCGTATCCGACTTAGGCCCTCGTTTTGCCCTGAAATACAAAAACACTGGAAACCAGTAATCTTGTACATAAAATAATGCAAACAAGCATAGGGTTATGATCTAAATAATGCGTATAAATATGCTCTATCACGCACGCTGGCTGCGCTACTTGCTTCGCGCAGCCAGTTTGCGCACTGTAGCCCGAATCAGCTATCTCCTTTTGCGCTGCTTGCTTCCACAGGTCGTGCATTGCGCTCCAAAATGTCCGTTAGCGCACATCTGTCTTATGCTCCTGTTTTATCCTGAAATACAAAAATACCGAAAACCAGTAATCTTGTACACAAAATAATGCAAACAAGCACAGTGTTAAGATCTAAATAACGCATATAACTAGGCTCTATCACCGCTCCAATAGCGCTATCGCTAGCGTCACACATTAGCTCAAATGGAATCTCCCAATTCGGTGGTTGAATTATCGGGGCGGACACCAAAGCTGTCTTTAGCGTTTGAAACGCTTGATGGCACGGTTCATCGAAATTAAATTCTACCTCGTTACATAGCAGATTTGTAAGAGGTTTAGCAATTTTCGACAAGTCCTTGATGACCCTCTTATAAAATCCAGCGTGCCCGATGAAACTCCGTATTCCTTTCGCATCTCTCGGCGGTGGCAACTTCTCAATAACATCAATTTTGGCCATATCATTCATCAATTTAGAAGTTTCAATATCATTCAAAGAAGCTTCTACGATAACGGGTAAAGATTCGTTTGGTCCCAAGAATTCATACCTTAGATTCAGTGGAAGAGGTTTCAACCCCTCACCGAATTCCTTACCTTTCGGCGCCTCATTTGTTCCTTTCGCACCATCATTAAAATCAGCGGGATCCTCATCAATTTCAATTATAGAGGTGAACGATGAGCTATTTTCCTCTTGTGCAAGCAACTCATACTCAAAGCTCGTTAGTTCACCAAGAGAGTCAAAAACATTAAACGCATCATATGATTCAATCAAGTGACAATCCATAGAATTACTAGGTGTCCTAAGCATGCTTTTCAAATCGAATTTGATCTTTTCACTACCAAAATTTAATACGATTATATCTTTCCCGCAATCTATAATAGCCTTAACCGTGTTAAAAAATGGTCTACCTAGAATTATGGAGATTTCCTTATCTTCATCCATGTCTAACACGTAAAAATTAACCGGAACATAAAATTGTCCAACCTTAATGGGACGTCTTCTAGGATACCCTTAGGTGCCTGATAGAGCTCATTTATACGCATTATTTAGATCATAACCCTATGCTTGTTTGCGATATTTTGTGTACAAGATTACTGGTTTCCAGTGTTTTTGTATTACAGAGCTAAACGAGGGCCTAAGTCGGATACGCGCTAACAGGCAGCGTTTATTGAGCGCAACACTCAGCCTGCGGAGCTAACGGCGCAAACAGAGGAATTGGCAGAATCAGCAGAGTTGCGCAGGCCAAGTGCGCTAAGCAGTATACAGTGCGCCAAGCGTAGGGTCCAGTATTTCCAAATCCTGACAGCACCAGATTTGGAAGTTGCCAAGGTTGGGCTTCCTGGGCAGTATATAAAAAAGAGGAAGTCTAGGGTTTGAGAGGACATCAGAGGAGATCGAGGGACGATCGAGACGACACACAACAGACCGAGAGGCACGCGAGAGAGCGGCAAAGCTGAAAACACACGAGTTTGCTGAGAGGACCCGCGCTAGCCGACTGCGCCTGCCAAGACTGCAACCTGCACGCACTGTTTGCTATTGTTCTCTCGGTTACTTTAGTCATTATTTACTGTTTCTATGATGTTTATCACTAGCAAGTCTAGCTAAACGCTTTGTATCGGTGGGGCATGAATCTATGAGTATTTCTTTTGAGACTTGTGCTTAATGCGTAGTGTGCTTGCTTGTATTAATTCTGTGCACACGGTTGACAGCTAGTTGCATGAGTAGGGGAAGCCTTGAACCGCAATCTTACTCTTGTTGCTTGTTGTTGTATGTTAAACTGGTTGAATAACCTGACGGTGCCAACTAGGAGTAACGAGCTAGGATAAGCAATTACTACTTTGATCGGATTCGTAGTTGTTTTAGACTAGTTCAAGAATTAATAGCTCATGAACTTTGATCGGAACATGCGCACATGTTAGGAAGCCTTGATCGGACACTAACATAAGTAACCCATACTATAGACGTTTAGAGTCAGTGATAAGGAATGCATTCATAGAGGATTGTCTGCCCGATACATCTCATAGTCATAGTACTTAATCTCTATTGCCTGCGCACGTCTAGTGCAAATTCCTGCGTTACGATACCACTGTTACTTGCGCATCGCGCAAACCAATCACTCACCCCCCAATTTCATAAGTGTAGGTTACTGGCTAAAACTGAACTACTTGCTCCCTGTGGAGATCGACCCTTACTTAACCGCTGTACTAGTGGAAGAGGAAGGAATTAATTTGACGCGCACAACGACGCGCGGATCAGAGCCCGAGAAGAACGATCCGCTAATCTCAAATTAACCGTGGTTGGAGTCAATTCCCTCATATCTAGCTTATTAAAAAGTGAATAAGGCATTAAAGATATGCTAGCACCTAAATCACACAATGCACTAGCTATGCTAATTTCTCCAATAGAAATAGGAATAGAAAATGACCCATGATAGCTAAGCTTCCTAGGCATGGCACGCTAAATTGTAGCACTACAATTTGCGTCTAAAGCCACATGGTTTAAATCATGCATTTCCACTCTTGAGTGTGATTGCGTTAATCGTCTCGGACGCGTTCACATCGGGTTGCGAGGGCAGCTTCGCTTGATATTTTGAGGACGAGCCAGCTTGTTGCGCAATCTGCGTTTCGAGCATTTTATTGTGTGCTTGCAATTGATCTAGCCTTTGAAGAATAAGCTGGTTGTCTTTTTGCTGCTGGGCTTGAGTCGCGGCCAACTGGGCAACAATAGAAATCAGAGACTGCTCCTCGTTGCTTTGTTTCTCTTCGTGCCTTTGGTGCGTTCCCTGATTTTGATGGCTGAAATTGCTTGGTCTTTGATAATTTCTGCTTTGATAATTATTCTTCGACTGATATGTGTTGGAGGGGGCTCCTTGATTCTGATTTCTTGAAACAAATCCTGGCGGTGCTGGTTGGGCTCTATATTCAGCGGCGGTCTTCTTGGAAAATTCGGATCTTCATGGAATCTCACACGGGCTAGAGGGTTCCTTGGCTGATAACCGCTAGTTTGCGGTGGCGCATATTCTCTCCCTTGATTTCGGACCAAGTAATTAATATCCTCATACTCGTCCGCGTGCTTTGCGGTGCACGAGTCATCATTATGCGCCGGGCTAGAACAAATACCGCAAACTTGCTGGTTTTCTCTTTTTTTGTTGAGGTTTAAATTTCCAATTGAAGCTGCCAAGGAATTTACTATTTTTGCTAGGGAATTGAAATCTTCTTTTGTCACGGCTTTGGAGGTATTCTTTTTCCCTTTCTTCTTTAGGTTGTTCCTTTCTCCACCCCATTGATGTGAATTCCGCGCGATTTTGTAGATAATCTTGAATCCATCGGAGGCTCTCAAGTTCATCATTGCTCCTCCGCTAGCTTGGTCCATATGGTTTCTCGCGTCTTGATCCATTCCATCATAGAAGCTTTGCATGAGCTGCCATTTGCTGAATCCGTGATGCGGACAATCTCTTTGTAACTCTTTGAAGCGCTCATATGCCTCATGAAAATTCTCGTCATCTTGTTGTGTGAATTGGCATATTCTATCCCGGATTTTCTTAATCTTTGCTGGCGGGAAGAATTGAATTAGGAAGGCTTGGGCAAGTTGTTCCCATGTGTGGAAGGTATTCGGCTGGTGACTCATTAGCCAATCCTTGGCTTTTCCGCTTAACGAGAATGGAAATACCTTCATGTATATCGCCTCCGGTCTGATTCCCTGCACTTTGTTAGTACGGCATAATTTTGTAAAATGCGTCAAATGCGCATTAGGGTTTCCATACCCTTCAAATTGATTCGCGGCTACCATGTGGAGAAGCGCCAACTTTATTTCGAATTCCTTATCGTCACCCTCTTCCAAATAAATGGGTGATCTATAATGTCCGATGGTTGGGCAATGTATTCCCCAACCGGTCTCTCATCGTCCTCTTGCGGACAAGCAGCATTCCCTAGCCTCCTCGGATTCGGTGGATCTGCAATTCTTGCTAATGGTTGGTCCATATTCTTCATTAATTGTTGATCAACTTGAAATTGAGGAAGGGGGTATCAAATTTTGATGTTGACGTGGAAGCTTGTTCTTGTGCATTTTTCGTGCGCGATCGAGTTTGCATTCAAACACCTACCTAGTCAAGAATTAAAGTAGGCAAGAATAGCATGCAAACATCCAATCACGATCAACAAAGTAAAGGAAAAAAAAATAAAGTAGACTAACTAAAGCAAACTAGTCTAATGGCTAACCTCCAGCAATGGTGCCTGACGTTGGCGTTTTAGGCAAGCAAAATGAAGTGCTATTCTAGTCACGCAAATATCAAACAATATTTATAATCGAGTGACCTCGAGTCGAACCCAAGGGAAAAGCTTAGACTAATTGATAACTAATCAATGCTACTATTGTAAGTCTACGGTTTTGGGGGGGTTTTTGTCCTCCTATAGAGGTATCTCTAGCAAGGACTAAAGATAAATGATATTTTTGGGTTTTGCTTAATGGATAAAAAGGGTGACTAGGGATTCAACTTCTCCCCTAAGATATGAGGAAATGAAATAACTCACTAATACATGCATGAACTACATTTGGTTGATAAAAGCAAGGCTAATGCATCGTCCGCTCTAGGTTCAACTCTCGCTCCTTCCCTAGAATGGAGAGGATACATAAATGACATGGTTCTCAAACTCTCATTCTATTGAACCGTGTAGAATTTGAGTCCCATAACCGCACCCTCTCAGTCTATTGGCCGGTTACTCAAATCCGCTCAAAACTTAGCCTAATGTCAAGAATGCATGTCGCTCTCACGCACAAACACTCCATCTATGATCATACAATAGCTATGAAACATCCTAAGTTCAACTCTCGCTCCTTCCTTAGGGGTTCTAACCAAGCATACTCACTTAAGCATTTCGTCAAACACTTGGTGTGCATACAATGAATACATAGCTAGGGCACAATATAATCAAACCAAACTTCATTCAATGCAATAAATTAGAGTTCTACATCATATCCAATCCTAGGGGATCCTGATAGAGCCTAGTTATACACATTATTTAGGTCATAACCCTATGCTTGTTTGCAATATTTCATGAGCAAGATTACTCGTTTCCAATGTTTTTGTATATCAGGTCAGAACGAGTCCTTGAGTCGGATACGCGCTAACAGGCAGCGTTCTAGGAGTGAAAGATCAGCCTGCGGAGCTAGCGGCGCAAACAGAAGAAGAAATGGCGAAAGACAGCAGAGGTGCGCTACCCGATTGCGCCAATCAATGCCGTGCGCCAGGCGCAAAGTCCCAGTGACCAGATTTGGAAGTTGCCAAAAGATGAACTTCCTGGGCACTATTTAAACAAAGAAAGTCTAGGGTTTCAAGAGATCGGAACATCATCACTCAGTGGCATTCCAGAGGCACTGCGCGGCAGAACTGGAAAACACACGGACCTGTCAAGGAGAGTTGCGCCAGCCGACTGCGCCAGCCAAGAGAAGACACTGCACGCACTATTTGCTACCGTTTTCTCTGATACAGTAGTTGTTATTTACTATTTTATGATGTTTACCACTAGCATGTCTAGCTAAACACTTAGTGTTGGTCGGGCATGAACCTATGATGTATTACCTTTGAGACTTGAGCTTAATGCATAGTTTATTTACTTGTATTAATTCTGTGCGTACTGAGACAGTTAGTTGCATGAGTAGGGGAAGCCTTGAACCGCAATCTTACTTGTGTTGCTTGCTTGTCACCTGTTAAACTAGTTGCATGCGTAGGGGAAGCCTTGAACCGCAAACTTACCGTGACAATTAGGAGTAACGAGTTAGGGTAGGCAGTTGCTACTGTGACAGGATTCGCAGCTGTTTAGTCTAGTTCTAAGGATTAATAGCACATGAACTTTGAACGGAACATGCGCGTGTGTTAGGAAGCCTTTACCGGACACTAACCCAAGTAGGACACAAACTATAGACACTTAGAGTCGATGATAAGGAATGCATTCATAGAGGATTGTCTGCCCAATACTTCTCATAAATATAGTACTTAATCTCTACTGCTTGCGCACGTCTAGTGCAATTCCCCGCGTTACGATATTCGCTGTTACTCGCGCATCGCGCAAAACCCCCAATGACTCACGCAACCCCCGTTTTCTTAAGTGTAGGTTACTGGCTAAGACTCACTGCTTGCTCCCTGTGGAGATCGACCCTTACTTAACCGCTGTACTAGTGGGAGAGGAAGGAATTATATTTGACGCGCACAACGACGCGCGATCAAATTTTGGCTAGCTTTAGCTAGCTTACATTTCTCATTTTAGTAACTAGTTATTTCATTTTGTTTTGTTTTCTCGTTGTTGTTTCTGACAGCGCACAATCACATCAGCCTGCGCAACCTTGAAACAGTTGCGCTGCGCAGATTCTAGTTGCGCACTGACAGACGCAACAACTTCGTTGCCATTTAATTTCGTTTCTTGAGTTTGGATCAGGACATGGAGGATAACAGTGTGGTTGGAGATAACCTGGGAGACAGAACCCCAGAGGAAGCAAGGGCACATAACCGCGCAGCCCTATTCAGAGAGGAAGTGCAGCGTGAGGTCGACGCACGGATGGCCGCTGAACCATACATTGCGCCACCCGTTCGTCCAGTCGCGAGGCGCAGGACAGTGCGCGAAATGTCAGCCCCACTCACTGTTAACCAGCCATGGTGCATAGTGCTTCCGCCCAACGGACAGTTCGAACTGAGGAGCTCACTCATCCATCACATGCCCAAGTTTCACGGAATGAACAACGAAAATCCAGTCAAGCATGTGCGGGAGTTCCTAATCATTTGCGAGAACATGAAGACCTTGGGGGAGAACGATGAAGCGCTGAAGATGAAGGCGTTCCCATTTTCATTGAGCGATGCAGCCAAACACTGGCTGATGAGCCTACCCGCAGGATCAATCCACACATGGGAGCAGCTGCAGAAGAAATTCTTAGACAAATTTTATCGAGCAGCGAAGATTGCGCTGCTCAGAAGGGAATTGGCCGCGCCAAGGCAAAGCGCAGGGGAGTCTCTGTCAGAATACTATGAACGTTTCAGGGAGCTAGAAGCCAACTGCTACAATCACGGGCTTCCTCAGAATGTGCTGATAGAGAACTTTCTGAATGGACTGCTGCCCATGGAGCTGCGACTACTGAATGCATGCGCAGGAGGGGACATTTGCAACATGTACCCGGAGGATGCATGGCAGCTGATAGAAGATTCTGCTGGGCAGGTAAGACATCAATTGACACTTGAAAGTAGTCGTAATCGTTCTGTGCATCAGGTAGAGGCAAGCGCTGAGATCAAAGAAATAAAGGCCATGCTACAGAAGCTGATGAGTGCACAGAGCGCATAACCAGTTGCGCCAAAGGTATGTGAATTCTGCAGGTCCACTGAGCACAAGACAGACGAATGCCCAACACTTTTTGAAGAAACTGGAGATGTAAATGCCCTTGGAGGATGGGACAACAGAGGACCGCAGAGGCAGAATCAGCCGCGCTTTGGGCTTGCTGCAAATGGATTCAGATGGAGAGGAGAACAATTTCCAGAGGCAGCCCACTGATCAGCACGCTCCACAGCAGACGCAACAAGCTGCACCCTACAATCCACCGCATCGCCGCACAGACGCACCAGCGCAGAACAATCAGCAACCAAAGCGATCCTTGGAAGATATCATGGGGCAGCTAGCAGACACAGTGCGCAAGAATGACGAAAAGTATGACAAGAGGTTCGAATCCATAGAAAAGCATCTATCACAAATTGCAACCACGGTGTATGAGCTGAAAAAGAGCGATGGCAACCTGCCTTCGCAAGTGATTTAGAACCCTAAGGGAGGAGTTAATGCAGTAACACTGAGGACTGGGCGCACAGTGGGAACAGAGCAGACCGCGCAGGCGCCCGCACAACCAGTTGCGCAAGTCCCAGATCCAGCAGCTCAGAGTGCGCAACCAGAGCCAGAGGCGCAATCAGAAGCGCCAACCACGAACCAGCAGGGCAAAGCGCCAGGTATGTCTCACTCGACAAACAAGGACAAAAATTGTACTAACATACCTGCTCCTTTCCCTGTGCAGGCACCACTGGCGAGAAAAGAAGCACTGGACAAGAAACTATATGAGCTGTTCAGCAAGGTGGAAATCAACATACCTCTCATAGAAGCTATTCGACAGATTCCCAGGTATGCGAAGTTTTTAAAAGAGCTGTGCACAAATAAAAGGAGGACAGGCGAATGCGCACAGGTAATGCTAAATGCGCAGGCCTCAGCAATCGTGCAACAAAAGGTACCACCTAAGTGCCGAGATCCAGGTACATTCACTATCCCTTGCACCTTAGGTAAAACCACGGTAAGCAATTGCATGATCGATTTAGGCGCATCAATCAATTTATTACCATATTCTCTCTATGCGACCTTGCGCCTTGGACCACTAAAACCTGCAGGTCTCACAATTCAGCTAGCAGATAGATCGTGCAAACAACCTGCAGGCATGATAGAAGATGTCCTAGTTCGAGTGGGAGAGCTGGTGTTCCCAGCAGACTTTTATGTGCTCGAAATGGAGGGTGAATCAAGCGCCAGCGGTGCGCAGATCCTCCTAGGCAGACCGTTTCTGATGACTGCGCGCACGAAGATAGACGTGTGGAGGGGCACGCTCTCCATGGAGGTAGATGGCGAAGAAATCCATTTCAACATCTTCGAAGGGATGCAGCACCCACATGAGGACGCTACTGTGCACGCAATGGACAGCTTTGACGATTTAGTCACAGAAGCGCAGTGTGCGAGCGCAACCATAGGACCAGAGCTACTGACACAGGCAGAGCTGGAGGAGCAAGAGGAGGAGCTAAGCAGTGCTGAACCAGCACCCACACAGGTACTTGATATAGTTCATATTTGCACCGCTAACAAAATCTTGCCCTCTATTGAACAGGCACCCAAGATCGAACTGAAGCAACTCCCGGAGCACCTCAAGTACATTTTCTTGGGAGATGAGGACACCCTGCCAGTGATCATCAAGAAGGGATTGGAAAAAGAGCAGGAGGCGCGCTTACAACAGGTGTTGCGCAGGAACCAGCGCGCTATTGGATGGACTCTTGCTGATCTGCGCGGAGTGAGCCCAGACGTGTGCATGCACCGAATTCTGTTGGAAGATGGTGCCAAACCATCCAGGGAGGCTCAGCGCAGGTTAAACCCAAATATGATGGAGGTAGTGCAAAAGGAAGTCCTGAAGTTGCTTGACGCAGGGGTCATTTACCCAATCTCAGACAGCAAATGGGTCAGCCCGGTGCACGTTGTGCCAAAGAAAGGAGGAATCACGGTGGAGGAGAATGCGCAGGGCGAGCTAGTTCCCAAGCGCATACAAACTGGCTGGCGCATGTGCATCGACTACAGGAAGCTGAACGCTGTAACGCGCAAGGACCACTTCCCGCTACCCTTCATGGACCAGATGCTGGATCGCTTGGCAGGTAAGCCTTACTTTTGTTTTTTGGACGGATATTCAGGTTATAATCAGATACCCATAGCTGCGGAGGATCAAGAGAAGACCACGTTCACATGCCCCTTCGGGACATTTGCGTTTCGGCGTATGTCTTTTGGGCTGTGCAACGCGCCAGGTACGTTCCAACGCCTCGTCATGAGCATTTTCTCTGATATGATTGGTATATGCATAGAAGTGTTCATGGATGATTTCACTGTATATGGGAGTACCTTTGATGCATGCTTAACACATCTAGATAAAGTCTTAGCGCGCTGCATCTCTAAGAACTTAGTGCTAAATTACGAAAAATGTCATTTCATGGTAACGCACGGAGTAGTACTAGGTCATATCATTTCAGAGGAGGGTATTAAGGTAGACAAAGCTAAGATAGATATTATTTCTAATCTGCCTTATGCCACCAACGTACGCGACGTGAAATCGTTCTTAGGGCATGCTGGGTTTTACAGGCGTTTTATTAAGGATTTCTCTAAAATTTGCATACCCCTGTCTAACCTGTTGCAAAAAGACGTGTGCTTCGATTTTACTGATGAGTGCAGGGCGGCGTTCGATAAGCTGAAAGAAGCGCTGACCAGTGCGCCAGTGATGCGCGCACCAGACTGGAACCTGCCATTCGAGCTGATGTGTGACGCAAGTGACTACGCAGTGGGAGCAGTCTTGGGGCAGCGCGAGGATAAGAAGCCGCATGCCATCTACTATGCATCGCGCACACTGGACTCCGCGCAGAAGAACTACACCACCACGGAGAAGGAGCTTCTGGCAATTGTATTTGCGCTGGAGAAGTTCCGAGCATATGTTCTAGGCGCCAGAGTCATCATCTACACGGACCACGCAGCTATCCGCTACCTCATGTCCAAAAAAGAGACCAAGCCGCGCCTGATGCGCTGGGTACTTCTGCTTCAGGAATTCGACTTAGAGATCAAAGATAAGAAGGGCACGGAAAATACCGTCGCTGATCACCTGAGCAGGATCGTAAAGGACGAGGAGCCAGGGCAGATCAAGGAGACATTCCCTGACGAGCATCTGATGGCGCTAACAGGTAAGGTACCATGGTATGCGCATATCGCAAATTACCTGGTCACAGGTGCGTTCCCTCCTCATTTCAATAAAACTCAGTGCATGCGATTGAAACATGAGTCTAAGCATTACCTTTGGGATGATCCTTACATGCTTAGAATAGGTCCAGATCGGATATTAAGACGTTGCGTGCCTGACCATGAGATTAACTCTGTGTTGATGTTTTGTCATGCGCACGCCTGTGGAGGACATTTCGGTCCCAAGCGCACGAGCAGGAAGATCTTGGACTGCGGATTCTACTGGCCGCACCTATTCAGAGATGCCTATGAGGGACTGCGCGATTACAAAGCGCGAACCAAGGCGTTTCATGACAAGCATATCCTCCGGCGCACATTTGAACCAGGCGTTCAGGTATTATTATTTTCATCACGCCTGAAGCTCATGCCTGGGAAGTTGCGCAGCAAGTGGACGGGACCATACACCGTCACCAAGGTTTTCTCCTACGGCACAATTGAATTAGAAGACGGGCACCAGCATCGTTTTCAGGTTAACGGGCAGAGAGTCAAACGGTACTTGGGCGAACCTTGGGATGGCGCAGCACGCAACATTGACTTGGCCGAGCCAGAGATAGTGGACGCGCAAGCTGCTGCGCCAAACGCACCACCAGATGCTTCAGAGGGAGAACTAGCACCCATCGCCTATATCTCCTCTTCCTCTGCATCTACCCTCATTACGAATAATGTATCACATGCTGACCTTCCCTTTTATCCTTTGCGCAGGACCAATGAGATCGTAACACAAGCACTGGCGCAAGGACACTCAGGAGCAAGAGTGGAGGAGGCTGCAGACGCACTTCTTGGCACGTAACGAGGTACCGTCGAGCCAACGACGTTAAACAAAGGCACTTGTCGGGAGGTAACCCGACACGTTTTATTTTGGCACATTTTATTCTGCTTGTTTTGTTTCTTTTTTTTGAGTGTTTTTAGCTAGTTTAGGGTTTGGTAGTTTTTTTAGTCACACAAGTGCGCAGGACCGTGCGCCTATCAATGCGCAGGTCAGTTGCGCTAGCCAGAGGGGGGTATATAAGGCCAGACTTAGAAAAATTCCCAGCACTTTTCACTCGACCGTTGCACACGAGCTCCCGCCTTCAGACCTCTGCTGTCGATCCGCCCAACCCACCGTCCGTCTAGAGGAATTCAAGGACAACACGACCGCACAGCACCCAGGTAACCCCCCGATTCCGCTTTGAGCCGCTTCTGTTAGGGTTTGCGCGGAGGAGACAGTTTTTAGGGTTTTGAAATCGCACCAAGCTAGAGTGCGCGGCTTGGAGTGCTGTTTTGTGCGTTGAGTAGGCGACCAGTAGGCGCTCGTTCGGTGCAAGTTTCAGAGGATTCTGGGCAGTTTCGATTTTTAGGGTTTTGGGGAGCATTGACCGCGATTGACCGGAGCTTTCCCAGCGTAGACTCCGATTCCATATGGGAGTCACTTTCCGAGGATGACCTCGCAGCACAGCCTCCTGCCCTTTCAGTGGTACCGCCTTCCTCCAGCACTGAGTACGTGACGGATACTTCCGCAGAGGAGGCGCATGATTCAGAGGCTGATTCTAGCTCGGAGGACTTCTAAGGCCGAGGGCAGGCGCAGTGATTTTCTTTAGGGTGGTGTCTTTTATTTTGCTGCGTCTAGTTGACTATTATGTGTGCTGAATATTTGTGCCCTACATTCTGTGACTCCCTTGCTATATTTTGTGTGACTATTTGTGTTCACTCGTATGTTCTTTATTTTCGTTGCATTGCATGCATGTGCGCCGCCTCCGTGCGCTTGAGCTTGAGTCGTGGGGACACGTCTCTGTTCAAGTGTGTGGGGGGGGGGGGGGGGGGCGTTACTCTTACATTTCATGTTTTGAGCATTTTTAGTATAGCTTAGTTTAAGTTGAAGAGAATTAGTAGCAGTAGTGCGCTAAGGTGCAGGATGTGCATGCGCTCCAGCTTGTTTTGCGTTATCCGTATTGCGTGCGCCGTTCTCTACTGTTTTAGCATAATTTTTTCATTTTTTCTGCTCCTGTTAGTTGGGATATACAGGGGATGTGGAGTTGATAGAAATGCTCCAGAGAGGCGGTTAGTCGCTTGTGCTTCGAAGGCGAGGTATATGGTCGAGTGCGCTAGTGGAGGCCGGTGCTTCGCAACCTTCGGAACAAAAGAGCGCGCTCAGTCACGCAGATGCCAAAGGCGAAATACCCAAAGCGTGGCGAGGTGGGAAAACAGACCACCTTCTCTCTGGAAGCCGAGCTAAGGAAAGCGGGCGCGGTTGCAAACGCGTGCGCCGACCGGCGCAGACAGACCAAGGAGGGAGAGCGGAACGAGTTCCATAGCTGCTATCCGAAGGCTGAGATTGGAACTGTTCTGGGAATGAAACAAATTGGAAAGGAAGCTGTACAAAAGAAAAAATACCAGCAGAAGCAGATGATTTGCGTTACAAAGAATCAGCATGCGCACTACTTAGTACCTGCGTGCGCAAGACCACAAGGATATCATCAAAGGCTCAGGTTCCCAGGAAGTGTGCGAACGAATCACGCACTGGAAGAAGCTCGCGCAAGAAACCATATACCTATCTTCGGAGCGGGAGCTGACAACCAGGAGCCTAAGAAGAGCTATCTCCCAGTCATCCAAAGATCTTCATCCCGGCTGAGAGGTAATGAAATTTCAGGATTATTATATTAGAACTATTGAGTGCAGTTGTGCGCAGGTGATAGAGCAGCACAAGTTGAGCAACTGTGCATTTTGCGCTAGAATGCAAGGCTGTGCGCTAGTCTCCAGAAAAGGTAATTGTATCCGCGTTTCAGTACTTGTTCGGGACGAACAAGGGGCAAGTGTGGGGGGTTTGATAGAGCCTAGTTATACACATTATTTAGGTCATAACCCTATGCTTGTTTGCAATATTTCATGAGCAAGATTACTCGTTTCCAATGTTTTTGTATATCAGGTCAGAACGAGTCCTTGAGTCGGATACGCGCTAACAGGCAGCGTTCTAGGAGTGAAAGATCAGCCTGCGGAGCTAGCGGCGCAAACAGAAGAAGAAATGGCGAAAGACAGCAGAGGTGCGCTACCCGATTGCGCCAATCAATGCCGTGCGCCAGGCGCAAAGTCCCAGTGACCAGATTTGGAAGTTGCCAAAAGATGAACTTCCTGGGCACTATTTAAACAAAGAAAGTCTAGGGTTTCAAGAGATCGGAACATCATCACTCAGTGGCATTCCAGAGGCACTGCGCGGCAGAACTGGAAAACACACGGACCTGTCAAGGAGAGTTGCGCCAGCCGACTGCGCCAGCCAAGAGAAGACACTGCACGCACTATTTGCTACCGTTTTCTCTGATACAGTAGTTGTTATTTACTATTTTATGATGTTTACCACTAGCATGTCTAGCTAAACACTTAGTGTTGGTCGGGCATGAACCTATGATGTATTACCTTTGAGACTTGAGCTTAATGCATAGTTTATTTACTTGTATTAATTCTGTGCGTACTGAGACAGTTAGTTGCATGAGTAGGGGAAGCCTTGAACCGCAATCTTACTTGTGTTGCTTGCTTGTCACCTGTTAAACTAGTTGCATGCGTAGGGGAAGCCTTGAACCGCAAACTTACCGTGACAATTAGGAGTAACGAGTTAGGGTAGGCAGTTGCTACTGTGACAGGATTCGCAGCTGTTTAGTCTAGTTCTAAGGATTAATAGCACATGAACTTTGAACGGAACATGCGCGTGTGTTAGGAAGCCTTTACCGGACACTAACCCAAGTAGGACACAAACTATAGACACTTAGAGTCGATGATAAGGAATGCATTCATAGAGGATTGTCTGCCCAATACTTCTCATAAATATAGTACTTAATCTCTACTGCTTGCGCACGTCTAGTGCAATTCCCCGCGTTACGATATTCGCTGTTACTCGCGCATCGCGCAAAACCCCCAATGACTCACGCAACCCCCGTTTTCTTAAGTGTAGGTTACTGGCTAAGACTCACTGCTTGCTCCCTGTGGAGATCGACCCTTACTTAACCGCTGTACTAGTGGGAGAGGAAGGAATTATATTTGACGCGCACAACGACGCGCGATCAGATCCATTTAATCCCTAACCACAAGAACAACTACTCACTCATAATGAGTGTGCACAAATACATGTCAACTAAGGGAAACATAAATGTAAATACAAAGCTAGGGTTTAAGAGAGGATGATGTAGAATCTTCAATCCAAGCTTCAATCTTCCATCAAGCTTGGTCTTCTTCGAGTTCCAATCACTTAGGGTTGCAAAAAGTATGGAAGCTCTCTTTCTTCATTTCCATCTCATTCTATTTATACTTTGTGAAGATTTCCAATAAGTGCCCGAGGTGACCGAATCACTTGATTCGGTCAATGTCCATGTGATTCGCTCGAACCTTTTGCTCAGTGGTGTTTTTTTGAGTTTGGGCGAATCACTTATCCTGGCCGAATCACATTTGATTCGGTCATGCCCTTGTGTTGATACGGTCAAACGTCTTGTGGAGCTAAACTGATTCGGGCACCTTATGGGCGAATCACTTCTGATTCGGCCGAATCTTCTGTCCAGTGAGGATCTCGGACTGGGCGAATCACTTCTCTTGGCCGAATCACCTTTGATTCGGTCACACCTTTTATGTGATTCGGTCAACTCTTCAGGACTTTCCCCGGATCAGGTCAATTCGCCCAGCTGAGAGTGATTCGGACAGGCTGGTGGGCGAATCACTGCTGCAGTTTGCTGAGTCTTCCTGCTTTTGATCTCCATCGACCGGAATTCGTCCAGATTTTCTTCGGACCACTTCGTATCGTGAGATACATAATTTTAACCTGAAATGGACGAAGAAATCATCAAATGGCTTTATAGAATTGCGGAACAAACAAGAAGTAAGGGAAAAATGTGGACAAATATAAGGTTATTTGTCTGCTCATCAGTGCCATTTTCAAACGCTGTGGTTATTGTGGTAGTATAAATACTAGTCCAATCACGGTGTTCAAACAATATTTATTATCCGAGTGACCTTGAGTCGAATCCAAGAGAAAAGCCTAGATTAGTCTAAAGCTAGCTAGTAATGCTTAATGCAAGTCTACTAGATAAAAAGGGGGATTTTTTCTGTAAGTGAGGTATCTCTAGTGAATACTAAAGACAAGATAAAATATGGTCTAAGAGAAAATAATAGAGAAAACGTAGTGGGGATCCTATTTCACCCCTAGGTCATGCGATTAGCAACACAAAACTTGTCTAAATCATGAGTAAATTCGACTGATGGTTCTAGGCTAAGGTATCACACATTCTAAATTCAACTCTCGCTCCTTCTCTAGAATGGGAATAATACCTAAATAGTACAGTTCTTAAATTCTCGCTCTATTGAACCGCGTAGAACTAAAGTCTCCTAACCTCAACCTCTCGGTCTATTAACTAGGGTCGCTCAATACTTAGCCTAGTGGAATGCGTATGTCAGTCTCGCACACAAACGCAACCTAAAATAATCATGATTGATCTTCTAAACAACCTAAATTCAACTCTCATTCCATCCCTAGGTGTTTTATCAATTCATACTCACTTAGGTATTTCGTCAAACGCTTGGTGTGCACAAAATTGATATGAAGAGAAAGCATGATAATTTTCAACCAAACTTGACTCATATAGATAAAAAGACAAGTCTTGCATTACAATCAAACCTAAGGGATCCATAAGGATCCCAACTACTGAACAACTACTCATTCATGGTGAGTTTGAAACAAAACATGATATTTAATTGAAATTGTTCACCAATTGGATGCAAAGAGGTAGTGGTTGAGTAGAGGGTTGATGTAGATTCTCCAATTGCATAAGTCTTCCGCCAATCCTTTACAATTCTTCAAGTTCTCCAAGAGAATTCGCCTAGGGTTTTCGTTTTCGGAAGGTAGGGTTCTAACTTTACATCTCATTCTATTTATACCCTTTGAAGATTTCTAAAATTTACCCGCAGTGCCCGAATCACTTGATTCGGACAGGCCTTAATAAAACTGATTCGGACAGAGTGTCTGAGTCATTTAATCAGAGCTGTTTCGAGCTGGCCGAATCACTTTCTGATTCGGTCAACCCTTATTTGATTTGGTCAAACATTCTTATGAAGCTAAGATGATTCGGGTACCTGGGCAAATCACTTTCTGATTCGGCCGAATCATATACTCAGTGGGGTTTCTGCTCGGGCGAATCGATTTCTTCTGGCCGAATTACTTTCTGATCGGTCAAGATCCTTGTAGAGCTAAACTGATTCGGGCAGCTTGCTACTTCCGTGGCCGAATCACTTTTGATTCAGTCAACCTCATGTGTGATTCGGTCAAACCAGTCAAGTTCTCCTTGAGTCAAGTTGATTCGTGTAGTTGAGGGTGATTCGGCCAAGCATGTGGGCGAATCACTTTTTGATTCGGCCGAATCACTTTTGCAGCTTCCCCAATCTTGCTGTTTTTGATCTTGTTCGACCGGAAATCATCTAGATTTTCTTGGGGCCACTTCATATCGTGTAATACATATTTTAAACCTTAAAATGGACAAAGAAAGCATCACATGACTTTATAAAAGAGCGGAACAAACAAGAAGTAAGGGGGAAAATATGGACAAATATAAGGTCATTTGTCCGCTTATCAATGATGAAGACAGTGAGGAGAACATAGATCACAAAGTAAATTTAGCCTTGACTACTATACTTCATTATGACAACTCAGATCCAATAAACTCAGATATTGTTTATGGGATTGTTGATAGCCCTACCTAGTTCAAACTAATACCAAAGAAATGCCTCCAAGTCATCGAAGTTAACTAAGATTTACAGCCAAAGATATCCGGATTGGAAGGTGAATAAGACAAGCTTCAGAACAGCATCACCTCACTGACCAAAGGACAACAATCAGATGGAGCTGAGATTACTAGGTAGGGCTATCAACAAATAGTTGCACCAGGGACAACCGAAAAAGAAGCATCCATTCTGGATAAGATTTTGGCTTACCAAAGATATGCAGGTGGGACTGAAGGCCTTGGATACACTGGTGAATAAGCACTGGAGTGACTACATTCGTCAAAGCCACGGGTCCCGAACAAATTTAAAAAGTGATCGGTTAACTTCTTACTGATAATTCGCTTCATTTGATGATGAATTTTGCTCCTCTCCCGAATTTTTCATTGTGTGTTTACCATTCTACTCTCATTTCAGATCAAATTATATTAAATTGAGGTTTTGTAGTCCGTTTGGAGCAAAATAAGGCAAAATACAAAGATATAGACCAAATCTAGGCCGATTGACCTGTTCGTCGTCGAAGGCTTGCTGATAGAGGCTATTTGTACGCATTATTTAGATCATAACCCTATGCTTGTTTGCAATATTTTATGAGCAGGATTACTCGTTTCTAGTGTTTTTGTATTACAGGGCAAAACGAGTCCTTGAGTCGGATACGCGCTAACAGGCAGCGTTCTAGGAGTGAGAGATCCGCCTGCGGAGATAGCAGCACAAGCAGAAGAGAAGTTGGTGAGAGTCGGTAGCGGTGCGCTAGCCGATGCGCTAGCCGAATGCCGTGCGCCAGGCGCAAAATCCAGTGACCAGATTTGGAAGTTGCCAAAGGTGAACTTCCTGGGCAATATATAAACGAAGGAAGTCTAGGGTTTCAAAGAGAGATATCACAGCCGTCATTGGACAATGCACATCAGAGAGAGCGGCAACACTGGAAAACACACGGACTTGTTGAGAGGATTTGCGCCAGCCGAGAAGACAAGCTGCACGCACTGTTTGCTACTTGTTTCTCAGACACATTAGTCATTATTTACTATTCTATGATGTTTATCACTAGCATGTCTAGCTAAACGCTTAAGTGTTGGTCGGGCATGAATCTATGATGCACTTTCTTTGAGACTTGAGCTTAATGCATAGTTTACTTACTTGTATTAATCCTGTGCGTACGGAGACAGCTAGTTGCATGAGCAGGGGAAGCCTTGAATCGCAATCTTCCTTGTGTTGCTTGCTTGTCATATGTTAAACTAGTTGATAGCTTTACGGTGACAACTAGGAGTAATGAGCTAGGGTAAGCAGTTGCTACTGTGACAGGATTCGCAGCTGTTTTAGTCTATGTTCTAAGGATTAATAGCACATGAACTTTGAACGGAACATGCGCACGTGTTAGGAAGCCTTGACCGGACACTAACCCAAGTGAAATTAAGCTATAGACATATTAGAGTCAGTGATAAGGAATGCACGCATAGAGGATTGTCTGCCCAATACTTCTCATAGTCATAGTATCTAGTCTCTACTGCCTGCGCACGCCTAGTGCATTTCTCTGCGTTTCACACTGTTACTCGCGCACTGCGCAAACCAATCACTCACCCCCCAATCTTCGTAAGTGTAGGTCACTGACTAAAACTGAACTACTTGCTCCCTGTGGAGATCGACCCTTACTTAACCGCTGTACTGAGTGGAAGAGGAAGGATTATATTTGACGCGCACAACGACGCGCGATCACTTGCCGAACACATAATCTTGAGGCATGCCACATTTTTGGAAAGCTAACTCAAAAAGCTATAACGTCTTAGTTTACATTAAGACGTAATTCAAAGGTTTAAAGGGTCAAACGGGCAAGATTCGAGCACTGCAAAGTTGATTTGCCAAAAAGGAATTCAGGCCAGGGCGATTCAAGAGTGATTTTCCCAAGAAGATTCGATTCGCCCAGCCTCATTACCCACAGAAAAGTTGATTCGACCAACCCTAGTCGAATCAAGTTATGAGCCAGCCTGAATCAAAAGTGATTCGGGCACTGCGGGCCAATCGGTTATTTTTGAAGAGTATAAATTAAAAGAGATGGAAAAATTAGAAGGTTGCTTCAGAAAAAATAAAAACTGTAGTTCTAGTACGGATGATAGAACTTGTCCCAACGGTTGTTATGACAACTACTGAAGAAACATTTTATGAATGTTTCAACTATTTCGAGTGAAGGTAAATACTGTAAAGTAAATACGAGACACAGAGATTTGGTAATCCACTTACGGACAATGTGTCCGTAATGTGGGGGGGGGGGGGGGGGGAGGGTTCTTCTAACCCCAACAAGCAGCAATCCACAAGTAACAATCGGACAACGAAGTACAAACTTGCAAGACTCCCTCTTCAAGTCCTTCTACCACCGACTCGTCTGGATGCGCACTAGGCTCCCCTCAATGTAGAGATCCCTCTCTATGGCTTGTCACAACAGCTTCGTTCTTCCGAACAGCTGTTCGTCCACTCAACGTCCTCCCGGATCGCTGGCTTCCTCCCGGATAGCTGGACAGATCTGTTTTGTAACAGGATTTGTGAAACGTATAGCTTCAGCAGATACTTCTGGTTCTATTGCTTGAGTGATAACTTAGCTCCGATCTCCGATGGGTGCACTCATTCACTTAATCTCAACTTCTCTTGTATATTTCTATAATGCAAGAGAGCTGCATGAACGTCCGTCTACTTCAACTTTGTTCTGCCTTCTTTTTATGCCATGCGTCAATCTCCTCAAAAATCTCGACCAATATTCAACAATAATATATTTGAATATTTGTTGACTTTATCCTCATCTTGTTGCCAAACCAAAAGATTGCATTCCCAAAATATAGTTGAAGATATTCTAGGTCTTTATCCATCCAAGACCCCAGTAATCTCGGAGATATGCTCCACGCCCTAGATTCTCGGAATCTGCTAAGAATCCACGCGAACTCCAGCACTTGCTATAACACCTTGTGTTGCATCTCCTGACTTCAGTGTTGCAGTTTTATCTTCTGGCTATTCTACGCATATTTCTAACTTACTTGAACAACTCTTTGCACAAAAACATGCCCTATAAAATCATGGGACTAACAAAAACCCTAGACGATATCTCTTGGAGAACTTGAAGAATTGCCGAGGATTTGGAGAAGACATCAACAATTGGAGATTCCACATCATCCATCTACTCAATCCCTACTACTTTTTCTCCAATTGGTGAACAATTTCCTTTAAAAATTATGTCTTGTATCAAACTCACTCTAAGTGATTAGTCGTTTAGTAGTAGGGATCCTTTTGGATCCAATGGTTAGATTGTAACGAAAAACATGCTTGGTATCATTATGAATGAGGTTTTTTATTGAAAATTCTCATGCTTTATATTCATGTTAATTTTATGCACACCAAGTGTTTGACGAAATGCATGCATGTGTATGAATTGATAAAACACCTAAGGATGGAATGAGAATTGAACTTAGGTTGTTTAGAGAATCGAACATGTTTATCTTAGATAGCGTTTGTGCGCGAGAGGGACATTGACATTCTATTAGGCTAAGCATATAGCGGACTTTAGTTACCCATCATCAGACTGAGAGGTTGAGATTAAGGGATTAATGTTCTACACGACTCAACAGAGCGAGGGTTTAAAGACCGTGTCCTTTAAGTATTATTCCCACTCTAGAGAAGGAGCGAGAGTTAAATCCAGAGAGCGTGATACCTAAGGAGGAAGACGAAAGGCCGGTTGGGGAATACATTGCCCCAACCATCAGACATTATGAATAACCCATATACCTGGAGGAGGGTGATGATAAAGAGTTCGAGATAAAGTCGGCGCTTCTCCACATGGCATGAAGAAGGGAATCGGCTACGCCTTAGCCAAGACGTTAAACTAGGCTTGTGAGTATTTATGCTTTTGTTTTTACATGATTGTAGTATAGAATTGTTGTGGAATTTGTGCTACACTGTGCGCCAAATGTTTGATAGTGGTTTAAGGGATTTTGTGTTTGTGTGCCCTCGAATTACCCCTTTGGTTTGATTATCTATATGTAGCAGTTTTAAGTGTGGAGTAATTCGATGATGTTTGGTTGCGTCTTTGTATGTCATCACTTGTGTTGGTATTTTGTTATGTAATTTGCTTTACTTGTCGACTTGTATTTTGACGTGCTTCGACGCGATCTGTTTATGACATTTTTATGGTTTTCGAACTTGTGCATTTTCTTACTTGACATTTTTCCTTTAGAAAACTGACTCGGCCACGGTCGAATCGAATTATGCTCTCCACGAATCAAGGCTGATTCGACCAAAGCTTGTTTGCCACTGACTGTTTGATTCGACCAGTACTGGTCGAATCAAAAATTTTACCTTGCCCGAATCAATTTTGATTCGTGGAACAAGACTGCCATTCCGAAATCGCTACACTGATTCCACCATCCTGGCCGAACCACTTTACATGCACCCCGAATCACATTTGATTCGGGCTGTTTTGCTACGGAAATTTTAGGTTGACTTTGAGAATTTTGCGATGTTAGGCACATTTGTTTGAAACTTTTTTCAAGAACTATAGTACACTAGTCAATGACTTATGATTTACACGCGCATATCTAAGTAAACTCATCGTTTGAATTGTTGCACATTTGTTTTACAATCTTTCACCTAGCTTTATGTTTCGCATTGATTTATCTGTAATAGCTGCCCTTTTAATTTGTGAATTCATGTGTTGTGCTAACCCTTTTTCTTGAGTTTAAGACCTACCACAACTGATTAGAGCATCATTCATGAACATTAGCGGATCCACATTTGGCTGCCTTCACACAAGAGAAGTTCCTTCGAAACTTTCTCTTTAATTCTTCTACTTTATGCTTTTATTTGCTTAACAACATGATTATATGCTATATATTTACTTTGCGAGCATTATACTCGCATGATTGCTTTCATCCTAGCTTTTAGTATTGATCACATGAAGTAACGTTTGCTAAGCGATTAAGTGGTACCATTTAAAAAATATATTTTTTTGGAATGAGTTGTGCTTTGAATTCATGAATCGTATCTTTAAGTTGATTGACATTCTTTGTGATGATTTTATTCACATGATTGTCGAGGATTTAGAGAAGACATCAACAATTGGAGATTTCACATCATCCCTCTGCTCAAATCCTACTACTTTGTATTCAATTGGTGAACAATTTCCTTTAAAAATTATGTCTTGTATCAAACTGACTATGAGTGCATAGTCGTTTAGTAGTAGGGATTCTTGTGGGTCCCTTAGGTTAGATTGTAACACAAAACATGATTCGTATCATTATGAATGAGGTTTTTGATTGAAAATTCCCATGCTTTATCTTCATGTTAATTTTACACACACCAATTGTTTGACGAAACGCATGAATGTGTATGTATTGATAAAACACCAAAGGATGGAATGAGAATTGAACTTAGGTTGTTTAGAGAATCGAACATGTTTATCTTAGATAGCGTTTGTGCGCGAGAGTGACATTGACATTCTATTAGGCTAAGCATATAGCGGACTTTAGTTACCCATCATCAGACTGAGAGGTTGAGATTAAGGGATTAATGTTCTACACGATTCAACAGAGCGAGGGCTTAAAGACCGTGTCCTTTAAGTATTATTCCCACTCTAGAGAAGGAGCGAGAGTTAAATCCAGAGTGCGTGATACTTTAGCCTTAGAACTATCAATCAAACTATTTTACTCATGTACTATTGTTTTGTGTTGCTAACCGAATGACCTAGAAGTTAACTAGGATCTCGACTATGCCTTTTTAATTACTTTCTTTCGAAACAAATTCGACCTTGTCATTAGTATTCATTAGAGATGCCTCGCCTATAGGATAAAACCCCTTCTTTTTCTTTAGTAGACTTACATTAAGCATTTCTAGCTTGCTTTAGACTAATCTAGGCTTTTCTCTTGGGTTCGATCCGAGGTCACTCGGATTATAAATATTGTTTGCGTACCGTGATTGGACTAGTAACTTTTCTATCACAATTTCGAAAACGTCAAAAAGCTACAAGTGTCTAGAAGAGGCCAGTCACAGTTGTTCAACATGTTCAGAAAAAGGTGCCAAAGAAAAAGAACAAGAGAATGCTGCAGCAACCTCGTGATCAATCTCCTGCTCGAAAGCCCCGAACAAAGAAGGGGAGATGCTACTTCTGTGATTAGGCAGGACACTTCCAGACACACTATCCAATCCTGACCAAGTACTGGAAGCCTCAAAGAGCAACAGATGCTAGTTAGTTCTTAATAAAAACAAGAAATTCTTTGTCCACCTATGAACACTACACCACGCACATACCTGTAACCAAGGGATATTGCTTCACTGTGCAGGAAACCTTCAGAAGTTTCGTAGGGACTACTAACCCGAAAAGGAGGCACGGAAGGAAAAGAAATCCGAACGTCTCATCCACAGCCGGAAAAAGAAGCAAAGCATCAGAAAATGCAAGTGTCAAAAGCATTGGGTACAGGTGTCAAAAAGTACAACTATGGATGAACAACCGGCCGATATCCCCACGGAAGCACAAGACGAGGGCCAGGTTTATGCTCCAAAGTTGGCGCTGGATTCAGGAGAGGAAGCTGAATAGAGTGCTAGAGCACTCTCTGACAACCTCTAGATATTCTCATCTCCGATTAACCTTCGATAATGGTCAGAACAAGGGAAGGCAATGTCCACAGTCGTAAGGAAGGGTCCAGAAAGTGGAAGGGCAGTGAGGTTCCCCTGAACCATCCTTCTGTAACGGAAATCCCAAAGAGAAGCCCCGCCCATCAAGGAAGTGCTTCAATTTGTGCTCCAGTCACCATTCTTCAGGAAGTGCTTCAGTAGTTTCTTGAGCAGTTTTGTCAAGGACGCCATATCCTCAACAACTGTGGTGCAGCACGAATCAAATTTGATTTCTGCAGCTTTGGAACACACAAAGACTCTGATTCGACCAACCATAGTCGAATCACTTGCTGAGCCTGGACGCATCAAAATTGATTTGGCCAAAGACGGTCAGCCCGACCCAAAATCAAAGGTATAAATAAAAAAAACTTCTTCGAGAAAAATCCTAGCTAGCCGGCCCTGCCAGAAGAAACCAAATGCCAGAGATCATCAGAGATTGGAGACGAGAAGTCAGTAGCATCGCGGAACAGTTTTTGTATTTTTCTGAACTCTTTTTTTAATTATTACTAGATGGATTGTAGTAGCTAAACCTAATTCTGTTTGGGGATTTGTATTGCAACTTATGGTTTGAGATCTTAAGTTCATAAATTGATTTAGTGAATTACTATTCTTCGAATGAATTGCATGCTTGGATTACTCGATTTAGAATAGCCTAGCGGTGAAACTGAATTGATGTCTATTGCGTCATATTTGATTGAATTGCCCTATTAGCGAAGCCTTGCAGTAGAACTAATTTGGTATTGTTAGTCAAGTAATTGTTCACCTATTCGAGAACTTAGCGGTTAAGAGTAGGTAGAACATTGAAGTCGACATTACCTTAGCAGGATTGTTAGACTAGAATAGTAGTTTTACTAGTTGATGCATGTTCAATCGTTGATTACCAGTTGCAATGCATATCCCTGAACTGACTCTTTCTGAATTTGATCAACAATATTCTTCTTGAAAACCCCCCCTTTCTGTGTGACAATTAGTAGAACTCTAAGTATTTGCTCTCTCTTGGGTTAGACCTTGCTTATCACTAGCTAATAAGTAGGTAATATAAATCATGCACACAACCACGTGTCGTCACCACGCTCCAGTTGAACTTTGTGGATCAAACCTTGATCAAACTCAGCGAGTTCTGATCTGCTCTGCGCACCACACAACTCAGAAAGTCTTCTGCTTTGAACTCTAGTCGCATGTGTCTTCTATGTATGTATCTCTTGATGCTCTCTTCGCTCTCTCTCTTGGAACTGCCTCAAGCCTTCCTCTTATATAATTCTCAATTCTCAGAGGCGGAAACCTTGTTTCCTTTTGATCCCTTGGATGGCTGAGCAAAACATAATCTTCTCCTAGATTCTTATTGAAGATTTCGTTCCTAATTTGAACTCTTGAGTCTTTATCTTTTAGAGCTTTTCTCCGCCTGACTGATGACCTCTGCTGGACACTCGATGACATTTGCGGCGCACCTTGATCTTCCATGATGTAAGCCTCACCTTTCTGGGCCTTCTCCGTGCATCTTCAGGATGTTCGCCCATTATGCTCTAGTGTCGGAGCACCACGGTTTGCTGAAGCAGATTCTGTCTCTTGCCTTTTGCCCAGTTTTCCTTAGCTTTAGTGGTCCACGGAGTGCTGTAGCAGATCTTTATACTTGGTTGTTGTATCTCGCCAATTCTTCCGATTGTGCTCCACCTTCAAATCTTTAGGGAGTGCTGAAGCAGAATCTTGTGCAGTTTTGTCAAGGTATGCCATTCCTCAACATCCTAAATTGAAATTTAGAAACCTTATCTTTCTGTATCACTTCAGGGCGCGAGATGACGTTATCTGATCACTTGATGATGTTTTCATAGCTCCTTGAACCTCTGCGACACCTGCAGCACCTCTTTGGACTCTCTCCATGCATCTTCAAGATTTTCGGCCATTCTGCTCTAGCTTCAAATCATCACGGGTTGCTATAGCAGATCTTATCATGTCTTTTGCCCAGGTTGCCTCACCTTTTCTGGTCCACAGAGTGCTATAGTAGTTTCTTGTGCTTTTGCCGCTTTACTTTGTTACTATTTTGTCAATGTTCAGTTTGTGCTCCAGCTTTGATCTTTAGGGAGTGCTGTAGCAACTTCTTGTGCTGTTTTGTCAAGGATGTCATACCTCAACAATCTCCCCCCTTAGCATTTTGACAAAACAACAGCAACACTAATAATGACTACCTGGCATAATAACTAGCTATCTATGCTAGGCAACTGCTTCTAAATAATATAATTGAGTTTAGAGTTCCTCAAAAACTAAGCCTCACAAGTAGAATGTTTTAGGAGCATGTCAGTGTTCAACTATTACAATATTTTCCCACTTTTTCTCACATATGACAGGGGTTTCTATGGTTCACGGGCTGCTGGGACGGAGCTGCTAGCTTCTGGGTATTCAAAGTCATGGAGGAGGCTTCTGATCTGCGTTCTCCGCATGGTGTTCTTCTTGGCCTTCGTTGTCAGATAGGCGAGCTCAGACTTCAGGTAGCTGATCATCCTGGTTCGATGAGCAGCATTCAGAGCTGGGGCTTGAGCGTCAGGGAGTGCTTCAGCAACTTCTAGATCTTCCTGAGCTGGTACCAGGGCGGGTTCTTCCTTCTTCCACATCCACAATATGTCTTCCTTTGAACACCTTGTGGTCCAACAGGAACAGCTGAGTAGCCTCAGATAAGCCTTCAGATATAACTTCCAACTCCTTGTACCGGTTAATCATGATCTCATATATTACAGAGGGGAATCCAATGCTCAAGTTGGACTTGGGACTGGCACCATGAGTAGCAATCTGGTGGAAGATTATATATCCAAGGTTGACCTCTTTCTTTTTCCCAATGCTGAACAACAGCTGACCCAGCTTTTGCACAATCCACCAGTGAGCGTCGCAGCCAGTGAGCGTCGGAGCCAGTGTAGCTGAGCTCACTTCTGCAAGTGGGCTGGCGTTCTCATTGATCCCCAGAAATTTGTTGATCACTGACGGTGTGATCACAACTCTTAGCTTCCTCACAAAGCTTACAGCATATAACAAACTCCCTACTCTTCCATAGTCCTCAATAATAGTTACCAAAAATTCTTTAACCAAATGTAGATTGCAACGTTTGGCAGCAGTCAAGGAATGCAGTAGGTTTACCTCTCTCTGTAGGGTTATCACCTCAGAGACTCTGAACCTCCCTGGCTCCAGCAGCTTCTCCGGGACCACGGTTCTACGGTTGACAACCGCCCATTCTTCCGACATGTTTGTTTCTGAACCAAATCCCTTGATGGTTAATCCATGACGCGACTGATTTGGTGGGCGGAGGAGGTGCAGACTTGGGCATGGAAGACTTTGTCGGGGTTGGGGCAACCTTGAAATTTTTTGACTCAGTGTCTTTTGTTTCATCTCCTTTTTCATCACTGGAAGAGTCACTATCAATTGACTCCTTCCCTTTGTCCACTGGTTTCAGTGAGGGTTCTTGTTCCTCCTTCTCTGCCTCTTCTTTTTCACTGCTGAATGCTGCTGAGGGATCATCGTTTTGATGGAGGAGTGGGTACAAAAGCAACCTGCCTGTCTAGAGTCCTTTTTGATCTAGTCTTGTGGGGGTATTTTCCCTGTTAGAGTTACCGGATACTGAAGCATTCTCTTGAGCAGATGGGTTGCTGTTCTTTTTGGTTGACAGGAGGTCCTCATCAACTTCTGAAGACAAATACTCATTGATGTCGACTGCCCTTTTTCTTGCTGATGGTCCTCCCTCGGGACTGACCTGCTAGTGGGTCCTAGGTCAGCCGTGGGACCTCTCTCTGATTTGATGGGCGGAGCTTCTCTTTGGGATTTCCGTTACAGGAGGATGGTTCAGGGGAACCTCACTGCCCTTCCACTTTCTGGACCCTTCCTTACGACTGTGGACCTTGCCTTCCCTTGTTCTGACCATTATCGAAGGTTAATCGGAGATGAGAATATCTAGAGGTTGTCAGAGAGTGCTCTAGCACTCTATTCAGCTTCCTCTCCTGAATCCAGCGCCAACTTTGGAGCATAAACCTGGCCCTCGTCTTGTGCTTCCATGGGGATATCGGCCGGTTGTTCATCCATAGTTGTACTTTTTGACACTTGTACCCAATGCTTTTGACACTTGCATTTTCTGATGCTTTGCTTCTTTTTCCGGCTGTGGATGAGACGTTCGGATTTCTTTTCCTTCCGTGCCTCCTTTTCGGGTTAGTAGTCCCTACGAAACTTCTGAAGGTCGAATCAGAGTCTTTGTGTGTTCCAAAGCTGCAGAAATCAAATTTGATTCATGCTGCACCACAGTTGTTGAGGATATGGCATCCTTGACAAAACTGCTCAAGAAACTACTGAAGCACTTCCTGAAGAATGGTGACTGGAGCACAATCTGAAGACTAATAAAACAACAACAACAAAGAACCAGAGTTTCCTTCAGGAATCCTTGAACATTTGAAGCTGAGACACTATCTGAAGAATGGGCGAGAGACAGCTATGAAGAGATAGAGTCTGCTTCAGCACTCTGTGATGATCCAGAGCTAGAGCAGAATGCCCGATCAACCCGGCGTTGCACAGTTAGGCTCCAGCATGATCCGGCGGCTGGCATCGGGGAAGCTTAGAGAGTTGTATAGACGTCATCAAGAGCTCAGCAAACGTCAACACGTGGTCAAAGAAGATAAAGATCCAAGAGTCCAAATTTGGCAACAGAATCTCCAACAAACTTGCTAGAATCTAGGAGAAGATTCTGATAATGATCCTTGGCATTTTTGGTGTGCTGGTGCGCCTAAAAAGGAAGGCGAGGACGCAGCACAGAACACACACGATCAGAGAGAAAACATTGAGAGCATAGAGCAAAAACATAGAGATCAACCACGGTAGCAGGGTTTATACATTGAGTTGAAGACTGGTGTTGTGTGCAGAAGGAATCAGAACTCGTGGAGTTTGATTCAGGATTGGTCCGGAGTTTTTCTTGGAGCGCTGCTCGTTGAAGGGACAATCGGAGCTGGGTGATTAGCCGCGGACAGGCAGTGACGCGGGCTGTGGAGCATTGATCGAAGCTACCCAATAGTGACGAAGTGAGTTATTGATTGAAGCACTCAGAGCGTCCGACTACTTGTCGGGAGAGCTTGGAGTGTCGTCGACTGTAGATATAGTAACTCTGGTGAAGAGTGTGCTGAAGCATTCCTTGAGCTACATATTGTGAATAAGCTAAGTCTAAGAGTCAGGCTGTAGCTATTTATTACTGAGAGTGTGTAGGTTGCACGAAGAGGGTCTGTGGGATCAGAATGTAGCTAGTCTATTAGATTGGACGCGGCATTAGATTTCGGCTAGGTGATAAGTAGAGGTGTGAGTCCTTGAACTTCGAACTAAGATAGTGGAATCTTAAGGATCGAAGCATCCTCCCCAGACGTAGGCAAGTTGCCGAACTAGGTGAACAAATCCCTTGTGTCTTTCTTATTCGTCCGTAGATTATTTTCTACAGAAAGATACAGAGAGTGCTTAAACAGAAGCTATAACTCCGCATCAGCAACGCAGCAGAATTTCAAAAGTGATTCGTGCACTGCTTGGGTGAATCAATTTTGGCTGGGCGAATCAAATGGTCAGTAGGTTCCGAAGCTGGGCAAATCACATATGACTGGGCGAATCAATATTGGCTGGGCAAATCACTTCTGCAGTGTTGATATTCTCGTTCGATTTTTTCCTCGATCAACTGAATTTCACCCAAAACTTCTTCTCGTTGCTCCCTTGCATTCCTGAGTGAATGAGTGAGGCCAATAATGCTCCAAATGCGCAATAAAGCTCAAAAGCGGTCTCGATACACCTGGTATGCGAAACTACAAAGAAGTAATCTATCACATGTAAAATGCAACTAAATAATGGGAATAAACAACTTGATGGATCGTATAAATTTGCTCCATCACGTGGCTCGTTGAAAGATCAAACAGAAGCTTCAAAGAAAAGCTGCAAACCAGAGGTGTTGCAGGCTTTTGGAGCACGGATTAAGGCTATCCGATACTGACAAACGGTCACTGATCAAGGGGGAGCAACATCTAAATTGGAAGAATTCAGAAAGAGTGTCTGACGGCGTGGCAGAGTCTGCTAGATAAGTTGTCGACAAAAGTTACAACAACTCTGGTATAGAGTGTGCTGAAGCATTTCGTGTACTACACATTGTAATAGGGTAGGCTAAGTCTGAGTGTCAGGTTTGTATCTATTCATTACTGTAAGTGTGTAGGTAGTACGAGGAGAGTCTGTGTGATTAGACTGTTAGCTAGTCTAGAGGGTTAGACTAAGCAAAAGATTTTGACTAGGTGAGAAGTAGAGGTGTGAGTTCTTTGTACTTTGAACTGTGATAGTGGAGTCTTGAGGATCGGAGAGTGATCCTCCCCAGACATAGACAAGATGCCGAACTGGATGAATAAATTTTTGGTGTCTTTCTTATTCGTCAGAAGAATAATTTCTTCAGAAAGATACAGAGAGTGTTACAGCAGAAGCTGTAACTAGAGATCAGCATCGCAGTCAAATTTCATAGGAAACCTAATCACAACAACTCCGCAAGAATCTAGGAGAAGATTCAAAAGATGTTTTGCTGCACTACGAATCCTAAACCTCTACGTTTCCGTCGCTGATCATTGATGAAGCTATAAGAGCAATGCAGAAGCAGAGCAATTAAAAGAATCAATCGAAGCAAAAAGAATACACAACGAGAGTTAATGGCAGAAGGCTCAAGTGACAGAGTTATGTTTAGCGCAGAGGAGATCGGAACTCGCAGAGTTTGATCTAGCATTGAACCACCTAACTCAACCGGAGCATGGCTCGTTAAAGGATCAATCAGTTGCTTCGGGCAACGGCTGTAGACATTAGGTGTCGCAGGCTGTTGGAGAGCTAAACGTCTCTCCTTGATAGTGTGACCAGTGGGGCATTGATCAAGGGGGAACATTATCTGAGTTTGAAGAATTTAGTAAGAGTTTGACGGTTTGGCAGAGGGTGCTAGAGAAGTCGTCGACAGAAGTTACAGCAATTATGCTACAGAGATTGCTATAGCATACCGTCTACTAAACATTGTAATAGGATACGCTAAGTCTGTGCGTCAGGTCTATAGCTATTCTTTACTGAAAGTGTGTAGGTAGTACGAAGTGAGTCTATGAGATTAGGCTACGAGCTAATCTGTGTGATCTGATTGAGCTAAGGTTTGGCTAGGTTATAAGTAGTGGTTGAAACAAGCGTTGGATGTGAATAGTGACTGAGGACCAAGAGTTGTCCTCCCCAGATATAGGCATTGGCCGAAATGGGTAACCAAAGTTGTTGTGTGCTTTCAGGTTTAGCCAGAGAGAAAAATTACGCAAAGTGACATAGAGAGTGCTACATCAACCACTGTAACTTGTCACCAGCAGCGCGCTGTGACTAACAAAAAAGATAATTGTGCTGAAACATATAGCGACTGAGAAGCAGTTGGCTGACATTTTCACGAAACCATTGGATGGTGAAAGGTTCGAGGAATTAAAAGCTGCTCTGGGATTGTGCGTTATTCCTGAACAATGTCTAGTCATTTGTGACAAAAAGGGGGAGAAGATTGTACTAGTTGAACACTAACATGCTCATACTTCTAAAACATTTTAACTTTAATTTTTGAGGAACTCTAAACTCAGTTGTAATATTTAGAAGCAGTTGCCTAGCATAGATAGCTAGTTATTATGCCAGGTAGTCATTATTAGTGTTGCTGTAGTTTTGTTAAAATGCCAAGGGGGAGATTGTTGAGGTATGGCATCCTTGAAAAAACAGCACAAGAAGATGCTAGAACACTCCCTGACGATTGAAGCTGGAGCACGATCTAAAGACTGACAAAACAGCAACAAAGTACAGCGACAAAGCATAAGAAAGTGCTATAGCACTCTGTGGACCACAAAAGCTGAGGAAAGCTAGGCACAAAACAAATGACAAAAACTGCTGTAGCAACCCGTGATTTGAAGATAGAGCAGAATGGCCGGTCATCTTAAAGCTGTACAAAGAGAGTCTGGCGAGGTGCTGCAGGTGTCACGAAAGATCAGGGAGCTTTGCAAACGTCATCAAGTGATCAGCAGATGTCATCATGCGGTCGGAAGTGATCGAGAATGATAAGGTTTCTAAATTCTGATTTAGGGAACCAAATCTCAACAGCTCTGCAAGAATCTAGGTGAAGATTCAAAAGATGCTGAGCTATCTACAAACCCTAAGGCAACTAGGGTTTCAAAAAGCTGATCATTTATGAAGCTATAAGAGCAATGCTGAGGCAGAGAAATTGACAATCAATCAAAGCAAAGAGAATACACAACGAAAGATAAACCCATGGGCAAAGAGCAAAGACTGCAAGGTAGTCTTGCGAAGTTGTGTAGAGCGTAGAGGAGATCGGAACTCGCTGATTTTGATCAAGTGTTGATCCACAGAACTCAACTAGAGCCCGGCTCGTTGAAGGATCAATCAGTTGCTTCAGAGAACAACGGTAGACGGGTTGTGTAATCTGTCAAGGATTTTCTTAATGTAATTTGTCCGGGATAGATACATGGACATCCTTGACCCGTACCTTATTATCTTGACCCCTAAAACTTTTTGGGCACTCCGTAGATCTTTCATATCAAAGTGTGCCTTCAGATCACTCTTGATGCCATTTATGCCATTTCTACTTTTGCATATCAATAAGACATCATCCACATATAATAGAACAAACAATGAAAACTCAATTTTAACATTCTTCAAATATAATTAGGGGTCATATTTGCTTCTTATAAAACCTAAGGATAGCATGCAAGAGTCAAACTTTTTATTCTATTGCCTAGGAGGATTGTTTTAAGGCATAAATCGATTTTTGCAACAGGAAAACATACTCTGAGCAATTTTTAGACCCGTAACCTTTTGGTTTGCTTCATGTGAATTGTTTCAACTAAGTCTCCATGCAAAATGGCATTCTTAACAACCATTTGTTCTGATTCCAAGAGGCTCATTCTTTTATATTTTACAACTGGGACAAGAAATTCATTGTAGTCAATCAACTCCTTTTGAGAAAAACCTTTGGCAACAAGCCTAGCCTTGAACCTTGGAGCTTCACTAGAATCGCTACCCTCATTTATGCCTTGAAAATCCATTTGCAGTCAATGACACTAGCATTTTAAGGCCTTGGAACTAATTCCCAAGTATCATTATCATGCATAGATTTAATTTCTTCATTCATAGCATTTTTCCATTATGCATAAAACTTACTTTGACTGCTGCATCATAGGTCTCAGGACACTCATGTTTTAAATTTTCAGCAATGAGCAGTGGAAACTCAACAACACTGGGATCATTTTCAAGCAAATTTTCATGGTATTTTCTATTAGGAAATTTTGTCCTAGGTTGTCTATCCCTTATTATTTGATAGTCATTGACACTAGTATTAGCAATAGGCAACATAAAGCTTTCAGTGCTATCAACATTTGCAATGGGATTACTTACCTCAGTGCGTACCTCTCCCCCACCTGATCGGTGAGTTTGCGATCTTTAATCATGATCATGATCCTCATTTAACAGATCCCTAGCTTCATCAGATACCTGATAAGATTTGTCAGCCATACTCTAAGGTCCATCTTCATTGTTTCCATTGCTATCAACATCATTTTCAGAGTCATCTTGATGCTGAATGCCATGCCCCTTAGGTATGAAGCTCTCTTTATCAATTGGATTTCCTGCATTCTCAGAGTGGGGTGAGGATTTTATTTTGAAATGAAATTCATCTTCATTAAATGTAACAGATCTTAAATGGCCTTAAATGGGATATGCAAGGTTTAGTACCAGTCCACAGCTCTTGAGGTGTCTAAAAATTAATTGCAGAAGATGGTGATATGTTAATTAAATAAGAAGTTATCATAACAGTTTTTCCCCACATGGAACTCTTTAAGCCAGAGCTAAATAACATGCATAACCTTGTCCAAAATTGTTCTATTCATCCTCTCAGCAGTGCCTCTGCTGAGGGGTTCCTAGAACAGTCCTATGTCTTTAGATTCACTTTTCCTTACTGAATTCATCAAACTCTTTATTACAGAATTCCACACCATTGTCAGTCCTTAAGCATTTTATTTTTTGACCAGAATAACATGCAGCTAACCTTTTTGACCATAATATATGATGTTGCAGTATGGCAGTGTTTGACAAAACCAGCACAAGTGAACAAGCAAGTGAACAAGATGCTACTACAGCCGAAGTTCAGCATTTGTGAACAAGACCAGTGAACAAGGAGCAGCTGTAGCAGGAGAAAGCTATAGCAGGAGCTTGTTCAGAAGGGCTGTAGCGTCTGTCCGAGTAGCAGCTATCTGGGTTTTGGAAAGAATGTGTGGCAGACCATCTAAGAGCATCAGGAGAGTTTCTAAGTTGCTGAAGAGAATATTCCAAAGAAGATTCCTAGCTGAAGTAGGAGTTTTGATTGTGGGAGATTTGAATCTAAAATCAAATCTAATCTCCTAAAAATTAGGAGATATTGATATTGCTAGGGGAATTACTAAATCCTGATATTGATGGCAGTGGACACGCCTATATAATGGAGACCCTTCAGAGCAATGAAGGTTGATCGAAGCTAAGAGAGAAAACACGAGAGTTACACAGAAGTTCAACAGAGAGTGAATCTGTGCGAGCGAATATTCGATCATCACCGAGAGTAGAGCATGAGCGCAGAGCTGAGGTGATTGAGACAGTGGGTGATCAAGACTTGAGGAGTCTGATCACAGGTTTATCGGGAGACCAATTCAGAGCAGCAGTGCTTGTTAGTTGATCAAGGGCAGCCGCGGAAGAACTGATTGGTGAGTGACTCGGTCGAGTGTCTGGATGGCAGTGCTTGCTAGTGACAGGAGGTCACCGAGTGAGGGGGAGTATTCCAGAGTGTGCAGCGCTCGTGGAATAGTTCGAGCGGCTCAGCGGAAGGCTTCGGAGCTACGCGGACAGATTGGGCATCAGCTGTGCGCTACAGCAGATGCTATAGCAACCCTGCAGAATTTGAGTATTGTTTAGATTAGGCTGCGTTTCGAGGAGACAGTAGCTATTCTAGATAGATATCAGTAGAGGGTGTGCAGACACAAGTCATAGCCTGTTCAGATTGTGTACGTGGATCCACTTGTGGTTGAGTAGCATAGGTTGCGTGGGTTGTAACCGTGTGTACTTGAAAACCTTGAGATTAGTGGATTGAGGACTGCGAAGAGTCCTCCCCAGACGTAGGCAGTTGGCCGAACTGGGTGAACAAACCTTTGTTCTTGTTCATTCTTGGTGAAACAGTTTACTGGTGAACAAGAGTGTGCTGTAGCAACTGCTTGTTCACAAATCTGTTTATTAGAGGCGCTGCGAATTTCAATTGGTATCAGAGCTGGAGCTCAACACACAGAGTAAATGATCTTACATCGCCTCTGAAGAAGTCAAGGAACAATGAAGGAAGGACAGAGCACGAGCAGACCTCCATTGTTGGAAGAAAGCAACTATGGATATTGGAAGGCTAGGATAAAGGCCTTTCTCAAAGCCATTGATGAGAAGGCCTGGAGAGCTATCGTGGTCCAGTGTTCTCCTCCGATCACCATGGATGAACAGGGAGTTACACGGATAAATCCTGAAGAACAATGGACTGCTGAAGAGGGAGCTGCAGCAACTGGTAATTCAAAGGCTCTGAATGCTATCTTTAATGCGGTTGATGCTAACCATTTCAGGTTGATATCAAACTGTGATATGGCCAAACAAGCTTGGGAAATTCTATAAATTGCCCATGAAGGAACTGCTAGAGTAAAGCTGTCAAGATTACAGATTATTGCTACGCAGTTTGAAAATTTGAGAATGCTAGAAGAGGAGACGATCACTGAGTTCAATGCAAAACTTTGTGACCTGGCAAATGAAGCCCATGCTCTTGGAGAACCTATCCCTGAAGAGAAGCTGATTAGGAAGGTTCTCAGATCGTTACCCAGAAGATTTGACATGAAAGTGACGGCCATTGAAGAAGCTCAAAATGTCAGACACATGAGGCTGGAAGAATTGGTTGAATCCCTCAAACAATTCGAGATGAAGCTAGTTAAAGAAGAGCCCATCCTTAAAGAAAATATAGGACTGAATGCAGAAACAGAAGTCAAGAATCCAGTCTCAAACTGAAGTGTTGGAACTGTGAAGGATATGGTCATCGACAAGCCGACTGTACTAGCAAACCAATGAAGAAAGCTGAGCAGAAAAATGTTTTTTCTGCCAGCGGAAGTGAAGACGAGACAGATCTGAGTGAAGAGGAATGCAACATGGTCAGACACAGATCAGTCAGGAAAGCTAGAAAAACACAAGGTGGGGTGGATCAGCTCCTCCTACAGCAATCCCTGTATCACCATGTCAAGTCACTATTAAAGTATAAAAGATGCTATACCTGCGGGCTCAAAGGTCACATTAAGAGGAACTGTCCATCAGCATATCACAGAAAGGGGTCAGCCAGAAAAACATCCAAGCACAAATATGGGAGAACTCAGCATCTTGCTCTTGTCAGCACAGCAAGTTCCTCGAACAAGGCTAGCTGGTATTTTGACAGTGGCTGCTCGGGGCATATGACGAGAGAAAGATCCTTCTTGAAGAATATAACTCCCAGCTTAGAACAACAGATGAAGTTTGGAAATGGCCTGAGGGGAAGAGTTCTAGGAAAGGGAACACTGTCAGTTGAAGGGATGCCCGAACTAAGCAATGTCATGCTGGTGGAAGGACTGAAGGCGAACCTCATAAGCATTAGCCAGCTGTGTGATGGGACTCAACAGGTGAAGTTTACGAAAGATTCGTGCAAAGTCTTCAATAAGAATGGAGAATGTATAATGGAGGGGGCCAGATCAAGAAGCAACTGCTATCTTCTCAAGGTAGACACAAACTCTCCTTTACCAAGATGCATGCTAACTAATGCAGAGGAAATGAATCTCTGGCACAGAAGGATGGGTCATGTTAATCTGAGGACTCTGAAGAAAATTGCAACAGAAGGGTTAGTCAGAGGAATGCCGCTGATTAATGGCGAGACAAGTTCCATCTACGGAGATTGTCAGATTGGAAAACAAAAAGGGGCTTCACATCCAAAAGTTAAAGAGACAAACACAACCAGACCTCTCCAGTTGATACACATGGACCTGATGGGTACTATGGAAGTCGAGATTGTGGGCAAGAAAAGATATGCCTTCGTCTGCGTTGATGACTATACCCGGTTCACTTGGATTGATTTTATCAGAGAGAAATCAGACACTGTAAAAGTTATAGTCTCGTTGGTGTCCCGACTGGAGCAACATAAAAATCTCAGAATCACCAACATCCGCAGTGATCATGGCAGAGAGTTTGAAAACGAAGTAGTGGATGAGTTCTGTCGCCAAAAGGGTATCTCACATGAGTTTTCCTCTCCCATCACTCCTCAGCAGAATGGTGTAGTGGAACGAAAGAATCTGACAATTCAAGAAATGGCCAGAGTCATGATTCATGCCAAGAGGATCCCCCTGAGATTCTAAGCTGAGGCAATGAACACCGCATGCTACATCATCAACAGAGTCACCATACGGAAAGGAACCAACCAGACTTGCTATGAGCTCTGGAATCAGAAGAAGCCCACAGTTAAATACTTTCACATCTTTGGAAGTGACTGCTACATTCTGAGAGATCGGGAGTACAGGAAGAAGCTTGACCAAAAGAGCGATGCTACTTTCTTCCTGAGATATTCCATGCATAGTAGGGCATATCGAGTGTACAACCAGAGGACAAGAACAGTGATGGAATCCATAAATGTAGTAGTCAAAGATATTGAAGAAGGTTCTTCCATTGTCCTTGACGATGAAGACTCTGACATTGAAGATGCCCCTGTCAATTAGAGCAGAAGTGAACAAACTTCGGCTCTAGATGATGCTATAGCAAGTGCTGAAGCAGAAAATACAAACGAACTCCAAGAGAGCTTGCATGAATGATGAGACTCATGATCCACCGTCAAGGCAGCCTCCAAAGAAAATTCAGAAGAACCATCCACTGACCAATGTGATTGGAGATCCGACAGAAAGAAGGAGAACCAGAAGCAATGCTTACCTCAATACCTGCTTCCTATCCAGTATAGAACCGAAGACATTCAAGGAAGCTTTGAATGACGAATTCTGGATGATTGCTATGCAGGAAGAACTAGCAGAATTGAAAAGACACGATGTTTGGGACTTGGTGAACAAACCTAAAGGAGTAAACATTATAGGTACCAAATGGATCTTCAAAAACAAAACTGATGAAAAGGGGAACATCACAAGAAATAAAGCCAGGCTTGTTGCTCAAGGATACACTCAAATTGAGGGGCTAGACTTCGAAGAAACTTTTGCTCCAGTTGCTCGTCTGGAGGCCATCAGACTGCTTCTAGCTATGTCCTGTTTTCTAGGTTTTAAACTATATCAAATGGATGTCAAAAGTGCGTTTCTAAACGGAGACCTCTCTGAAGAAGTGTATGTTGCCCAGCCAAAAGGATTTGAAGATCCTCATCATCCGGAGCACGTGTACAAACTGAAGAAAGCTTTGTACGGGCTTAAACAGGCTCCTCGAGCATGGTACGAGCGGCTGACAGTTTTTCTTGAAAACCATGACTACAAAAGAGGGGGAGCTGGCAAAACTTTATTTGTGAAACACACCAAATCAGATGTGATCATTGCACAGATTTATGTGGATGACATTGTCTTTGGATCGAAGTCTCAGCATCTGGTGAAGCTGTTTGTGGATCATATGCAGAAGGAATTCAAAATGAGCATGGTCGGAGAATTATCGTATTTCCTTGGTCTGGAGATCACCCAGAAAGCAGATGGCATCTTTATTGCACAAAGCAAATACAACAAGAATCTTGTGCAGAAATTTCAGCTAGATAAAGCTAGTCATAAACGAACGCCCGCTGCTACTCATGTCAAAGCCATCAAAGATGAACATGGAATGGAAGTGAGTCAGACTACCTACAGAAGTATGATTGGGAGCTTATTGTACCTGATTGCCAGTCATCCTGACAGCTCCTTTGCAGTAGGAGTTTGTGCTAGATTTCAAGCCTTCCCCAAAGACAGTCACTTGCAGCTGGTTAAGCGAATCCTTCGGTATGTTGGAGGTACAGTGCACTATGGCTTATGGTATACTAAGGATACAAATGCAAACCTAGTGGGATATAGTAATGCAGACTGGGCAGGTTGTGCTGAGGATAGGAAGGGCACTTCTGGAAGCTGCTTCTTCTTAGGTAACAACCTAGCGTCATGGTTCAGTAGGAAACAAAACAGCATTTCGCTATCTACAGCTGAGGCAGAATACATAGTTGCTGGGAGTTGCTGTGCACAGATGATGTGGTTGAAGCAAATGTTGGGCGAGTATGGACTCGATAAAGGTGAAATGACTCTCTACTGTGACAACATGAGTGCTATCAGCATCTCCAAGAACCCTGTTCAGCACAGTAGAACCAAACACATTGACATTCGACATCACTTCATCCGTGATCTGGTGGAAAAGAAAATCATTGCACTTCAGCATGTTGTGTCGGCCAAACAACTTGCTGACATCTTCACAAAACCTTCAGACGCAGTACGATTCGAATACCTGAGATCCTCTTTGAGGCTCTGTGTCTCGCCCTCTTGAGAAAGCAAGGAACTTCCCCTTGTCAATTGTGCCAAAAAGGGAGAAAAAAAGGGGAGGGAGTTAGTTACCCGAGGAGTTGAATTGAAGCCTTCAAAAGGGTTTTGTCAAAATGCCAAGGGGGAGATTGATGTTGCAGTATGGCAGTGTTTGACAAAACCAGCACAAGTGAACAAGCAAGTGAAAAAGATGCTGCTACAGCCGAAGTTCAGCATTTGTGAACAAGACCAGTGAACAAGGAGCAGCTGTAGCAGGAGAAAGCTATAGCAGGAGCTTGTTCAGAAGGGCTGTAGCGTCTGTCCGAGTAGCAGCTATCTGGGTTTTGGAAAGAAGGTGTGGCAGACCATCTAAGAGCATCAGGAGAGTTTATAAGTTGCTGAAGAGAATATTCCAAAGAAGATTCCTAGATGAAGTAGGAGTTTTGATTGTGGGAGATTTGAATCTAAAATCAAATCTAATCTCCTAAAAATTAGGAGATATTGATATTGCTAGGGGAATTGCTAAATCCTGATATTGATGGCAGTGGACGCGCCTATATAATGGAGACCCTTCAGAGCAATGAAGGTTGATCGAAGCTAAGAGAGAAAACACGAGAGTTACACAGAAGTTCAACAGAGAGTGAATCTGTGCGAGCGAATCTTCGATCATCACCGAGAGCAGAGCGTGAGCACAGAGCTGAAGTGATTGAGACAGTGGGTGATCAGGACTTGCGGAGTCTGATCACAGGTTGATCGGGAGACCAATTCAGAGCAGCAGTGCTTGTTGGTTGATCAAGGGCAGCCGCGGAAGCACTGACGGGTGAGTGACTCGGTCGAGTGTCTGGACGGCAGTGCTTGCCAGTGACAGGAGGTCATTGAGTGAGGGGGAGTATTCCAGAGTGTGCAGCGCTCGTGGAATCGTTCGATTGGCTCAGCAGAAGGCTTCGGAGCGACGCGGACAGATTGGGCATCAGCTGTGTGCTACAACAGATGCTATAGCAACCCTGCAGAATCTGAGTTATGTTTAGAATAGGCTGACTTTCGAGGAGACATTAGCTATTCTAGATAGATATCAGTGGAGGGTGTGCAGACACAAGTCAGAGCCTGTTCTGATTGTGTACGTGGATCCAATTGTGGTTGAGTAGCATAGGTTGCGTGGGTTGTAACCGTGTGTACTTGGAAACCTTGAGATTAGTGGATTGAGGACTGAGAAGAGTCCTCCCCAGACGTAGGCAGTTGGCCGAACTGGGTGGACAAACCTTTGTTCTTGTTCATTCTTGGTGAAACAGTTTACTGGTGAACAAGAGTGTGCTGTAACAACTGCTTGTTCACAAATCTGTTTATCAGAGGCGCTGCGAATTTCAATATACACTGAGAAGATTCATAGTATGTCATCACCCAGAGAACTCCATCACCCTGTGCCAGTCTTCATTGTAGCGAAGTTCTCATCGGAAGCGTTGCATCAAACGAAGTTGTTCAACATTCCAGACTTACACACCACAAGTGCCGTGGTAGTCACTAGGAAGGTTGCAAGAGGAAAGCTTAGATCTTTTGAAGGAAGATCTTTGGTGGTAAGGAGAGGCAATAGCAAACTTGGTGGTTAGTTTGCGCTCACCAGAGGTGTAAAAGTACGATCGCTTGAGCTTGGTTGAAACTTGTCCTACATGGTAACCGTGCAGATTAACAACAACAAGATTAATTACACACACGATTTCAGTTGATATCAGAGAGGGACACTCAACATACGGAGTGTGGTCAAAATGAACCCCCCCATAGTAGAGACACATTGTCCTGAAGTGGGTTACCAAATCCCTGCGTCTTGTCTTTACGATTATAGTATTTACTTTCCACTCGAAACAAAATCGTACTATTCCTAACTGGTTTCCTCAGCAGTTGTCACAACAACAGCTGGGACAAGTTCTGTGAGCAGCACCAGAACTACAGAACAGACATCCGACACACAGGGTGAGATCAGAGGAAACCAAGAATGAGTGGAAGAGACATGGGGACACCTCCCAATTTGGAGGAAGATGACTTTGGCTACTGGAAGTCAAAAATGAAAACATACATCAGGTTAGTAAATGAGTACGCTTAGAAGGCAGTTGTTAAAGGTTGGGTTGCACCATCAGGCGCAGCAGATGCCTTGGAATTAAAGCACCAAAACCAGAGAAAGACTGGATTGAAGATGAGAAGAAACTATTCCAAGGAAATAGTCAGGCTCTATATGCTATTATTGCTACAGTGGACAAACGGAATTACAAATTGATTGCTGGTGTTGAAATAGCAAAAGTAGCATGGACCATTCTGGAAACAAACTTTGAAGGAGATGCCATAGTAAAGAAGATCAGAATGCAGATGCTGAGCCTTAGCTCCGAACAACTGATGATGAGACCATAACAGACTTCAACAACCGCCTGATTGATATAGTAAATGAAATGGGGATTCTTAGAAAGTATGTATCAGAAACCGAACAAGTTGAAAAAGTCCTCAGATCACTTCCTCAGAAGTTTGATGTCAAGGTTACAGCCATTGAAGAAACGGCTGACCTTGAAAAAATGAAGTTGAGTCTATGAGATGAAGATAAACAGCAGGAAGTCAGCAGAGAAGAAGACTAGAGGAATTGCTTTAAAGGCTGCTGCAACAGACGCTGAAATAGAGTCTGATGGTGAAATGAATGATGATCAAATAGCCATGATGTTCTAAACAGTTTGGAAGGTTCATGAAAAGGATGGACAAGAAAAGAACCAATTACAAAGCTCTTGGTGAGCAAGGATATCAAGGGAAGAAGGAGGAGCAGAGTGACCAAAGATACCCTGGAAGGAAAGATAATAGATTTCGCAAAGGGAAACGAAGAGAGAATGATCAAAATCTGAGTGAAGAGATTCAGTGAAGAGCCTTTCAAGGATACGGCCACATACAAAGGTATTGTGCCAACACTCTGATGAAAAAGAAAGCCATGGTAGGAACTTACAGTGATGATGAGTCCGAGGGCAGCGATACTGGAGAAGATCGGAGTAACTTTGTTGCATTGACTACTGTAGCTGAATATGTCACAGATACTGTCACACTGACTGCTAAGGAAGCAGCTGAGGAGACTAACTCTAATAGTGACTTTGACTCCAGTGATGGAGAAATTAATGAGGAATCTCTAGGGAAAAATCTGAGGAATATGTATGACAAGTGGAAGCTGGTTGCAAAGACAAATGAAAAACTCAGAATCAATATCACACAGCTGAAGGAACAGAAGAAAGGTTTGGATGAAGCCCTTGCTGCAACAAAGACCAGACTCAGTAATGAAATTTATGATCATGTTAAGACCAAGCAAGAGTTGGATAATCTGAGAAAGAGAGTGAGAATGATGAACTCTGGAACGAAAAACTTGAATGAAATACTTGGTGCTCAGAGGTATGAAACAGGAAGGTCTGGCCTTGGAAACACATCTGGAAGCAGCAAAGGCAAGACACAGTTTGTCAAAGGAAAGATGTTGAGTTAAAACTTCAGCTTCATCTACAATAATCACTACAACACTCTCTGAACTAAAGATACAAGGATCTGTCACTATTGTCATTCTCGAGGACACATACAAAGGAAGTGCAAAAAGTTCTTAGCTAAGTATGGGCAAACTGAGACACGCATCGCACAAGAATGGAGACGAAAAAGACATGCAAAGGAGGTATGTCTAGTTACCTATAGTTCATCAGTCAACTTGAACAAAGATATGTGGTACTTCGATAGCGGTTGTTCAGCTCATATGATAGGAAATTCAGCATTCCTTAAGCACCTAACACCTCTGGAAGGAAGATCAGTGACGTTTGCAGATGGTGGAAAAGGAAAAGTTGTTGGAGCAGGTGTTCTGGAACTACTTGGATTGCCAGTCTAACAAATGTTCTTTACGTTGAGGGATTGCACGCAAATTTGATCAGTATTATCCAGATATGTGACGACTTTGGGACGTAAAGTTCACTAGAAACTCTTGCAGAGTTCTCAATGCTGATGGGGACTGCATAATGCGTGGTAGTCGCTCCACTAACAACTGCTATCTGTTAGATGTTGCAGGAACTAGTACAAATGCAAAATGTCTACTTACCAAAACATGTGAGATGAATCTGTGGCACAGAAGGTTGGGACATCTGAATATGAAAGATCTGAAGAAGCTGCCAAACAAAAAACTGGTAAGAGGGCTTCCCATTATTAAAGGAGAAGAGAACAGAGTTTGCAGAGGATGTCAGATTGGTAAGCAGACAAGAGCCAGTCACCCAGCAACCACCTAGATAAACACAACGCGAATTTGTTAGCTACTCCATGTGGACCTTATTGGACTATTTCAAGTAGAGGGAATTGGTGGAAAAAGGTACGCCTTGGTAAGTGTTGATGACTTTTCCAGATATGCTTGGGTTTAATTCCTTAGAGAAAAATCAGAAACTGCCGAGTATCTTGTTGAGCTAATTATCAGATTACAGCGCGAGAAAGATCTTTCCCTTGTGTTCATCTGAAGCGATCATGGCAGAAAATTTCAGAATCAGTCGTTTGAGGAGTTCTGTAAGAAGGAAGGCATTACACATTAGTTCTCTTCACCACTGACCCCGCAACAGAGTGGAGTTGTTGAGCGAAAGAATAGATCAATTGTGGAAATGGGAAGGATGATGCTATGGGTCAAAGAAGTACCACTACACTTCTAGCCAGAGGCTCTTAACACAGCTTGTCACATACTTAACCGTGTAACACTGCGGGGGAGTACGGACAAAACGTGCTACGAGATCTGGAATGGTAAGAAGGCTACTGTGAAAAACTTTCATGTATTTGGTTCCACATGCTATATCTTAGATGACAGGGAGTATAAGTAGAAGCTGGATGCTCGAAGTGACGAAGGAATCTTCCTACGATACTCCCGTAACAGTCGTGCCTACAGAGTCTATAATAAAAGGACAAAAACTATTATGGAGTCATCAAATGTTGTAATCGATGATGGAGAGCCTAACACCACTGACGGTGCAGAAGGTTGGATTCCCCAGACAGCTGATAAAGATACAGTAAGTAAAGTTGAGGTCCGAGTAGAAGAAGTTGTAACAGAGACGGATTCACAGACATCTGTTGCTGAGGACAGTGTTGATGTAGAAGAAGAGGTCGAGATGATTCCTTCTCGCCACGTTCAGAAACATCATCCTTTGACCAATGTGATTGGCAGTCCAAGGGAGCGTATGGTCACTCGAGGAATTAAGAAAAATTACAGAGAGATGGTGCGATTCGCTTGCTTTATATCTACCATTGAGCCCAAACGAGTACAGGATGCCATAGCACATGAATACTGGGTTGTAGCTATGCAAGAGGAACTTGGAGAGTTTGTCAGAAATGATGTCTGGGAATTGGTTCCACGACCTGCTTATGTGAACGTGATTGGCACAAAGTGGGTGTTCAAAAATAAGACTGATGACAAAGGGAACATTACGAGAAACAAAGCGAGATTGGTGGCGCAAGGTTACTCACAGATTGATGGGATTGACTTCGAGGAAATCTTTGCACCTGTGGGCCGCTTAGAAGTTGTTCGAATATTAATGGCCTTAGCATGTTTCTTTGATTTCACACTGCATCAGATGGATGTGAAGTGCGCCTTCCTAAACGGAGTGTTACAGGAAGAAGTGTATGTAGCACAACCTAAAGGCTTTGTTGACACACACAATCCGGACCATGTGTACCGATTGAAGAAAGCATTGTATGGACTCAAGCAGGCGCCCAGAGCCTGGTATGAGCGTTTGACACAGTTCCTACTCCAACAAGGATATGAGCGAGGGGGAGTTGACACAACACTGTTCATCAAACGGACGAGCTCTAACTTTATAGTGGCTCAAATATATGTCGATGACATAGTGTTTGGGTCTATATCTACCAAGTTGGTGCAGTAGTTCGTGGAGCAGATGCAGAACGAGTTCCAGATGAGCCTAGTTTGAGAACTAACCTATTTTTTGGGTTTTCAGGTATACCAAAAGAAAGATGGCATATTCATCACACAAATCAAATACGCAAGGAATCTGGTGAAAAAGTTTAATATGGAGAAGGCAAGCCACAAGCGTACCCCTGCTACCACAAACCAGAAGGTGACTGGAGATGATGCTGGAACAAATGCTGACCAAACGCTGTACAGAAGTATAATTGGGAGTCTACTATACCTGACAGCTACCAGACTAGACATTGCCTATGTAGTGGGAGTATGTGCCCATTACCAAACTTATCCCAAGGAGAGCCATGTATCATAGGTGAAGAGGATTATACAATATGTTGCAGGTACTGCTGAACTTGGACTCTGGTACACTAAAGACACAACATCTAGCATTGTAGGATATTGCGATGCAGATTGGGCAGGCAATGCAAATGATAGGAAAAGCACTTCTGGATGATGCTTTTATGTTGGAAATAATCTTGTCTCTTGGTTCAGTAAAAAACAGAATAGCATCTCCCGATCAACAGCAGAAGCGGAATATATAGCAGCGGGGAGTAGTGCTCAGCAGATGATGTTGATGAAGCACATGCTGGAGGAATATGATGTTGAACAAGATGTCATGACATTGTACTGCGACAACATGAGCGCCATCAGCATATCGGAGAATCCAGCTCAGCACACATGGACAAAGCATATAGAGATCAGACACCACTACATTCGTGAACCTGTGGAGAAGGAGCTGAATTTGACACATGTTCGCACGAACAGCCAGAAAGCCGACACGTACAAAAGCACTCCACAGAGCCTGACCTACTTGTTCCTCTCATTGTAGTGCCGCCTTCAAAATCTGACAAGATAGAGCAACGTCCAAAGACTAGTCGCAAAGCTCAGCCGTCAAAGAAAATAGAAAGAAAGACAGCTTCCAAAAAGGCTACACTTGCCGAGAAGTCTGGAGAAGGATCTGAGCCACATATGCCGGCCGAGAAAGAAGAGCCAGCACCCAAGCCCAAAAGAACTGGCTCCAAGAAAGTTGTGGATGAAGGTAAAAATAAGAGAAAAGTAGAGAAAAAGGGAGACAAGAAAAAGGCTGAACATGATGCTGAGGCCTAGAGAAAAATTGAAGAAGAAAAGAGGACAGAGACCGAGTTGATGGAAAAAGAGAAGGCTGACCAATTAACTACTGAGATGGCCAGAGCTGAGGCAGAGAAAAGGGCCTATGAAGAAAGGATTCAGGCTGCCAGAGAGAGGGCAGAACAACTAACGTGTGAAACAAAGAAACTTGAACTGCTGATTAGGGGGTCAGAGAATGCTGATCCAGTTGTTGAACCAGTTGTCGAGGATATTACTCCGTCCGTTGAGGTAATATCCACTTCAGCTAATATTGCAAAAATTAATTGAAGGTGTTGTTGATCAGTTGTTGAGGAAATAGCTGTAACGGTCACTGGACCGTCTGTGAACAAAGAAGCCACGAAGGGTGGTATTGAGGAGACTGTCAAGATAGCTGCTGATGAAGTGTCTGAAGAGAGCTCTGCAGGGGGTGCACACCCTATTGAAACTTTCCTTGCCAGTATTGAATCAGAGTCCAAGGAGGAAGGCGAGAAGAGTTCTGCAAAGGCTAATGCCACGACACAGACCCGTGATGAGGAAGGGAGATAGAGATATCTGAAGATAGCTTGGTCCCACTAGAAGAAGCAGGACTAGATGCAGAGGTCGAGCAGCCTGCTCTTGTGAAGAAAACTGTATTAGTTGACCAGCCTGAGCCCAGCAGGCAGAAAAGAAAAAGAAAGATCGTTACAGATGTCACACCGAGTAAAAGATCAAAATCAATCAAACTGGTTGGAGTAATGAGAAACCAGGTTGTTGTTTGTGGATAGATCAAGAGCTGATCACTGGAAAAATGTACAAAAAAGGTGTCTGGTCTCGGAAAGGGTACTCAATGAGGACAGATTTTCATCGAAATACATGGTGGAGCTGTTTAAAAGAGCAAGTTTGTATCATTACCTGAAAAAGGCAAAGAGATTTGATGAATCAGTGGTGAGAGAGGTGATAGCCAATTTGAGTGAAGAATTTAGTAATGAGACGAGCTCTGAGTACGGGCTGATATGGGTCCGGGGGAGTCTGATCAAAATCACGCCGAAGATTATTAACAAATTCTATGACATTGATGCCTAAGAAGCTGTTGAAGTAAAATTTGAGGAGTCTAATGATTGGGACGCTGTAGCCAGGAAGCTGATTGGGGGATCACTGTTTGGATGGTCCCCAGATCTGACATCTGGAGTGTTGTCTGCAAAACATGCGGTAATTCATGGCGTGAGTCAGCACAATTGGTGGACGTCCGTAAATGTCACCAAAATCAGAAAAGGTTACGCCCTGCTGCTGGAGGCTATTGGAGATGAGAAGAAGGTCAGCCTGGGGAAAGTGATCTTCCACCAGATAGCAGAGCATGCAATCTTCAAAGGGGTAAATCTAAATATTGGGTTTCCCTCATTAATCTATGAACTTGCTATTGATCAATGTCCAGAATTAAAGAAAGGCGGACCCAAGCTTTCTAGCAGTCCAGAAGCATTAGTAAGCGACCACAAACTTTTTAAGGGAAAGCATGTTCTGGATATCCCTTTGCCAACCGGTGAACATCCAACTCAAGTACCTGTTGGAGCTCTTGCTGAGGAGGGCATCTCATCATTTACTCTTATTGGGAAAAGCATGGTTGGACGAATGATTGATCTTCTGGAAGCGGAGAGAATGGCGCTGACTGAGTCTGTTGAAAGCCAGAACCGTCGCATAAGGAAAATTGTTCAAATGCTCATTGATCTTCGCTATCAACATCAGCTGGCTCCGGAAAAAGATGATGCTGGTAACATCAAAACTCTCATCCTTTGACGAACCGTGTTGAACTCCAGTTGTTGAACTTTTTGCATTATGTTAAAACATTTGCATCCCCTTGTCGAGTTTATGGCAATTTAGGGGGACAATATTTTGGGATTATGGGGGAGTAGTAGTTTTACTTTGCATCTTAACTTGAACAACTATGCTAGCGTAGAAGTGATGTATCTTGCCAAAAACTGTCAAGGGGGAGATTGTTAGTCCCATATTATGTATGGCATGTTTTTGTGCAAAGAACAAGTACATCACTGAAGTCAGGCGTAGCAAAACAAGATGTTGAAGCAAATGCTGAAGTTGAGCTAGCTGTCGTCCGGAGGAGGATATCGGCAGATTCCAAGAATCTTGAGCATATCTCAAAGATCAAGGAATCTGATATCTCCGGAGTATCAGCTCCACAAAATATCTTCGACGACATCCTTGATTCGCAACCACCTAGCATGGCAATAAAATAAGATCATACAAATATTCTGATTAACTATTTGGATAAGATCTTTTCGAGGATTTTAGAGAGTTTTAAAAAGATGCAGTTTGGAGTCGAAGTGATTATTGAGAAAAACATTCAAGCAGCTCTCTGGCTTTATAGCAATATACCAGAGAGCTGCTTGAATATTTTTCTCAATAATCACTTATGCGACGGTTCTAGCTTTCCACAGACTCAGTCAGCGCCATTCTCTCCGCTTCCAGAAGATCAAGAACATGCTTTTCCTTAAAAAGTTTGTGGTCGCTTACTAATGCTCCTGGACTGCTAGAAAGCTTGGGTCCGCCTTTTTTTAATCCTGGACATTGATCAATAGCAAGTTCATAGATTAATGAGTGTTAAGTATTTGGGTTTAATGAGGATTAATGAGGGTTAACCAGAAAGCTTGGCTCTCTGGTTAAGTATTTGAGTACACCCATTAGAGGATTGAGCAAAGTTGTCACAAGCACAAGAACCAGGAGCACATGTTGAGGCAACACGTTTAACAAACCCTGTTGCAGAACAGATCTGTCCAGACATCCGGGAGGACGTTGAGTGGACAAGTAGCTGTTCGGGAGAACGGAGCTGCTGAGACAAGCCATAGGGAGGGATCTCTACACTGAGTGGAGCTTAGTGCGCATCCAGACGAGTCGGTGGTAGAAGGACTTGAAGAGGGAGTTTTGCAAGTTTGTACTTCTTATTTTGATCGTAAATTAGTGGATTGCTGCTTGTCGGAGTTAGGAGAACCCCCCCCCCCCCCCCCCCCCCCCCGTAAATTAGTGGATTGCTGCTTGTCGGAGTTAGGAGAACCCCCCCCCCCCCCCCCCCACAGTAGGGACACATTGTCCTGAAGTGGGTTACGAAATCCCTATGTCTTGTCTTTACGATTACAGTATTTACTTTCCACTCGAAACAAATCGTACTATTCCTAACGCGTTTCCTCAGCAGTTGTCAGAACAACAGATGGGACAAGTTCTGTGAGTAGCACCAGAACTACACTATCTTCTTTGCGGTGGATCAAACAGTGTTCTGGTTGATTTCACAATGTAATGTTGCCAAGGATGCCTAGAACATCTTGCAGAAGGCATATGAGAGAACTGACAAGGTGAAGATGTCACGTTTACAAATGCTTACTACTAAGTTTGAAAATCTCAAGATGAGCGCAGATGAGAAGATTGGAGATTCAATGCTCGTGTCTTGTAATTGTCCAATGAGGCATTTTCACTTGGAGAGCCTATCACTGAACAAAAAACTTGTTCGAAAAGTTTTGAGGTCTGTTCCCCCGAAGTTTGCAATAAGAGTAACAGCTATCGAGGAGGCGCATGATATTAAAAGCATGAAGTTGGATGAACTGATGGGAACACTCGTTACCAGCGAATTGAGTATGGCAAAGGTTGACAAAGAGGTAGTTGGAAAAACTGTTGGGTTGACAGTTGAGGCAGATGGAAAAACAGAATAGATCACAGACCTAGCTGAACAGCTTGCCATGCTGACAAAGTCATTTGAGAGTTTGTCCAGGAAGCTGACCAGGAGGAACAGGGACAAGGAACTGAAGACACGATCCACTTATCCAGTCAAATCAACAGAAAGTAGTCAGCAGTGGAACAAGTTGGAATTTGAAGAAAAGGAGAAAAGAATTCAATGTCACGAATGTGAAGGTGTTGGACATATTCAAGCACATTTTGCCAATAATCTGAGGAAGAAGAAGAAGGCATTTGTGGTTAACTGGAGTGAGAGTGATTCGGATCAAAGTAAGAAGAAGAAGAAACTGGCAATTTTGTTGCTCTTACTAGTAGTCTTCCAGAGTCAAAAGTTGTTGGTTGTTCTAGTAACTCCGTAGATGTATTTGTTGAGTATGACACATGCAATAACGATCATGTCGTTTCTAATAAAAGTATATTTAGATGTATAAGTTGTTATTGGACAAATGGAAATAAGTAGTAGAGATTAACAGAAGTCTGGATCAGAATATGACCCAACTGTTAGCTGAGAAGAATCAGTTGGAAGATATAATTGGTGTGGTTGAATGCAAAAAAACATGACTATACAAGAGATGGCTCCGTGTCATGATACATGCAAAGAAGATCCATGAACACTGCCTGCTACATCATTAACCAAGTCTCCATCAGAAAAGGAATGGACAAGATGTGCTACGAGATTTGGAGACAAAGAAAGCCGATTGTGAAATACTTTCATATCTTTGGAAGTGAATGTTACATCCTGAGTGACCGCGAGTACCAGAAGAAACTTGATCCAAAGAGCGACAGTGGAATATTTCTTCAGTACTCTACCAATAGCCAGGCATTTCAAGTCTACAACAAACAGACAGGAACCGTGATCGAGTCCATCAACGTGACAGTCAAAGATATAGAAGAGGAACCACCAAATATCGATGATGATGACGACCATGGATCTGAAGAACGCAATCAACATCGTCTCCAAGAACTAAACAATGTTGATAAAGAAGAAGTGCCAGAGGATGCTACAGCAAACTCCCTTGATCAACCTTTCGAAGAAGAAGATCCAGCACAGAATGCGGAAGTTCCCTCTAAAGAACCCCCGGGCACACCAGACCCAGCACGTTTACCTCCAAAGAAGATTCAAATAAATCATCCCCTAACCAATGTCATTGGATTGATACACCCCTCACATCAACCTATGTGATGTTGATTAGCAACTCCTGCTTTCTGTCTAGCATCGAGCCTAAGAACATCAAGGAAGCCCTTGAAGATGAGTATTAGATAGCTACAATGCAAGAGGAGCTTGGTGAGTTTGAAAGAATCGATGTTTGGGACTTGGTGACTAGACCAGTAGGTGTGAACATCATTAGACTCAAGTGGATCTACAGAAACAAATCCAATGAGAAAGGAAATATCACAAGAAATAAGGCTAGATTGCTGGTTCCAGGCTATACTCAGATCGAAGGTGTCGACTTTGATGAAACCTTTGTGATGATGCAAGTATGGCAGTGTTTGACAAAACTAGAGTTAGTGAACAAGGAGCAGCTACAACACAAGAGAACAAGGAGCAGCTTCAGCAGGGGATGCTGCAGCAGGTGCTTGTTCAAGTGGCTGTATCAACTGTCCGAGTAGCAGCTGTGTGCTGGGCTCCGTTAGAAGGTCTGGCAGCTCTGCGGAGGCTCTTAGAAGAACTTCTAAATTGCCTTGGAGTATATTCCAGTGAGGTTTACTAGTCAGAGAAGGAGATTTGCATTGGAGATAAAAATCAAATCTAATCTCCTAGATTTTAGGAGATAATTGTTCTTGTTGGGACATTGCCTAAACCTGGACATTGCTTAAAGCTGGTGCTGCTATTTAAGTAGAAGGTGTTTAGAGCGGTATGGTTGATCGAAGCTGAGGGATACACGAGTGCATACACAGAATTCAGAGAGAGCAATTTGTGGTGTGCGACGGTAGTTTTCTTCGATCATCACCCGAGAGCAGAGCGTGAGCGCAGAGCTGTGGTGATAGAAGTAGAAGGGATTCAGGACTTGTAGAGTCTGATTCGAGCTTGATCTGGAAGCCAATTCAGAGCTGTGGAGCTTGTTGGTTGATCAAGGGCAGCCGCGGAAGAACTGACGGGTAGTTGGCTCGGTCAAGTGTCGTGCGACAGTACTCGCTAGTGTCAGGTGGTCACTAAGTGAGGGGGAGTATTCCAGAGCGTGCAGTGCTCGTGGAATCGTTCGATCGGCTCGACAGAAGGCCTTGGAGCGACGTGGACATTTGTGCTTCAGCTGTGTGTTACAGCAGTTGCTACAGCAACCCTGCTGAGTGAGTGTAGTTTAGAATAGGCTGAGTCTTGTGAAGTCTGTAGCTATTCTAGATTGACATTTGTAGAGGGTGTGCAGACACAAGTCAGAGCTTGTTCTAATTGTGTTGAAGTGATCCACACAAAGTTGAGTAGCATAGGTTGCGTGGGTTGTAACCGAGTTGAGTAGATTGAGTGGATTGAGTGTACTTAGAGACCTTTGTTTGAGTGGATTGAGGACTAGAGAATAGTCCTTCCCAGACGTAGGCGATTGGCCGAACTGGGTGAACAAACTTGTGCCTTGTTCATTGTTTGCAGAGACAATTTCCGAGTGAACAAGAGTGTGCTGCAGCAACTGCTTGTTCACAAATTCTGTCGAACTGAGACACTGCGAATTTCAATTGGTATCAGAGCAGGAGCTCAACACACAGAGTTAAAGATCCTACAGTGTCTCTGATGAAGCCAAGATAATGAAGGAAGGACAGAGCACAAGCAGACCGCCATTGTTGGAAGAGAGCAACTATGGATATTGGAAAGCTAGAATGAAAGCCTTTCTCAAGGCTATTGATGACAAGACATGGAGAGCTGTCGTGGTCCAGTGGTCTCCCCCAATCACCATGGATGAACAAGGAGTCACACGGATAAAGCCTGAAGAACAATGGACTGCTGAAGAAGGTGCTGCAGCAACTGGTAATTCAAAGGCTCTGAATGCGATTTTTGCTGCAGTTGATGCTAACAACTTCAGGTTGATATCAAACTGCGACATGGCCAAACAAGCGTGGGAGATTCTACAAACTGCACATGAAGGAACTGATAGAGTGAAGCTGTCAAGACTCCAGATCATTGCTACACAGTTTGAGAATCTGAGGATGCTGGAAGAGGAGAGTATCACTGAGTTTAATGCCAAACTCTGTGATCTTGCAAATGAAGCCCATGCTCTTGGTGAACCTATCCCTGAAGAGAAGCTGATCAGGAAGGTGCTCAGATCGCTGCCCACAAAATTTGACATGAAGGTGACGGCCATTGAAGAAGCTCAAAATGTCAGATTCATGAGGTTGGAAGAGTTGATGGGGTCTCTCAAACAATTTGAGATGAAACTGGTTAAAGAAGACATCACTCCTAAGGACAAGGATGTTGGACTGAAAGCTGAAACAGAAGTCAAGAAGACAGTTCCAGATGATCAGCTGAGTATGCTTGTCAAGAATCTTGGAAAGCTCCTGAAGAACATAGACTCCAGAACTGGGAAAAGCTCATCCTCGCGAAATTTCAGGAGAGGTGGAGATAATAAAAGGAAAGGGAAAGAGCTTGCTCCGAATGAAGATGATAGGAAAGATTTGAAAAAGGGAGTCCAATGCTGGAACTGTGAAGGGTATGGGCATATTGAGGCTGACTGTCCAAGCAAACCTCTCAAGAGTTCAGAGAAAAAGAATAGCAAGTCAATGACAGCAAAATGGAGTGATTCTGAGGACAGTGATGAAGAAAACTGTGTTGTGCTGACTAGTGTATCAGATTTCAACCTCAAAGAGCTAAAGAAGGAAGAATTTCACTATGGGATTGATGTATCCGAAAGTGAAGATGAAGAGGATTCATCTGACAGCTTTGTTGACTATCTGAGGAAGATACTCAAGCAGTGTGAGGCAGTTCTTCAGACCAACCAAGCATTGACTGACAGAGTCAATCTCTTGGAAGAAGAACGAAAGAAAAGTCTCTTCTCATCCAATAATCAAGTCACCATTATGAAAAGGGAAGACTCTGCAAGACAGATCTTTGTTGGATCCCCTCAAGCAACAGTCAAGACAGATGATTCCCAGAAAAATATCTTGGACAAAATTCTATCTTACCAAAGACTTGGAAAAGGGAGAACAGGGCTTGGGTATACTGGTGAAGAAAGCTCTAGAGGGACAGTTTTCATTAAAGCCTTAGATTCTGTGTTAAATGAAAAGAACAATTCAGATGATTTCTCAAAGCCTGCAGAAAAAGATGGAACTAGACATATGAACAAGAGGATGCTGCAGCACCGAGCACATCATCCTTCTAAGACAAAGCAAAAGGCTCAGAATAAAAGGAGTTCTTGTACAGGTATTGGGAATCAGAAGATTACCTCCAATCTGAAGCAGCAGCACAGAACCCCCTCAGCTGAAAAAGGGGGAGTAAAATCCAGAACCAACACTTGCTGTATAAAGACTCCATATCTTGTTGCTTGAAGAAAAGCTCCTCGCTGGAGAGAATCTTAGAGGAGGATTGCTAAGTCGGCTGTACAAGGGCACTGGATTGCTAAAGACAAGGGAAAATCACAGGCTTTACAGGTATGGAAACCCATCCATGACAAACGAAGAGATAGGAGGCTGGAGGGTCAGAAGAGGAGAAACCCTAGTTTATCTCAGGTGTGGGTGAAGAAGTCTTCACCAGAATCTCTCAAGGATCCTCCGTGAAATTTCACAGTGTCTTAGTTCGACAGATTTAGTGAACAAGCAGTTGCTGCAGCACACTCTTGTTCACTCGGAAATTGTCACAACAAACATTGAACAAGGCACAGGTTTGTTCACCCAGTTCGGCCAATCTGCCTACGTCTGGGGAGGACTATTCTCCAGTCCTCAATCCACTCATCCAAAGGTTCCAAGTACACTCGGTTACAACTCACGCAACCTATGCTACTCAACCCCGTGTGGATCACTCAACACAATCAGAACAAGCTCTGACTTGTGTCTGCACACCCTCTACAATATGTCAATCTAGAATAACTACAGTCTTCTCAAAGAACTCAGCCTATTCTAAACTACACTACTCAGCAGGGTTGCTGTAGCAACTGCTGTAACACACAGCTGAAGCACAATTTGTCCGCGTCGCTCCAAGGCCTTCTGCCGAGCCGATCGAACGATTCCACGAGCGCTGCACACTCTGGAATACTCCCCCTCACTCAGTGACCACCTGCCACTAGCGAGTACTGCAGCAAGACACTCGACCGAGCCTTCCACCCGTCAGTTCTTTCGCGGCTGCCCTTGATCAACCAACAAGCTCCACAGCTCTGAATTGGCTTCCAGATCAAGCACGAATCAGACTCTGCAAGTCCTGATTCCCTTCTGCAACACTCACCACAGCTCTGCGCTCACGCTCTGCTCACGGGTGATGATCGAAGAAAACTTCCGTCGCACATAAAAGATCTTCACTCTGAAATCTGTGTATGCACTCGTGTATCCCTCTGCTTCGATCCGCTTCTCTGCTCTGGACCCTTTTCACTTAAATAGCAGCGCCAGCTTTAAGCAATGTCCAGGATTAGGCAATGACCCAATGGAATCAATTATCTCCTAAAATCAAGGAGATTAGATTTGATATTTATCTTCAATTCAAATCTCCTTCTCTGACTAGTAAACCTTGCTGGAAAATACTCCACAGTATTTTAGAAATCCTTCTAATGCTCTCCATACAGTTTCCAGCCTTCGAGACAAACCCAGGTAGCTGCTGCTACTCGGACAGATGATGCAGCCAGTTGAACAAGCTCCTGCTGTAGCAACCCCTGCTGCAGCTGCTGCTAGTTCACTTCTGCTGGCCTGCTTGTTTACTTGAGCTGCAGCAACTCCTTGTTCACTTGTGCTGGTGTTGTTTACTGCTGCTGGAATTTCCTAAATGCATTAGGAAACAATCCCATCAATTTTAAGGAAGATCCTCCAAGATCTTCTACAAGATCATATCTCCTAATTTATAGGAGTTTTGATTTTCCAATCAAATCTTCACTCAACAAATCTGCCCTTGTTCTTGAGAGACACTCCAGAAATATTCTCCTGAATATTCAGCTCTTTCCGGAAGCCCTTCGGTCCACTGATTTGTTGTTTGAATGCAATCTCCGAGAAAGCTTTGATTTTCTGCTACAGCATTTTAGCTCCAGCATCTGCTGTAGCAAAAGCTGTCTGAAGGTGTGCAATACATCTGCTACTGAACTTCTGCTCCAGAGGTTGCTATACCACTTGCTTGAGCACTGAGATAGTCACTCTGCCCAAATTGCACAAGCTGATGTCTTCATGACCTCTTCCAGATTTCCGAGCGCCCCAAGGCAACATTAGGTCGCGCTCCTCGTGAAGACATTAGCCACTTAATGTCTTCATCTGGAGCGCCACTTAATGTCTTCATCTGGAGCGCCACTTACTGAGTTTGCTCACTCTGGAAAGCTCTTCATTAGCTGTTTTCTTTACATACTTGCTGTAGCAGGCTCTAGTGCACTTTGTAGGAGTTTGTCAATGATGCCACATACCTTCTCACTCCGTGCAAAAGCTGATTTCTGAAATGTGAAAGGTGAACCAGCTCGCGTCTGCTACAGCAACCTGGTCAGAATAAGCTTGTTCACGTGTTTTGGTTGCTAATGATGGGAGAATGCACATGTGAGGCACGTGATCTAGAAGCTTCAAATTGGAAAAGAAAATAACGGGTAAATCTTTTCTAGGGCAGAGACAAAGTGCAAGGTGCTTCCACAAAATCGTTCTCGATCATCCTCTGTGCGCTCCTCAAACCTTCTGCTATCTAGCTACAATGGTGAAGACTCGTGGTTTGAAGAAGAATCTGGTAGCAGACCGACAAGGCAGGTCTGAAAGAAGAACCAAGTCGCACAATGAAGCCCCTGCTCAGCGACTGGATGTGGTGGTGTGGGAACCAGCACCTCTCCCTGTGTCGCACAGCGAGCCCTCTCCGCACGAAGGAACTTCGCAGAAAAGGAGGCGCCTGGTACGTGACGGAAAACCTGTTTCCAGCACTGCTTTGCTTCCTGAAGAGGCTATGGCTGAGGAAGTCTCTGGAGAAGGACAAGCTACAGAAGATGCTGTAGCAGTTTCTGCAAAAGAAAGGTGCAGAACACTTGTTATGTCCCCGGGTATAGAGGGTGAAGGGGAGGAAACAGTTGTTGAGTCCCTTGAACTAGAACCTGCTGCAGCACATCTTCCTCCTCCCTCAGTCAAAGGAAAAGCTCCTATCCTAATCCCAGTCTCCAACAGTGAAGAAGAAGAATCTAGTGAAGAAAATGCAGATGCTCCTGGTGAACCATCTGTGAGAGGACCTGCATTGGTGGACACAACTGCCACCACAGTGGGAGGTATTTGGTTCAGAAATAGGAGTGCTTCTCAATCCTGGAGTGCTGTTGAGAGGAAGCATATTGTGTCAGAAAAGAGGCTGGACCTTGACAAGTACAGATCAGCAGCAATTATTCAGCTTCTCACCGAGGTAAACCTTCTCAAGTCCTTAACCTTTCCTATCAGATACAATATAGCTCTGGTTAGGGAATTTATTGTGAATTTGGAAGAGAAGTTTGGTGAGGAAGGAGCAGATGAGTTTGGAAGAAGTTGGGTACGGGGTAAGACAGTTCTTATTACCCCTGAAAAAATTGATGAATTCCTGGAGATTCATGAGAATGCCAGAGCCCCCACTGAGGTTCAGCCAGAGATGCTGGCTAAGGTTCTGACAGGGGGAGTGTGCCTGTCCTGGGGAGGTCCAAATTTGAGTGCTGCTGAACTGACCTCCAAGAATGCCCTGCTATACCATCTGAGCATCAGAAACTGGATTCCTAGCTCTCACAGGGGGAAGGTTAGCAAAGCCTTTGCTAACCTTCTCTACTCCATTGGGAAGAAGAGGCGAATCAGCCTGGGCAGTGTGATGTTTCCTCAGCTGGCTACTCATGCCGGCAGCGCTTCCTCCAGCAAGCCCATTGTGCTCCCCTCCCTCATCTATGGGATGATGGTCTCACAACATCCGGAGCTTGGTGAGATTTCTGAAGGTTTATCTGAGGAGCTGCAGGTCTTCACAGTTGATCACAAGTTGTTTAAAGGGAAGCATGCAGTGGACATAGCTTATGAGGATCCACTCTTGGTGGGTGATTCAGCTCCAGCTCCCCTGGAGGATTCTCTTCCCCCTGCTGCAATAATTCAATCAGCTCTTCGTGCCAGAATTGTGAGCCATCTCAGGTCTGAGTTGCTGACCCTTGAAGCTGAAGCCAAAAGAAGGGATGCCAGGCGAGGCCAGATTAGGAGTCTGCTCAGAGACTTGGAGTTCCCAGAGGATGCGGAGCAGGCCCCTTGAGCATATGTGACAAAAAAGGGTAGAGTTTATTGCTGCCAGCTATTGATGAACTGATGATTTTTTTTGACCCTGCGTGGTCGTGCTATGGCCGTGTGTGGCCACCTCTAAATATTTTCTTTATTGTTCTCTTGCTGAATTTTTATTTAGAGTATTTTTTTCGGTTCATGGAAGTTGCACAAGTGCTCTAAGATTTTGTCAAAATGCCAAGGGGGAGATTGATGATGCAAGTATGGCAGTGTTTGACAAAACTAGAGTTAGTGAACAAGGAGCAGCTAGACCACAAGAGAACAAGGAGCAGCTTCAGCAGGGGATGCTGCAGCAGGTGCTTGTTCAAGTGGCTGTATCAACTGTCCGAGTAGCAGCTGTGTGTTGGGCTCGGTTAGAAGGTCTGGCAGCTCTGCGGAGGCTCTTAGAAGAATTTCTAAATTGCCTTAGAGTATATTCCAGTGAGGTTTACTAGTCAGAGAAGGAGATTTGCATTGGAGATAAAAATCAAATCTAATCTCCTAGATTTTAGGAGATAATTGTTCTTGTTGGGACATTGCCTAAACCTAGACATTGCTCAAAGCTGGTGCTGCTATTTAAGCAGAAGGTGTTTAGAGCGGTATGGTTAATCGAAGCTGAGGGATACACGAGTGCATACACAGAATTCAGAGAGAGCAATTTGTGGTGTGCGACGGTAGTTTTCTTCGATCATCACCCGAGAGCAGAGCGTGAGCGCAGAGCTGTGGTGATAGAAGTAGAAGGGAGTCAGGACTTGCAGAGTCTGATTCGAGCTTGATCTGGAAGCCAATTCAGAGCTGTGGAGCTTGTTGGTTGATCAAGGGCAGCCGCGGAAGAACTGACGGGTAATTGGCTCGGTCAAGTGTCGTGCGGCAGTACTCGCTAGTGGCAGGTGGTCACTAAGTGAAGGGGAGTATTCCAGAGCGTGCAGCGCTCGTGGAATCGTTCGATCGGCTCGGCAGAAGGCCTTGGACCGACGCGGACAAATTGTACTTCAGCTGTGTGTTACAGCAGTTGCTACAGCAACCCTGCTGAGTAGTGTAGTTTAGAATAGGCTGAGTTCTTTGCAAAGACTGTAGTTATTCTAGATTGACATATTGTAGAGGGTGTGCAGACACAAGTCAGAGCTTGTTCTGATTGTGTTGAGTGATCCACACGGGGTTGAGTAGCATAGGTTGCGTGAGTTGTAACCGAGTGTACTTGGAACCTTTGGATGAGTGGATTGAGGACTGGAGAATAGTCCTCCCCAGACGTAGGCGATTGGCCGAACTTGGTGAACAAACTTGTGCCTTGTTCATTGTTTGCAGAGACAATTTCCGAGTGAACAAGAGTGTGCTGCAGCAACTGCTTGTTCACAAATTCTGTCGAACTGAGACACTGCGAATTTCACTTTGCACCAGTAGCTCGTCTGGAAGCCATCAGATTACTCTTGGCACTTGCCTGCCAACTAAAGTTCAAGTTGTACCAAATGGACATCAAGAGCGCTTTCTTGAATGGTATTCTATCTAAGGAAGTGTATGTTGTTCAACCCAAGGGTTTTGAGGACCCCCATCATCCTGATCACGTCTATAAATTAAAGAATGCTTTATATGGGTTAAAACAAGCTCCGAGAGCATGGTATGAGCAGCTGGCAGTCTTCTTGATGGAGCACGGCTATGACCGAGGGGGAGTTGACAATACTCTCTTTGTTATACGAACAAGGTCAAACTTCGTCATTGCTCAAATATACGTTGATGATATTGTATTTGGCTCGAGATCGGTGCAGATGGTGAAATAGTTTGTGACCCACATGCAAAAGGAGTTAAGATGAGTATGGTTGGAGAACTGTCTTATTTCTTAGATTGCAAGTCTTTGAAAAGGAAGATGGAATCTTTATCTCTTAAAGAAAATATGGGAAGAACCTAGTAAAGAAGCTCGACTTGGAAAAAACAAGTCACAAGAGGACTCTTGCAGCAACGTATACAAACGTGATCAAGGATGAAGTTGGTGAGGCCGTTGATCAAACAATGTACAGAAGAATGATTGAGGTCTAGACATATCTTATTCAGTGGGAGTGTGTGCTAGATATTAGGCATGCTCAAAGGAGAGTCATCTTCAACTTGTGAAGAGAATTATCAGATATGTTCGAGGGACAACGGACTATGGCTTTGGTACACCAAGGACACCAGTGCAAATCTGGTGGGATATTGTGATTGTTAAGGTAATGCATCATTGACAAAACAATCAACCAAACAGATGCTACAACATCCCACGGAGTTTGAAGCTGGAGCATGGCACTGGAATTGACAAAACAAAAAAATAGCAAGAAGATGCTATAGCAACCCACTGCAATAGAAGCTGCAGCAAGTTTCGGAAGCAGATAGCGAACGTCTACTAGAAGATGCTATAGCATACCGTGAAGACACATGGCTGAAGCAAAAGTAGTCGTTCAACATGGAGGAGCACGAAGAGCATTCAGAGGGCTGCTGCCGGCATCACAACTCGAGAGAGAGTCGCCCGGACAGACCCAGTTGATCAGAAGCCTTCGCCAAGTGATCGGAAGAAGATAAGCTTCCAAATTGATTTTAGGAAATCAATTCTCAAAAAACTTCCAATAATCTAGAAGAAGATTCTATGTGCTAAAATTGGTTAGATCTACGAATCCTAAAGGGATTAAAATTCCTATGTTTGTTTGATTGCTGCAGCTATTTATGGGAAGGCAGCACATCAATGAACACACACACTCACACAGAGACGCAAAAGTTGAGAGCAGAAGGCTAAAAGCTGGAGTGCAGAATTTTGAGTGTGTGGGCCGAGAGAAGATCAGGACTGGAGAGGCTGATCTATGCTTGATCGAGGAACTTCAACAGGAGCAATGTCTTGTTGAACGATCAAGTACTAGCTTTGGAGCACAGTTGCGGAGAGGAGCTGTCACGAACTATTGAAGATTAAAGCTGTGTTCCCTGATATTGACTAGAGGTCATTGATCAAGGGGGAGCGTCACCAGAGTCTGGAGTATTCGTGGAAGTCAGAATGCTCAGCAGTGAATGCATGGAGAATCGTGGACAGGAGCTATAGCAACTTGACTGTGTCAGTTGCTATAGCATCTTCCTGTTACACATTATCTTAGTATAGGCTGAGTCTGTGTGTGATCAAATCTGTAGCTATCTATTATTAGAGTAGGTAGATAGTGTAAGCTAGTCTGTGTGATCAGACTGAGCGTGATTCGAGCTAGGTTAGAAGTAAAGGTCGAACTAGCATAAGCTGAGTTCTGGTATCCTTATACTAGAAACCGTGCTTAGTGGAATCTTGAGGACTTAGGAGAAGTCCTCACCCGATGTAGGCTATTGTCGAACTGGGTGAACAAAGTGCTTGTGTCTTTCAGGTTCGGCCTAAGTACAGAAGTTTCGGAAAGTGACCCAGAGGTTGCTAAAACAACCTGTTGATACAAGTCACCAGCAGCGCACATAATTTTAGTGATACTGACTGGCAGGATGCTCAGAAGAAAGGAAGAGCACGTCGGGAGGATGCTTCTTCCTTGGTAATAACCTTGTCTCATGGTTTAACAAGAAGCAAAACAGCATCTCTTTATCTACTGTAAAGGCATAATACATTGCGACAGGAAGCTGTTGTGCGTAAATGATCTGGATGAAACAGATTATGGTTGAGTATGGGGTTGCACATAAGGCTATACTGCAACAACCTGAATGCCATTAGTATCTCTAAGAATCTTGTTCAACACTCTCGAACCAAGCACATTGATATAAGGCATCACTTCATTAGAAACTTAGTGGAAAAGAGATCATCACACTACAACACGTGGAAACCGGAAAACAACTGGTCGATATCCTTACAAAGCCACTGGATGGATCACGGTTTGAGACACTAAGATCCGCCCTAGGTCTTTGTGTGGTACCATACTAGGATGCTACAGCATCCTATGCCAGCTCATGTGGTTTGATATTCCAAGTATTTAATTCCTGATATGGGGAAACCGTGCAGGGCATGTGTGGTGGTTATTTTGAAAATTAGAAAACATTGCCAACGGAAGCTAAGGCTCGATTAACGTTTTTCTTCACAACCCCGGTCAAGCATCCTGGAATCCTCTCGATCTTCCGAAGTCATGGTGTGTACTAGAGGTGGTAAAAGTAGCCGCTCCAGCGCTGACAAGTCCTAGAGAAAGAGCAAGACTCGAGACCGCTCAAGCGCTCCTTTGCCAAAGCGTGTAGCTGGCGAAGGGTGAGAATCCCAACCACCACCTTCGTCCAAATCAAAGAAGGTGTTCCCCTAGATATGACTAGGCAGTTGGGTCCCACTCTTCTGCCTTAGAGTGTGACAATCGTAGCCCCTCAAACGAAGGCGAGTAGAGATGGCCCAGCAAAGAAGAAGAGGAAGTTGCTGAGGCAATTGCAGGCGATACTGAACAAGGGGGAAATGAGAATGTGCCTGTCTCATCCTTAGAGAAGATGTTTCTGAAGATCTCTGGATTGAAGATTCTATAAGCAAAGAGGCCCCTCCAGTAGCTGAAAAGAAAGGGAAAGTGCCCATCACCGTTGACACCTCCAGTGAGGAGTTAGAGTCTGATGACTTCCGGGTTGCCCCCATCTCAGCGTCTCCTTCAAAGCCTTTAGGAGAATCTTCCCAGCCGAAACACAGGTTCCTCTGGGTTCCCGAGTCAATGTTCCTGGAGTCGTCCACAAAGGAATATGGTTCCGCAACAATGACATGTCTGAGCATTGGGAGGTGGTCGCGAGGCGAACGCTTATCCATGAGAAGTTGCTGGAGGTTAGAAGGTACAAGGCGCCCGAGATTATTTGCTTACTCGAAGAGGTAAACCTTTTGAAGCCGCTTACAGTGTCCAAAAGACTGGACAAATAGTTAGATAATTTTTGGTGAATTTGCCTAAGAACTTTTGTGAAGAAGGAAAGTGACGTTGGCGTTTTAGGCAAGCAAAATGAAGTGCTATTCTAGTCACGCAAATATCAAACAATATTTACAATCGAGTGACCTCGAGTCGAACCCAAGGGAAAAGCTTAGACTAATTGACAACTAATCAATGCTACTATTGTAAGTCTACGGTTTATTTTGGGGGGGGGGGGGGGGGGGGGGGGGAGTTTGTCCTCCTATAGAGGTATCTCTAGCAAGCACTAAAGATAAATGATATTTTTGGATTTTTCTTAATGAATAAAAAGGGTGACTAGGGATTCAACTTCTCCCCTAAGATATGAGGAAATGAAATAACTCACTAATACATGCATGAATTACATTTGGTTGATAAAAGCAAGGCTAATGCATCGTCCGCTCTAGGTTCAACTCTCGCTCCTTCCCTAGAATGGAGAGGATACATAAATGACATGGTTCTCAAACTCTCATTCTATTGAACCGTGTAGAATTTGAGTCTCATAACCGCACCCTCTCGGTCTATTGGCCGGTTACTCAAATCCGCTCAAAACTTACCCTAATGTCAAGAATGCATGTCGCTCTCACGCACAAACACTCCATCTATGATCATACAATAGCTATGATACATCCTAAGTTCAACTCTCGCTCCTTCCTTAGGGGTTCTAACCAAGCATACTCACTTAAGCATTTCGTCAAACACTTGGTGTGCATACAATGAATACATAGCTAGGGCACAATATAATCAAACCAAACTTCATTCAATGCAATAAATTAGAGTTCTACATCATATCCAATCCTAGGGGATCCATTTAATCCCCAACCACAAGAACAACTACTCACTCACAATGAGTGTGCACAAATACATGTCAACTAAGGGAAACATAAATGTAAATACAAAGCTAGGGTTTAAGAGAGGATGATGTAGAATCTTCAATCCAAGCTTCAATCTTCCATCAAGCTTGGTCTTCTTCGAGTTCCAATCACTTAGGGTTGCAAAAAGTATGGAAGCTCTCTTTCTTCATTTCCATCTCATTGCGGAACAAACAAGAAGTAAGGGAAAAAAGGGGACAAATATAAGGTTATTTGTCGGCTCATCAAAACACCCCACACTTAAGTCTTGTTCGTCCCGAACAAGTATGTGCATAAGTCAAGCGAGAGTTTTCAGAAAAGGAATACTCACAAATCCCACTTGCAATCATCCACGAGAGTTCAAAGTCCAAATATAGCTAGCTAAGCAAGTAGTTCACTATCACCTCAAATTGAAATAGAGTTGTGCAAATTATTCACTTCACGCAAACTCTAAGGATCATTCACTTCAATGTGATAATAAATACTCATAGAATCGATGTCAACCTAGCATTCGTCAAATTCAAATTTCCGCTCAATTTCCTATGCAAGTAGTATGAAGATAAGCGTCGCTAGCACAAAAATTTTGTCAAATCAATCACATATGCTTGCTAAGGGCAAGTCCATAAGCTCAAGACAATAAATTCGTTCTCAAAAATTAGGCTATACATGATAAACCGCAAGAGAAGAGGAGTTTTGACAAAGAACAATTTAGAATTCCCTCGTACAAATCTGGATGCTTAAGTAATAAATTACGAGGGTCATACCTTAGACGCTTCCTAAAAATCCAATGCAAAAACCTTGCTCACACATATGCGAAAGAACTTGCGGAAAAGGCACAAAGTCAAGAATTAAGTGTGCCTATTTTTTTTTTGCGTTTATACAAATGCTTTCGAGGGGGAAATTACCTTCCTAACCCTCGGCAAATGCAAAACCTTCGAAATATGATAATTCTTTTTTTTTCTTTCTTGTGCCTTTTTTGTTTTTCTTTTTTTTCTTCTTTCGCAATCATTTCGAAACACCCCACACTTAAAACTTGACAATGTGCCTAAATGTTATATGATGGGGCATGAAGTGTGAGCAAAGCAAATGCAAAGGCTAAATAGGGACGCTAAAATCACCTAAAAGCAACTAAGAGCAAGTACAAGGTTTTTGTATGAAAACATTTTTTATTTTGTGCTTGCTAAACTTAACTTCATTTTTCATGCACGGAAAGAGCTTAAAAATGAATCGAACTAAGCTAGCCGAACATCGAATCATGTGAATAAAATCATCACAAAGAGGATCAATCGACTTAAAGATGCGATTCATGAATTTAAGGCACAACTCAATCCAAAAATTATTTGATACTACTTAATTGCTTAGCAAACATTACTTCGTATGATCGATACTTAAAGTTTGGATGACAGCAATTATGTGAGTGTAATGTGCTCAAAGTGAGTGTGTAGCATAGAATCAAGTTGCAGAAAATCAAAGCAAAAGCGCAAAACACCCCACACTTAGAATTTTGCTTAGTCCCTAAGCAATATAAAGAACAAAGGATTGTAAAGAGAAAGTTGCGAAGGAACTTCTCTCGTGTGGAGGTAGCCCAATGCACATCCGTCCGCGTCCGTGAATGATGCTCTTGGCAGTTGCAATAAATCTGAAACTCACGAAAAAGGTTAGCGCAACACTTGAATTCCCATGTTTAAAACAGCTAGCTATGCGAGATATAATTAATGTAGGACATATAGCTAGGCATGAGGTTAGAAAACAAATGCGCGACAATGTATATGATGAGTTCACTTAGATATGTCTGTGTGCATCAAAAGTCATGAATTTGTGCATTAATGTGCTTGAGAAGGGTTTTGAACAATGGCAAATAAGAGGCAGAAATTTCCAAACCCAAGACAGTGCTGCTGAAGAGTGCCCGAATCAGGTGATTCGATGACGGCAAATATTTGATTCGGTGACACCCGGGCGAATCACTTTTGTTCGGATAAGATTGGGTTGGCCGAATCAGGTGATTCGGACAAGGCAAAAAGGGTTGATTCGGCCAAGTGTCCGAATCACTTTAGCTGGGATAGAGGTTTACCCGAATCACACTTGATTCGGACAAGGCCAAAAGTGGTGATTCGGCCTGGGTGTCCGAATCATTTTACCTGGGCAGTTCAAAATAGTGTTTTAAAAAAAATTCTGCCAAACCAGAAAAACATTCAAGTGCCACAACCATTTGTCATACAAAAAATATCGCGGCGAAGCGCGTCAAATACAAGTGGACAAGTCAAGCAAAATACATGTCAATTAAAGCATCACAAGTCATGACAAAATATTGTAGCAAACTAAACCTCATTCCCATGGTTTCCATTGCCAGCTCCGGGAGCTCCTTCAACATTGCCTCCATCCACTCTCCCTTCAAACATAGCTGAAACTGAGTCACTCCCAGCTGTGGTAGGCATAGTCGGCTGAGGTGGTGGCTGAGAGAAGGGTGCTGGAGGCGGTGGAAGGTCTGAAATACCCATGCTCGCTGCCATACGCACCATGACATTTCCTTGCCATGCGACAAAATTGTGGACAAGGGTGGATAATACCTCATGAGAGCAAATGAGCGTCGTGTGAGAATCTGAGAGAGAGTCCAAGCGTGCGCTGATCAATGTTAGGCCTTCGCGTGCAATGGGCTCAGGCTCGACTGGAGGAATGGCAGTGGGAGAGGGTCTGAAATCTGGTATAGGCGCTGAGGTGTGGGCTGGATTGGCTGCTGCTGACATGGGTGGCTCGCTGGCCTGCCTGGGTGGTGTCTCAATACTAGGGAACCCATGCTCCTTGCGCTTCCTCTCCATTCTCTTCTCCAAGTGCTGTGGCACATCGGGTCGAATAATCCAACGAAGCGTCTTAGCCTCTATCATGTGCATCTTTCGGAGAGTTTCCAGGTTGAGCGTTTTCTTTGGCGAGGCAGTGTAGCGGTCGAAAGAAAATCCCAGCCGCTTCGCGAGAAGCGTAATAAATGTCCCGCCACCTAGAGCTCGCCCTTTGTACTCCAATCTCTGATATGACTCAAATTGGACCGTCAGTGCATCTACAATGTTTACCGATTCGCCGCGAGAAATGAGGAGCATCAAGTCCAAGTCCGATGTATTAACGTACCTGCCCCCATCCTTGCGGCTGTGAATGGATGTCGCGATGATACGGTGAATCAGCCGCCAAACTGGGGAGGTAATCATCGTGGCTGGCTGAGGGGACGTGAAGCATATGTCTTTCGCGGCGAGGTCTACCCAGAAATGGTACCGCTCGCGCTCTCTGAAATGCGGGGACTCACCAAGCTCAGTGCACCCAAAAGCTGTGCAAATATCAAGCGCGGGCAGGGTAAAAGTCTATCCGCCTAATCGGAAGGTCCAAGAACTGACAGTTTGGTCCCTCTTGCCATTATGCCTTCGACTACCCTCAATATCTTCCTTCGTCGCAGAAAATGATGCCATAAATTCCTTCACCAGCCTCGGGTAAGTACCCGGATCATCCATCAAAATATAATGCATATCACTGGCACGAAGATAATCACTGATTTTATCCATAACCTTAAGCTTGCTCAGTGCGGCATGATCAGGATAAATGGGAGCCAGTACCTCATAATTCTCGTGTTGTGTCAATAAAGTTTGCATTTTGGCGTCCGCAGCTGTGATTTCTTCAATAAGAGGAGGGGGTCTCCTTGTCTCTGCTGCTCCAGAATGAGGTATAACTACCAACCTGGCTTGCGAGCGCGACGACTCTCCCACGAGTCTGAAATCGTCGGAAGAGGATGATGAGGATGAGGATGATGCACTGACTGGAGACGGCGGGGGAGAGCGGATTATGATACCACCAGTAGCTCGCCTTGGCTTCGGTTTGGTTTTGGCTGGAGCTTTAGCTTTAGGTTTAGCAATGCCCTTACCCTTTTTAGCTGCGGACAGCTTTTTGGCAGGTGGGTGGTCGTGGCTTTCCTGTAGTCGTCAAGTTTGTCTTGGCCATTATAAAGCTGGGCGAAGGAGAAGGGTGACTCGGGGAACTTGCGGCTGATTCGGGCGAAGGGAACTTCGGAGGAAGCTGGGTTGAAATGGGGGTCGCGGTTTAGGGTTAGCTCGGAAAGGGAGGGCACGGACGGACGAGGGTTTGGTTGGGAAGGTCGGACGGAAGCTGGTTTGAAATGGGGGTCGCGGTTTAGGGTTAGCTCGGAAAGGGAGGGCACGGACGGACGAGGGTTTGGTTGGGAAGGTCGGACGGAAGCTGGTTTGGGGTCTGTGGTAGTCGGACGGGAGCGCTCGGGCGGAAAAGGATTTAGGGCTCGGGGGAGAATGAGCGATAAAGTGGAGTTCGCACGAATAAATCTTCGGCCTCCAGCGAATTTGATTCGGGGTGATGCCCGAATCACCAGTGATTCGTGCGAATCTTTTGCTCAGTGCTGAGTTAAGTAGTTTCCATCTGCACGAATCAACTGATTCGGGCGAAGGCTTGGCCGAATCGATCTGGGTTAGCTGCTTGACCGAATCAAGTGATTCGGGGAGACCATGAATGATTAGCCCGAACCTTTTACTCAGTGCTGATTTATATATTTTCGGGTGAACGAATCAACTGATTCGGTCACTCCTGAAAACTGATTCGGGCGAACCAACTGGTGCGCGTTAGCCACTCTGCACAGAATTTTTCACTCAAATTGCACCACAATCCTCAACCACTTTAAGACATCTAATATTCACTCAAAACACCCCACACTCAAAAATTTTTCACACATGAATAATCAAACCAAAAAGGGGTAATTTTGAGTGCACTTTACCACAAAAAACCCTAAAACCTCTAACTTGATATTGGCATGGCGCAACACAAAGTCAAACATGATTCTACACTACAAACAAGTAGGAGCAAAAGCACAAATACTCACCAGCCTAGTTTAAAGTCTTGGCTAAGACGTAGCGATTCCCTTCTTCATAAGAAACACACTTGAGAAGTCCTTTGCGATGATCCCTTCTCAAATGGCATGCAATAATTTGGGAATTAGGTAGAATCATCAAGCTTGAAGTCTCCAAGCTCCAAGCTTTGCACGTCTCCATGGTACGCTTTAATTCGATGGCCATTCACTTTGAAAGTTTCACCTTCTTTGTTTATCAATTCGAAGTGGCCATCTTCATACACTTTTTCAACTTTGAAGGGCCCCGACCATCTTGATTTCAATTTTCCCGAGAAAATTCTAAGTCTAGAGTTGAAAAGCAATACGCTATCGCTCTTTGAGAAAGTCCTCCTCCGAATTTTCTTGTCATGCCACAATGTGGTTTTCTCCTTATAAATTCTTGAACTCTCATAAGAGTCGAGTCTAATCTCATCTAGTTCGTGGAGTTGGAGGACTCTCTTTTCCATCGCCGTCTTCAAGTCAAAATTTAACTTCTTGATTGCCCACATGGCCTTGTACTCCATTTCGACGGGGAGATGGCATGGCTTCCCATAGACTAGGCGGTATGGTGACATGCCAATCGAGGTCTTGAAAGCGGTGCGATATGCCCATAAAGCTTCTTCGAGCTTTGAAGACCAATCCTTCCTTGAGTTCCCCACTGTTTTTTCGAGAATAGCTTTTATCTCCCTATTAGAAACTTCAACTTGTCCACTAGTTTGAGGGTGATAAGGCGTCGCAATTTTGTGATAAACTCCATATTTTCGAAGCATCGCTTCCAATTGCCTTTCTTTGAAATGAGTACCATTATCACTAATTACGGTCCTAGGGGCTCCAAATCTTGGAAAGATGACCTTCTTGAATAACTTCATCACAACTTTGGCTTCGCAAGAAGGTGAGGCAATGGCTTCCACCCATTTCGAGACATAGTCGACGGCGACTAGAATATACTTATTCCCATAAGAAGATGGGAATGGTCCCATGAAGTCGATCCCCCATACATCGAATATCTCAACCTCTAGAATACCCTTTTGAGGCATTTCATCTCTCTTAGAAATATTTCCGGTTCTTTGACACGCATCACAAGACTTCACGAACTCATATGCATCTTTGAACAAACTCGGCCAATAAAATCCACTTTGAAGAACCTTTGCGGCCGTTTTGGAACTTGAGCCGTGCCCGCCATAAGGAGAAGAGTGACATCCTTCAAGAATACCTTGTTGGTCGCATTCCGCGACACATGATCTATAAAGTCCATCCGCGCAAAGCCTATACAGATAAGGCTCGTCCCAATAGTACCGGTTGATATCATGAAGGAATTTCTTCCTTTGATTGTAATTTGCTCCCTCCGGTAGAATTCCACAAGCTAGGAAATTGATGAAGTCCGCATACCATGGAGCTTGCGCGGTCTCGATGCTCATCAAGTATTCCCCAATGAATGTGTCGTTTACGGGAATTGTTATTGAATCTTCTTCTTTGGTTAGTTCGAGTCTTGACAAGTGATCCGCCACTACATTCTCTACTCCTTTCTTGTCTCTAATCTCTATATCAAATTCTTGCAATAGGAGTACCCAACGGATAAGTCTAGGCTTTGCTTCCTTCTTAGAAACCAAATACTTGATGGCGGCATGATCCGTGTAGACTATTGTTTTAGAACCAATCAAGTATTGCCTAAATTTTTCAAAGGCATAGACAATGGCTAGCATTTCTTTCTCCGTTGTTGAGTAGTTTCCTTGGGTAGTGTCAAGGGCCTTACTAATGTAATAGATTACGTGGAGGCGCTTATCGATTCGTAGACCCAAGACGGCTCCAATGGCGCTATCACTTGCATCGCACATCATTTCGAATGGTAAATCCCAATTCGGTGCTTGAATAATAGGTGCGGTCACCAAAGCTTCCTTCAATACTTCAAACGCCTCAAGACAAGGCTCATCAAAAGTAAATTCCACCTCATTGCGTAGAAGATTTGTGAGGGGCTTTGCTATCTTTGAAAAATCCTTAATAAACCTTCGATAAAAGCCCGCATGCCCGAGAAAACTTCTAATCCCTTTAACATCCCTTGGAGGTGGCAACTTTTCAATCACGTCGATTTTAGCTCTATCGACTTCGATCCCTCTTTTCGACACACGATGTCCCGAAACTATGCCTTCTTTCACCATGAAATGGCATTTCTCCCAATTGAGGACTAAGTCCATCTCAATGCACCTAGCCAAAACACGCGAAAGATTTGTAAGACAATCATCAAAAGAATATCCATGCACCGAAAAATCATCCATAAAAATTTCCATGGAATTTTCAAGAAATTCGGAAAATATGGACATCATGCATCTTTGAAAAGTACCCGGCGCATTACAAAGACCAAAAGGCATTCTCCTATATGCAAAAGTGTCATAGGGGCAAGTAAATGTTGTCTTTTCTTGGTCATCGGGGTGGATGGGAATTTGGAAAAAACCACTATAACCATCTAGAAAGCAAAAATATTCATGTCCCGCTAATCTCTCTAACATTTGATCAATAAAAGGAATTGGGAAATGATCTTTCTTGGTGGCTTTGTTTAATTTCCTATAGTCTATGCACATCCTCCACCCCGTGACCGTGCGCGTAGGGATCAATTCATTCTTATCATTCTCCACAACGGTGAGGCCGCCTTTCTTAGGCACCACATGAATTGGGCTCACCCATTCGGAGTCGGGGATCGAGTAAATTATTCCCGCATCTCTTAACTTAGTCACTTCCTTCAACACAACCTCACCTAGCTTAAGATTTAATCGCCTAAGAAATTCGCGACTAGGTTTCACATTCTCCTCAAGTCTTATCATATGCATGCAACTTTGGGGCTAATCCCTTTCAAATCATCAATGGAATGCCCAATAGCACCCTTATACAATTGCAACACATGCATAAGCTTAGAGGTTTCACATTCATCAAGAGATGCTTCGATAATAACGGGTAGTGAATTGTTTGGTCCGAGGAATTCATACCTTAGATTCGGTGGAAGGGGTTTCAATCCCTCACCGAATTCCTTACCTTTTCGTGTATCTTCTTCAATGGTGTCTTCATCGAGAGTGTTACCGTCCTCAAGATTCATCAACGAGGCGAAAGATGGACTACCACTATCTTGGGTGAGCAACTCGTACTCAAAATTTGTCAACTCATCATGAGCATCAAAAACATCACAAGCATCATTTATTTCAAGCAAATGACAATCCATAAAACTACTAGGAGCATTTAAAACCTTTTTCAAGTAAAATTTAATTTTGTCGGTTCCCAAGTTTAGTTCTATAACTCCCTCTCCACAATTAATAACGGCTTTTACCGTATTCAAGAAGGGCCTTCCTAGTATGATAGGAATTTCACGATCCTCATCCATTTCAAGCACATAAAAGTCAACGGGAACATAAAATTTCCCTACTCTAATTGGAACATCCTCTAAAATACCCTTAGGTAACCTAGATGATCTATCCGCCAATCTAAGATTTATGGATGTAGGAGTGAGTTCACCCATGTCAAGTTTTTGAAACAAGGAAAATGGCATCAAAGAAATACTAGCTCCCAAATCACACAATGCACTATCTATGCAAAAATCACCAATAGCAATAGGAATAGAGAATGAACCATGATCATTTAGCTTCCTAGGCATGTTATGTTGAATAATAGCGCTACAATTAGCATCCAAAGCTACGTGATCAATTTCATGCATTTCTCCTCTATGCGATAGAATATCTTTAAGAAATTTTGCATAAGTAGGCATTTGAGTTAGTACCTCCGTGAAGGGGAGAGTCACTTGGAGTTTGCTCAAGATATCCGCAAAGCGTTTGAAATGTGTGTCCTCCTTCTTCTTCTTCAATCTTTGCGGAAATGGAATGGGAGGCACATATGGAGCGGGCTCTTGAGCTTTTTCTTTTCCTCTCTTCTCAACCTTATCTTGAGATGAAGACCCTTCTTTCTCAACCTCAATGGTTGTGTTGGCAACTTTGGTCTTCGCTTGGTGTTCTTCTAAGACTCTTCCGCTCTTTAAGGTGATGGCATTTATGGTTTCGGAAGAGTTCACATCCGGTTGAGAAGGCAATTTCCCTTGATATTTTGAGGAAGAACTCGCTTGTTGAGCAATTTGGGTCTCAAGCATTTTGTTATGTGCTTGCAATTGGTCAAGTCTTTGAAGGATGAGTTGGTTATCCTTTTGTTGTTGAGCTTGAGTTGCGGCCAATTGCGCGACAATGGATAATAGGGATGGTTCCTCTTGGCTAGGCCTCTCCTCATTTCTTTGGTAAGGAGCTTGCAATTGTTTCCTTGGTGGGAATCCCGGAGGTGTAGGCTTTGGCTCATTGTTGATGGGCGCTCTCCTCGAAAAGTTTGGGTCTTCATGGAACCTTACATGTTGAGGAGGGTTCCTTGGTTGGTATGGAGGATTTCTTGGTTGATACCCACTTGATTGAGGTGGCACATAAGCTCTCTCTTGATTCCTCACAAGATAGTTAACATCTTCAAATTCATCCGCATGTTTGGCTGTGCAAGAATCTTCGTCATGCGACGGGTTAGCGCATATGCTACAAGCTTGCGGATGCTCTCTTCTCTTGTTCAAATTCATGTTCCCAATAGATTGTGCCAAGGAATTTACCGTCTTTGCAAGGGTGTTGAAATCTTCCTTTGTTACGGCTTTAGAGGTTTCCTCCTTGCTCTTTTTCTTCAAGTGGTTCCTTTCACCACCCCATTGATGCGAATTTCGTGCAATCTTTTCGATGATCTTGAAACCATCGGTAGCCATTAAGTCCATCATTGCTCCATTACTCGCATGGTCCATATGGTTCCTTGCATCTTGGTCCATCCCATCGTAAAAGCTTTGCAATAATTGCCACTTGTTGAATCCATGATGAGGGCAATCTCTTTGAAGCTCTTTGAAACGCTCATAAGCCTCATAGAAGGTTTCATCGTCCCGTTGAGTAAATTGGTTGATTCTATCCCAAATCTTCTTTGTCTTGGCGGGAGGGAAGTATTGGATTAAAAAGGCTTGTGCTAGTCCCTCCCAAGTGTTGAATGTATCCGGTTCATGACTCATCAACCAATCTTTAGACTTCCCGGAAAGTGAGAACGGAAAAACCTTCATATATACCCCTAAGATAAATGATACGGTCTAAAGAGGTATGTTTGTCCTCCTATAGAGGTATCTCTAGCAAGCACTAAAGATAAATGATATTTTTGGATTTTTCTTAATGAATAAAAAGGGTGACTAGGGATTCAACTTCTCCCCTAAGATATGAGGAAATGAAATAACTCACTAATACATGCATGAATTACATTTGGTTGATAAAAGCAAGGCTAATGCATCGTCCGCTCTAGGTTCAACTCTCGCTCCTTCCCTAGAATGGAGAGGATACATAAATGACATGGTTCTCAAACTCTCATTCTATTGAACCGTGTAGAATTTGAGTCCCATAACCGCACCCTCTCGGTCTATTGGCCGGTTACTCAAATCCGCTCAAAACTTAGCCTAATGTCAAGAATGCATGTCGCTCTCACGCACAAATACTCCATCTATGATCATACAATAGCTATGATACATCCTAAGTTCAACTCTCGCTCCTTCCTTAGGGGTTCTAACCAAGCATACTCACTTAAGCATTTCGTCAAACACTTGGTGTGCATACAATGAATACATAGCTAGGGCACAATATAATCAAACCAAACTTCATTCAATGCAATAAATTAGAGTTCTACATCATATCCAATCCTAGGGGATCCATTTAATCCCCAACCACAAGAACAACTACTCACTCATAATGAGTGTGCACAAATACATGTCAACTAAGGGAAACATAAATATAAATACAAAGCTAGGGTTTAAGAGAAGATGATGTAGAATCTTCAATCCAAGCTTCAATCTTCCATCAAGCTTGGTCTTCTTCGAGTTCCAATCACTTAGGGTTGCAAAAAGTATGGAAGCTCTCTTTCTTCATTTCCATCTCATTCTATTTATACTTTGTGAAGATTTCCAATAAGTGCCCGAGGTGACCGAATCACTTGATTCGGTCAATGTCCATGTGATTCGCTCGAACCTTTTGCTCAGTGGTGTTTTTTTGAGTTTGGGCGAATCACTTATCCTGGCCGAATCACATTTGATTCGGTCACGCCCTTGTGTTGATACGGTCAAACGTCTTGTGGAGCTAAACTGATTCGGGCACCTTATGGGCGAATCACTTCTGATTCGGCCGAATCTTCTGTTCAGTGCGGATCTCGGACTGGGCGAATCACTTTTCTTGGCCGAATCACTTGTGATTCGGTCACACCCTTTATGTGATTCGGTCAAATCTTCAAGACTTTCCCCGGATCAGGTCAATTCTCGCAGCTGAGGGTGATTCGGTCAGGCTGGTGGGCGAATCACTTATGCAGTCTGCTCAGCGTTTCTTCTTTTGATCTCCATCGACCGGAATTCGTCTAGATTTTCTTCTGGCCACTTCGTATCGTGAGATACATAATTTTAACCTGAAATGGACGAAGAATCATCAAATGGCTTTATAGAATTGCGGAACAAACAAGAAGTAAGGGAAAAAAGTGGACAAATATAAGGTTATTTGTCGGCTCATCAGAAAGGAGGACTTTGGTAGATGTTTTGTGAGAGGGAAGCAGGTGATGATCACTCCTGCTGTTATAAAAAAATTTGGAGATTTATGAGGAGGCCAGACTCCCGGTTGAGGTGAGCTCTGATGTTCTAGCCGTCTCTCTTATCAGTGAGCTAGCAAGGTGTGGGTCACACATAATCTAGCAGCCGCGGACCTGACCACCAAATATGCATTGCTATACAATCTCGGTGTAAGGAATTGGATCCCCAACTCTCACAAGGGAAACATAAGTAAGGGATTGGCTCAGGTATTGTACTCCATTGGCCGAAGAACAAAGATAAACTTAGGGCAGATCATCTTCCCTCAAATTGCTGTCCATGCCGGTTGCACAAAATCCAAGTTGGCCATTGTACTTACCTCGCTCATCTACGAGCTGATCACCACCAAACACCCGGAGCTTAAGGGGTCAACTGATGGACTTTGTGAAGAGCCTCTAGTGTTTGTGGTGGATCATAAACTCTCAAGGGAAAGCACATCCAGGATATAGCTGAAGAAGACCCCTTATTGCAGACAGCAGCTCCCCCTTAGAATGAAGAAGCAGCAGCAGCAAAGGTTCGTGTGTCTGCTATCTAGGATGCTCTTCGGGCGCGCATTATTGGCCCACCTGAAGTCTGAGTTAGGTCACTTGACCGCTGAAGCAAAGAAGAATGCAGCCAGATGCGACCAGCTCAGGAGCCTGCTGAGAGACTTGGAATATCCATCACATGATGATGAAGCCCAATTATGATAACCCCAATGTCATTTGTGACAAAAAGGGGGAGAAGAACAAAACATTTGTGTAATAGGTAGAAACTTTGTTTGAAGTCATATGTGGGCTGTGATACTCAGCTCTCTTTGTGAACCTTTTCGTTGCAAGTTCGTGAGTTGATATTTGTTGTTGTAGTAGTAGACATAGTGATGCATACGGCACATAGGCAGCTAAAGAAGAAGAGTCCAAGGCCTTAAGGGAGAGATTGTTATAGATTATGGCATCAAATTGTCAAAACACCTACAAGTTGGTTCAGCGAGATGCTACAGCATCCTGTGAAGACAGCGTTTGAAGCATCAAAAAAACTGACAGCCACTTTCGATCAACTACCACAAGTGGAGAATCAGCGT